>CM042240.1:63667641-64267641 GCA_023566225.1 Romanogobio albipinnatus | reverse complement strand
CACGGGAAAGCTGCAGTAGCACACAAGACAACACCTATTTTTTTACAGTCTATGGACAACACTCACTGATCACGACGCACCAGATGTCGGCTGGACGGGAGGATGAAGGCCGGGGCGGGGGATAGTCGGTTCTGCAGCGGATTATCAGTGAATCCCAGTTGTCTCCGGTGAAAGTTTGTAAAACTATCCGTCACTGTAGAGTCACTGCAGAGGCAGGTGCCGGTGGTGATCCTCAGCTCTCTCCATCAAGGCAGCTGTTCACAAAATTAATCCACCTCTTCTTGATCATCGTTTTTGTTTTGTAAGTTGTAGGCTATAGAGTAACAGTACTGAAAGTAACTCGCGATCCAGCGGGCAAACTGACCCCCAATTTCCACCGGCTGCGTTACGGCTGCGGAACGGCTCCGCTGCGTGACAGCTCCGTGTTCCGTCGTCCGTCAATACCCACCAGGTCCGGATTTGTTGCGGAACGGCTGCGGTCATGACTGACAGCTGACGTCACGAGGCCCCATGTAATCTCGCGATATGTAGTTTCTATAAACAGAACTACCAAACCAGGAACAGTTTTCCATCCTTTTTAATGTTGTCCTTATAAAAAGGATGTGAGGGGTCATAGATGATGGGTTGATTCTGTACCTCAATAATCAGCATTTTCTTCATCCATCGTGTCAACGGGGTTAAAACAAGCCTGTCTCCGCCCATTATGACGTTTTCAAGGTGTAGTGTAGGGAAATATGAGCGCGGTGTATTTTATTTTGAAAATTAAACGGATCTTTTATTTTGTTTCTGGCTGTTCTGTTTTGTCACTCGACTTCCTGTCCTGCGTACTCTGCCCTGTAGTGCTGCGGAGCGCTCCGGCATCCGGCAAAAATAGAAGCTCTGCATATTTGATGCGGAGGGCTGCGGATCGCCGGAGTTGGAACGCAGCTGTAACGCATTCAGCCGGTGGAAATTGGGGGTGATGCGAATGTGCTCTAGTTATGATCGTGTTAGGGGAGGAGCCAGGCTCAGCGGCTCCAGTGCGTCATCAAGCCACCGTTTTAGCCCCGCCCAGAAAATCCTGAACACAGTTTAAAACCGGTTCCGGTTTTTGGCCGGTCAACCGGTGTATCCCAAATACATTTAATAAGATTAGAAAACATTGCTCTTATAATGGTAAAAATGCCCCTGGACATTAATTTAAAGGGACAAAGATCATCCTGTAATGGGAAAGTTATAATTGGAATGCGTGTTATTGATCAGAAAGTGCTCCAAAATTTTTGACTGTTTGGGACTGTTTGGACGCGGACCCAGATCCGCGGGGCTCGCGAGGCTGGCCGGCCTCATTGAACACGGGCCCAGATCCCGAGCGCCATAACGCTCTGAACCACTGAATCGACTCGCTGATTCATAACGCTCTGAACCGCTGAATCGGCTCGCTGATTAATAACGCTCTGAACCGCTGAATCGACTCGCTGATTCACAACGCTCTGAACCGCTGAATCGGCTCGCTGATTCACAACGCTCTGAACCGCTGAATCGACTCGCTGATTCATAACGCTCTGAACCGCTGAATCGACTCGCTGATTCATAACGCTCTGAACCGCTGAATCGACTCGCTGATTCATAACGCTCTGAACCGCTGAATCGACTCGCTGATTCATAACGCTCTGAACCGCTGAATCGACTCGCTGATTCATAACGCTCTGAATCGACTCGCTGATTCACAACGCTCTGAACCGCTGAATCGACTCGCTGATTCACAACGCTCTGAACCGCTGAATCGACTCGCTGATTCACAACGCTCTGAACCGCTGAATAATCGACTCGCTGATTCACAACGCTCTGAACCGCTGAATCGACTCATTGATTCACAACGCTCTGAACCGCTGAATCGACTCGCTGATTCATAACGCTCTGACCCGCTGAATCGACTCACTGATTCATAACGCTTCGAAGCTTCATGATGCTGTGTTTTGAAATAGTCATCACTATATAAGTCGTTATTTAGGGTTTTTTTGCGCACAAAAACTATTCTCGTCGCTTCATAAAGTTATTTTAGAACCACTGTAGTGAGATGGACTTTGTAACGACGTCTTTAGTACCTTTAAAGGGTCTTGAGAGTAAAGTGCATTACGCCAATGGAGGCCTTTCAGAGCCATCAGATTTCAACTAAAATATCTTCATTTATGTCTGAAGATGAACGGAGGTCTGACGGGTGTCCAACGACATGAGGGTGAGGAATTAATGACAGAATTTTCATTTTGGGGTGAACTAACCCTTAAAACGTGTTTTTTCTTTGGGATTTGCGTGTCAGTGAAGAGCGGCTCTGTGATCAGAAACTCGCAGTGCTTTCAGACGGAGCAGCGTTTAGAGCAACATGTGTCAAACATCTTCACAAACTAGTAATGCGAAGCGTTCATAAACCTGTTGGTTTATGACATTCAATAACATGTTTTAACTCACTTCATATAGTCAGTCGAGCTGATGTGGCTTCTTATCACAGAATGTCAATCAGCACTGCATACTTTTATTATGAAAATACCCGAGAAGGCTTGAAGAACTCAAATACACCATATCTTGTGGCCGAAGTATTATCTTCATGTTGAATCAGTCAAAGCGTTTCTATCTTCGTTTTATTCAGCATACAGCGCAAGCTTCACATTAGGGATTTCCTGAAAACAAACGATTACTTCTCTGGCCGTTTCTGCTCGAGGGCGCCCTCTGGCCTCCAGTATGAATGAAACTTTTGGGTAGAAAATAAGAAATATCAAACTTCTCTCTAAATAAATGTATATGACAATCCATATGTTTTTCTTCAATGTACAGGAGTTTCAATCCCCACAGTGGATGTATAAGAGGCTCATATTTCATATTAAAGACATAGACTTTAAGAAATTTATAACACAGATAAAAAGCACAGATTTTTATAATAATAATTGTTTGTTTTGTTTTTTTACAATAAATCAACCTTTCTAATGATTTTTAGTCATAGGCTGTCTGCATTCTAACAGGTAACCCATAATTTTTAGTTTTCTGTAAAATATAAATATTATTATTATTATACTGTTATATTTATTCTTAAATGCTCTATTTTAATTTTTTAATAATGAATGTTATTGTAATAGTAATCTTTCTTATTTTTATTTAGCAATAATAATAATAATAATAATTATTATTATTAGTCACATTAATATATAAACACAAAATGTTATATACACACTTTTCATTTGTAAAAATTAATAAATAATAATAATCACATTTTAAATCGCAATCGCAATTTTAAACAGAATAATCGCAATTAGATATTTACCCCAAATCGTACAGCCCTAGTCTAAATGCAGAAGAAGCACTGATGATCTGAAAACAAACGTGTGCTGGAGTTAAGCGATCTCCACAGAGAAATTCTGCTTCAATGAAAGTGTCTTTGTTTCTTCACAAGCCACTTGGACTATTTGTGTGACTAAATCTGCCATGATCAAACCTTCAGCAACGAATTTCAACAAATGCACGCACGGATCTCCACCATACTGTTTGCAGAATAAACGCACCTTTTCAACCAGTGTGACTATTTAATCAGGAAAATGAACATAATTTAGAATGATTGGAAATTATGAAAACGGCGTACCTCCTAATATTATGTTAATAAGATATACTAATAAAGCATAATATGTACAGAAAAGCAGATGAGTCCTGAATATGAACGCAACACGTTTAATTAAGCATTTTAAAATGTGCCTAGCCAGGGACGTGTATGTGTGTGTATATATATATATATATATATATATATATATATATATATATATATATATATATATATATATATATATAAATATAAGGCTGGCTAGCCTAGCCAGTCTGTATCTCAAAGAGCTACATTCCTGAGTATGCGGTAACATTTTGGCTTCATAAATGTTGGAAAAAAAAGTACATGATTTTCATGTTTCTACCAAAATAGTGACACGTTTAACTATCAGGAATACACATTGGTCAAGCTCAGGGACTTAAAAAAAGTATAATTATGGGTAGATTGATTGTTCAGACACTGGCAGTGAAGGTGTTCCACTCTGTTAGGGACAAAATGTTAGTTATCACTAGGGATGCTCCGATCGATCGGCATCGGCCGATAATCATATTTTATGACTCGATCGGTAATCACTAACTTGGCCGATCTCACGAACCGATCGCAATTTGATGACGTCATCGCGTGAGGGCGTACATGACGTGTGGGGTAGATAGTAGCAAATATTCAAACGAGAGCTTTGAAGGCAGAAGTGGAGAAGGTTCCATGTGAACAGCAGTTGAACACGGGTCAGTCGGTCCTAAGGGATGGGCGAATGCCGTTTGGAAGTATCGATATACAGTAGTTTGATACGAACGCATCTGAAGAATAGCGGAGTACGCAGAGTGAGCTGATGCAGGGAAAGTGCATGAGACAATTTGCCCTGCACATGACACATGCTTTATATTAAGGGCTTTAAAATAACTGGTCAGATATTGTTAACACGTATAGTTTAAAGCAGCTCGCCCTGTCAGACGAGAGAGATCTTGTGCTGACTGACAGATCAATACCTGCGGTGTTTAATGCGTTTATGTGCTTTCCTCAGTGCATAACTTACATTTAACAGGGATATTCTCCATCTGTAAATGTTAGAAAGTCATGCTATTATGTCCATTTTGCTGTCAGGAGACGACGAGCTTCTGCATGTGAATCTCCGCTAAAATTCAGACTTCCGCCAAACAGACGGAGCGCAATAGAACGCAATCATTCTGACTAAAATATACATATTTATAAAATATTTGTTGAGGGACAATAAATGTGCCATATGAAGAATTTTAAACCTACAAGTATGTTTATTTTTATGAAAATGACCATTATAATGGGGTAATGAAAAATAGGCTAATATGCTTTTGTTTTTATTTTCATTTTTAGTTCAGTGAATTAAAAAACTAAATTGTTTATACATGCCTACATTACATTCACTGTATTTGTTTATAGCCTTCAATATCAACATTGTTTTTAGGGCATCATTGGGCAGGATGTGAAATAAAATTATTATTAAAATAAATAGAGGTATTTTTTTTTATCCAAATAGAAAAACGTAGAAAATACAGCCCTATTAAGTGTCCTGATATGCATAGTGTTGTGCAGAAACCCCATTTAAAAGGCATATTAAAATGTTCCCTGTAAAAGGAATAATTTTTGTGATTATTTAGTACCCTGTTAAAAACAATAGTTACATTACATTACATTACATAATTACCATAAAAATATAATAAAGGCAACATCTATAGTTTTTTTTTCTTTTTTCTGAAAAAAAGGTTAAATAAGCATTGGAATCGGGATCGGCAGCAAAAATCCTGATTGGAGCATCCCTAATAGATACATAAATGTTTTGTGTTTGGGGAAACTGCACGTCATATTCTGACTACACAGATAAAACTACAAACATTTACACATTATTTTAATGATTTTTATGCATTCGAAAATTAAGACTTTGTGTGATCTTACCAGCTTGATGAATCAATGAAATTAACCGGAATAAACTACAGAAAGGGAGCAGAGAATGTGACCGATCGTGAAGCTGTCCATAACTTGGGTCTAGCGTGAGTTTAAGCGCTCTCACAAACAATCCCGTTAAAATCACAGAAGCTGACGACACTGTGAAATAAATCTCTTACATCTGCACTTCAGTCAGAGAATTCAGTCAGAGAGTGCGCACACTGAGCGATGACTAATCTGAACGCCTCTGATTGGCCATCACATTTACATTTAAGCATTTAGCAGACGCTTTTATCCAAAGCCACTTACAACTTGGGAGTACAGGAAGCGTTTGGTCATGAAGAATCGAGTAAGCGCAACAAGTGCCTGAAATACTGGGACCGTGTACATTGCTCAGTGTAGCACAGGCTACAAGAGGGAAAAAGGGAAACGAGGAAAAGAAGGGTGTTTTTTTTATTTCTTTTTTAAATGAGGTTAAGTGCTCATGGAAGAGATGAGTTTTTAGTTGACTTTTGAATGTTGTCAGTGATTCTGCGTTTCGGATGGCGGTGGGAAGATCGTTCCACCAGCTGGGAACGTTGAATGTAAATGTTCTGGAAAGGGATTTCATGCCTCTCTGTGATGGGACCACGTCGCTCCTCAGCTGAGCTAATGCTTCTGGTGGGGGTGTGGACTCATAGGAGTGAGTCAAAGTATGCAGGAGCTGAGCTCGTGGTGGCTCTGTAGGCAAGCGTCCGCGCCTTGAACCTGATGGAGCAGCGAGTGGTGGCCAGAGCAGAGAGATGAAGAGTTGTGTGACGTGGGTCCTTTTGGGCTCGTTGAAGACAAAGACGTGCCACTGCATTCTGGATCATTCGAAGTGTTTGGATCGCACAAGAGGGGAGTCCAGCCAGAAGCGCATTGCAGTAGTCAAGCCTAGAAATGACCAGGGCCTGGACGAGAAGCTGTGTTGCATGCTCCGTCTCTATCAAAAGTGCTCCAAGAGAGGAACAGTGGAGAACTGGCCACAGGGTCATGAAGGACCAGTGGAGAACCGGCCACAGGGTCATGGGCGGCCAAGGCTCATTGATGCACGTGTGGAGCGAAGGCTGGCCCGTGTGGTCCGATCAAACAGATGAGCTACTGAAGCTCAAACTGCTCAAGAAGTTAATGCTGGTTCTGATAGAAAGGGGTCAGAATACACAGAGCATCTCAGTTTGTTGCGTATGGGGCGGCACAGCCACTGACCAGTCAGGGTGCCCATGCTGACCCCTGACCCCCGCCCAAAGCACCAACAGTGGCACGTGAGCATCAGAACTGGACCACGGAGCAATGGAAGAAGGTGGCCTGGTCTGATGATCCCGAGAAAATAGCCACTCGCCTTAACTTGCCCGTATCTACAGTCAGAGGAATCATTAAGAAGTTTAAAACAACTGGAACAGTGACAAACAAGGCCGGAAGAGGTCCCAAGTTTATCTTGCCACAACGCACAGTGAGGAGGATGGTAAGAGAAGTAAAAAAAATGTCCTAAGCTCACTGTCACAGAATTGCATCAAAGAGTGGCATCTTGGGGTCACAAAGTCTCCAAAACAACCATCAGACGCTCTCTACATGCCAACAAGCTGTTTGGGAGGCATGCAAGGAAAAAGCCTTTTCTCACTAACACTCACAAACGTAAACGTCTGGAGTTGTTAAGTGGTACTGGGACTTCAACTGGGATCGTGTGCTTTGGTCAGATGAGAATAAGATTGAGCTTTTTGGCAACAAACACTCTTAGTGGGTCTGGCGTAAAACAAAAGACGAGTATGCCGAAAAGCACCTCATGCCCATGGTGGACACACGGCCTAACGGAGGCTCAGGTGGACGCCTGCTCCCTGGCTTCGCTGTAGCTCATGGTAATTCAGAAAGCGAAGATGGCCCTTGGTCTTTCATGACCATGATTTCCTGTGATCTGCCGTCCCTCAAACTGCTACACTCCCTGCCTCCTCTTCCTTCCTTCAGTCCTGCTCAAACCATGCATGTCCTAACATCTGCTCTAACGTTAGACTCCTGCACTGATATTTGTCCAGACACTGCATTATCAGATCTTGGCATTCTGTACGAGTTTTCAAAGAGGAAAGAGCTGGTTAGTCATGTATGCTCTTTATGAATGTAGGAAAATAGCTTCTGAAAGGCATAGTATTCAGTACCCAGAACCCAATACAGTATTGATCATTTTTAGGTGTTCCATCTATCCAAATATTTTATGTTTAGTTGACTAACTCCCTGAAACTGTACCGAGGCTTATGTGTGTGTTTAACAGTGGACTCACCTTTGGATAAACTTTGGATAAGCAGTGGATCAAGTCTCCCGGATAGCAGAACTCCTAAAGGCTTCTCTCCGCTCACTATCTCTAAAAGCACTCTACCCAGAGACCAGACTGTCAATTCCACCACCAATTCACGAGCTGAGTGGGAAGCAAGAGATCATTTCATTAGCTCAAGTCGTTTTTTAGATTACATTTGAGAGAGTCTATAAAATGGAGCACATGCCAATCCAACACATGCTATTGTGAAAACAATAAGCTTGAATCATGTACAATATCATATTATGGCTAACTCACTTTTACTGGTCTTAAAAAGGTCACTGCAGCCAAAGTCAATGAGTTTGAGCTGCAGTGTCTCTGTGTTGATCAGGATGTTGTTCGTCTTGATGTCATTGTGGTAGACGCCCCGGTCAACGCAGAGTTTGGCTGCAAGCACTGCTTGGCGCATTAATCCACGTGCCACGGTTTCATCCAGGAATCCTCCTTTGCTCATGGCGAATCTGAGCAAGGTCTCACACGGATGTGGATACTACATTATAAGGACGTACTGTTCCGGCTCATCAAACCAATCAAACATCTGTACGATGTGGGAGCTTTTCGGAGAGGTGCGCATCTGCAGATTCACAGCCACTTCCGCAAGCAGAGGTTTGGTGGACCCTGGCTGGAGAAAGATCAGCTTTCACTTTTATATGGAAACAGCAGAGTCTACAAGTCTGAGAACACTTCTATTTGGCCAAAAAAGACCTGATCAAAATCTGCAAAGATCGATGTGTTACATGTCCAAACATCATTTTGTGGTTAAAGCAAGAGTAGATTACCTTCTGGCCATCAAATCTACACGTCCCTTCATGCACGATGCCAAAGCCTCCCCTTCCAATCTCTCTTTTCACTTCGTAAAAGGAGGAAATTGATCCTGAAAAAAACAACATGCAAAAAGATTGGCTTATGTTTCCTACATAAGAACTAGACCAATCAGAATTAGACGAATGCCAGTAGCATGAAAACGTACTAACTAGGCAGAAGTGTGAGTTAATGACAGCAGACTCACCTGTAGCTGGACAAAAACCATATCCATCAAGGGCATCTGGGACGGGTTTTGGCTCAGGATCGGCCAGACCCATGTCAGGTGTCAGTTCAAGACTGGATAAACTGGAAACAGACGTTTCTTCGCGACTGGATGGTCCCAGGACAGACAACTCTGAAACGTTGACTGTGAATCAAGGCTGACTGAACTGGACTGGGAATCATCTGGACCCAGACTGGATGGGCCTGAGACAGGGGACAGCTCAGGAATGTCCGGATAAGGGTCAGCTGTCCACTCGTAATAAGATGGACCTGGATCAGCTGACAGCCAAGAGAGGACGGACACATGTGGCTGGAGATCTGCTGGATCCCAGTGAGCCATTGGGTTAATGCCGCATAGATCTGGAAATGGAAATGGAAAAGTGTTATGCAGTAAAACGAATTATGCTGTGTTCACACCGAACAAGCAACTGATTTCCATGTTAAGTCAATGTGAAGATGTGTTGACGTGCGTCTGGAGGTCCTGCGGCGCGATTTCATTTCATTCCTGCGTCTTGCTCAAGTGATTTTATTGGGTGGTTTTTGTTTCGCCTCATTCTGTCCAACAAAATACAACGTTATGTCGTGGCAAAATTTCAACTAACGCCGCATTACTGAATAAGAGACAAAACCTGCCCAATTGTCTTTATAAAGATTTAATTTCTTGCAAGAAACAGTTATTAAACGTAGACGTATTTTGCGGGCAGGTAATTGCCTTTATTACGGGATTTGTAGATTTATCACCACATACATGTACCAACACCAATATCAGAACCCAGAAAAAACTACAACACACCGAACGAACGTTCTGAGGGCGGCGTAGCAAAGACTCTAGAGCTCCACTTTGTCTTCTACGATTCGATACCATTTTGCTACTGTGTAACGTTAATAACTTTCTGCGGCCAGCATTTCTGGAAATGAACAGAGACCTAACTGAATTTTTTAGACCTAACTGAATTAAATTTAAGACCTCGGATGAAAATCTAGCCATTTTTAAGACTTTTTAAGACCCCGCGGGAACCCTGATAACTGCAGTTGCAGATTTTGAACAGAGATGGCGACAAAGTGGAAAAACTACGGACTGCAGCTTTAATGAATGCAAGCTAATATAATTTAACCCAAGAAAAGTTTAAACTAGTGCCAAAAATGCTAAGTTATTTTTCCTTATATGCAGGGCTTAAAAACTGAAAAAAATATCAATCGGTTCACTCCGAGCAGAATCGATATTATAGTGTTTCCGTTTTTGCGTTCCTCATTAAACATTACTGTTCCGAAAACGGTTTGATTTGAAAAAATCCCGGTTAATAACGTTATTTTAATTTAGCCTATACTTTAAACAAATATGTATAAATAGACTTATTTTCACTCAATGATAATATAACGCATGGTAATTAAACTTGAATATTTATTTTATAACATTTTTAAAACCACAACAGAAATACATACATTAACTACAAAGCATAAACAGCGGACCTGTTTTAATGGAGCGTTAGACAATCGAAAGTGGTCCTCTTATGCCTAATTCTTTTCAGAAGAGTGATAACATTCTTTGTACATAACTTTTTTTCAACACGACTTGTTTTAAAAAATGCATGAATAAATAAACTGGATAACCATTAATGCACAGTCAACTGGTAATTTCAAAGCAAACACTGCGCAACACGTCCTTGTATCACAATCAAATTCAGTCAGCTAATAAAGCTTGATTATTTAATGCAATATAATATACCATTTAATACAAAGCATCAACCGTCTATATAGAAAACATTGACCTGTCCTGTATTGGCAATCTGAAAGACTATAGGAAAAATGTTTGATAGATGCTAGTAACCTACTTGGATAGGCTTAAACGGAATCCATAAACTAGCCTAAATCAGTCTATTTGAGCTTAAAGTCCGTACTGCTTATTTAAACATACGAAAAGAATGTCCTCCAATACCTGCGCATTCATTGTAGACCTCAGTGGGGAAAGAAATGTACTTGAGGCATGAAAATGCGCGCTCACACTGACGGTAGATTCATAGATGACTGGTGCGCGGGCATTTCACTCACGCTTGATCCGTCAACGTCACATGCTGTACTACTCAATTCATGATTGGTCACTGCCAAATTAAAATATTAAAGAGAACGATAAAATAACGTTATTAACCGGTTAATGGTCATTTCAAATTAACGTTTCTGTTCAGAACGATTCAAATTGATTTTGATTTCGTTTTTGTTCCTCTTAAAATTTCGTTTGTTTCCGGTTTTCGTTTCGTTCCTTGAACCGGTTCGGAGCCCTGCTTATATGTACAGTCGGCTATATACATATGAACTGATACTGAATCAACATAGAAATCGATACTGAACTGAATCGATACTGATCCTGAATCAACATCGAAATCGATATTTGTGCCAATCTAATTCTAATCTGTGGGAAACACTGCAAAGACTCACCAACAGCTGGCCCTAAACCAGATGGACCTGGGATCCCAGAATGCAGTGCGGATGGACCCGGAACAGGGGGCGGCTCTGGATCAGTCTGATCTGCTGGATCCTGGAGAGCCACCGACTCGTCTGCAAGTGGATCTGGGGTCACTTTGTTGCCCTTTAGAAAGCGGCGGACAGAACGCTTTACAGCCTTCCATCTTCGGTGGAATAGCTCACAGATGGCTTTCATCCTCCTCTTTTTCTTTCCTAAAGAAAGATAAAAACATTACCACAAGATTATAGGCGAGACAACTGGTAAAGAGGAACAAATGAAGCTTAATCATCTGAAAAAGCATAAATGCTTAATAATTAGGCACGAATGTGAAATGGCAGTAGAATAATAATGACCAAAGAAAGCAGTGATTCTGGGCCACAGAATCAACATCGGCCGCCACATATTGCGCGTCGTTATTCATTAACTTTTTTAACGTTATTTAAAACACGCAGCATATCTGTTCATTTCCTTTCCCTGCTCTCCCTCCATCTCTGTCACTCATGCGTCTCTCTCTCTCTCTCACACACACACACACACACACACACACACATTTATAAAGGGCATTTTTCCATAATCGTATTAAATATAGGATATGCTTCAGCTTTCCTTTTATTTATTCAGTACATTTGGTCTATAAATTAAATTAGAATAAGACACTATAGGGCTGTTACCAATCAAATTAAATTATTTACACTGAAAAATTACAACTGCATTAAATAATGTTATGAGATTATTTTAAATATTTTTGAATATACAAATAAGAAAAGTTGAAAAGATGAAACTAAACCACCAGTAGGTGGCGGCAGGTGACCGTCTGAATGAGTGAGTCATTGAGTCGATTCAGTGAAACGGATGATTCATTCAAGAATGAGGCGTCGTTTACGAATAGGTCATTGAATCTTTGATTCAACCGATTCATCAAACACTGAATCATTCACTAACACACACTGATGCAGTGAGAGGCGTTACGGTTCTGCTGTAATCTTTGTTTGGAACTATTTTCGCTGCTGAAACAGAACAAAAACACTCAATATTGCGTCTAAAATGTAAGTGACTTGATGTTCATTAATTGTTTCTGGAACTGGTGTATGAAATGAGTGTCATTTCCAGTCGTGATGATATTCAGGAAAACAACACTCTTGTTAGTGTGATGTTGCGTAACTGTATCATATGTTATAAATATAAAAACTACACCATTTTAACCGTGTATGTTAACTGAGTTTGTTTGTATGAGCGGCGCTCATTTGTTTTCGATTTTCTCCTCGAGAGGCTGCGCGAGCCTCAACAGCACAATCTCGTCAGTTCGTTTTATATTATTATCCACTATCGATCTCCACTTACACTGATGCAGAATCATTATTGCACTTTGGGGATTCCCTAGTTATTTTTAACCAGGATACTTTCTTTTTCACTTGCCCCTCGAAAAAATCCACTTGTCCCAGACAATGTCGAGGCCTGGATAAGCTGTTTGATTTATAATTATTAGATTATTTTCTAATTTCACAGCCCTCCATCTTCGGCGGAGGAATGCACGGATGGCTTTCTTAACTGATTGTGTTGTAGTCGATGTTTGCCTTTTCCTGTCAGCTTTTATTTTATTTTGCATAGTAAAATAAAACCTGTAGGCGTAGTTTGACTTTTGATTTTGTCAGATACCTTAACCAAGGCTAGTTTCTTGTTTTACCCACATATTTACTATTAATATTTAATTAAAAACAATATTTAACCCTCTATGGTACAGCGCTGCCATATGGCGACAATTAAATTTCTGTCGGTCATTTAACATTTCTATCGTAAAACATATGAAATGATTTGCAACTTCCATCTCACCTCGCTTTCTTTCAACTGATGCTTCGTGCTGGTGTAAACCCCACCTACCCCACCAGCCTAAAAATGTAACTTTTAAAAAAAATTTGTCCTAACAGCAAAACAATATAGGATATATTATTTTGTGTGTGTAGCCTAACTGTCTCTGGTATAATAAACAGACATGTTTCAAGTTCAGACAATTTTTAATGATACCAAAAAGAGCTCTAGGAGAACAGAAGAAAGAGGATCAAAAAGGAACACCATGCAACATGTAGAGACGGATTCTCTCTGGCAGCCTGTAACAGAGTGAAAAACATGGCGAAAAGTTAGGACTTCGATTTAAGAAACAAATACGACAGACGAATAGTCTGTAAAGAATGATCGACTTTTACATACACTTTTTTTTGCGGCCAGCCTGTCACATACAGAGATGAGCGAAATGTTTGAATTTGCAACTCAAAGTTGTTGTTTTTTTTATCCACTTCGTTATTTTGGCTTGGAATTTCGTTTGTTGGAAATATGAACTGAATTTAGAAATGCTTTTGAAATTAAAAACTTTACATTTAATAAACAAAATATATTTTTTAAATGAAGAGTGTTTGAGTGGAGTGCAAAATAATCTGTTCCCGAGTCCACGGCCTTTGCTATTATTGTGAGTAAAAGTAGACAGTTTACTGTTTATAATTATATCTTGTACTTAGCCTATCTGTATGCCTAAAAATGACAGAGTATTGTGAGTTTTTTTTTTTTTTTTTTTCCTCTGGCTCTCAGCGAAGGCGGTCGCATTCTCTCCTCTCTCCTCTCGTCTTCCTCCTCCCTCCTCTCCTGCTTGCTTCTCTCGTCTCGTCTAGTCTACTGTCTTAAACTTGAGAGACTCCACGCACTGCTCTCGAACTAAAATTATGGATTTGATCAACTGGTCTCTCAACGCAATTGACACCATCTTCTCGACGAGAAGCTTGGGTTCGGGGGAACCTGACTGCCCTGCCAGAACGTTTGCTGCTGGCTACACGATGGACGCGTGGGAGAGGTGGCATGTTGTGTGTCTGGCGGCTCTTTCCGTAGAGGACATTGAAGACATCTACCTATTCGGTTTCATGGTAACAGGGTTTCTGCTGATTGGATCAGGCATTGCCCTGGGATATCGAAGAATTCAGGAAGCGGTGACAGCTGTTCAAAGCTCCACAAGGCTGCCCGTCATGATTGAAGCAGTGGGCAGAGCGGTCATCTCTCAAACTGGGACTACTAACCGCAACATGGATAACATAATGGAGTTGCAACGCAAGATGGATATCATCACGGAAAAGCTCACTGCTCTGCAAAATGGTTTCAGAGACCAGAACGAACTAAGAGAGTAATCATAAATTGTGGCTACTCGCTCCCAGACCAAACAAATTCCAATCTTATCTGCTTTCGGCTCCCTCAACCAGCACGGTCTTGGCCAAGGCCGCTGCTGAGACAATAACTCCCCCAGAAGAGCACTGCAGGAAGACGCTCTTGCACTCATCCCCCAACCACCTGCTGACTCGGACTGGGATCTGATCAAGGTTGATCAAGATCTGATCAAGGTTGTGCTCATGTTACTGAGATGTTTTTTTACTGTTCTCAAACTGTGCTCCCGTAGGAGCATAGTCTGGGGGTTGCTTTTTTTCATCTCCTCACCCCTCCCTACCTATCCTCATGTTATGCTGTATTTTCTGTCCAACTCAAGAAGGTGCCGCGCGATGGCGACTCGGTGTTACTCGCACAACACCAAAACACATTTCACTGCCAGCTGTATATTGTATATAACTGTGTATGTGACAAATAAAACTCTCTTGAATCTCTTGAATCTCTCTTGAATCATAAATTGTATTTTAATTTGGATCAATATTTAATCACCTATTTTGGCTGTATATTTAATAAATAAGAATCAAACCAAGATCATCGGGAATGGATTGAGGTGCGTAAATGGGCTGTTTCTGCTGCCTTTGAGTAAGGCTGCAACTGTAGTCTTTCTGTTTTAATACATTTCTTGATAGGCTGACAGAATTTTGAACTGAATTTAGAAATACTTTTGAAATTAAAAACTTTGCGTTTAATAAACAAAAGATTTTTTTTTAATGAAGACAGCGTTTGGAGTGGAGTGCATGCAAAATCTGTTCCCTGAATTCACTGCCTAATACGAAAGGTCGACATATGGCCTTACAAATAAGAGTATATTTTTTATTCTTGTTTTGCATTGAATATATTTAGGCTACATTTAAAGGATTTGTAGTGGAAATAGCCTAAACACATGTTGATAATGTTTGTAAAAAATTTTACCAGTATTTTTGAATGTAATAATAAAATGCCACTGACACCAGTGCGATTTATCTGGGGGGTTTTTTATTTCTCTCCACAACTTAAGTCTTACCTTGTGCATACTAATGCGACTTATTTCCCAGAAAATAAGATAAATTATACAATTGAGCTTTATTAAAAATAATAATTATATAAATAATCATAAATGGGTATGCGCAATAAAAACATTTGTTCATAACTCCCACCCACACACTAACTTTAATCACTGTTATAGGCGAAGGGGCTTAACAATGCAGGGCTCCGCTCAATATTACCAAAATGTGAATTGTTATAATTAAAAGTAGCGATTTCAAGCTTTATTTAGACATATGTTTCATGTTTGTTTGATATTCGCCGAGTTTCAGTTCCTCGAGACATGTTTCAGAAAGACTCTCGCAGACAGCTGAAATTACCCTATTTTTATTTGTTTTAAAAAAGGAAAACGTTTTAAAAGTAGACAATTTATAGTTTATAATTATGTCTTGCACTTAGTTATCTGTATGGCTACAAATGACGGAGTATTGTGTTGTTTCCGCTGCATGAGAGGGAAAAAAAAACCCCATCAGTGCTGCATTTCCCGTTGTCTCTCTTAGCGCTACAAAGACTCTAAAGGTATAACTTAACTAAAGTTCTTGGCGTGTTCCCCGAACTATATCTTAGGAGGTTGCTTAAAGGGATAGTTCACCCAAAAATGAAAATTCTGTCATAATTTACTGACCCTCAAGCAGATAGAGCAACCATTCACTACATAATAGTATAATAGTATTTTTTACTATGGTAGTCAATAGTTGCTCTCTCTGCTTGGTTAAAAACGTTCTTCAAAATATCTTATTTTGTGTTCAGCTGAACAAAGAAACTCATACAGGTGTGGAACAACTTGAGGGGGAGTAAATGATGACAGAATTTTCATTTTTGGGTGAACTATCCCTTTAAGGATTTTTTACCTTCTTAAGTTAGCAGGTGCTGTCCGTGGCGACGGTGCTGAATTGGTTTATTAATGGCTCAAAAATCGATTATTCACTCTATGCAGGGGTTGTTTAACTGCGTTATTTGAGAAAGCGGTGTTCTTTAATAGAAGCACTTCAGAAATAGTTGAAATTGCATTTATCAGTACTCCTGAGATGGTATAAATATAATCCAAATTGCAAACTAAATCCAACCGTGGATATTTTAAATAATTTTAAAATGATTGTGCGAACCCGCAATCTCTCCAAACGTATCAACTACACTGGCAGTATGCCATTTATATTATCATAATATATTTTGCCATAGTCTTCATTTACTCCACAACCAGAGTTGATTGCCCGCATCACATTATTGGTGTAAATCACTAATTTCTGTTATTGGATGACCTACTCAATAAAAGCGCAACACGCGAAATATTATCAACAGTATAGCGGGGAAAAAGAAAGAAAGAGGAGAGCGGCAACAGCTGAATTTGCTGCCACGGCGAAATACATTTGGAATTTTCTCCGCGGACGGCGCTGTCTTTGATTTACAACTATTTGCTGCATCACTGCGGCTGCCATAGTTTGACCAAACTCCCCTTTATAAAGACTCCATAATGGTTTGCCAGCTGATATAGGCCTACCTTTGGATAATAATATTTAAAAAGCTAACAACCATCAGTGTAATGATAATAGTATTATTTGCATGAAAACACTTCAATTAGCAGAATTATATTGGTAAAGATTGAGATGTAAAGAAACAGTGGTGGCCACTGTGGGAATGAACTGTCAATAGTGATACGGTAGAGCTAAGAGTGGTCCAGACTAACCTCACAAAAGAATGACTTACAGAAGGTATTCTTAACTAAGATTGTTTCGGGAAACGCGTATTAACGTTTAAGATACACCTTAAGGTATAACTTAAGAACGATGTAGCGTTAAGAAGGTTTCGGGAAATCCAGCCCAGAACCACTGGCACTTATCTAGCACTACGTCGTTCTCAGTATCAGTTTGGCTTTGGGCTATTTAGGACTGCAAAGTGACAAATCCTTAACTTTTTAGAGTTTGAAACCCCCACCTAGATTTTCAAATTGCACTGTTTAAGCGCCACTCAGAACATCATGAATCATGAGCTTCATCAATTGGCTCACCTTTACAGCTGTGGTCTCTGCCTCCGCCGCCCTCCAATTCTATCTTGGCTCAGCCTGAGCCAGTTTTGAATAGCCATTTCTACCTCAGCCTCTGTGATCTGTGTCAGGGCACCATTCCTAAGAACTGACACTACAAAACTATCAAGAGAGGGAAGTACCAATTGTGCACTACCAATGTCCCCAATCAACATATCAGCTACAATAATGTATGGGGTGCATACCATTTATATTACAAAGATACATTTGTGTAAAAATAAAACCCCTCACCCTCCCTTCAACTTGTTCTATTATAAAAAATAACTCCCACAACCATCTTTTTTCCTAACCCAAACATTTTCCTAATCTTACCTTTAGTTAGCCCATAAATCTATTCCAACCCCCCCCCCCCCTTTCCCCAATCCAAATCTTACCTTTTCTTAAACCTCTCCCCAACTCCATTGTATTTGTTCAAACACTATTATATGATAATAAACAGCTTTTTGTGACCAATATTCTTAAAGGTCTTTTGCATGATCAGTTATATTTTGCAAATAAATGGCAGTATTAAACAACATCTGCCATTGTATAAATGCTTTTAAGCACAATTGTGTATATATACTGAAAAAGGAACAGGAACATTGATAAAGTCTCCCTTAATGGGATTGTTACTGCTAGTAAAACTTACACAGTAGTATTTCACGCACTGGTCGTGACTTGATGCCAGTCTTCTGTCCTCTCCCACACCAATTTAGTTGTGTGGCGAGTTCAGGAGTAAAGACCTTCCTGCACACTCGCCACACAGTTTTTTTAACAGAGTTCCCCCCAGTTATGGACAGCTTTGCAATCTGTAATGAAATACAAAATTAAAGCAAATGTTACTGCAGAAATCTAAATCCTATTTTCTGTCACATGTCTTGTTAGTTTGGAACACCCTAAGTTCAATCCTCCTGCTTGTACAACAAACAATTGACTCAACTAATCAACTCCCCATTTTGATGTTGCTTACCCAGTGTATACACATCTCAAAGTATTAGAGGACATACCACATGTTTCTTAAAATCCCGATCTTGACAAAGTCTTTCATCAAAGCTGTTAAGCTCGTCTAATGTGGAGATGGGAAGTAAGTGGTCGTAGTGAGTGCTTTGGGGTTGTTGGTTTTGAGCCCTGTTTTGTTGGAGTGACTGCACAATGGCTGTTAAATGGTCCACCTTTAGCTGAAGCTCCCCTAGCTGTTCCAGGACGATCCTTTCAACTGCTGTTAAAACAGCAAAAAAATTATATTATTAAGCGTATCCTAAAAAGTAGGGTAAAAAAGCAGTTTACCTACATCAAGAGAAAGATGTGACCAAACATACCAGTGCAGTTAGTTGGCATGAGTTGATGTGTGTTAGGAAGGCGATATCTTGGATCTAGGGAAAGAAGGATATGTCACATTCAGTGGACCATATAAAGGTAAGGCAGTAAAGGTAGGTAACATTTTCTAATTAATAAGTTTATCTGTGTTAATCACTGGCAAAGCATTGCAACCTATACAGCTACTGTAAGTCTGTTGCATACAGATGTTGTGGAACTCAAACTTATAACCTCAAACACTGGAGGTGGCTGTGCTAATAATTATGCCACAGCCTCTTAGGATATCTGCTGTTTGCTGCCATGTCTCTTAGAGGCACAGCGAGGGGTCTCACCGTGTAGTTGTCCATCATTCCATTTGTTTGATAGTCTTTAATGTCTGTATTTGTAATACAGTTATCACAGTAGCAGACATGCATGCAGTGGCCAAGTGAGGAACATGTAAAATACCTGTGTCCCCAGCAGTTTTTAAACCAAACTGACACCTGTAATGTCTCCTCCATCAAGCTTGACGTTTAACACAATGCAGTCAGGCAGATAACATTCTCCAAACTCATCCATCAGATTGCCAAAGACAGAAAGGGGATTCATCAATTCACAGACATGTTTCCACTGCTCCAGTTTTACACCACTCCACCTTGCCTCAAAATATCTATGAATGAACTATGTAAACATCAGAAAACCATTAAAAAAAAAAGAATAGACATGTTCTACTCTATCTTTAGTAGAAGTGGTAGTATTGAGGAAAATTAAATATTCTTATATTTAATAGCTTACATTCAGGAAAGCCCAGCCCTTCATCAGGCAATGGAGTTGGACACTGTGCCTCAACATCATCTGGCCTAAAACTAACTGTTGTTACTTGGAAATAAATAAAAGGGTTGTTTAGTGAAAGAATCCTAAATAATCTATTAACTCTGCACATGTTAGGTTAAGTTCAAAAGCCGACTGGCTAGAATTTCTAAGATGCTTACGTTCAGTGTAAGCTGGCCTCTCTGGTCTGGCCTCAAATTTGATGGCATGCCTTCGAATAAGAAATAATTTATTGATGTTAGTCACACATGTCTCACAAATATAATCAGAAATGCTTGAGTCAGTGAATTTTTCAGATACACCATATCTTCACTGTCATCTCTCTTACATTGAGAAGAGTCAAAATTGCTGTGTTGCCAGTCTGGAATAGGGCTATGGTCACTGTTTGGAGGACACTGTTCGGGGTGTGAAATTACTGTTATGAAATTAAAATATTACACAAATATTAGACTAGAATGTCTTGGTCACCGAAAGCCTTTTGTAAATTATTCCAGATACACCATATCTTCACTGTCATCTCTCTTACATTGAGAAGAGTCAAAATGGATGTGTTGCCAGTCTGGAATAGGGCTATGGTCACTGTTGGAGGACACTGGTCGGGGCTGTGAAGTCACTGTTATGAAATTAAAATGTTACAAAAAGATAAAGCTTGTATGTCACTGCAAGTCTTATGTGAATTTTTCAGATCATATAATCACTATGCATACCTGGCAACACTCCTGATTTTCATGGGAGTCTCCCTATTTTTAACCTACCACCATGCTCCCAATTCATAATTTCTCCCACCATCCTCCCATTTTTATTCTAAAATTAAATGGGTGTTTTATCTGTTTTTATGTATGTGATTACTTTAACATTAATGGAGGCTGCACATATGGGTGAGAACCTTTTAGACTGTACTTAAGGGGAGGGTTTTTTAAAAGGGATGACTTTAAAAAATATCTGTAGGGTAAAGGTATTTTTCTTACACAAATGCTGATGTTTTGATATTGACATTGAAACATGCTAGTGTTGAAACAAAATTGTATAAAAAGCATGCAAATATATATTCCATTAACTATCAGCGCTGCTATTGTTCCATATTAGTGGGCTAAAAATAGATGTCATTTTCTGTGTACATCTGTGAGTTTGGTATGAATGGGTAGTTAGGTACATTTTCTTTTAATTTTAATGTCTTTAAAAATATTCTGTTGTCTCAGTATAAAATGGCTAGCAATTGTTGAGTCTTAGATGTGACTTTGATGTGATTTATTTTGACACAGATCAAAATAAGCTTACCAGCTCTGATGGCATCAGGTTTCTTTGGTCTTATGACCACTGGTAAGGGAGGAGGGGCGGTTAGGTGTCTTGAAGGTAGTTGATGACCCCCTTTTTGTGTTTTGGATGTGTGAGGTTGTGTTTTTGGTAATGTTGCCAGAAGGTCATCTTCCTCTGATGGAAATGATGATGTTGAAGATGGTGATGGTGATCTGAGACGTTTTGGTCTACAAGTAAATCAGATATTTCAATCCACCATGCGGAGTCTCAATGCAACAAACTTCAATTGTATTCTTCATAAGGTGTAGGAGAGGGGAATAGGAGAAAACTATAACTCAGGTCTTTTCTTCCTTCTTGGGAAGCTCCTTGTGGCGTCACGTTTATCTCTGGAAGAGATGACGTTTCGGCGCTTTACCGAGATCCCGAAGCACAGATGTTTTGAAACACTGCTTCAAACTGTGATTGGAAACACCCATGTCACGTGACTATGGCTAAATGAATGGCTAAATTGATGAAATCCGAGAGCTCACTGACCTCTCCATAGAAAGCAAATCAATTAACACTTTCATTTCCTAGAAAGGAAGTAAAGACATTAGTAAAACAGTCCATGTGACTGCAGTGGTTCAACCTTAATGTTATGAAGTGACGAGAATACTTTTCGTGTGCAAACAAATGAACAAAAATAATGACTTGATTCAACAATGTCTTCTCTTCCCTGTCACTCAAAAATTATTGAGATTTTATATTACATATTTATTATTTAATAATATATTTATCATTGAGAATATGTAGATGTAGATCTAGATATCTAGATATTTAGATGTAGAATCTTATAGTCTACATCTAAAAATCATCAGTCATAATTAGTACACTTATTTTCAGGTATTTTTAGACTCAAATGAACTTTATAATGAATATATTAATATATTATATAAATAATGTATTCCCCTAAACAATACAGTTTTAACTTTTAGACAAAGTATCTCAGTCTTTATTAGTTTCCTAATATTTTCAACACATCATTGAACAACATGTATTTAACCAATACATTCAACTCTGCATTTCTGTCATCTCTTGTATTATTTGTATGTGTGCACTTCTGTGAATGGAGACTGTAGCAGTGAACGGGACTTTTATTTTGGTGTGGTGGTGTGACGTCATAAGGCTGTGCTCCTGCATGTGTTGTGATTCTGCTGAAGAAAGGTTTGTGTTTTAAGTGTTTAAAGAAACCATCTGCAAAGTTTTACAATCAACGCAGATCGAATTATTTATTATGAAATGTAGCATTGCATTGCTTTATCTAACATTTATTAACGTTGTGTGGGCAAAGTAACAGTGAAAAACAGAAGGAGCGTCTCATTTCTATATTGTAAATCAGTTCATCATATAAACATGAGTTCAGTCTCTGGAGAGTAGAGATGATGGAGAAACTGAGCTTTATCACACTCTCTAGTGTTCATTATTAGTGTGTAGTGCTAGTGTTGAGTGTTACTGAGACTGAACTAGAGCTGATAGAGACTCAGTTCATCATATAAACATGAGTTCAGTCTCTGGAGAGTAGAGATGATGAGAGAAACTGAGCTTTATCACACTCTCTAGTGTTCATTATTAGTGTGTAGTGCTAGTGTTGTGTGTTACTGAGACTGAACTAGAGCTGATAGAGACTCAGTTCATCATATAAACATGAGTTCAGTCTCTGGAGAGTAGAGATGATGGAGAAACTGAGCTTTATCACACTCTCTAGTGTTCATTATTAGTGTGTAGTGCTAGTGTTGAGTGTTACTGAGACTGAACTAGAGCTGATAGAGACTCAGTTCATCATATAAACATGAGTTCAGTCTCTGGCGAGTAGAGATGATGGAGAAACTGAGCTTTATCACACTCTCTAGTGTTCATTATTAGTGTGTAGTGCTAGTGTTGAGTGTTACTGAGACTGAACTAGAGCTGATAGAGACTCAGTTCATCATATAAACATGAGTTCAGTCTCTGGAGAGTAGAGATGATGAGAGAAACTGAGCTTTATCACACTCTCTAGTGTTCATTATTAGTGTGTAGTGCTAGTGTTGAGTGTTACTGAGACTGAACTAGAGCGGATAGAGACTCAGTTCATCATATAAACATGAGTTCAGTCTCTGGAGAGTAGAGATGATGAGAGAAACTGAGCTTTATCACACTCTCTAGTGTTCATTATTAGTGTGTAGTGCTAGTGTTGAGTGTCACTGAGACTGAACTAGAGCTGATAGAGACTCAGTTCATCATATAAACATGAGTTCAGTCTCTGGAGAGTAGAGATGATGAGAGAAACTGAGCTGTATCACACTCTCTAGTGTTCATTATTAGTGTGTAGTGCTAGTGTTGAGTGTTACTGAGACTGAACTAGAGCTGATAGAGACTCAGTTCATCATATAAACATGAGTTCAGTCTCTGGAGAGTAGAGATGATGGAGAAACTGAGCTTTATCACACTCTCTAGTGTTCATTATTAGTGTGTAGTGCTAGTGTTGAGTGTTACTGAGACTGAACTAGAGCTGATAGAGACTCAGTTCATCATATAAACATGAGTTCAGTCTCTGGAGAGTAGAGATGATGAGAGAAAATAAATAAATATATAGTGTCTGTGTTATTTGTTTTCTCTTATTAGTTTGTAGTGCTAGTTTTGAGTGGTACTGAACAAGAGCTGATTGAGACACTCAGAGATTTAGTTTGGATTTATTTTTCTTTCTGTTAATTATTCTCATCTTAAACAGGACAAACACAGAAAAACTCCAGGAGAAGCGACTGAGATCCACATCACACTATTATTATAAAGATGGAGTTTATTAAAGAGGAGAATGAAGACCTGAGGATTGAAAATGTATTCATTTTGAAACATGAAGAAACTGAAGAACAAACAGAGAAAGAGGAGAGAGAAGACGTGAAGATTGAGGAAACATTGAGAGTGAAACATGAAGAAACTGAAGAACACTCAGGTTGGTTTCATTCTCAAAGCTGAACTCACTCATTTGATATTTTTGATATTTTTATAAGTCAACACGCTCACAGATCCTCTCATTATAAGCAAAGCTTATACTCAAAGTAAATAAGAGATTTTTTGTGCCGTTAGATTCATTGGTTTGTAGAGGGATTTTCTGTCGAATTGCAGGCGATTTGATTTCGCCCTGCGGCTCAGGTTGGAAACCTGAAAATATTGCTATCCTGCTTCTGTCAAAAATTTGCAGGGACCAATCACAAATCGGCTTATCCACCTGGCACGCTATTGGTGGGTTTAACACAATGACGGATAGAGAAGCCACGGATTGTCATTTTGCGGTGGGCGGTTTGCCCCCGGGATGTTGCGGAGAGACATATGAGCCCTCTCGATCTCAAAATGCGAGTCAGGTGTAAGGTCCAGCCATTTCTGTAGCATCTTCTTAAGAAACTGTGCGACGTCTCAGAGCCTTCGGCTTCAGGGAGGCCGACGATTCTTAGGTTTTTGCATCTGCTGTGATTCTCCAGGTCATCTACTTTGGCTCTAAGTGAAGACGATTATTTTTCCAAAGATGCAATTTTGTTATCGTGAGAGAGCATGCCCATCCTCAGCAGCGGAGATTCTGCATTCGGCCTCCGTTAAGCACGTTTCATTTGACGACACTCTGCCAGACAAATTAGAAAGGGCTTCCTGTATTGATTACTGAAGTAGGAATATTGTCCAAACGACTGTCAGTCGCACTTAACCCTCTAGGCGCCACGGGTTAAAAGGGTTAATCTGCCGTCAATTCTGCCTAGACTGGCTCCCAGTGAGCAGATTTCAGTCAACATAACTTCAGGCTGGTCCGATGAAGTCTCCTCCGTCTCGATGTGCTTTTTCTTTACAATTCTGGTAGGCCGAGAGGATGTGAAAAGTGGAAAATCTGCATGTTTCTTTAGTCTCGGACATTTACTATACAGAAACATTGGTTTGTTCAGAGTTTGATCTTTTAATATCACTTAGTGGGCTACATTAAGTGACGTTAAGTTTTTTATTCATAACGATATTTTTTCTTTGCTTTATGAATTTGCAGGGCAATCTGAATCTGTGGTTTGTCTCATCGGCAAACGAACTGTGTTGCATTAAAAATCTAATGTGAATACAGATTACAAAGCGTTCACCAAAGCCATGTGTTTTGTATTGATTTACCATCTAATGAGATTATCATAGTTGGTGAAATGAAGTCGGTGTGTCACCTACAGGCCTTTTGGGTGAAGTGTAGGTTGGTAAAGAACATGCAAAATGCCATAACTACATTACCCTTTTTGGTATATAGAATAATCGTGATTATGATTTTGAGCAAAGTAATCGTGATTATCAGTTTAACCATTATCGTGCATCCCTGATTTGGACTGGAAAAAATAAAATAAAAGCATTTTTTGCAGTGTGCTTTTACCTGTGATGATCTAAATAGAGTACTCAATAATTTAAATAAGAATAGAGTTAATTTATCTCAAGCTACTCTACTGTCAGCTCAAGCTTTTGTCAGATCAGACACCCCTTCATTAATGGGATCGATCGTTCGTCCATGATTTTGGAGCTAAACCGGATTGAACATCCAAGCAATAAACTATGGAGTGAAAACAGTATCAAAACCTTCCACAAATGCACGGGAGAGATCCACATGCACGCTCAACAATCCACAAATGCACGCGAGAGATCCACATGCACGAACCAATCCACAAATGCACGCGAGAGATCCACATGCACGCTCAACAATCCACAAATGCATGCGAGAGATCCACATGCACGCACCAATCCACAAACGCACACAAGAGATCCACATGCACGCACCAATCCACAAATGCACGCGAGAGATCCACATGCACGCACCAATCCACAAATGCACGCGAGAGATCCACATGCACGAACCAATCCACAAACGCACGCAAGAGATCCACATGCACACACCAATCTACAAATGCACGCGAGAGATCCACACACACAAAGCAATCCACAAATGCACGCGAGAGATCCACACACACACAAAGCAATCCACAAATGCACTAAACTCTGCAGGACAGCGGCCCTGGGAATGAGAAGGTCATTCCACCAGCAGGGAACGGTCAAGGTAAAGGTTGGTGAAAATTATGTTATGCCTCTTTGGAATGGCACCATAAGGCATTGTTCACTGCAAGCTTCTGAAGGACATGTAGGTCTGAAGTAATGAGTTTAGGTATAGGGGTGCAGAGCCAGTGATTGTTCTGTGGGCAAACATCAGTGCCTTGTATTTGATGCTAACGGCTATTGGCAATCGGCACAATTTTATGAGAGGGGTGACATGCTCGCTCTTCGGCTTGTTAAAGACCACTCTTTCTGCAGCATACTGGATCAGTTGCTGAAGTTTGACAGTGATGCTGAAAGGCCTGCCAAGAGAGCATTACAATAGTCCAGTCTGGATAGAAGAGAAGCTTGTACAAGGAATTGTGTAGAATGCTCTGATAGGAAGGGCCTGATTGTTGTAAGATTGTTGTAAGTACAACTGAAAATTGTAAAGGGAAATCTGATGGACCTGGCAGTTCTAGCAATGTGGTCTGTAAAGTTCAACTGATCATCAATCACAACTCCAAGGTTCATGGCTGTTCATTATGCTTGATGAACCTAGTTTCGGGTTTGTCGCGACCACGGGCAGTTCTGTCTTTGCAAGGTTGAGTTGATTCAGCAAGAAATGTCTGTCAGGCAGGCTGAGATGCGAGCAGTTACCGTTGGATCATCTGATTGCAGTGAGAGGTAGAGTTGAGTGTCACCAGCATAGCAGTGATAGGAAAAAACATCTTTCTGAATGAGAGATTCTAGTAATGACATGTAGATGCAGAAGAGAAGTGGTCCAAGCACTGAGTCCTGCGGCACCCCAGTATCTAGATGTTGCAACTTAGACACCTCACTCCTCCACCACACCCTGAACGACCCACCTGAGAGGTAACCACTAGTGTGGTTAACAAATAATATTTTGGTAAACATATTAAAACATTTAAAATGAATAATATTTAGAGGTTTAAAGTGCTGGAAAAGTGTGAAGCACTTAAAAAGTGCTTGAATTTAAATCTAGGAACCCTGAAATTAATAATGTAAAAACATCATAAAAACTATTTCCACCACAATACCATGGTTACAGTTATCGTTGTGTTATTAAATCCATGGTGAATGTTGGTGAAAACTTGCATTTTATACTTCTTATACCTTACATATTTCTTATACCTCTTCATAGGCTCAACATTTCATTCAGTAACGTTAAACAGCTTTGCTGAATAATGTTTGACGATTGCGGGAAAGATAAACACCTCAATCGAAATAAAAATGCCCAAACCGAATGAAACTGTAATCGGCTTGAGAGGGGTGGGATAAACCTTTCCATGAACTGATCAAACGAAAATGGCGGGAAAGCATTGTGTCATTAATGATAGAACATGGCAGGAAAAGGAGGAAAAGGCAGGAGTTAATCACTTCTCCTGGGTAATATAGATTTTTGATTAAAATTAAAAAAAAATATTTTTAAATTTAAAAAATAAAACAAAAATACGATCTGAAGTGTGCCTTTTGACTGGTTCATGTCTGGTTTATTTGATTAGTGTGAACACTCCATAACATGCCCTGGCCCGCATGTAGAGGTGGCACGGTTCACTTGTGCGATATCGCCTCAAAATGATATCACAGCATTTCAAGAATATTTGCGATAACGATATTTATGACGATATAGAAAAAATATATGGAACAAAGTTTTATTGGTTATTGCAGCTGTAATTCCACCATGTAAACGACCTGATCCAATTACTTTGAGTGTACGACTTTCTGTGACATGATATACAGCACACGCCTCCACCACTGAAGAGTGCACACTGCACTCACAGTAGGCTATAATGTTGACTGAAGTGTTAAACTTTTTATTTCGTAACAATGTGTTTCTTACAGCAACACCAGATCGGTTTAGATAACGACTCATGTAAACTATCCACAGAATCGTTCAATCAGAATGATTTTAATCGGAATGACATAAAAGTGTGCATGTTAACAGGGCTTTTGAAGGCTCGCTCATACACACGTCACTCGCATACAGAGAGCGGAGATCGCGTTGCACATTCAGGAGCACAGAAACTTATCAACGCCGCCCCGCAACTTTTAGCAATAAAAAAAGCTAAGTTACTGGATCACTTCATTATATTTCTCAGCAACGATGGGGTTAAGGCTGATTTATACTTCTGCGTCGGACCTACGCCGTATTCTCTATGCCGTTAGTTACGCGTTGGTTTTGATTTATGCTTCTGCGTTTTTGTCCGCGTCAATGTGCAATGACACATGCAGACCGCTAGGAGGCAGTGTCCACGGGCATTTTGATGGTGACCCACAGTATCAATGCAAAAGCTGAAGAAGAAGCAGCTTGTTTACATTGTCATTGCATGCGTCTCAATCAGCTCCTGGTTCAGTAGTCAGGGCACTGATCAGGACATAA
The DNA here is from genome assembly GCA_023566225.1 of Romanogobio albipinnatus. NCBI lineage: Eukaryota > Metazoa > Chordata > Actinopteri > Cypriniformes > Gobionidae > Romanogobio > Romanogobio albipinnatus. The sequence goes on along the minus strand of CM042240.1, from coordinate 64,239,268 downwards.
GTCAATGGGCTGACTCCCTGATCAGTGCCCTGACTACTGACCCAGGAGCTGATTGAGACGCACCCGAAGTATCAGCAGCAGTGATGGCGGCAGATAACGGCTTTTCTTGCGTCTTGAGTTGTTGTATGTAATACAAATTATGCTTCGCTAATGTTAGTTGATTAGTAGAGTAACGTAAGAGGTGATCTGGCGCAGGAATGCGTTTGTGAAATCATGCAGAGTGCTTGTGGCGCTGTTTTCAGTTTCGGTAGCTTGTGCACAGACTAGCACTTCAATCGATTGCTGTTGCAGAGACTTTATTTGTTCCGTTGAAATCACAAAACGAAATGCACCCATTGTGATGTGTCCCTGTTCTTGATATACAATCACTGATTAACATCTTTGGTTTTAATGAGAAAATAAACTATACACAGCGGTTCTATGTTTTTATTCACTAACATAAAGAATCTCTGCACTACAGAATATTGTGTTATATAGCAGATGTAAGGATTAAACTATCATCCCATTTCTGGACACACTCCTATCGCAGATTTTTAAAATTATTTATTGACCTGAGGGAGGGTTCTGGCAGACCAATCACAGCACTTGTGATCCGTGTAGAATTGACGTGTTGTTACATTTTTGGAGAGGTGCGCATCAGGGTACGTTGTAGGGTACGCGCGCATCACACAGCCTACGGCGTAGCTACGGCGTACACTTGACGCAGAAGTATAAATTGGCCTTTACATCGCTATTTTTAAGTAATAAACGCACATCTTCATTAAGAGAGACGCTGAACAGATGCAGTCACACAGGTACGAATCACTCTCTCTCTCTCTATTGTGCTACAAACATCAATAACAGCTTTATGTTGTCAATGTTTTGTCAGTTGTCAAGAGGGCTGACCAGTGGTTAAATTAGCTTTTGTAGGGAGGGGGTGCCCTTATTTACGGTGAATGGTCTACCGGAAAAAGACTTAATGTGTTTTCACACCAAAGGGGCTCTTTTTCCAGTATTAATTTGTACGGTAGGGTTGAGTAGTTATTCAAACTAAGAGAAATACTTTACAGTTCACTTAGGGCCATAGGCAGGGAATGCTCCCCCGAGAAAATTTGATTTCTCTGATCTACATATGTGCCTTTTTAAATAAGTTTGAAGGCCAAAAAACTAAAAATAAATAGCTTTCAAAACCATGTCAGTGGGCAGGAGATTATTTGACAATACCCCCCTAAAGATGAGCTTTGACTGTAGTCTTTTCATTTTCGTCTGCGTCCCTGAAAAGGGTTGGGAACTTTTTTTGACCAAAGAACCAATTTTTTTCCCATTTTTGGTAAATGCATTTTTCCAAAAGAGCCATAGGGCTGTCAAAATGTTTTTGGAATTTAGAATATTTGTCGAATTTACAAAAAAAAAAGCGCATTCGAATGCACGTGAGACATGATGACGTAACTGACGCGTTTTGTTTATCCAGTTCATCGGCGCGGCTGTAAAAAGGCGTAAAAAATGGGCAACCTGTTCAACGGCGTATTCAATCAGACACAGAGCAGTGCAGAAGAAGGCAATCAGGGCTTTGGAGCATGAGATGGCTATAAATGAAAGAGAAGATAGATTCGCTACCTGCTGACGAAAATCCTCTCAGTTGGTGGCAAAAATCATGCGGTATAGCGTTATATGTATCCTCCAGTGGCGGGCTGTGCATTTCACACCTAGGCCTTCAGTGGTATCCTACCTGAATTAATTCACCTCTTAATAAAATCATCATGACGCCACGGCTATAGAAACCATCAAACAGAAACGCAGTAGGCTATAACAGGGCATTGCGTCTCTCATGGAGCGAGAATGAATGATTAAATTAATAAAGGTCCCGTTTTTACTGTGTTTTTGAAGCTTTGATTGTGTTTACAGTGTGCAATATAACGTGTTCATGCTTCGCGTGTAAAAAAACACAGTATTTTTCACACAATTTACTTCGTGTTTACTTCATGCTAATTTTTTGAGATAGGAATTTTGGGTTTTCATGAGCTGTATGCCAAAATCATCAGTATTAAAACAATAAAAGACCTGAAATATTTCAGTTGGTGTGCAATGAATCTAAAATATATGAAAGTTTAATTTTTATCATTACATTATGGAAAATAATGAACTTTATCACAATATGCTAATTTTTTGAGAAGGACCCGTATGTTTATGTGAATACTAGACTTGGCATTTTGATATATTTCTGTGTTTATTTGGCCATTTAGGTGCGCAACCGAAGACTAAGGCTAGTATATTTGTCCGTGTTGCGCTCGAAGCTCGCGCACCGCATCCTGTCAGTAATTTAGTTCTCTTTCGTGACTTATCATGCTTTTATTATTTATTTTATCGTGACACTCGCGAACAGCACTGAACACACAACTTGAATATTATTATCATAAACTTGTCATTAACTTCGGTAGGCTGTACAACAAGGGAATTGTAATTGGCTGCTTTTTTCTGCAGAGAACGGATCTCTGTTGATGTGTGTCTAATCTTTTTATCGATCATGTTAGTAAATGTTAGATTTGTTGGTAAAGTGTGAGAGACCTGGCGAGCCATAGGTTCCCGACCGCTGCTCTAGCCGTTCGCGGATTTCCATGGTAACTCACTGTTAGAATTGTGAAGGGTTTACCTTAATGGCTGTGGGCGCGGTGCTGAACCAGAGAACACAGCGATTAATGCATTATGACGTCTGATAATTCCATGTAGCCTGTATTTGCCAGGAGACGAACAATAATTAAAGTCTAATAACAATATTTTGTGCTGAAGAAGACCAAGCTGAGCTCCAGCAGGGTGTGTTATGGACCTGAGGAGGCGGAGCTGCGCTCCGGCCCAATTTAACCTCTGGGGCTGACCTCTTGTAACCAAGTAGCTCCCTTTTTAGGTACTAAATCGTAATCGGAGGCTGACATGCTGCTCTCAGACAGGTGTTGTTGTTGTTGTGCGCGCTGGGGAACGTAAATGCGCCAACTAGGATGGGTTATATATCATACTACCCTATACCCTGCTATTGATGCTTTAAATTTCTAAATTGTTTTATGTCTGTTTCTGCCTTAGATCTCATGGCATTGAAAGAGACAAGTAATGAACTCAATGAAAGGGAAGAAGAGAAAGACCATGATGATAAACATCATTTCATGACTGGAGAAAGATCAACACAGGCTAAAAAGACAGGAACTAAAAGTAATTTCCCCTGCCAACAGTGTGGAAAGGGTTTCAGAAATAAAGGAAACCTTAAAGTCCACATGAGAACTCACACTGGAGAGAAGCCTTACACCTGCCAACAGTGTGGAACGAGTTTCAGACGTAAAGAAAACCTTGAAGTCCACATGAGAATTCACACTGGAGAGAAGCCTTACACCTGCACTCTGTGTGGAAAGAGTTTCAGACGTAAAGGAAACCTTGACAGTCACATGAGAATTCACAATGGAGAGAAGCCTTACACCTGCCAACAGTGTGGAACGAGTTTCACTCAAACAGGAAACCTTGAAGTCCACATGAGAGTTCACACTGGAGAGAAGCCTTACACCTGCCAACAGTGTGGAACGAGTTTCAGACGTAAAGAAAACCTTGAAGTCCACATGAGAATTCACACTGGAGAGAAGCCTTACACCTGCACTCTGTGTGGAAAGAGTTTCAGACGTAAAGGAAACCTTGACAGTCACATGAGAATTCACACTGGAGAGAAGCCTTACACCTGCCAACAGTGTGGAAAGAGTTTTGCTCCAGGTATAAGCCTTAAAAGACACATGAGAGTTCACACTGGAGAGAAGTCTTACACCTGCCAACAGTGTGGAAAGAGTTTTGCTCCAGGTATAAGCCTTAAAAGACACATGAGAGTTCACACTGGAGAGAAGTCTTACACCTGCCAACAGTGTGGAAAGAGTTTCAGACGTAAAGAAAACCTTGAAGTCCACATGAGGATTCACACTCGAGAGAAGCCTTACACCTGCACTCTGTGTGGAAAGAGTTTCAGACATAAAGGAAACCTTGACAGTCACATGAGAGTTCACACTGGAGAGAAACCCTACACCTGCCAACAGTGTGGAAAGAGTTTCAATGAAAAAGGAAACCTTAAAGTCCACATGAGAGTACACACTGGAGAGAAACCTTACACCTGCCAACAGTGTGGAAAGAGTTTTGCTCTTGGTGAAAGCCTTAAAAGACACATGAGAGTTCACACTGGAGAGAAGTCTTACACCTGCACTCTGTGTGGAAAGAGTTTCAGACGTAAAGGAAACCTTGACAGTCACATGAAAATTCACACTGGAGAGAAGCCGTACACCTGCACTCTGTGTGGGAATGGCTTCACACGGAAAGTAAGCCTTAGGGAACACATGAATATTCACACTGGAAAAAAGCCGTTGACATGTGATCAATTTTGATTTATTTAAAGAGAACCTTAATGTCGAGGTCAGACTACACGATTTTCAAACTGGTCGGATCACTGCTCTTTTCACACTGTGGTAGCATTCAGTCTCTGCTGTGTTCACACTGCACATTGGATCTGCGACAGGAGGTTTCACGCTAGAACACACTGTTTCATGACTAGAAACAATATCACCTATTAGAACATGCAGAAACCAAGACATTATTTTTTCTATGAAAATGACTGGAAAAGGGTAAGGAATTAAAAAACTTGAAGTTTTCATATGCGAGCGCCTGGTGGCCGGCCCAAAGGAGCGACGTGGGGACACCACTCACCACCACCCCCGTGGGCCCACCACACACGGGAGGGACCGTAAGGTGCCGGTGAATCGGGCAGCAATTGAAGGCGGGGGCCTAGACGACCCGATCCCTAGACACGGAAACTGGCACTTGGGACATAGAATGTCACCTCGCTGGTGGGGAGAGAGCCTGAGATTGTGCGTGAGGTTGAGAGGTTCCGACTAGAGATAGTCGGAATCACCTCCATGCACGGCTTGGGTTCTGGAACCACACTCCTCGAGAGAGGATGGACTCTTCACCACTCTGGAGTTGCCCATGGTGAGAGGCGGCGGGCTGGTGTGGGTTTGCTTATAGCCCCCCAGCTCTGCCGCCATGTGTTGTGTTCATTTAAGCTAGCGGTGCCCGCGATATTGATTCTGAAGGCCTCAAGGCAGATTTCTTTGACCTGGCAACACATGATGACTGAATTATGATTGGATAAAAGCTCTAACATAAAGCAGCGCAACCAAGAGAAAAGTGATGAAGTTAATAAAATAGACTATTGGGAATAATTTAACACATATTCATGGAAAAATAAGTCTGTGATTCTGATTTAGCCAGCAGAGAAGGCCTTGCTGGCCCTGACTGCCCATCACTGGTATCCACATACGCTCAGCACTCACTGCAGGTCAAGTTGACTGTTTGGTGTTTTTCACCAACAATATGGAGATGTTTAGTGATTGGAAATGGATTGTTTCTGAATGTCCGTTTGCTCTTTTGTGTCCACATTACGTTGTCTGTTGAAGCGTGTCTTCTCAGTTCACTGATGCACTTGCAGTTTTATGCACTTTTGTTACCTAATTTTCCTTACATGCTCATGAATGAAATTAAATATTATTTAATAACAATTGTTTAAAAAAAATTAATGCACTGTAAAAAGTGAATGTCATTTCATTTCAATAAAATATGCAATACTTGATTTGGTTTACATTTGCTTGTTGCGCTCGCTTGCACCCTCTTGTGGCCATAGGAGACAATACAGTACATTTTCCATCTAACATTTAAAAATTGCCTTTAAAATTTGAATATAATTCGAATTTTGCTAATATTTATGAAAGAATTTCGAATTTAGCTTTTCAGACATTTTAACAGCCCTAAAAAGCCACAGTAAAAAAATATATAAAATGATTTTTAAAAAGCTTTTTTTTTCAATAAAATGTCAACAATAGTAAATATTAGGTCCATAACTAAAAACAAACAATTATGCAGCATGCAGCAAACAATAAATAAGATGCAATATGGAATTATGGAGTTGCCCATGGTGAGAGGTGGCGGGCTGGTGTGGGTTTGCTTATAGCCCCCCAGCTCTGCCGCCATGTGTTGGAGTTTACCCCGGTGAACGAGAGGGTCGTTTCCCTGCGCCTTCGGCTCGGGGATAGGTCTCTCACTGTTGTGTGTGCCTACGGGCCGAACAGCAGTGCAGAGTACCCGACCTTCTTGGTGTCCCTGGGAGGGGTGCTGGAAAGTGCTCCGACTGGGGACTCCGTCGTTCTACTGGGGGACTTCAACGCCCACGTGGGCAATGACAGTGACACCTGGAGGGGCGTGATTGGGTGGAACGGCCCCCCTGATCTGAACCCGAGTGGTGTTCAGTTATTGGACTTCTGTGCTAGTTACAGTTTGTCCATAACGAACACCATGTTCAAGCATAAGGGTGTCCATCAGTGCACATGGCATCAGGACACCCTAGGTCGTAGGTCAATGATCGACTTTGTGGTTGTTTCATCTGACCTGCGGCCGTATGTCTTGGACACTCGGGTGAAGAGAGGGGCGGAGCTGTCAACTGATCACCACCTGGTGGTGAGTTGGATCCGATGGTGGGGGAGGAAGCTGGATAGACTCGGTAGACCCAAACGTACTGTGAGGGTCTGCTGGGAACATTTGGCCGAGTCTCCGGAAGTAAGGGATGCCGTCAAGCTGAAGCTGTGGCGGTAGGGGACAGTGAATCTGGGATGGCAGACCGGGGTGGTGGTCCCTCTTTTTAAGAAGGGGGACCGGAGAGTGTGTTCCAACTATAGGGGGATCACACTTCTCAGCCTCCCCAGGAAAGTCTATGCCAGGGTACTGGAGAGGAGAATTCGGCCGATAGTGGAACCTCGGATTCAGGAGGAACAGTGTGGTTTTCGCCCCGGTCGTGGAACACTGGACCAGCTCTATACGCTCTACAGGGTGCTGGAGGGTTCATGGGAGTTTGCCCAACCAGTCCACATTTGTTTTGTGGATTTGGAGAAAGCATTCGACTGTGTCCCTCTCGGCGTCCTGTGGAGGGTGCTCGGGGAGTATGGTGTCTGGGGTCCTTTGCTGAGGGCTGTCCGGTCCCTGTATGACCGAAGCAGGAGTTTGGTCCTCATTGCCGGCAGTAAGTCAGACTTGTTCCCGGTGGACTCCGGCAGGGCTGCCCTTTGTCGCCGGTTCTGTTCATAATTTTTATGGACAGAATTTCTAGGCGCAGCCAGGGGCCGGAGGGTGTCAGGTTTGGGGACCACACAGTTTCGTCTCTGCTCTTTGCGGATGACGTTGTCGTGTTGGCCCCTTATAACCAGGACCTTCAGCATGCACTGGGATGGTTTGCAGCCAAGTGTCACACTCGGCTGGGATGGGGATCAGCACCTCCAAATCCGAGGACATGGTCCTCAGTTGGAAAAGGGTGGCTTGCCCACTTCAGGTTGGTGGAGAGTTCCTGCCTCAAGTGGAGGAGTTCAAGTATCTAGGGGTCTTGTTCACGAGTGAGGGAAGGATGGAACGGGAGATTGACAGACGGATCGGTGCAGCTTCTGCAGTAATGCGGTCGATGTACCAGTCTGTCGTGGTGAAGAAAGAGCTAAGCCGTAAGGCGAAGCTCTTGATTTACCGGTCAATCTACGTTCCTACTCTCACCTATGGTCATGAGCTTTGGGTCATGACCGAAAGGACAAGATCCCGGATACAGGCGGCCGAAATTAGCTTTCTCCACAGGGTGGCTGGGCGCTCTCTTAGAGATAAGGTGAGAAGCTCAGTCACTCGGGAGGAACTCGGAGTAGAGCCGCTGCTCCTCCACATCGAGAGGGGACAGCTGAGGTGGCTTGGGCATCTGTTCCGGATGCCTCCTGAACGCCTTCCCGGGAAGGTGTTTCGGGCATGTCCAACCAGGAGGAGGCCCCGGGGAAGACCAAGGACACGCTGGAGGGACTATGTCTCCCGGCTGGCCTGGGAACGCCTCGGTGTCCCCCCGGAAGAGCTAGAGGAAGTGTCTAGGGAGAGGGAAGTCTGGGTATCTCTGCTTAGACTGCTGCCCCCGCGACCCGGCCCCGGATAAAGCGGAAGAAGATGGATGGGTGGATGGATGGATGAAGTTTTTGTCATGCTCTAACAATAAAGGGACCCACTTTATATTAAGTGGCCTTAACTACTATGTACTAACATTTTAATTAATAATTTGATACATTGCACTTATTGTGTACTAATGGGGCAGGTCAGATACCTGTGTCTCTTCGTTTATACACATATCCTTCAAGAATGGTTTTATGATCAATATTAAAATAAGAATCAATGACAATCAAGTTATAACTATTTTCTACATTTTGATAAATCAATTAATCTATAACCTCTCTATATTTTAATGAGTGATTTTGGAGATTTTAGTATTATTTGCTGTATGCTTTTGGGATCCACATTCTCTAGGTGCAGCTCTGATGTCTGTGTCAAGGCGGGCTGACAGGCAATTGTCCTTGGGGTGTAAAACGCTCTGGGAGTGAAGGGAGAACCCCTCTCTGCATGTGTTGAGCTATATGTCATCCTAAAGTGACCTTATGTCTACATAGGTTACAGGTCTACGTGACTTTTTGGGGACTCAGAGAAATGTACCTCTTTTATGTGCCTTTATTACTAAAAGAATAAATTCACTTCTGTACTAAGATGTAATATCAGTATGTTTTGGAAAAGTGCCTTGTTGATAGTTAGTTAAGATGTTCTCAACCTTGAGCAAACTGTTACTCTTTGGAGCTTTTGTGTGTATGTGCGTTGTATGATCTTTGCAGATCCAGTGTTGGAGATGGACTTTTCTGCAGATGATGTCAGACCTGGAGACGTCTTTCTGATCTCCGAGGTCATTGTAATCTAAATCTAGGACTGGGCGACAACGAGTCTACGCATTTTTAGTGATCTGTGCTCCTATCTGTTTACGTGTGGAAAGTTGCTTACGTGCATGTTGTTGGAGCCAATCAGAATCATTCCACATGACAATAATGACGTGGTTAGACCTTGAAAACAGTATAACTGTTCAGACATTGTATGTACGTTAGGCGGAGGCGGGGAGACTGTTAGAGGAAGCACAGCCTACGAACTCCTTGTGAGACTTGAAGCTGGCTTCTGCTGATGAAACTGCAAACTATTCTTCAGTAAATCTTTCTTTAAGTAATCTAACACCTGACTCTTGGTCTTCATTTCTCACTACTGGTCCTGGGTCCTAAGCTGTTACCCCAACAGTTTATACATGTTTTTACATTGTACTTACATTTGAAAAAATACCTGCATGTAATTACATCTGTAATTAATTTCTGTAGTTACATTTGTAATTACTCAGTTGGCACTTCCCTTACACCTAACCCTACCCTTAAACTTACCCGTACCACCACACCTGTCCCTAACTCTACCCTTAAACTTACCCATACCACCACACCTATCCCTAACTCTACCCTTAAACTTACCCATACCACCACACCTATCCCTAACTCTACCCTTAAACTTACCCATACCACCACACCTGTTCCTAACTCTACCCGTATCCCACCTCAATAACAGCAAAGGTGTTTTGCAATACAATTTGAACACAGTAAGTACATTGTACTTATTTTTTTGATGTAAGTACATAGTAGTTAAGGCCACCTAATATAAAGTGGGGCCCAATAAGGAGTAGTTTAAAACCACAATTAACAGTCTGGTTTCTACAACTTTCACTTGGGAGGAAAAATCTGCCTTTAAATTTGAAAGAAATAAATATTTATATTTATCGTAATAATTATCGATATCGAATAATTTTATCGAGTTCACTTTTTGTCCATATCGCCCAGCCCTACCTTGAACATATGCATCAGTGGAAAACATAGAAAAACTTGTTCATGTTCAAAATGGATGTCTTGTTGAGAACTTGTTTTTCTTCTAATGCAAATGACACAAGTCACAACACACTACACAAGTCTTCCTTACAGGGATCTTCTGTCACATGCGTAATTATGTGTTCAAAATGTTCTCCTCTCTGTCTCTCTCTCAATGTAATCCTCACACTCCTGTGTTCAGGCACACTCTGGCTGAATAATAATACAAATGATTATGAATATTAATACTGAAAATAATAAAATGTTAGTCTTCCAACTGTTTTAGTTGTTATAAGTGTGGAAAGAGTTTCACAGATAGGAAATTATAACTCACACGAGAGAAGTTCCCATGTCTTCAGTGTGAGGAGAGTTTCCCATACAGGGAGTGCAGAATTATTAGGCAAATGAGTATTTTGACCACATCATCCTCATTATGCATGTTGTCTTACTCCAAGCTGTATAGGCTGGAAAGCCTACTACCAATTAAGCATATTAGGTGATGTGCATCTCTGTAATGAGAAGGGGTGTGGTCTAATGACATTAACACCCTATATCAGGTGTGCATAATTATTAGGCAACTTCCTTTCCTTTGGCAAAATGGGTCAAAAGAAGGACTTGACAGGCTCAGAAAAGTCAAAAATAGTGAGATATATTGCAGAGGGATGCAGCAGTCTTAAAATAGCTAAGCTTCTGAAGCGTGATCATCGAACAATCAAGCGTTTCATTCAAAATAGTCAACAGGGTCGCAAGAAGCGTGTGGAAAAACCAAGGCGCAAAATAACTGCCCGTGAACTGAGAAAAGTCAAGCGTGCAGCTGCCAAGATGCCACTTGTCACCAGTTTGGCCATATTTCAGAGCTGCAACATCACTGGAGTGCCCAAAAGCACAAGGTGTGCAATACTCAGAGACATGGCCAAGGTAAGAAAGGCAGAAAGTCGACCACCACTGAACAAGACACACAAGCTGAAACGTCAAGACTGGGCCAAGAAATATCTCAAGACTGATTTTTCTAAGGTTTTATGGACTGATGAAATGAGAGTGAGTCTTGATGGGCCAGATGGATGGGCCCGTGGCTGGATTGGTAAAGGGCAGAGAGCTCCAGTCCGACTCAGACGCCAGCAAGGTGGAGGTGGAGTACTGGTTTGGGCTGGTATCATCAAAGATGAGCTTGTGGGGCCTTTTCGGGTTGAGGATGGAGTCAAGCTCAACTCCCAGTCCTACTGCCAGTTTCTGGAAGACACCTTCTTCAAGCAGTGGTACAGGAAGAAGTCTGCATCCTTCAAGAAAAACATGATTTTCATGCAGGACAATGCTCCATCACACGCGTCCAAGTACTCCACAGCGTGGCTGGCAAGAAAGGGTATAAAAGAAGAAAATCTAATGATATGGCCTCCTTATTCACCTGATCTGAACCCCATTGAGAACCTGTGGTCCATCATCAAATGTGCGATTTACAAGGAGGGAAAACAGTACACCTCTCTGAACAGTGTCTGGGAGGCTGTGGTTGCTGCTGCACGCAATGTTGATGGTGAACAGATCAAAACACTGACAGAATCCATGGATGGCAGGCTTTTGAGTGTCCTTGCAAAGAAAGGTGGCTATATTGGTCACTGATTTGTTTTTGTTTGGTTTTTGAATGTCAGAAATGTATATTTGTGAATGTTGAGATGTTATATTGGTTTCACTGGTAAAAATAAATAATTGAAATGGGTATAAATTTGTTTTTTGTTAAGTTGCCTAATAATTATGCACAGTAATAGTCACCTGCACACACAGATATCCCCCTAAAATAGCTAAAACTAAAAACCACTTCCAAAAATATTCAGCTTTGATATTAATGAGTTTTTTGTGTTCATTGACAACATGGTTGTTGTTTAATTATTAATGTTGTAAAATTAATCCTCAAAAATACAACTTGCCTAATAATTCTGCACTCCCTGTATCAAAGAGACCAGAAACAGCATTTGCAAACTCGTTCTGGAAAGAAATTGCAGTGTTTATCAGTGTGACAAGGTTTAAAGAAGCAGCCATTTCAAAAATCACATCACGCTTACAAATACACCTGAAAAGTCATGCAGATCTGAGGCTCTGCCATTTCAAATGGTACCAGAAAATATGTATCTGTGTGAAATTAGGGCTATATTAAAGGTGCCCTAGAATGAAAAACTGAATTAACATTGGCATAGTTGAATAACAAGAGTTCAGTACATGGACATCACAGATACAAGATGGCGCCGCAGATGGCAGCCTCGGTACGGAACTCTTCAGCTATTGTGTTGTTTTGTTAGTTTGTTCTGTGTTTAGTCATTCTTTTCCGATCAGTTTCACCAAAGACAAACTACTGGACATTAGGAATCACACACCAGACAACATTTCTACAGTTTCTGACTATTCAGACGTTTTGTTTAATTTTCTCGTCGGAGCCGCAGCTGTGTGTTTACTACGCGCGGCCAGACGCAAACGGGGAAAGCAAGCCGGTGCGCTGGTTAAACTCTGCGCGTGCGGCCTCCGCTCTGCACTCCCTAGTATTCATCTTGCAAATATCCGATCCCTTCCTAACAAACCGGACAAACTTCTTCTCCTCACCCACATTAACAAGGATTTTTCAAACTCTGCTGCACTGTGCTTCACTGAAACCTGGCTGAGTGAAGCCATCCCGGACAACGCACTATATCTGCCGGGCTTCCAGCTATTCCGAGCTGATCGCATCGCGGAACTAACAGAGAAAACGAGAGGTGATGGATTGTGTTTCTACATTAACGAAAGTTGGTGTTCAGATGTAAATAAGCTGAAGAAGATGTGCTCTCCTAATCTAGAGGCACACTTCATAAACTGTAAACCTTTCTACTCGCCGCAGGAGTTTTCCTTGTTCATTCTCGTGAATGTTTACATTCCTCCAGACGCGTGTGTGAGCGCGGCGCTACAACAGCTGGCTGAACAAATAGCTGAGACTGAACAAAGGTATCCAGACTCTCTTTTAATCATTCTTGGGGATTTTAACAGAGCAAATCTCTCCCGTGAACTGCCAAAATACAGACAGCACGTTACATGTCCCACCAGAGACAGTAAAATACTGGACCACTGCTACATTGTACCTCATCCAAAAGGTGATGAGTCTGCTTACAGACTGGAGGTTGAACAGCTGGCCGTCTGGTGCAGTTATAACAACCTTGAGCTCAACACGCTCAAAACGGTGGAGATGATAGTGGACTTCAGGAGGAACAGCCCAGCTCTCCCCCACTCACCATCATAAACAGCACTGTGGAAGCAGTGGAGTCATTCAGGTTCCTGGGCACTACCATCTCTCAGGACCTGAAGTGGGACAATCATATTGACTCCATTGTGAAAAAGGCCCAGCAGAGACTGTACTTCCTTCGTCAGCTGAGGAAGTTCAACCTCCCACAGGAGCTGCTGATTCAGTTCTACTTGGCTGTCATTGAGTCAGTCTTATGCACTTCCATCACTGTCTGGTTTGGTTCAGCTACCAAATCTGACATCAGGAGACTACAACATACAATCCGGACTGCGGAGAGGATTATTGGTGCTCCCCTGCCAACCCTCCAGGACCTGTACTCTTCCAGAGTGAGGAAGAGAGCAGGTAATATTATCACACCTCCGCTCACCCTGGACACCTCCTGTTTGAACTGTTACCATCAGGACGGCGACTCCGATCACTGGCCACTAGAACATCTAGGCACAGGAACAGTGAGGAACACAGGAACTTAATTATTCTTAATTTGTATTACTATGTTCTTGTTGTGTTGGTATTGTATATGTGCACTGGAAGCTTCAGCACCAAGAAAAATACCTTGAGTGTGCAAGAATGTGATGGTTCCAGTGGAGGTAAGAATCTTACATTAAACATGTTTTTGATGTGTTTTTTATTAGTTCAAAGTTTCAAAGTAAATGATTGTAATTACCTTGACAAACTATGCATCATTAAAAAAACTCAAGCTTTCAATTTCATTCTGAAAATATTTGTGTCAGGAATTATGAAAATGAAAAGCTGATACTTTAAATATGAATTTCAGTCAGCCGCTCCCAATGCATATAAAACTCCTAGACGGTCAAGAGGAGGAATATTTATTAAATTTTTAGCTTTAAAATGCTTTTAAAATGCTAAAATGCTTTGACTGTGTAGTACCACTGAACGCTCTCATGTGCTGTTATTCAGTCGTACTGAAACTGGAGGGTGTCTAATCATTTTTTCTAAATAAGAACAGCATTATTTGCAGTGCATTACTATTTTTAAAGGTCCTGTTCTTCGTGATCCCATTGTTCAAACTTTAGTTAGTGTGTAATGTTGCTGTTAGAGCATAAATAATACCTGTAAAATTATAAAGCTCAAAGTTCAATGCCAAGCGAGATATTTTATTTAACAGAAGTTCCCTTTCAAAGCCTACAGCGAATGGCCGGCTTGGACTACATCCTGGTACTTCCTTCATAAATGACGTCAGTGAACAGACTAACCTCCGCCCACAAGAATACGCGAAAAAGGGGGCGTGGTCTTGTTGCTCTCCCACGTAGAGAAGAGGAAGTGTTGCGTTTGAGTGTGTTTGTACTTAAATACTAGGTTTTTTTACACGCGAAACATGAACACGTTATATTGCACACTGTAAACACAATCAAAGCTTCAAAAAAACACAAAAAACGGGACCTTTAATGTTTTTGAAAGAAGTCTCATACTCATCAAGCCTGCATTTATTTGATAAAAAAATACAGGGGAAAAAACTGTAATATTGTGAAATATAACAATTAAAAATAATGGGTTTCTATTTTAATATACTTTAAAATATGATTTATTCTGTGAATGAATAAGTAAGAGATAGATTCGCTTCAGAAGGCCTTTATTAACCCCCCAGAGCTGTGTGGAGCACGTTATTTGACAGACAGATGCATTTTTATGGACTTCCGATGACCCCTTCAGGGAGAGGGAGGAGGAAGGACGGGGTCACCATATCGGCCACTTCCGATGGTTCCAGTTCTGGGGGTCTCAAAACGGAGGAGGAGAAGGAAGGCTCCCTCTGTCACTGTTCCGGTGGACCCTGTTTTCCAGTGGTCCCGATACGGAGGAGAAGAAGGGCTTCCTCCGCGACAGTTCCAGTGCTCACGAGTTCGGTGGTCTCGAATCCAGTGGTCCTAAGTCCGGTGGTCCCAAGCCCAGAGACAATCGCAGAGGTGGCTCCCATTCCAGAAGCACCACCCAGGCGCCCTGCTCTGCCCGCCCTGGCCTCTCGAACTTTCTGTCCCTCCCGTCTCGCCCCACCCTGGTCTGTCCTTCCCGTCCTGGTCCTCCCGTCCTGCCCCTCCCTTCCCATCCCTTCCCATCCCTCCCTGGTCTGTCCCTCCCACCCTACCCCGCCCTGGTCTTGTGGAGCGTCTGGTAGCCGCTCCGTAGGGAGGGGTTAATGTCACATGCCTGTCCTGTCTCGTGGAGTACATGTGGTGTTTTGTTATTTTGGGCCATGTGCTTGTGTCTGTGTCTGATCCCTCCCCCTTGTTATCTGATTAGTGTTTGATTTCTTCCACCTGTTCCCTCCTGATTATTTTCCCTTTATAAGTCCCCTTGTGTTTGCAGTCTGTGTCAGATCGTTGTCTACCGTTTCCCCGTGATCCGTTATGGTATGTTTCTAGTTGGTTTTTGTTATTCTGGATTGTTTTCCCCCTCGTGGGTTTTTGTTTTGTGTTTGTTTTATTTTGTCAATAAACTCTATCTTCATTCTGCATATGAGTCCTCACTTTAGTTTCCTTCATTTCACGTGACGATATCTATATACTTATTTTAAATATGTTGTTTAAAATGTGTATACAGTTTCTCATTATATATTTTGATAATTAGTATATGATAATATATGACCTAGTCATTTATTAAATTATTATATCTTTACATTTCAGAAAATTCATGGTCATGGTTATTACATTATCTAAACAATGAAAGTTTGTAATATATATGTTTATAGAATTACAGATTATAGTTTGTAAATGTTTTTGATCAATAAATGTAAAAATAAAATAAAATGTAGAAGACGTGGGTTGTAGACCGATTATTTGTGTACAGGCATATCAGGATTAAGAGGTTATGAGAACTTTCTTGGAACCTTCTGGGATCATTCTCCTAAACTAAATGTAATGTTTCTATTTACGTAAAGAAAACTTTCCTGGTTAACCAACAGGGAACCAACTTTCTAAATTAAACTTTCTGGGAACCAAATTTTTTATACTGGGACTGTTTGTGATTTTAACATTCCACCTATGTTTAAATGTTTTGAGCAGCTTAATATAAAAATCTATAAAGAAGTAGTGAATTGAATAATATGTTGTATAAATGTCTATGAAAGATTGCATGCATAACTTCACTGTGAGAAATGCAATGCTGACCAACAAAAAATACAACAGTAACAACATTTGGATTTGAAATAAAGGTGATGAATAAATGTTGTTTGTGATATTCAGCCGCCGATCAGGTTTGCACTTCAAATGTGTGATATGTGAACACAAATGAGCCCATGCTGCTTCTGCACGCATACACACTGCAGTACGGCATACACACAGTGCCCTCGGAGTATGCCTTATAGTTTGATAATGTGCAAACAGAGATGGTAAGTATAGAGGAACTAAATAATAATTCCAATAATCTATTTTCATCTAAGGTGATAACAAAAGCACTGATTGATCAAAAATTTGTGAACGAGTTGCTCCATGGCCTTTATACCAGATAATACATGACAAGCCATGGACATTTTTGAAATTTGTTTATAGTACTATACGTAGTAGAACCACAACAAATTTACCATTTGTGCAAATTTACTACAGTTTACTGTAGTATCTTTATTATAATATTGTTCAAAAACATTATAGTATTTGCTAGAGGAATGTTACTACATTTCCATAGTAGACTAAGTATACTATAGTATAATACTATATATTACTATAGCAGGGCTGTACAGTGCGACATATATGTCGGTTCGCAATAAATGCTGCTCTATCTCTGCATGCACTGTGAGATGGAGTCATTGGCATTTTAGTTCGAAAAGCGGCACGGTTTGCATGAAACTGCTAATAAAAGCTGTCAATCGCGGGCTCGGTACGCACCGGACCCGAGACTCTAAAGGAGGTGGCACTCGAACTGTCCCGCGATTCACGTGAAATGGACTCGGGTGCGCATTTGTTCAGGAAGAAACGTAACCTGCATATGTGTTTTAGCGTATTACAATGTATTTAGTTCAATAAAACACATGTAAGGGATGATGGTGTTGATGATTTACCTTGGATACGAGTGTATTCGCGCATATTCGTGCAATCAGGGCAACAAATGAACTTCATGCGACGCACATACAGTAAACCCAAGTGTCGTTTACTCAGCTGCGCATAATAGCACCAAATTAATAAAAACAATATATTTACTGCAGTGTGTTTTCTATCATCCGCCGTGCACATTTTTGATAACGTAAGATGAACAAGTGCACCAGGGTTCGATAGAATCAAGTTGAGTGTGAAACCAGACCAGCGCTGCGCTGCGGGGGACGCCGGGAACAATCGCATTTGGACATGACCCCAGCAAACGTGCCCAGTGTTAAAGCCCCCTTAATGTGCATTAGAAAAAGCAACAACCTCTTTCCAAACTTGTAATGAGAAGTGTTTACAAACCTGTTGTCCAACAAAAGAGAACATTAATCGAGTGTTTGAAATAACTTACTTTTGTAATCTGACAGGCTTCACATCACAGAATGAGGCAGAAATTATATTTTATATATTCTGCAGTACAGTGATAGATTCGCGGTGTAGAGACGTGTACAGTACTTTTTTTCTTTCTCAATGAGTACATACGATAAAATAAGACAGAAATTAAGACATTACAGTCACATTTTTTTATCATAATTTAATATTTTATTATAAAACCTTAGACCTTTCTAATGATTTATGTTTTCTTTAAAATATAATAATAATAATAATAATAATAATAATAATTGTTATTATTATTTTTATTCTTAAATATTTGTTTTGTACAGCACTTTTTGCATTATTCAGACATGGTAACAGACGTTTTATACATGTGCTACAATTTTGTGGGCTGTGCTACAAAACTTTTAACCTCTGTAGCACCAGTGCTATGTGCAAAAAAAGTTAACGTACAGCCCTGCCTTTAAGGGTGCGTTGCGTGGGGCTGCGGACCATTGTCCGAAGCCTCACATACGAAACTAAACTTAAACAAAACTCACATACAAAAATAAACTTTTTGCAATGGTTTTTCTACTGTACAAACTGTATATTCTATCCCCTTACACTAAACCTACCCATCAGACAAAACTACAGGCATTTTTACATTTTCAAAAGAACTCATTCTGTATGATTTATACGCTTGTTTCCTCATAGGGACCTCAATTTAGGCCCATATGGTGATACGATTCCCCATGAGTCAGTGTGCATTCAGGATGAAGTCCCCACCGCGATAGAAAAACATGTCCACTCTCTCTCTCTCTCACACACACACACACACACACACACACACACACACACACACACACACACACACACACACACACACACACACACACACACACACACACACACACACACACACACACACACACACACACACACACACACACACACACACACACACACACACACACACACACACACACACACACACACACACACACACACACACACAGGGTGTTAGTGGAAACATGTATGTTATTGATCTTCATGACAAAGATTAAAGTCAAAACTGAAAAATCTCTTTCTACAAAATATGACTATTAGTAAATGTAATGTACGAGCAAATTAATTAATTAGCCTAGATAACAAGTACATATTTATTATTTGAGAGCCAGGCTAAATGAGTAAACACTATTACTGCATTCCTGACATGGGTCAGACCCTCAGTCACCTTTCAGATACCAAATACAGACCTTTCCTGTAATATAAATGCCATAATAGATACACTGCACTGTATACAAAAATAAAAAAGTTGCTGCCTCAAATTACAGTATTTCACAATTGCTAAAACACATTTCTTGAAACCTTCACCCATATTCTAAAAACTTTAAACACAAAACTCAGTCTTTAAACTACATTCACAAAACCCCTGACTCTTCCGGAAAAATCAAACACTTGCCTCAAAACCATTTGATCTGTGCTCAAAATCAAACAATGCGTTCAAAACATAAACACAGCCAGTCAATATATAAACGCTCATCAGCATTCATTAGACACTACATCAAAATTGAGAACACAGCGTCCAGGGCATGTAGTTACAGATTTTTAAAAAAAAAATGTATTACATATAGAAAGTAATTTTGCCATAAATAAAAGTAAATAATTCACAACTCAGTACAGCAAATATATTGCATACTGTAAGTACTGCAAGTAATACAGTATTGAGTTTCTGTATTTTCAGCATAAAAATAAAGTAAGGCCAAAGAACAAAGACAACTCTAAATGAAAAGCGTATTACACAAATATTGTGCAAGTGCAAAATCAAAGTCAATGAGAGGCTCTTGCTGTTGGGAGAACAAAGGAGTCCTTCCACCATCATTTGGTAGTCTTGCAATTCTGCAAAAGGGAAAATGCTCTTACAAATGTATACATACAGAAACAATAGTAATGGACATCCCATTCATATGTAAAATGTATTGTAAATCTTTTTTTCTTTTTTCCCCTTTCTATTGACACACTGATGTACTATATCAAATGTATACAATAAACTTTCAGTCGCACACATTAGAAAAACAATACATTGGTGGCCACAGAATCTGGACAAATTGGGTTGTACTCTTTGTCCTGCTTCCCTCATTGTCATTCCATGAACAAGAACATGGTCTATCACAGTTGCCCGAATTTGATCTGAAATTACTATTCTTGGTCTTGCTCTTCGTTGTCCTTGTACTCTTCCTCCTCGTCCACCACCTCTTACACAAACTCTTCCTCCTCTGCCTCTCACATTGTTTCCATCCATTGTGGTATCAACACTCAACGTACCTGGGCCACCTGTGTACTCTGAACGGGCTTATATTCTAGACAACTGATTTGATATAAGTGTGAACAATTTGTTGTGTGTAAACGATGACAGCTGTGTTGTAGTTGTGTTTAACTTTTGCTACATGTATGTACCATTTTGCAACAGTGCAAAATGTGCTTTAGTGAGTAAGAATGTGTTTAGAGTTTTGCAAAAAAAGTGGATGAGATTTGCAAACAGTGTCTTAACTACCTGAACTTGTTCAAGGTTTTGCCTACAAAGTGACTGATTTGACAAATGGGTTTAGGCCACTGAGCATTGGGTTCAGAGAATGGGGTTTAGTACTTTAGCAATTGTGAAATATTGTAAGTAAAATCAACTTGGATTTTAAGATAACATAACATAAAAAAACATAAATTGAGTGAGTTAAAGGAATGTAAAAACAATGTTGTGATACATTTTTGGTCTTATCATTTTTGTTTTGAACTGTATCTGTATTTATTTTTTATCTACCATTATATATTATCTACTATTATTTGTCGACATAAGCTTTCAGGAGCAGTGCTCCTCCAATATTGTCTACTGGACTTTGGTATGGGACAGTAAAAATATGAATGTAGCCAATAAACTTAATCGAATTTCTGAAGAAAACTGTAATGAATTACTTTTTACAGCTTGTTGCTCCTGACCTAGAAACCTGAGATAAGCGTGTCTGGATCGGCGTCAGTCATCTAAGGTTTATCTCAGGATGGAGTTCACATTGTTTTAACAGGTGAAAATAGATTCTCTCTGTGATCTCTCTTTGAACTTTCTCTTTGATTTTCTCACAAAGACTTTTTTTTGTGTGTGTGTAAATTCAGCTTTATCCCTATCATGCATATATGATAACTGACTAATAAAATACTTTCGCACGCAAGTTCAAAGCTTGACGCTCACCATGGAAATAATAAGGTGATACATTCTAAAATAACAGTCACCTTAAAAAACTCATGCTGGTGGGTCACCTAGAATATTTTATGTGAAGTTCAAAACATAATTTCGGGAGGAGTGAACCCATGTAATCTTTCAATTAGCAACGTACACAAACGCAAATTCGGGAGGAGTGAACCCATCTAATCTTTCAATCAACTGCTAAGCATATAAGCAGCCTCCTACCTCCTTCAGGCATCAGTCGTTTGCATCCCTCCACCTCCCCAACTCCACCTACTTACATTCATGTTTACCTTTCTCTTCTTCCTAGCACTAGTAGTCCCTGGGGGGTAAATCTAAGCTTGAGTGGAAGCGGCTTCCTCGAGCCCCTCCACCGCGGACAGCAAGCCAAATACGCTAAAAACCTTATCAGCTAAAGAGTATATGGGTAAACGAACTCGTGAAACAACATTAGGAAAGATTAGACCCTTCCTATCAGAGCAGGCCACACAACTCCTGGTCCAAGCTCTTGTTCTCTCCAGACTGGACTATTGTAATGCTCTTCTAGCCGGCATCAAACTCTTGCAGCTGATCCAGAATGTAGCAGCGAGGTTGGTCTTCAATGAGCCAAAGAAAGCCCATGTCATACCTTTCTTCATCAGTCTGCACTGGCTGCCAATAGCCGCTCGCCAGGGACATGCAGAGAGTTCCTCGGGGGCTCAAATGTAAAAAATGGGTGTATATATCTATAACTTCCAATATAACAATTAATAGTAGCCCATATTCAGTGGTGTGCGGTGGTGTTTTAAAATGAAGAGGCAAAGTCTTCACTTTTTTTTGTACATATCAAACGTAAATATATGTCCCTACACTTAATTTTCCTATAAACATAAGTTGTTCTTACTTTTAATTAGTCTTTCATTCAGGCCGATTCGAGAATACGCATGAAATCAAGAGGTGGGATTTATCGTGAGAACCAATCATATGCAATCATAACCGATCCAATCATAACGCGACTTTGGCGGGTCTGTTAAAAGATAATGGGCTCAGGCAACAGCTGTAACTTTACCTGCGGCTGTCGCTGTTACTTTATAAAAACGAGGGATTTTTATACTTTTTTAATGTAACATGTTTTAATATTTGCATTGTTTTATTTTTGTAATATTGTTTATTGTCTCAAGTTTTTTTTTTAGAAGAGACTGCCTCTCTTGCCTCTTTCTTGACAGCCTACATTTCGAATAATAGCTTTGATTAATGATGAAAAAGGTTTAAAAATCGTGATTGCGGCTCAACGGCAGGAAAAAACAAGCCAGACAGTGTCAGGAAAGATAACTCGAGATTCAAGTGCAAGTGGAACAATTCCTTTATTCAAGGACAAACTCGGACAGCATGTAGAAAACAGTCAGAAAGACGTGGTGCAGCAAGTCCTTGGCAGCACAGGGGCTACAATGGGCCGATCTCTGAGCACCATCCAAACGAGGAACCGAATGACAGATACACATCCACTCCGGGTCAAGACTGGAACTCCGACCGATGAACCTCCACACAGAAGCAGAACAGGAACTCAGGAAACAAAGGGCAGAACAACTGCAAGGAACAGAGTCTGAACACAAAGAACAATCCGACAACGAACGAACAAACACGGAGACATTAAATAGCTGCGCTGAAGAGCCGCAGCTGAGCGCTAATCAGCGATCAGTAGTAGCCCAGCAACACACGTGACAGCCATAGACACATGCAACATACGTGACAGCCATAGACACATGCAACATACGTGACAGCCATAGACACATGCAACACACGTGACAGCCATAGACACATGCAACACACGTGACAGCCATAGACACATGCAACACACGTGACAGTGTGTTATACTGTTTAATGTATGTTTAGTGTATATTGTTTTAAGTATATGTATATTGTAAGTATGTGTATATTGTTTAAAGCTGTGAGAACTACACTCACATTGTGTAAATTATTTATTGTTTATTGTAGTGTATACTGTGCTGTGAGTAATTGTGTGCGCATCAGATGTTGTAATCTGTTGTTGCTTAAATGTTGTACATGTCATGTCGTGACTGCTATGTTGCTCGGAACTGCACCAAGAATTTCACCTACTGTTGCACTTGTGTATATAGCTGTGTGACAATAAAGTGATTTGATTTGATTTGATTTGACAGCCATAGACACATGCAACACACGTGACAGCCATAGACAGTCTTGATTTATCATACACTATAGTGTATAATAACTAGGGATGAGCGAGTACAGCATTATCTGTATCTGTATCTGTTAACCATATGAATTATCTGTATCTGTACTCGGACTGGGCGGGGCCTAACCCAGAAGTGGGTGGGATTTAACCCAGAAGTGGTCAGGTTGTCTTGAAATGGGTGGGGCTTTAACCGGTATGTTATTTTTAATCATGCAATTGATATGGGTTGATCAGAAATTGTTATATTTATTGCTGATTAGAAAACTATTTACATGACAGCATTAGCATTGAGCTTCAGATCAATGGTTTTGATCACGATAACAAACAAACTATATACAGAACAAGTTTTGCAACAATGAATACAACACATTCAGTTGCAATTATGAAGAAAAATGTAATGAACAAGAGTTTTCATCTAAAAAACTCTTTTTTTAAAAAAAATAAAACACAGCAAGAAAGTGTCAGACATTGGTTAGAAAAAAACTGGTTAGAGCCAGCAGACGTTTAAAAAAAGTAAAAGAAATCTCCGACAGGCAGAGACGCAACGCGAGTCGCATTCTACCAAGCACCACGTCTGAACAAACCCCACGTTTACCAGAGCTCTACTGGTTAATAAGTAAGTAGCCTACTACAAACAAACCAAAATAAAAAAACAAACCTGAAGCTGAAGAAACCCTAAACGTTAACGGAAAAGACCCGCAAACCTGAGTGACTGAGAGAGAGAAAGGGAGCTGTTCTGTGTGTGAGTGAGCCGAGCGGGACACAGCAAATCTGTATGTGTAGGGGAGGGGCGCTGTGACTAGCCTATAACAGGACGCAGACACAGTCAGCTACCCAATGAGGATTTTTATTCAATCCGAGCACAGATATTGACTCGTATTACTCGTATAATACTCGTACTCGGCAAAAGTGCTTTATCCGTACCGGATACTCGTTTCAGCCGAGTATCCGGCTCAACTCTAATAATAACCGATTAAACAAGAACCTAGTAGTTAAATATTATCACTGGCAACTTTAAGTGTGTGTGTTTTGAACTCTGTACTAGTGATGTGGTGAAAACAATAACTGATTTAACAAGAACACAGCAGTTAAATAATACCACTGGCAACTTTAAGTGTGTTTTGTACTTTGTCCGTATTTTGGATCATTTATGATATGATTACAGCTTATATATTTCATATATCTTAAATAGTCCTAAGCTCAGCCCCCTTCTGTCCTCACATTGGGATGGACAGTTTATAAAGAGCAGCAGATTGCTTGAGATACTTCACTTTTCTCACAGCCATGGACTTCTCTTCACAGGAGTAAAGTCAGGTTCTGTTTTTTTTTATAACATTTTTTTTTACTTTAATTATAATTAATGCAATTCAAATTTTTTTTATCTTACCTTGCATAACTATAAAACAACTGACCAATGTTTAATGTTTTATTGTAACAGAATATCCTGAATAATGGGTGCCCAGGTTTCAGTCAAAAATCAGACTCCTTATACCTGGCACTTTGCCACCCAGAGCAGAGGGGTAAGAACTTTGAGCATTCACTACACCAGATTATTTATGCAATTCTAATTTTTAAATTCTGTTTCATAGTTATTTTGTTCCTAGTTAGCATGTCCTCTGATTAGCCAGATAATAACTGAGAGCATGACTCAAAATGAAAACCTCACTGTTCTTTACATGTCATTTTATTTGCTGCTTTTCTGATGGAAACTGATGTATAATTCTGCTCCCCAGTTTACACGCATCAATGCTGGCTGTACAACATCCTATGAGGAGGCGAGGTTAATTCATCGCTACATCTATGTCAGATATAAAAATCACACATGGGATAGTTTTAAGTACGAGTTTAACACCAATAAAGGTGACACCTCTTTTATATTAAGAGAAACCTACGACCGTTCCAAAATTCAGATGCACTGCACCTCTGAGGGTGGCACTCATTACTGTCCCAACTACGGTAAGTTTCTGCAAACATATCAGTTCTGCGTTACACTATACAGCCAAAAGTATGTTCACCTCTGACCATTACACCATATGTGCTTGCTGAACGTCCCTTTCCAGATTTATTTTTCCTTTGCTGTTATAATAAAGCTCCACTCTTCTGGGAAGGCTTCCTGGTAGATTTTGGAGCGTGGCTGTGGGGATTTGTGTTGATTCAACAACAAGAGCATTAGTGAGGTCAGGGATTGATGTTGGGTGAGGAGGCCTGGGATGCAGTCAGAGTTCCAATCTATCCCAAAGGTGTCCAGTGAGGTTGAGGTCAATGTGCAGGTTTCCACTCCAACCTTGAAGGGATAGTTCACCAGAAAATGTAAATTCTGACATCATTTACTCACCCTCAAGTTGTTCCAAACCTGTATGAGTTTTTGTTCTGCTGAACAGAAAAGAAGATATTTTAAATATTTTAATGACCCAAACATCCATTTAAGCATGAATGTTTATTTTAGTAATTGGGCATCGTTTTTCTAATATCTTCATGTTTTCTCCGGATGTTCCAAAACTGATAGTTGTAGTAAAAGATGTGAAGAACAAAAATATCTTCCGCAGGGTCAAGAACTTTAGGCTTTGTTTGATTATGCGCTGCGACCGAAAGCGAAACTAAAAATCTCTGGCGTGTATGAAATGCAATATAGCCTACACATAGAATTTGAAGTAAAATGTTCTACACTGTTTTCTACTTTACCACAGTAAATGATGGGAATATCCTCTTAATTAAAAGCAAACAAAAGGAAGAAACGTTTATAATCCCCTGTGAGAGACGTAAATGAAGATTTTGGAAAATAAATAAGAGATTCCATGTCCAAAATGGAGTAAGCCTTGTAGGAGCTAAATCTAATACTTTAAGCTACTGAGTTGTTTTGCTCCCGGAGAAATTGGGTTGACTAACTTTCTTGCTTTGGTATTATGTTGTTTACTTCATCCATAAGAAACGAGAAGACCATTCTTCCGTTGCATAACCATACACAGTTTTTTACAATCGCTATGCCAATTTTTTCAATACTTTTAACAATTTTCGTAAACTCTTAACGCAGTTAGCACAACATCTGTCTGTGTAGGCTATACTATTAACACTTTTATTGTTGCTTTTAAACAAAATGCATACAGTTAACACAAATTTTAAATGCTTGAACTTCTTTTACGCACAAGCTCAACCAAGACCAAAACACTGGATTTTTACTGCCAAATTTACCAATGCTTTAACACTGTATGTCAGAACAGATAACATCATGTTCTAAACATATTCTTATAGGCTAAAGTCAAGGTAAACAGCTGTTCATATTGAGAATTAAAACGATACTCGGTTACTTAACGTAACCTCGGTTCTCTCTAGAAGAGGGAACGAGTATTGCGTAAGTTCCTTACGCTACGGGAAAGTATTCTTTCTTCGAGATTTCTGAAAAACCCAAAATTATCCTTAATTTTGTAACATTGTCAACGTAGTGCGGCAGCCTGGCAGACCATAGCAGGCTATTCCAGCGTGCTATTGGCTGCTCTGCTGGCAACTGCAGCAGCCTATCGGTGAGCCCGCGTGATGTGGCGACCAATGAGGGCGCTTCGCGCCCACCTGGCTTCATTTGCCTACAGGTGGGGCGTGGCCACGTGTATATAAGCAGGGCTCACGGGCTGCATATTCGGTTTTCGTAGTTCTGAAGCGTAAAAGCCCGCGGGGCGCACGGCAAGGAACGCAATACTCGTTCCCTCTTCTAGAGAGAACCGAGGTTACGTTAAGTAACCGAGTATCGTTCTCTTACGAGAGGTTCTCTCGTATTGCGTAAGTTCCTTACGCTACGGGAACATATTGTCAACGCCGTGCGCGCCTCGCATACAGCACATGTTTCCCGGGGAACCGGGGAAAAAACACTGCTCGGGCAGGGTGGCCGGTAAGGAAAACGGGCCACCACATCTACAGACACTTCATTCGAACTGACGGGTGGTTACAACGGGTGGTTACAACACCCTGTCCCATGAATGAGGGAACGGCACCTGCCGGTCTCCTTCAAATTCACCACACCTTGTCTCATGAATGAGGGAACGGCAACGCCGGTTGCCTTCAAATTCACAATATCTTGTTATATGAGTGAGGTAACGGCACCGCCGGTCACCTTCAAACTCACAACAGCTCGTCTCGTAAATGAGGGAACGGCACCGCCGGTCTCCTTCAAATTCACATGAGCCTAGTACCGAACTTACTACCAGTATGTGAGCTATGTCTGCGCAGAATCACTGGGCAGAATCAACAGCCCTATTGAACTGATAACACTTTCGCCTGTAAGGCAGGAACTTCCAGATTGTAAAATCTCACGAACGTAGACGGGGAGGCCCAGCCTGCCGCCATACAGATATCGTGGATGGAAATCCCTCTGGCCCAAGCCCACGAAGAGGCCATGCCTCTGGTGGAGTGTGCTCTGACACCTAGCGGGCACTGCAGGTGTTTGGAAGCGTATGCAGTTGCAATCGCGTCCACTATCCACCTGGACAGGGTCTGTTTCGAGGAGGCGAGACCTTTAGTGCGCCCACCAAACGAAACCAATAGCTGCTCAGAACGCCTGAAGGCGGCGGAGCGTGTGACATAAACCCTCAATGCCCTGACAGGCAGAGGATATTGCCACCGTCCCCCTCATCGGATGCTGGCAGAGCCGAGAGGGAGATAATCTGCGCCCTGAAGGGAGTGCCGATCGCTTTGGGGACATAACCATGCCTCGGTCTGAGAATGACCTTAGAGTCATTAGGACCGAACTCCATACACGTCGGGCTCACTGAGAGCGCGTGTAGATCCCCCACGCGTTTCACTGAAGCCAGAGCTATCAGAAACGCGGTTTTTAGCGAAAGGAACCTTGGTTCCACAGTCTCGAGCGGTTCAAAGGGATGAGCCTTCAGGGCCTCTAGGACCAAGGCCAGATCCCATATAGGAACCGACGGGGGCCGCGGGGGGTTCATCCGTCTGGCTCCTCTGAGGAAACGGATGATGAGCTCGTTCCTTCCTAGCGTGCTACCTAGCATCGTCTGAGCGAACGCTGCTATAGCCGCCACATACACTTTGAGCGTGGAAGGGGACCTGCCCAGTTCCAAAAGCTCTTGGAGGAAGGAGAGCACCCGCTGGACCCCACATTGCTGGACAGCGCGTGTGGTGGCCGGAAATACGCAGCCATGCGCCGAACTTGGCGCGTGCGTTGGGGTGACAGGCGGGCTGACATTGCCACAGTGTCCAGATTCAAACCCAGAAATGAGGTTGATTGCGTGGGCACTAATGAGCTCTTGGTCCAATTGACCGTGAGCCCCAGGCTGTCCAGATGGCTGAGCAGCATTGCCCTGTGGGCGAGGAGCTCGGCCTCTGACTGCGCCAGGATGAGCCAATCGTCCAGATAGTTCAATACTCGCATCCCTCGATTTCTCAGAGGAGCGAGGGCCGCGTCCATGCACTTCGTAAATGTACGGGGTGCTAGTGACAGGCCGAACGGAAGGACGGTGTATTGATAAGCCTGGCCGTCGAAGGCGAATCGTAAGAATGGCCTGTGACGCGGCGTTATCTTGATTTGAAAATATGCATCTTTCAAATCTAGGGAGATTAGCCAGTCTCTCGGGCGAATATGCGCGAGGATCTGCTTGGTCGTGAGCATCTTGAACGATCTTCTCATAAGAGCTTTGTTCAGACGCCTCAGATCCAGAATCGGTCTGAGCGACCCATCCCTTTTTGGCACGAGAAAATACCGGCTGTAAAAGCCTGACTCGCTCATAGAATGGGGAACCGGTTCTATAGCCCCTTTGCACAGCAGCGTGGCTATTTCTGCTCGAAGTAGATGTGCTACTTCCTCGCTCACTCTCGTCTCTGTACGCGCACAGAAGCGCGGAGGGCGGCGAGCGAACTGCAGAGTGTAGCCGTGCTTCACTGTTTTCAGCACCCATTCTGATACACCTGGAATGGCTTCCCACGCTCTCGTGTGTGCCACACGGGATAGAACGGCCTCCGGGCTCGAAACGCCGCGCTTCGCGGGTTTGACGGCCTGTATAGGAGGGGCGGGCGCAGTGCGCGCGCTCTCTGTGCTGTGGGCCAGCCGATCGCTCGCGTTGGCTGGCCGCCCTACACACTGCATCTCTGCCGCTTCGAGTGGGGAGTGGCTTGTGTGCGGCCCTACACTCATCGCTCCGGCCACCCTGGGCGGAGAACAAATGGTGTGTGGCGCAGCGCGTGGCGCCTGAGGCATAATGTTCGCGAAAATGTGTGAGCGCGTTTGAGCGGGCACAACTCTTACGCGTGGAACATGACCGGTTAAGAGTGGCTGTGTGACAGCGCGTGTGGTGGTTAGTCGTGGACGCAAACAAGCGGACACGTGACCTAACTCTAGCACTCGAGCGGCCGGTGGCCGCTTTATGTGAGTGGGGGACACGGGGTTTATAGTGCTTGTGTGCAGGGGTGAACACAGAAAAGTGGGCACATTTACTGCATTTGAAACACATACGGCGTGAGCCGTGCAACCAGAAATAATGCAACTTTTGTGATTTCTCTGGTTCGCCGTAAAAACGGCGGTTATTGACAGGCGAGAAGGCATTTTTGCCGGCTCGTTGGCTGCGTGAAATCCATCTGCAGCAGCCCCAGTGGTGGGGGCTGACAGGAAAGAGAGTTTTGACGGTGGTCCGGCCACGGCGGGACTTAACCGTCGTTTCTTGCCTCTGGCTAGGAGGACTTTGGAGGCTCGGGCTTCAGCGCGATCCTAGGCCGGGGGCCCCGAGGTGGAGGCGGCTTACCACGGCTGGAAGAGTGCGATCTGGGGCGGCCGCTCGGTCTACGCTGAGACGAAGGGGGCCGCGCTGGGCGCTGCGCAGAGCTCGGTGCTGGCTGGTCGCGAGGACGGCGAGGAACGGAGCTATTGCTAGCGCCGGGGCGTCGAGGCAGGAAAAGGTTCATGGCCTGCGTCGTTTTCTGCACTTCAGAGAAACGGTCGACGATCCCCTAGACCGCTGGTCCGAAGAGCCCAGACGGAGAGAGCGGGGCGTTTAGGAAGGCTGCACGCTCTGTTTCTCGCATGTGAGGGAGGCCATAGAGCGTCCAAGGGCCTGTGCTGCGGTCTTGGTGGCGCGAAGGGAGAGATCCGTCGCGCTTCGCAAATCCGTGATCAACTCAGCGTCATAGCTTTTCTCGTCCAGGTCGCGGAGGAGATTAGCTTGGAGGATTTGCAGCACGGCCATAGAGTGCAGAGCAGACGCAGCTTGACCGGAGGCAGCGAAAGCGCGGCCGTCACTCTGCAGGCCTTAGACGGGAGGGCAGCCTTTGAGCGCCAACCGGAAGGCGGGCAAAGGTGCGCTGTGACCGCCTCTTCCACCGGAGGGATAGCGTTGTAGCCTTTCTCAGCCGCGCCGTCAACTTGTGAGAGCGTCGAAGAAGCCTGAGATGAGACCCTCGCGGAGAATGGCGCGTTCCAGGACTTCGCGAGCTCCTCGTGAAGCTCTGGCAGAAAGGGTGCAGTCCTGGAAGTGGGCGCACGGCGGCGACTGTTTAGGAAGCATTCGTCAAGTCGGTTCGGCGCTGCCACCTTGGGCGGGGCCCATTCGAGGCCTAGCTGCTCGACAGCCCGGGTGAGAAGGCGCAAAAGTTCGGCGTCCTCACCCGCTCGAGAGCGTCCGGAGCCCCGGACTGAAGAGGTCGCGGAAAACCAGTCCTCGCTGTCGGAAGCCATGATGGAGCAGCTGTCGGCGCGTTCCGCGGCCGCATCCGCCTCATCCCCGGAGGCGGCAACAGAAATGGCGGCCTGGGGTGGGGGCGGGGAAGGCGAGAGTGAAGCGGGCGGGAAGGGTTCCGGCGAGCTTCTCTCGGCGAACTCCGGAGTCCGCTGCGAGCGGCGCTTCTTTCTGCGCGGCTTAGCAGGGACTGGAGGGATATCATCATCGAACAGGACGAGTCGAGCCCGCAGGGTCGACATCGTCAGTTCCTCGCACTCCGGGCATCCGCCGGCGAGAAGTGCAGCGGCGGCGTGATCACGGCCCAGGCAGAGAGCGCAGATCACGTGGCGGTCCCCGGAACTGAGCTGCGCGTGACACGAGCCGCAGGTGGAACAAGACATTTTGTATCAAACGCTCGGCTCTTTTTGAGAAAGTGTGACGCAGCGGCGACAACACTTGAGCGTAAAAGGATATGGGCTGCCGGATAGCAGAGCAGGCACGGATGGCTGAAGGTGGCGCGATGCTGCCGGCTTCCTCAGGCGCTGTCCCCTGCTTGCTTGTCTGCGCGATCACGGCGGCGGGTTCCAGATCCAGCGATGCGAAGGGCTTCGCTGAAGAAAAGAAAATCGAATATGCAGCCCGTGAGCCCTGCTTATATACACGTGGCCACGCCCCACCTGTAGGCAAATGAAGCCAGGTGGGCGCGAAGCGCCCTCATTGGTCGCCACGTCACGCGGGCTCACCGATAGGCTGCTGCAGTTGCCAGCAGAGCAGCCAATAGCACGCTGGAATAGCCTGCTATGGTCTGCCAGGCTGCCGCACTGCGTTGACAATGTTACAAAATTAAGGATAATTTTGGGTTTTTCAGAAATCTCGAAGAAAGAATACTTTCCCGTAGCGTAAGGAACTTACGCAATACGAGAGAACCTCTCGTAAGAGAACTGTACTGTACTTAAATGTAAAAAAAATTAATTAGATAAAGATTAAATTAAAATGTATGTGGTTTAACATTATTTAGTTATTCCTCTGCGTACCACTAGAGGCAGCCTGAGTACCACTAGTGGTACTCGTACCTCACTTTTAGAAACACTGCTTTATGTTATTTACATCAACCTGAATATATTCAGGAAGACTAGAGGCTACATGATTAACTGACAAGGATTTAATTAATTTCCAGAATTTTGAGGGGTTATTTAAATTCTCTGAAACAGACTTTAAATAAAACTCAGACTTAGACTTTCTAATCATCAACGTGCACTTATTCCTCAGTGTTTTAAAGGGTTACTTCAGTGATTTAGCATTAAGCTTTGTATTTAAACTGGGTCATTTATGTAGTAGAAATGTGAAATTATTTTTGAATTTGGTGCCTTCTAGACAGAAAATGTATTTTTGTCTCATGTGGATGAAAGACAACAACCCCCAGAATGCACTTGCTTGGCTGCCCTATGAGGCCACTCCCTACACTGCCCCAGCGTCGTTGTGATCTTCATAATAATACAATAATTTTGTTCAGTTAGAGAATAAACACTACAATTAAAAAGTGAACGTGTCTTTTCAATAAAGCGTGAGTGAGCCGAACGAAAGTCACAGGACAAACACAGCAGGAGCATGAGAGGGAAGTAATAGCTGAGCAGAGCTGAGGTAACGTTAAGCGCGGCTGTCATTCTCAGTGCGTGTCCAGTCTGGCGTGTTTTCTGAACGGATATGGAAGCTAAACTTTCATAGGAATTCATTGAAAAGTTGAAACACTCACTTTGATCTGCACCGCTACGGTTATGAATGCCCGAGGCCGAGCCGAGCCAAGCGCATTTACATTCTGTGTGTGAGATCTCTCCCCTGTGGGCGGGTTGAAAACATGCGAAACAGCTCCCTCTACTGGCTGTAGTCTTTAGCCTCTGGCCAAAAAATCCTCAGATGACACAAAATGACGATATTTGCGTCATCTGAGGATTTTTTTCATAAATAAAATGCAAAATTCTCTCATCTCAGGGGGATATGACGGGGGAAAGTACCATAATTCAAATATACTACGGGGTTTCTACTGATACAAAGCCTAATGCTAAATTACTGAACTTACCCTTTAAATGTAGACCAATCAGCAGGGGGATTCGAGAAACTTGCTTGCGCCCATTATTTATTTCTCAAATGAAATAGCTCTGAAAGACTGTCCGAAAATCAGGGATTGTCTTTATCGCTGATCCTGAACTTTTTAATAGGAACATGTTTATTAGAGATGGACAAAAAATATTCCCATGCCAGTTCAATATCCTGTATTAGAAGTTCTCTTCTTAAGTCACAGTAGTACAAATCATGCAAGAAAGCCTGCTCCTCCACATTTTTAAAATATATTTTAAAAATAAAGCAGGTTTTACCTTAGGTTGCTGACAAAAGCAATTACACAATGATCGCTAAATTTTGCTAATCGCAAAATATGCCAGTTGAAGTAAATTTTTGAGCATTATTCGTTATAATTAAATCAACTAAAGTAGACTTATGCTGCACTTTAGGATTTGGCCTTGTTGGTGCATTAATAAGTTGTGCAAGGTTTAAGGAGTCACACAATTCTTTAAAACAAAAGGTTTGTCCCTGACAGCCAGTCCAAATTGAACTCATGTAAAATATCTGGTAGGGCTTTGAGAGCATCTTTTCTTGCAGAAGGAGGTCTGTAACAGCCAACCACAGAGATATTATTAAACTTTGAAATACGCACCACAAAGTTGGGACATGATCTAATCCTGTGGTATCTGATGATATATTTAAACAGGAAAAATTGAAGAAGATGAAAAACAAAGACAGCAAGAGGAGGAGAGAAGACGTCTGGAACGTTTGGAACGTGAGCAAAGGATTCAACAGGAGCTGGACAGAGAGAGTGAATCTTCCAGACTCAAGCTTTCTCAAGCAACTGAGCGGCTTCGTGAAAAACAGAGCTTTAGAGGTCACGAACAACATCACGAACGCACACAAGTTCTCCATCAGCAAATAGAAGATGATGCTGCAGCGATCGAGAGGGATGAGGTATGACTTT
Source organism: Romanogobio albipinnatus (assembly GCA_023566225.1). NCBI lineage: Eukaryota > Metazoa > Chordata > Actinopteri > Cypriniformes > Gobionidae > Romanogobio > Romanogobio albipinnatus. The sequence goes on along the minus strand of CM042240.1, from coordinate 64,205,727 downwards.
AATTTGGATTAAGCAACATAACTGTATATACAACATGTAATAAAATAGCACTTTTTACTGAGATCCCATTTTTGTTTTGTACATTTATGTAGGTTACTGATGTTGAAGAAAAATTCAAAGACATATTGTTAAAGTACCAGATCACAGAAGATAAAGAGATACAGCACTACCAGATTTGGGACAGAATTAATAAGCTCCAGAATGAAGTTGCAGTTCAATATTGTAGCGAAAACAACCTTTCACTATGGTCTCAGTTTACTGTTGATCATGCTCTGAGATATAATGAACTGTCCCTTACAGAGAAGTGCACAGTTCTTGAGGCATCTCTACAGTTCATTCTGCACAGTAGCACTGAAGATGCTAAAGATGATGAAGATCAGCCAACTGGCTGGGAGAAGAAGTATGACTTTCTCTTGGGTTTGGTGGAGCAGCTTCATTCCACAAATCCAACTTTGGCAGAACACATTTTATTAAATGTACTTGACATGATATCAGAGCTTTCACCACAAAGTAGGGACATTTTGGGTCAAATGTTGTTCAACAGAATCTGGACCCCAACAGAAATAATGCTCTTCATTTGCAAAAGTCCAGCTATCAAATGTGATTCACTTGATTCAGTTCTCCACACAGCACAAACCTACCACCTGGATTGTATCCACATTCTCTCTGCTCTTACGAACGAAAACCCTTTAATGTTTCTTCAAGAACAAATAAAAAATGACAAGGAAAAAGATGCTGATACAATTGTGAAGGAACTTCGTGAAGCAAACTGCCCAGAGAAAGTCTTGGTGCTGTTGAAGGATGTGCTTAGATACATGGAGTCGGAACTCCCAAAATATAAATTGGTGGACCTTACTGAAGTACAAATTGCAGATTTGAAAAGGAAGATAACATCGCTTAATCTTACAAACCCAGATATCAACATTCTGAAGGATGTATTAATTGGAATGTCAATAGCAGTGCAAGACTGCTCAACAATCACAAAAGACAACACAAAGATTCAAGGCTATTTTCCAAGATGTACACAACTTGCATCATTGCTTTTGCTCCTCCTGGCACAGCTGACAGAAAATAAAGGATGTCTTCTAGAGATTGGCACAGGTGAGGGCAAGTCCAGTATCTTAGCCATGTTTGCAACAATTCTGGCCATTCGTGGAACAAAAGTAGACATTGTGACAAGCTCTCCAGTTCTAGCGCGACGAGATCAAGAAGAGTGGAAAAGGTTTTTTGAAATGTTTGGTGTCACCTCATCTGTAGTCCCTCCACGTTACGGAAATCCCTCTTCACCAGAGGAACAAGAGGAACTACTTAAAAATGCTTACAGGCAACAAATAGTATATGGCACAGTGGGAGTCTTTGCAGCAGACACACTTAAACAGGAATTTGAGAAGAGGACTACTCGTAATACAAGAAAATTTCAGCTTGTAATAGTGGATGAAGTGGACTACATGACCTTGGACAATGGAGTTCAAGTAACATTCTTGTCCCATGAATCCAGTGGATTTAGGCATGTTGAGCAAATCCTGTCCAACATATGGGCCATGATATCTACTTGTCAGCCTATTGAAATGCTTGAAACACGGGAGATAAAATGGGCGACAAGGATACAGTACTTACATAAAGCCGCAACGGCAGCCGTTATGGGACTGGAAACATCAGACAGCTTTTCAGCAAATGAGATCTTGCTACCCGGAGTGAATTTGGGATTCTACACCCAAGAGGATATTGAAATGATACATCAAGCTGAGCGCAAGGAAGGAAATGAAGACATGTCCAAAGCATTATCTGAAGTCATGAAGAAACTTGCAGTTCCACAACAGTACGATCTTCTGAGTATATTTGAGGAGGTCTTGGAGAACAGTGCAGTGTTTAAGTGCTATTCATTAGAAAACAAGAAAGCAAAATGTTTTGAAGCTCAGGATAAACAAGGTGAACTTAATGTTGAAATGCTACTGCTGGAAGGAGGACTGGCATGCGAAATCATGTCAGAGACATCGCTCATTGATGCAACTGTAAGCACAATAAAGTCATCTATCAAGTACTCGGATAACCTCCAAGCAGCTGAAGAATCCATAAACTTCATTGTCATCCCTGTTTTCTTGAAAAGCTACGTTGAGAATCAGTTACCAGTTTTTGTTGAGAATGCACTAAAAGCTGTTCAGATGTCAAAGGGCCGGGAATACATGATCGACACCTCACCGGCTGCTGAAAGAGAAGCTGCTGATAGTCATGACAGAAATAAATATAAGGCGATAATTCCAGTGGACTTTAAAGCGAGCGGTGTGCTGGAGAAAAACAAGAAGTGGGGTAATGGTCTACAACAATTTTTGGAGTTCAAGCACCAACTTGCAATTTCTCCAATATCCAACGTGACAAACTACATGTCAAATTTCCATTATTTTAAAAGGTACCTCAGTGGGAGTGGTATATTTGGTGTTTCTGGTACATTAGGAGGTAAGGCAGATCGGGACTTTCTGGAAAGACATTATAAAGCAAAGAGCTACACTGTACCTGCACATCGCCATAAAAAGGTGGTGGAGCTTCCAGTCATCCAGGTGAAAGGTGGGAATCACCAATGGATCCAGGGTATTTGTGAAACTTCATGGAAAGTAGCAGAGAGAGGACAAGTTGTCTTGGTAATTTGTGAAGATGTTAAAACAGCAGATGAACTACATGAGAAAATACAAGGCGGCGGAAGATTTAAGGCAGAACAGATTACTCTGTACACAATCAGTGAGAGGCACAACATTGAAAGAGAGAAATTCTGTTCAGGCAGAATCATAATTGCTACAAATCTCGGAGGGCGGGGGACCGACATAAAGGTTGAAGAAAGTGTGAATACGTGTGGTGGTCTTTTCGTTCTTCTTACTCACTTTCCACCCAATCGAAGAGTCGAGAAACAAATATTTGGTCGTACATCTCGGAAAGGCAATCCTGGGATGGTCCAGATGGTTGTGAACTGTGATCATCTCCCACCAGCTTACCAAGGTCAGTCTGTGGAAATCATGCGCCAGCTAAGAGAGGACTATGAAATTAAACGAATCCACGACATGGAAAGTGATGAGCTGGTTGAAATAAACCTAAAGGAAAAGCTGTTCTCCAGATTTTGTACACTGCTGAAGGACTTTGATGGACATTACACACAGCAAGAAAAACAGGACCCCATGCAAATGCAGCTCAAAAATATTCCTGATTGCTTTAAACATTATCAGCCTAAGTTTGATTATCAGCCTGCCATCAATGCTTTGAAAGAATCTTGGGCCTTGTGGTTGACCCTTCACGAGGATCATATCAATAGGCATGATGACTTCAGACAACTTGAAGCAGACCTTATCAGGACAATAAATGAAACAAGTGGGAAGCTTCTGCAAGGAGAATGCAATAATTTCTATGATCACATCAAACAGGCAATTGTAAGAACTGATCTACACTGCGGCAACAAATCCAACAATGCATTTGGAGCTGACTCCTATTGGCAAAAAGTTGGTAAATCTGATCCACACTACAAAGCAGTGGCACTCTACAACCAGGCATACATCACCATCAACCTTGGTAAGGGTAACTGTAAAGTAGACGCTATGAAACTGCTGGAAGACACAAAGAAATCCATTGATGTCTACATCTCAGAAGTCTCAAACACAATGGTCTCATGTAACTTATCAGTCACTGGTAACAAAGATCAGAGTACAGACAATAACAACTTTCAAAGTCAAATGGAAGCCAGAATGAACATCTTTAAGTCTTGGATGACATACATTGATAATGCATTGGATAAACTTAAAGAGCTGGAGAAAACCAACAGTGAAGCCATTACAGAGGACTGCTCAGTCTACATGCTGTCTGAAGAAAAGAACTTCATTATCACTAATGAGCTGAGATCGTTATACGACTGTGGCCTCGGTGTTGTTTTTGAGGTGAAAAAGAAGCCCAAGTTTTGCTTGGATGCTTTGATATGTTTCATACTCGGGGTGGTCCAGGTTCTCGCTGGGTTTCTTGTTTGTGCGCTGACACTTGGAACAGCCAGCCAGTTTGGAATGGGCCTGATTTCAGAAGGAGTGTCTGACATGATCAATGGAATAGAGGGCATGATAAAGGGCACATTCGATTGGGTGTCATGGGCAATATCTAAGAGTATCAGCATCGGGCTTGCTTTGATAACAGCTGGCTTTAGTGTTATCAAGAAAGCAGTTACCACAGTGTTTAAAGTGACAAAAAGTCTCCTCAATGGTACAAAGTCTTTCTCTTCTGTTGCATCTGAATTCATTAAATCAGGAAAGGCAATGTTTACTTCATTCAAAGGAAGTGCTCAGTCTGGTTTATCGTCCATCGGTAAAGAATCTTTTAAGTCTGCAATGAAAAACATGACATCTTCTACAGTGCTTAGACAGAACTTCAAAGTTGCAACTAAATATGCAGTTAAAGAAATTGGGAAACAGTCTGTGCTCACTGCCATGAACTACGCAATTGATGCAGCACTTCAGGAAGTCTTTAAGAAGATTTTACAAAGCAGTTTTGAGAATGTTGTTTCTTCATCAGTGAAGCAGAGCAGTGAACTGGATAAGACTCTTGTCGAATTCATCAGCTCAGGCATTCCGAAAGCTGCCTTGAAAAAACAGAATTTCAAAATTGACCAGAATTATGAGAAGCAAATAAAAAAATCAGTTGATATGCTCTGCAAAGAGATAATTCCTCACCTCATACTGGACTGTACCAAAGCACAGGAAGTTATCAGCAAACTCTCTGAGGTGTGTGAAGCAGCAACAGAGCTTATGAATAAAGAGAAACTGTCAGGTGTGCTTGAAATGGCAAAGCTGGCTCTGAAAGTAGCTGAGTACACAACAGTTCTCTCCCAAATATTGGGAGCCATACCAACAAAGGAAATAATACAAAATAAATTTGTTCCTGAATTGCTGGAGAGCATCAGTGAGCTTGAGAAAGAAATGACAAAGTATGACCAAGATGGACGACACAGTTTACACGATGTACAGCGCCTTAAAGGAGAACTTCTACAGATTATCGCTCAGAAAGTGTCTGAGCAATTCATCAGTTCCTGTTCTGAACACACAACTTCTTTAATGACCAGCACCTTTAAGAGTCAGTTGACCAGAGCTGCAGGACAGGCAGTAGACCAAGTCATGAGCAGACATAAGACTCAGCGTTTCTTTGATGACCAGAGGGGAAAACATAACAAGAAATCTGCGAGCCACAAGGAAGTGGAACAGCTGTCAGATGGAGACAAAACAAAGCTAATGCAGTATGCAGAAGATTTGTGCAAAGCCAATCAGCCAGCTACAGCCCTAGATGTGTACGTGCTCACAAAAAGTAACCTGCTCAATGGAAAAGGAATTCAACTCACTGTTGTTGATGAAAATGGAAAACAGCTCACTGAGGAACGTTACCCAGGAACCACCAAATCAGCAGGCGATATAAAACTGAGATTAACCAAATCTACAAAAGCCCTACATACATCACAGTAAGACTATCACTAGAATATTATACAGCTCATGTATAGAAATACATTTAAATTAATGTTTATGAACTTTGCGTACTGAATGTAGTTACTTTTTATTTTAAAAACAGAGCTGATGCACAGCTGTACAGTGGCCATTTTGACATTGTGCAAGATGATGGCAAGATAATCAGCGTTAACTCGGATCATCAGAATGCTCTTTATCATGCTGTAGCACAAGCAACTGGCAGCAAGATGGAGGAAGCATTGATGCTACGCAAGAAAGTGAAAAATGAGGCAAGTGCATTTCATTTATGGCTATGATTTCTTCATGGGATAATGTGTGCAGATACTGAGTGCAAAAGCCAGATTTTAGTTCAGGATATGCTCAGATTTACTGATGTACAGAAATCGCTAGTTTCTCAGACAGACAGACAGACAGACAGACCAGACGTCCAACAGATAGATCACTTTATTCATCCCCAGGGCTGGACTGGTAATCTGACATATCAGGCATTTCCCCGGTGGGCCGACGCATTTGGGGCCGTTACAAGGGTATTTATAAAAATTGTTTGCCACTGACTGCCATCATGCAGGGACAGCGGCCCATTGGTGTTTCTGCTGCTCTATGAATTGATGAACGTTTTTTGATGAACGGGCTGGGTTTGTCCATGGCCGAATTTTAGCCCCAGTCCAGCCCTGTTCATCCCAGAGGGAAATTCATAAAGAAGTTGTCACTATTCAGAAGTTCATCTTAAGTTTATGTTAATGATTCTTGATCGGGCTGCCTCTAATGTGGTACCCGTGAGAGCCAATGAGAGCGAGCAAGCTTCACCAACCAAATGTTGCATGCGTCTATAGCTGAAACTTGGCAGCCACAAACATGCCACGAAAGTGGAGAATTGAGAAAGATCACCCATATTCTTATTTTCTTCCTGTAAAACAAAAGTCATGTTGAATTGTGTGAGTCTCAGTGAGATCTTGTTGAGGTGTGTGGTCTAGATGAATATTCTAGTGTGCATTCGAAGGATTATAATGTTAAAAGTAGGTTGAAATGCCCTTATGTCTGTGGTCTCACAGACTCTGGATGATTTTCAAATCTTAACCGATTTTAAAACTGTAAAGTGTGTCCCAGGCCTTAGATTAAATCAACTGCAAATAAAAGAATACAATAAAGCTTAGTTTCACAGAAAGGGTTTAGATTAAGCCAGGATTAGGCCTTAGTTCAATTAGGACATTTAAGTAGCTTTTATAAACATGCCTTAGGGAAAAATCATAACAATGGCACTGTTTTAATCTTTTTTTTTTTAAATAATTTTCACGGATCCATATGACCAGGGTTGTCTTTTGTACATTTAGTATATAGTTGTTGTGTAAACGTACCCTCAGTGTTACTGTTTACACTGTTGATTGGAACCATATAGACATCAAGTAGTGTTCATTTAAAACTGAGCATTTTGCGGTGTATCATGTCACTACAATATTATTCATTAGATTAATTAGTAATGTTTTTTTAGGAGGATTTTACTGTGTAGAATTTTGAGACGAAAGAATGTTTCAGGAACATCATAATAACCTGAACATTTCCAATAACAGCACAAGCAATAATTCCAATAATAAACTGTACATTTTCATCATTACCATAACCAAAACAGAATCTTAGAACAAACATTTGTCAGATGGGTAGCATGTTTGCCTCACACATCTGGGATTGGGGGTTTGATTTGTACTTCTGCCCTGTGTGTGGAGTTTGTATGCTCTCCCCGTGCTTCAGGGGTTTCCTCCGGATACTCTGGTTTCATTAATCACACACTCTTAATTTCTCATTAGATCCAGACAAACCTTGAATCGTACACACCCCAGCTTATTCTCCAGAGAGGATACGACTTCTGTCACAAAAACCCCAGGAAATATGACATAACTGGAGGAAGTAGAAAGGAGACCGACGTTCCACTGCAGGAGTACTTACAGAGTGTTAAATTCATCAGAAGTGACGAACGTATCCTCATCAAAATGTACCATCTTGGATTTGTTGGTGAATATAACAGGTAAAGTTTTGGTTTAATTTAATTTAAACAGGTAAATTGCTGAAGGTGCTTTCTGTTATTTATTCACAACACAGTTGGAATGTATATAGAGATCCAAAAAGAAAAGAGAGGACATACACCAAAATAATCTAAATAGAATTTAGGTATTAAAAATAGTATACATTATCAGGAGTGTCATGTGTCCATTTATTTGATTCCATACAGCAACAGGGGTGTATTACAGAAACATCTTAACTTTAGAAACCTATCTTATCTGTTTGGTAACCATGGCAATTTCAGTTAGGACCGCATTTAGGACAAAAGCTATTACAGAACGACTGTAACAATGATTCTTAAATCCATAATCTTAACTATGGATAGGAAACGGGTATTACAGAAGCATCCTAACTCGACAAACAATCCTAAAAGCTGTCTTAACTTTATGACAACCCCACTGTAATCACAGTACAGAAAGTCTTTTTCCAGAGAGCGTTACATTTATTAATTATATATGACGAAGAGCAGTGAGGTTTGATGAGACTTTTGGACGATCCAGCGAATGTGCTGCGCTTTGATTATAAAATACTCGTAAATAACTACAGACTCCCACAACACACGATTTTGCAATTAGTTGAGGAATTGCGACCAACATTTCAGAGGCCAACGATTCAGGGAGCACAAGAACGTGCAGTAATCTTAGACAACTTAAAGGGATTGTTCACCCAAAAATGAAACTTCTGTCATCATTTACTTACCCGCAAGTTGTTCCAAACCTGAATGAGTTTCTTTGTTCTGCTGAACACAAAAGATGATATTTTGAAGAATGTTTGTAACCAAGCAGATCCAAGCAACCATTGACTACCATAGTATTTTTTTCATAGTCAATGGTTGCTTGGATATGCTTGGTTACAAATATCACAAAAATATCTTCTTTTGTGTTCAGCAGAACAAAGAAACTCATACAGGTTTGGAACAACTTGAGGGTAAATAAATGATGACAGAATTTTCATTTTTGGGTGAACTATCCCTTTAATCCAGATATTTTAATCTAATCCACAAATTTGTTTTCAAGAACCAAATTAGAAAGAGATCAGTTATCATGATTAGAAGATCTGGGATCTGTCAAATAATCTCAGATGTATTAAGCGAGGTACGAAGAACAGACCCGAGCTCTAAATTATTTTACTAGATTAAATAAGTATATATCATGCTAATTTTATTCTATCAAATTATCACTAATTCTCATTCTCTCTGACAGTGTTCAAAGTGCTCGGAGGTCCAGTAAGGACAACGCAGGGACACTCAACACAAGCCATATTCCACCGAAGGACTCCATCAGACGAGCTCTGACATTCATAGAAGACCCAAACTCAGTGAGCGAGTTTAAAAATAAAAACCCAGAGCTTTATAAACTGATCAGCAGCATAAAGACTGACAACAATGGATGGAACCTGATTGCCATGGAGGTCATGGGACAAGATCATAGACAAGCTTTAACTACGGGCCCAAGCAGCCGCTCACAGATGGCCAGGTAAAGTTCACACTCAATGTGTTAATGGTTACAGACGAAATCCTCATGCAAGACAATTATACAGAATTCCAATGAACACTTCAGGAATTTAGAGTAGTATTTAATGTTGAATATTTTAGGTACAGCATTACAAATGTTAAATCTGCTTTTAACATTTCTGTTTTTTACAGGAAACTTCTAGCAGACACCCTGATTGGTGGAGATGTGGAGCTCCTGCTGAAACGCTGCATGATCCTACATCACCCGATTACCTCACAAAAGCTCAGAGATGCTCTAGGTAAGAAACTCGGAGGTGTTAATGCTGTATATATGATGAAAATGTATTTTGAGCCGTATACAATGATACAGTAGAACGGAATAGCCTTGTTAAAACATTACAGAAGTCAGTAGTGCACAAACTCAACACAAGATATTAAATGTAAAACACAACACGACTGATAGTCTAGGAGTGAAAGAGCGATAGTGTTGCTGCACTTAATAATATTCTTGTGTGTAATTCCAGGTGAAAGCGCTACTTCTCAGTGTCACGTTTTGTCGGATGAAGGCATCCGAGGCTACTACAAAGCAGGATACCGAAACCTGGTGTCAGAGTACAGCCGTATGGGAATCCTGGATCAGAGGCAGCGTGAGCATCTGGATGAGTGGGTGATTCAGGACCAGCACGAGGACACAAACACTGCAGAGTACGGCCAGCTTCTGCAGGGATTACAGTAAAACTGAACATGTGTTCTCTCCAGCACCTCATGATGAATATGATGAAAATGGTGGTGATGAAGATGATTGCAGTAGAAAGTAGGAAATTATTGATCATTTACTGCAAAACAAAAATGAGCATTTTAGCAAGTAAAGATGACTTGTTCTGTTGGTAGATCATTTCAGTAATTTTAAGCATTTATTTCTAGGAAGGAGCGATAGAATAAGATAGAAAATACTCAAAATCAGTAAAATGTCTAGAAACTATTGAAAAAATTAGAATATAGCAAAAAATTATTGTGTTTTACTGTACTTACTTCAGTATAATGATAATATTGTTCTAATGTGTGTGTTTGGGGTTACAGGGTTATTCCACAAAGCATGGATTGAGTTCCAGACATAGGAATGGTGTTGAGTTGTGATTCAATTTCACAAATATATAACAGTAATTAAATCCAATAGCAATGTTTCAGCTTCTCTTCAGCAGATTGATGTACACATTACTGCTCTGTAGTGTAGAACAGGAGCATGCCCAATTTCATGTCTCTCTCTGATTAAAAGTTTAAAAGAAAACACTGTAAAATCATTTTACTTGACATATAATTCTTCATAATCAGTGAAATGAAGGGAGTTTTTGATCATCTACATCTTACACATGCAAAATGATTTGTTACTAATCTGCACAATGCTGGTGAATGGATTTATACTTGTTAAATGTTGCCAATAAAATTTGATTATTTTACTTTTGTGCCTATTTTATTCTTGAACATGATGTTATCACCCATTATCATACAAGCAACAGGGAATGTAGGAAAGAGATAAATGACTGGAAACAAATGGTGGAATTGATTGTGAAGGATGCTCATGTCCGTCAGCCCCATGCTCCAGACTTGTTCTTGTAGTTCTAGATTTTCTAGTAACTTTTTTGTTTTACCCATTCAATTGTGATGGTTCGGTAAATCTCTTGACAGGGTTTTCGACATTCCACACTTTTCACCACACTAAACATCAGATCCTAGAATACCATGACTGCACTAAATACGGAAACAGGTACACTCCCATCAGGCTTCTTTTTTCTCGCCGCTCTGGGGATCTTGGTTTTGGGAGGGACCTCCGATAGCATCCACATATTTGTCCTCAGTGTCCAGGACTTCCTGCGCCTCTACCGGAGGAAGGCACTGGCCAATGTCGGGTCAGCGCTCTGCCATTCTCACTGTTGTACACTGAACCCTTTGGAGATGTATGTTGGAAGGATTTCAAATTGATCCAAAGCCTGAGCCCGGGATTTGTCAAATCCCAAAAAATTGTTCAGTATCAGATTATAGAATTCCTGACCTGTCATAGAACTTCTGCTCAGTGTTTGACCACTGCCAATAGACTGGAAAACCTTAATACAAGAAATAACTAATCAACTAATAAATTAAGAATAATGTAGCAAGTCTTTTACCAACGTTACATTTATTCATTGGTATGACACTATGGATACATAATAAAGTGAATCCTTCTGAAGGCTAATTGGATTTTTTTTTCTTTTGTTCCTCAGGAAACCAATACGAATAATATTGGATAACATCATAATGCATGCATAATTCCTTATTAAAAATTATAAATTGTATCATCTGAATCCTAATGAATTTTCACTCTTTTCCCGCCATTGACGTAAATGTCAGGCTTTCTGTGTTTTCACTGTTATATGTTAAATGTGATTTTCTCGGCTTTTGCTAAAAAGGTTGCTTTTTTATCCACTTAGGCTCTGGGGCCATTTTTGGGGATTTCCACCAACCCAAATTGAAAAGCTTTTCCATACCCACATACAGTGGTCTAAAAACATAAGTTTGGCATAATTTTAAAGGAAACCCTTTGAAGTTACATGTACATATGTTGAACATATGTTGTCTAAGCTGTAATTTTTAGCGAGATGCTAAGGGATAATCAGATTCAATGATCTATGCTAAAATTGCTACCGCCAGACCCGGAGATCTCGGAGATAAATTAAGAACTCAGAGGAAAAAAGACAAAGAAATGAAAGAGAAACAATTGTAAGAGACAATAGACGAGAGGTTGGAAATTTAGACTGGTAGGAAAAATAAAGGAAAGACGCAACAGAGATGAAGTCGGTAAAGGAGGTAAGAAAATAAATATAAGTGACTGAAAGGAGGTTAGATAGAAAGAAGTACAAATCTGATATTTAAGTGATTTAAAAAAAAAATTGTTATTAATGTTATTAATTTAGTTTCACAAACAGTTTTGAAAGTTTTGTGGCTTACATTGACCTAATTTATGCTATTCCAATAGCATGCTATTCCAATTTTTAGGACTGTAATGGCAATGAACACGTTCGACATTGCAATTGGTATTATGACAGTGATTCCGGAGATCTCTACAACTGTGCCCTACTCTTTGCATATTGATGCCACAACAACAACAATCATTTTGGAAGGTTCAGTGGTTGTGGTGACCTTGAAAATACTCTCTGGGATAATTTATGCTCTTAACTTAGAGTATCCAACAGCACTGGAGAGCACATTTGATTTCATTTTGTCACTTGGCCACAAGTCACTCAAACCTAAAATCCAATCACTAAAACAATGCAGTAATGTTTTTTTCATGGTTAAAGGATTAGTTCACTTCAAAATGAAAGTTTCTTGATAATTTACTCACCCCCATCTCATCCAAGGTGTTCATGTGTTTCTTTCCTCATTCGAAAATAAATTATGTTGTTTGAGGAAAACATTCCAGGAAGTTTCTCCACATAATGGACTTCAATGGCAACCAAAATGGTCCAAATCAATGCAGTTTTAAAGGAAGGGCTTCAGAGGCTCTACGTGATCCCAGCTGAGGAATAGGGTCTTATCTAGCAAAGAGATGTTACTTAAAAAAAAAATAAAAAAAAAAAATATATATATATACATATATATATATATATATATATATATATATATATACACACATATATATATATATATATATATATATATATATATATATATATATATATATATATATATATATATATATATATAAACACACTCACCTAAAGGATTATTAGGAACACCATACTAATACTGTGTTTGACCCCCTTTCACCTTCAGAACTGCCTTAATTGTACGTGGCATTGATTCAACAAGGTGCTGAAAGCATTCTTTAGAAATGTTGGCCCATATTGATAGGATAGCATCTTGCAGTTGATGGAGATTTGTGGGATGCACATCCAGGGCACGAAGCTCCCGTTCCACCACATCCCAAAGATGCTCTATTGGGTTGAGATCTGGTGACTGTGGGGGCCATTTCAGTACAGTGAACTCATTGTCATGTTCAAGAAACCAATTTGAAATGATTGGAGCTTTGTGACATGGTGCATTATCCTGCTGGAAGTAGCCATCAGAGGATGGGTACATGGTGGTCATAAAGGGATGGACATGGTCAGAAACAATGCTCAGGTAGGCTGTAGCATTTAAACCATGCCCAATTGGCACTAAGGGGCCTAAAGTGTGCCAAGAAAACATCCCCCACACCATTACACCACCACCACCAGCCTGCACAGTGGTAACAAGGCATGATGGATCCAAGTTCTCATTCTGTTTACGCCAAATTCTGACTCTACCATCTGAATGTCTCAACAGAAATCGAGACTCATCAGACCAGGCAACATTTTTCCAGTCTTCAACTGTCCAATTTTGGTGAGCTTGTGCAAATTGTAGCCTCTTTTTCCTATTTGTAGTGGAGATGAGTGGTGTACATGTCATAAATCAATCAAAAGTGACAGTACGTACCCTTTATTACTCTCTCAATTGCATTAAAAATAACATGAGATTGTTTAAAATTTTTTGAATATATACAAATAAGAAATGTTGGAAAATGTTTAAACATGAAACTTAAACCTAAGTGTACAAACAGTTTAATAAGAAGATACTTTATAAAGACAGAACATTACGCGTATACAGACAGGAGCCATCTTGGAAAACAGTCTCGACAAGCCGAGCCACGAACGCTGTGCTAAGTGAGCTGGTCGATAGGAATTAAGGACAACTCCGGTGAAAAATGAACCTAGGGGTACACATGGTTACCGAGTAGATCATTCTCTGGGTTCAGTGCTTTCTTCCGGGAAACAATGGACCAAATGAGATTCCAAGTGACAGTTCATCACTTATCACAGCGTTCGTAGCTCGACTTGTCAAGACTGTTTTCCAAAATGGCTCCTGTCTGTATACTCGTAATGTACTGTCTTTATAAAGTATCTTCTTATTAAACTGTTTGTACACTTACAAAGTTCTCAGTGCTTCGGTTTGCATGTAGGGACCCTCATTATGCTACCGTGTTAGTGTGAGGCTATTTTGAGCCTTGTTAGTGGAATTACAGTTTTTTTTCTCAATTGCTAAAACACTAAACCCTATTGTCTGAACCAAATACTCAGTTGCCTGAACCCACTGACTGAATTACAGTTTTTTCCAATTGCTAACACACTAAAATTACATGGACAGCACAATTATTTAAACTGACACACAGAGAGCAAAACCTCTTCTCAAGTCTTCAAAAGTCTAAACACATTTTCTGCTTTACACACATTTTGCAATTCAAAATGGCACTTTTTAAATGCACTGAACACGGTTCTTTGCATAAGACACAACAATCTGACATAAAGTCACATGTTTGCCATTTCAAAACACTGGCATTCAAAATGACACTACATGCGCTAATTGGCCAATACATGTGCCATCTGGCCAAACACATCAATGGTTAATTGTTAATACTTCAATCAGGATGTAAGCACTATAAAAAGACCACAGGTGAGCACCTTTTTTTTTTTTACAACAACAATGGAAGATGTTGCAGAGAGAGGGAGAGGAAAAGGGAGGGGGAGAATGAGAGGGGGAGGAAGAGTGAGAGGTAGAGGTAGAGCAGCTAGAGGAGTTTATGGCCAAAGAAGACAACAACTTTCAAATGAAATCAGAGCAACCTTAGTAGATCATGTCATCAACCATGGGCTGACAATGCGAGAGGCTGGACAGAGAGTGCAGCCAAACTTGAGCCGTTTTACTGTCGCCTCTGTCATTCGGACATTTAGACTAGAGAACAGGTATGTAACTAACATGTCATGTAGTACACATGTAGTACACCCCATGTCATAGTGTATCAGTTGGGTGACACCTATTTACTTAGTGCATGACATCCTGTATGTACTCTACTGTGGGGGAAAAATCTTTAGGCTGCATTGTCCAAGCCCTATTTTTTTTCTTTCTTTCTTTTTTTTTTTCTAAAGGACTGAGAGACGAAACCATGGTGGAGGAAGGGGCCAAATGTTCACTGGGGTACAGGAAGCTGGCATTGTAAACTTGGTTTTGGAAAATAATGAAATCCGATTACGAGAAATTCAAAGCCACATCATCCAAGACAACACCATATTCAACAACATTCAACGAGTCAGTCTGTCCACATTGGCTCGCATTCTCAAACGAAACCAAATCAGAATGAAACAACTTTATAAGGTGCCGTTTGAGAGAAACTCTCAAAGAAACAAAGAGCTCAGACGAGCATATGTGGATGTAAGAACAATATTGACTGCAGAACACTACACGCAACATTGTTTCCCAGTGTACTGGATAACACCATATTGACTGATTTTTGTTCTTTGTTTTCAGGGAGTACTGGAAATGGATGCTCATGCAATCCCACATGAGTTCATCTTTATAGATGAGGCTGGGTTCAACCTAGCAAAGACCAGAAGAAGGGGGAGAAACGTCATTGGCCACAGAGCCATTATAGATGTTCCTGGCCAACGTGGTGGAAAGTATCCAGTATGCATGGTGTCCTCCACCGTCATGCCAACCTTGGACCATACAACACAGCCCATGTTCTCACATTTCTGGACAGACTTCACAACATTCTCATACCACCAGAGCGTATGAATGATGCAGACCATCAAAGAAACCGGTACGTTGTAGTATGGGACAACGTGAGCTTACATCCTGCAGCCCCAGTCCAAAACTGGTTTGCTGACCACCCAACATTTCTTGTGCAATACCTCCCACCATACTAACCATTTCTGAACCCCATAGAAGAGTTCTTTTCGGCATGGCGGTGGAAGGTATACGACCGGCAGCCCTTTGTGCGCATGCCTCTTGTGCAGGCCATGGAAGAGGCATGTGATGAGATCGATGTGGGTGCAATTCAGGGATGGATAAGGCACTCAAGGCGCTTCTTCCCTCGATGTCTGGCAAGATGCTGCCTAATTATTTTTCTTGCATCTTGCCTCTTTTTTTTTACTGTAATATATTTTTTCTGAATTTTTTTTCAGTTTACTGTTTTTTGTGAGAATATTTTTGTTCAGTCCCATGCAAATATATCTGTTGTGCATATGTTGCACTGACTTGTTTACCGTAGTGAAAAATTAAATGTTTCAACAGCATGTGTGTATCTGCAAAAATATATGTGAACAATTTGATAAAAAATTTAGTATTATGGCAAAGCATACTAAAGATGAGGGTGCTTTTCATTATGCCCAACAGTGTGTAGTTGGTTAGACAAAAATCTGGTAATATGAATGAAGTGTGTGCCATTTCGTGCAAAAGTTTTATAATGCTATGTGTAGTTTCGGTTACAGTGCTTCATTTTGCAGGATATATGAGGTATTTTGCAGTTTGGGTGTGTGGTTTTGTGAATTGTGTTAAGTATTTTGATAAAACCAGACTAGTTTGAAAAATTGTGTGTTAGCAATTGGAAAAAACTGTAATTAAATTAGTGTCTGAGAGCCATTGAGACTCATTTAAACTTATAAACTCTAAACTCACACTTATAAACTAATTAACTTATAAACTCATGAGTTCATAGACTTATGAACTCTTAAACTCAAAAAACTCATACACTTATAAACTCATCAATTTATACACTTATACACTCTAAACTCAAACTCTGTGTCTGTGCGTGTCTGCTTGTGTGTGTGAGTGTGTGTGTGAGAGAGAGTGTGTGTGTGTCTGTGTGTGTGAGAGCGAGTTAGTGTGTGAGCAAGTGAGCGTGTCTGTTTGTGTGTCTGTCTGTGCTTTTGTGGGTGTATGTGCGTGAGTGTGTGTCTGTGAGTAAGTGAGCGTGTGTGTGTGTGTGAAAAAGTGTGTGAGCAAGTGAGCGTGTGTGTGTGAAAAAATGTGTGAGTTAGTGAGCGTGTCTGTGCGTGTGTGTGTGTGTCTGTCTGTGCTTCTGTGGGTGTATGTGTGTAAGTCTGTGTGTATGTGCGTGAATGTGTGTGTGAAAGTTAGTGAGCGTGTCTGTGAGATAGTGAGCGTGTGTGTGTGAAAAAGTGTGTGAGCAAGTGAGCGTGTCTGTGCGTGTGTGTGTGTGTGTCTTCAAACTAATTTAAACTTCAAACTGCAAAATTTACTTCATTTAAACGTGTAAACTCTAAACTCAAAAACTCTAAGTGTGTGTGCGTCTGAGTGAGAGTGTGTCTGTCTGTCTACTCACTCACTTCTCAAGCCGGACGTTTGACATTCGTCAGAGATTCAGCTTCCAACACACTTCAATAGATCAATAACGATTCGGTATAAGAACAAACAACAGTCTGTATTGGAATTGTTTTAAACTGTAGAAGAGGACACACAATGCAGTTTATGTGTTCAATCTGCTTTTCCATAATAGAAACCTGCTCGGTTTCGACTGTAACCCTTGTTCCCTGAGTAGGGAACGAGCACTGCGTCTGGTTAAGACACTTTGGGGATACTCCCTAAGCACTAGCGAATCTGAAGTCCGTATAGAAACTAGTCCAATCTGATTGGTCGTGCGTGATGACGTCATCGTGACGGCGTACCCGGAAGTATAAAGGGCGAGCCGGCGCATTGAAACGGCAGCTATTGCTCTGAAGCATGCGCTCCAGGCGTGCCGAGGTGTGGTGACGAGACGCAGTGCTCGTTCCCTACTCAGGGAACAAGGGTTACAGTCGTAACCCGAGCAGTTCCCTTTCGAGGGAACTCTCACTGCGTCTGGTTAAGACACTTTGGGGAACGAGTACCCACTAGCCCACACCGAGGGTAGCGCCTGCCCTAGTGTGAAACCGGAGACCGGGCACAACTAGGACTTGAGTACCCTAGTGCCAGCACCGTAGGGAGATACTTCTCCACTCCTTTTCCTTCCGTGCCCCAGCCGATGAAGGGAGGCGTCTGTTGAAACGGTTTCCCGGCAACAAGACGCTCCCAACACTGGCCCTTGGGACCTTACCGAGGGTAGTGCCTGCCCTAGTGTGAAGCCGGAGACCGGGCACAACTAGGACTAGGGAAACCCAAGCGCCTTCGGCGCCCCAGCCAATGAGGGAGACGTCTGTTGAAACGGTTTCCCGGCAACAGGACGCTCCCAACACTGACCCTTGGGACCTTACCGAGGGTAGTGCCTGCCCTAGTGTGAAGCCGGAGACCGGGCACAACTAGGACTGGGGAACCCAAGCGCCATCTGCGCCCCAGCCAATGAGGGAGACGTCTGTTGAAACAGTTTCCCGGCAACAGGACGCTCCCAACACTGACTCCTGGGACAGAAACCAAGGTTTCTTCCATATAACTAGGGAACGAAGGCATATGCGCGTTACCCTGATCATACGAAAAAGATTCCCTCTGGGGGAAACCCCTTGGTTTCCAACCACCACTGTCAAGGTCTCACGTGCAGCAGGTCAAAAGGTCTCCCTTGGACGCTGCTGCACTGAGCCCCAGCACTCAAAAGTGCTTCACAGTGAAGGTCTCTTACTCCGCCGTCACGTGAGGCGGGGGATGTAATGCCTGAAGAACCAAGGAACTGACCAATCCTAAGTTCCCTGGTTCATCCGACTCCAATGGTCCGAAGGGGGCCTCAGCCAGCCTTCGAAAACCACTGCCAGATCCCAGGTTGGGAATTCTGGAACAAGCCACAGGCCGCATCTTCCCAGCCCCACAGGGTAACTGTACAACAGATGGTGTCTACCCGAGCCCATCACCCAAAGCAGTGTGGAAAGCCTATGGCAGCCACGGACACCCTGAGTGTGGACGGGGTTGGACCCGCAGAGAAGCGATCTCCAGCACTGAAGCCACCGGCCAGTTGACTGGGTCCACCTCACGCTCCCTGCACCAAGTGGCTCACCACTTGGGGCTGTACAGTCTCCTCAAAGATGGAGCCCTGGAGCTGAGTAAGGTCTCTATCACCTCTGCCGACAGGCCAGTCTCTCCCTGAGTGTGGACGGGGTTGGACCCGCAGAGAAGCGAACTCCAGCACTGAAGCCACCGGCCAGTTGACTGGGTCCACCTCACGCTCCCTGCACCAAGTGGCTCACCACTTGGGGCTGTACAGTCTCCTCAAAGATGGAGCCCTGGAGCTGAGTAAGGTCTCTATCACCTCTGCCGACAGGCCAGTCTCTAGGTACCTGACCCCCTCAAGGGCCAGACCCAGAGACTCCAAATCTCAGGCCGGGGGTGAAATATTGAGCCCCCTGCCTGAGATAAGAGATCCCTCCTCAGAGGGATCTGCCATGGAGGACCTGCCAGCAGCGCTATGATGTCCGAGAACCAAACTCGCGTCGGCCAACGGGGTGCTACTAAAAGTAGGCTGACCCCCTGTTGGCGGACCCTCTCCAGAACTCCTGGGAGCAGAGCAATCGGGGGGAATGCGTACAGACGCAGCCTCGGCCACGTCTGAACCATGGCATCCAGCCCCAGTGGGGCTGGATGCGTGAGGGAAAACCACAGTGGACAGTGGGACGTCTCGCGAGACGCAAACAGGTCCACTTCCACTGGGCCGAACCGCTCACATATGGCCTCCACCACCTCCGGGTGGAGTCGCCACTCCCCGGGCCTCAGCCCCTGCCTCGACAGGATGTCTGCTCCCTGATTTTGGACCCCCGGGACATACATTGCCCTGATGGACAACAGTTTCCCCTGGGACCACAGGAGAATTCGATGGGCCAGTCTACAAAGAGGGCGCGACCTCAAACCCCCCTGATGATTCAGGTACGCTACAACAGACGTATTGTCTGTTCGTACCAGGACATGTTGGCCGCAGAGGTCCGGGAGAAAGCTCCTCAAAGCTTTGTAGACCGCCATCATCTCCAGGCAATTTATGTGCCAGGAGGACTGACGGCCCTCCCACGGGCCCCTCGCAAAGCGGCCCTCCATGACCGCGCCCCAACCCGTGAGGGAGGCGTCTGTTGAAACGGCTCTCCGGCAACAGGACGCTCCCAACACCGGCCCCTGGGACAGAAACCAAGGTTTCTTCCATATGACTAGGGAACGAAGGCATCTGCGCGTTACCCTGATTATACGAAAAGGATTCCCTCTGGGGGAAAACCCCTTGGTTTTCAGCCACCACTGGAGGGGTCTCATGTGCAGCAGGCCAAAAGGTATAACGTTGGACGCTGCTGCCATGTGCCCCAGCACTCTCTGAAAGTGCTTCACAGTGATGCTGTGGCCTAGCCTTATTCGTGAGACCATCACCAGTATGGTCTCGACTCGTGCGGGAGACAATTGTGACCGCATCGTAGTCGAATCCCATACTATCCCTAGGAACGTAGTCCTTCGGGACGGCGTCAACACACTTTTTGTTGCCTTGAGTCTCAGCCCCAAGCACCTTATATGGGCCAGAACGACATCTCGATGCCGAACTGCCATATCGTACGACTGGGCCAATATGAGCCAGTCGTCGATATAATTCAGCACACGGATGCCCTGGAGTCTCAATGGAGCCAGAGCTGCATCCATGCACTTTGTGAATGTGCGTGGGGAAAGAGCTAGACCGAAGGGAAGCACTCAATATTGGTACGCCTCGCCCCCGAAAGCGAACCTCAAGAACCTCCTATGACATGGAAGAATGGAGATATGAAAGTATGCGTCCTTTAAATCTATCGTGACGAACCAGTCCTCGAACTGGATCTGACTCACGATGGTAGGAATCGTGAGCATTTTGAATCTGAACCTCCTCAGAGACCGATTCAAATACCTCAGATCAATAATCGGACGCAACCCTCCATCCTTTTTAGGAACAATAAAGTACCGGCTGTAGAACCCGGACTCCCTCTCCGGCGGAGGAACACGCTCTATGGCTTCCTTCGCCAGCAAGGATTTTACTTCTAGTTCCATTACCCGAACCCGCTCTGGTACCACTGCGGTCCAGTTCAAACCCCTGAAACTTGGAGGAGGATGACCGAACTGCAGTCTGTAACCATTCTCTACAGTACGCAGGACCCATGTAGAAATATTCGGAAGGCATTTCCATGCGCCGAGATAATCTACTAAGGGAACCAGCCTCTCGAGGCTGGCGTCGGGTGTTACACGAGCCTCGTTCCCAACCCCCTGAAGTGGATGACCGGCAGGAAGTAGTTGGGAACGATTCTCTGTGTGCGGACGCGTGAGCTGCCCAGCCGCAGGTCTTTCTAGAGGCGGCTGGAGCAGCGTGCGTTCGCGGGAAATTGATGTGGCCCGAGGCGTCATAGACGGCGGGATTCCACATCGATTTCCCCAGGGCGCTGCAGAAGAAACAACCTCGGTTGCTCTTCTGCTGGGGGGACCGTCCTTAGAAGCCCAGCCGCAGCTAGGGCTTCTTCCCAGCAGCCTTCCGTGCCTGAAGCACGCTCCTTAGATCACCTCTAGGAGCGGAAGGCTGCTGGCGAGTCTGCTGGAGAGAGCGCCGTCTCCGTTGCCAAGCTCCCGGAGGAGGGGCTCTGGAGGCGACGCTCTCCCTCTGCAGCTGACGGTGGGAGGAGCTGGTTGATGGCTGGGGCTGCCCGCTAGGGGCCGCCCTCACGGGCTCCGAGCGGCGAGGGACGAACTGTCGGAAGGCCGCTGACTGACACTTCGCCTCCCGGTGCTTGGTGACAACCGCGTCACCAAACAGGCCGGAAGGCGAAATCGGGGAGTCTAAGAGGAAGGACTTGTCCTTCTCTTTCATCCCCGATAGGTTCAGTCACAAATGCCTCTCCACCGTCACCAAGGCAGCCATTGACCGGCCGACAGCACGAGCCGTCTCCTTGGTGACGCGGAGAGACAAATCCGCAGCCTTCCGGAGCTCCAAAATATCCTCCGGAGAGGGTCCCTCGTCGAGCTCTTTAAGGAGATCGGCCTGGTAGGCCTGCAGAATGGAAAGGGTGTGCAGGGACCCACCAGCCCGACCAGCCGCCATATATGCCTTGCCCACCAAGGATGAGGTGTCCCGACAGGGCTTGGTGGGAAATACCGGGGCTTTGAGGGACGATGCGGACTCGGGCGAAAGATAGCTCGCGAGAGCCTCCTCCACCCGAGGCATCGCCCCATACCCCGCCTCGCGAGCCCCCAGGACATTAGCATAGTCCAAATCCGGGAAGAAAGGCAAGCCCCGGCGAGGCGTTTGCACCCGGCGAGAGAGGAACCGGTCATCCAGCCTACTGGTTGGCTGGACCTCCGGCGCCTCTTGTGGCCAACTGATGTTTAGTTTGGCCACCGCACGGGTCAGAACCTCAATCAGCTCCTCCTGGGCGGGTGGATGAAGCACTAATAGGCTTTCTACTTCACCACCCGCCGCGATGCCACCCTCATCTGGTTCCTCAGAACCAGAGAGGATCAGCATCTGATCCTCCACCCCGGGGGAAGAAGCCGCAGCGCGGGCTTCCACACGGGGAGGAAGATCATCGGCACTGTCAGAGGAGGATTGGGAAAATGCCGCAGCAGTCCCAAAACCCTCTGACAAGTCCCGCTGTGAACCCCATGATCTGCGACGCCGCGCTGCCTCAACAGCCGCGGGTCCAGAACCATGAGGTTCACGAGGCTGGCCGCCCTCATCAAAAACGGCCAGCCGAGAACGAAGCAGTCTGAGTGGGAGCAGCTCGCAATGTTGACAGGTGCTCCCTCGAGAGCCGCCCGAGCATGCTTCACACCCAGACACTGCACACAAAGCAGGTGTGCATCCGAGCCAGAGATGTAACGTGGGCACGGATGCACACACTGCCTGTAGTTCTCACTCATTCTTTTCTCTTTCTTTCTTTTTAAATTACTTGCTAAAAAGAACTCTCTCACACACACACTTCTTGGACAGACAACAGTAAATAGACAGACTTGTCACACAGAGCGCTATGCTGAAGAGCAATAACTGAAGTTTCAATGCGCCGGCTCGCCCTTTATACTTCCGGGTACGCCGTCACGATGACGTCATCACGCACGACCAATCAGATTGGACTAGTTTCTATACGGACTTCAGATTCGCTAGTGCTTAGGGAGTATCCCCAAAGTGTCTTAACCAGACACAGTGAGAGTTCCCTCGAAAGGGAACTATACATTTTGTAAAAGATGTAAAGAGCAGTTAGGGACAGTCTACAAAGTACAAGAGGAAAACGCTCAATTGTTCCATCCATACTCTAGGAAAAAAAGGCGATCAAATTGAGCACACAAAGCCTTAAAACATACACTCACACACAGTCTCGCCTGGGTGTGTTGTTGCTGCCTCCTTGAAGAGCATTTTAAGGTTGGCTTTATTCACAGAACTGTGGCATAAGGCAATCTATTGATTTTCAAAGAAAGACGTAAACGCAATGGAAATAAATAAAGAGTTCAAACTCAACTTTAAAAACTGTGTGTCGTTACTGATTCCTAGAAGAACAATTTAATGTTGGTTTTACTGTTAAAAGTGATGCTGAAGGTGTGTTATTGAAAGCGACAACTGTGAAAAATCTCACAAAGCCTGTTTAACACTGTGCGGTATATTACCGCCCCTAGAGGAACACGTCGCAGTTTTTTGGACCTAGTTATAACAAATTCAATAAAAATACACAGAGCTTTCTATCTGAACTCTAAAGAGTGTGATTTGCTGCTGGCTCTAAGAACAACAGTTTTAACTAGGTTTTACTGTCAAGAGTGATGCTGAAGACATGCTATTGACATTCCTGATTCAAGAAAAAGCTTGCAAAGCTTTCCCGAAAAGTGTGCAGTATAATATGTGCCCATAGAGGGAGGTACTGCAAATGTTTTGACTGAGCTTGAAATTGAAACTTTTCATAAAATCAATAAAAATATATATTTTTTCTCTCACCTCTAAATCCTGTGCTACTGGCTCCAAAAAGGACCATTTCAAAGTGTTTTTAGTCAGAGTTATAGTAGGAAATAAGCAACTAATATTAAAATACATAGAATGTTCTCTCAATTCTAAATGGTGTTTTTTTTACTGGCTCCAATAATATCATTTTCATCCATTACTGGGTACATTTATTTTAGGATACCTGCTATTGAATACAATTTTATTAAAATTCAAGTGAAAAATGAATCAAGATGTCAACTCAAAATTCTGTGTTGTTAGTGAATTCTAAAAGAAAATCCAGATATTAGTTTTTTAGATAACAGAATTTTTTTTTTCTCAAAATAACATCATTCCCCTCTCCTGTAGGAGGCAGTATGTCATTATGGTGCAAGAAAATCACATATAAATAGAAATGTTTCTATAGAAGAATAAGCTATTGTTTCACACAATCTAACAAACATGGGTAGATATAGAAAAGGCCACAAATGCAAGAACAAAGATTTATGGGCAGATGCTGGTGGGAGGGATGTCATTATAAAAGCATTTATTGCCCATAATATTAGTAAACAAGATAAAGTTAGTCAGGAAAGTTGGTCAAACCTGGCAATGGACCCTTGTGAAAAAAAGTGCATTTTAGTGTACTTTTTTAAAGTGTACTTATTGCACAAATAATATACTTTAAAAGGTATACACTTAAGTGTGAATTAAATGCAATTTTTTCGGCGCACTGAATACACATTAAGTGTAATTGATTTCAAATGTATCACATATTAAGGTGAAATAAAATGTAATAAGTTGCCATTAAGAGTGATTTTTTTTGGAACAACTTAAGTGGGACTTTAATACAACTTTATACGTACTTTCATAATTGCTTCTAATGTCTTCAAAATATACTTAAAAAGTGCACTGCTCAATCTATTGAGGAGCAATTCATGTGAACTAAAGTAAACTGATTGATTGATTGATTGATTGATTTTATTTCTGGATCAAACCGGTACAGAAAGAAAGAAACAGTAATCCAAAAGGATAACATGCTAAAGTAAAAATACTTATTTCCAGCATGGTCCTTGGTGTTACACACTGTAAAACAATAAACAGAAACATAATGGACAAGAATAAAGAAAAACAAAAACAGACCCATACAATATGAAGAGGAGGGTAAAGAAAAGACAGACGTAAAATCACGTAAAACAAACTAAAACAAAATAAAAACACTATAAAGACTCTCCAAACTATTTATAACTAATTTACCCTATCCCATAAATGTTTTTTGACCTGTGTTTTGTAGCAGTAGGCAAAATATTCCATGCCATGATACCAGTATAAAAGAAAGAATTTTTAATTGAATTTGTAGCTCTAGGAACTATGCAAGAGCGGATGCTGGCCCTAGTATTATAGCCATGCTGCGTATGGACCATGTTTACGTTAGAGCATAAATATTTGGGGGCATGACCATTAACAATGTTAAACATATGATTTAACTTAAGTTGTTCTACTCTTAGATGTACAGGTAGTAGACCAGCTCTTGTAAACTCTTCCCTACCTATATGAGTACGGGAGGGTACTTTTAATAGGTACCGAATAACATTGTTTTGCAGCACTTGGAATTTATTTTTAAATTTCGCAGTCAACTCAGAAAACCATGCAGAGCAAGCAAAATCTACATGACATTGAATCAGAGTTAATACCAATAATTTCTTTACAGAGGAATCAAAAAGCTTTGTCTTGCGATATAAAAACTTTAACTTACAGGCACATTTGGCTAAAACCTTGGCTGCAATGGCTTCACCTTTAAGTGATTGATCCAATGTTAGACCCAAATATGTAACACTTGATTTGGATACAATTTCAAACCCATTACACATCACCTTTAAAGTATTTGATTTTGCTGGTTTCCTTTTTGTACCAAACAAAATTGATTCAGTCTTGCCCAGATGCATAGAGAGCTTATTGTCTACTAGCCACTGGCTGACAGACTCGAGCTCTATGCCAAGAGTATTTTCAATGTCTTTAACATTACACCCTGGGACAAGTAAAACAGAATCATCAGCATATAATAGCAACTTGCACCGTACCGCAGCTGATATATCATTTATATATACTAAAAATAACAGGGGCCCCAGGATTGAACCTTGGGGCACCCCGCATGTTATACTCTGTGGATCAGAAAGGGTCCCCTCAACATCACAGACCTGGGTCCTGTCTGTTAAGAAAGAAGTGAACCATATGAGTGCTGAGTTACTAAAACCCATACACTGTAATTTAGAAATCAAAATCTTATGGTTCACAGTGTCGAATGCTTTTTGCAGGTCAAGTAATAGCATACCAACATAATTCCCTCGATCAAAATTCTGACGCACATAATCAAAAATGTGAATGAGACAGGTGTCGGTAGAATATGCAGCTCTAAAGCCAGACTGGAGCTCATATAATAAATCAAGCCTGATGAAATACTCCTCCACCTGTTCATACACAAGGCGCTCAAAAATCTTTGATACAGCTGACAGGATTGATACTGGCCTATAATTTCCAACATCAGCTCTGCTACTTTTCTTAAAAAGAGGAACCACTCTGGCATTTTTCATCTCGCTTGGAAAAACACCCTGACTTAAGGACAAATTTATAATATGGGTAAGAATACTATATATAACCCCTGCACTATCCCTAAGAAACCTGGAGGGAATAAGATCCAAGTCTTATTCACTGACAGGGTGGAGAGAATCGCTTTTACTTTATCCTCTGTGACCGGGCTAATTACAAATGCCCCTGCAGAGACATTTTTACTTTTATAAAAAGAGTTAACAAAATGTATGCCAAATTTGTCAGAAACACCAGGCAATTTACTGACCAAACTGGCAGCAATGGTTGTAAAATAATGGTTAAAATGACAGGCAATCAGCCGCTTATCAAAACACATCTCATTCTGAATAATAAGCCCCGTTTTTCCAGACTTAGATTTTGCCTTTGCTGTTGATCCCATATCATTGAGAATTTTCCACAGTTTTTTAGGCTGTTTTACATTTGCAGCAATGGAATCAGTATAAAATGTAGACTTACCCCCAATTTCCACCGGCTGCGTTACGGCTCCGTCACGGCGGCGGAGTCAATAGGTTTCCATTAAAGTCAATGAGTGTATTTCCACTGAATGCGTTACAGCTGCGTTCCGACTCCGGCGATCCGCAGCCCTCCGCATCAAATACGCAAAGCTTCTATTTTTGCCGGATGCCGGAGCGCTCCGCAGCACTACAGGGCAGAGTACGCAGGACAGGAAGTCGAGTGACAAAACAGAACAGCCAGAAACACAATAAAAGATCCGTTTAATTTTCAAAATAAAATACACCGCGCTCATATTTCCCTACACTACACCTTGAAAACGTCATAATGGGCGGAGACAGGCTTGTTTTAACCCCGTTGACACGATGGATGAAGAAAATGCTGATTATTGAGGTACAGAATCAACCCATCATCTATGACCCCTCACATCCTTTTTATAAGGACAACATTAAAAAGGATGCGGCGTGGAAAACTATAGCAGAAGTGATTGGTGTGGATGGTAAGTCACTATTTTTGTCCAAGAAATAAAGATAGAAAGCAAATAGCTAGTTATGTACTCGTAATGAGGAGTTATATAGCTATACAGGTTAAATATCGCGCGATCACACCAGAATTCGCGAGATTACATGGGGCCTCGTGACGTCAGCTGTCAGTCATGACCGCAGCCGTTCCGCAACAAATCCGGACCTGGTGGGTATTGACGGACGACGGAACACGGAGCTGTCACGCAGCGGAGCCGTTCCGCAGCCGTAACGCAGCCGGTGGAAATTGGGGGTTAGCTTGCTGTATCTTGCAATTAACTTGATTTCTAAGATAAGCATAAGAGTTATAGTCCGCTGGAAGTTTAGACTTTTTAAACTTTCTGAAACATCTATTACGTTGTCTGATCATGTCAACAATTTCAGATGTCATCCAACATGCACTTCTATGCTTAATTCTTGTTTCCCTCATAGGAGCGACTTCATCAAGAGCTGCTAAAAAACGCTGCTTAAACAAATCCCAAGCCTTATCAACATCATTACATTCAAACACATCAGACCAGTCTCTCTCAGACAGCCTTTGATTGAACACCTCAGCAGAGTACTGTTTGGTACATCTGTATTTGATAGAACAGTGCTCATTTATTGGTTGAGATTTCATTTTTTTGCGTGTGCAAAAGACTGCATTATGATCACTAAAAGCCACATCCAACACACCTGATTGACTTATCATTTCATGGTCAGATACCAAAATTAAATCAAGAAGGGACTGACTGTTTATAGACAACCTATTAGGCTCTGTAATTAATTGCTGTAAACCAGACACCCTACATAGACATGAGAGACATTCTTTCAAGCTACTTCGTGGCAATAATAGATTTGTATTAAAATCACCCATAATGATGCATTCTTTCTCTAGGCATACATTGCTTTTACAACAGACAGATTCCAGGAGTTCATAAAAGTCAGTTTGCTTAGGAGGACGATAACATACACCAACAATGATGGGCTTGGTTTTAGGAAGAATTAACTCCACCGAAGCTGCATCCAAGCCATCAACCTGCAGATCGTGACGCGGATTGAAAGTTATATCAGACCTTATAAAAAGGCACACACCTCCTCCATGTCTGTTGCGATCGCGTCGGTAGATGGAATAACCTGTAAGCCCAACTTCACACTCTTGAATAGAACAGTCTAGCCAGGTCTCCGATACAGCGATCACAGCAGCCTTAGATGTAAACGCGAGGTGGCCAATTTCATCCAGTTTGGGTAGCAGACTCCTTGCATTAACGTGAATAAAATGCATCCCTTTCTGATTTAAAAGACCAAGTGACTCAGAGTGTCTCTCATCCATACTGTCGTCATCATAAGTTCGCAATTCCTTTGTGTCATCAAAGACATTTACGCCGCACATTTCCCGCACACAACACCGGTTACAAACCAGCGGGATATCCGACTCAGTTCTTACTGCCCGGTCATACAATTTTGGAGCAATATTCCCGCATTTTATATGAACAAAAACGTCACACAAGTCACAGGCAACTGCTTTGGCGTTTGCTCTTACCACCTTTCCGCAGTTAGGGCAGCAGTTGATGGTAAACTTCTTTTGCCGGTATTCCACTGTTTCAGAGTTAGTAGGGCCCGGACACTGATGGATATCTCCCGAAAGCAGTAGGCAGATTGATAATATTTTGCCGAAAGCATCGGGTCGCTGGGTTCCTCTAGAACTTGCTTTAAAAGTGGCTTTAGACTGCCAGGTGATCAAGGCAACACTGTCGCATCCACAAAGTTTGTCAGCATTTACTGACAGATGACAATCTTTGTCTAAACGCTTGATTTTCAGATGCACAAAGGCATCATATTCGAAGCCCTGTTTAGAATTTTTAAAACGGTAACCAAAACTGCTTAAAAACACAGTATAAACTGATACTGCTATCAGAGCTCCAAACACACCCGGCACACCTGCCGCCATCTTGAATCACCTGACTTGGACGTCTAGCGTAATTTACATCTACACTATTATATAATTAAATAAATTTTTCTAATACAGCTGCAATTTAGTATAATAAACAAAACTAAATTGAAAAATCTGTAAAACAAATACACAAACCTTTTTGTTGTTGCACAAGAAAATCCCAAGAAACAATTCACACAAACACAAATGAATTTAGAAAGCGTCTGGAGGACAATGAGGATTATATTCACAATCTCCCTCATACAAATGTTCCTAAATCTACCCATCACAGAAAACATTCTGCATTTTGACATTTTCAGAAAACATTATTCTGTATGATTTATAAGATTGTTTCCTAATGGGGACCTAAAAAATTATCCCCACAAGGTCAAGATTTACTGGTATTACTATACTTGTGGGGTCAATTGGTCCCAATAACGTAGGGATTACCAGTACACACACAGAAGCAAACACACAGAACCTCACACACACACAACACATGAATTAATACAAACAAAATGTAAAGAAAAGTATCATTCCATGTACAACACTAAGATTCAAAACTTTGGGTAACGCTTTACAATAACGTTTAATTAGTTAACTACTTCATTTAACATGAACTTAGAATGAATAATACTTTAAACAATTATTAATCTTAGTTAATGTTAATTTCAACATTTACTAATTAGGGGTGTAACGGCAAATGTATTCGTACCGAACCGTTTGGGTACAGGACTTC
Source organism: Romanogobio albipinnatus (assembly GCA_023566225.1). NCBI lineage: Eukaryota > Metazoa > Chordata > Actinopteri > Cypriniformes > Gobionidae > Romanogobio > Romanogobio albipinnatus. Next base: position 64,175,821 of record CM042240.1, on the reverse strand, counting down.
CGGTATGGTGCACGTGTGTACCGAACAGTATGATGGCAATCTTTAACAGTCAGCTTGTTTTACACACTTCAATCCGAGTTCCTACACAAACATATTAAGTATTCAGTCCATTTTGTCATGAAATTTGAGTGATAAATGACATTTTGATGCTCTTTAATGTGACATGACAGATCACTGTTCAGGCACGTCAGTTCAAGCGGCAGCGCGGAGCGAGTGAATGCAATCATCTCGTCATAGTCAAAGAATAAACATGAATTAACATCAGAAGGTGTGTTGAGGATACATTACAACTTACTCAAACACATCACATGTTGTGTAATCGCTCAATCGGTGTTTCAACGGCGGAAAGACGTCAATAAAACAGCTTGTAAACAATGTCACGCAGCATCACATTTACCTCAGAAGTCATTCAGCGTCCACAGCTGTTAGTTCACTAGGAAAATCTACTTTTTCACTAAATATATGACCTATATTAGCCTATATATTCATTATAGTCTACTGAACCTGTTAGTGATGTCTTGATTATTTCATGTATTGGAGTAATGTACGTCATGTTTAAATAAATCTGTCATGAAAACGACAGCCACTGTGTATAAATGATTATATTTCAACAACGAATTGGAGTAAGAACATCATTTTATAATTAGATTTAGAAGTTAATGCAAAAACTGCCTAATATGACAAGCTTGCGTACTGTGCAAGGGCTCCCTATATAGTCTACAATTTACAGCATTAGCAGAGATCATTTTTATGTCTTTAAGAAACTTTTAGTTATAATTGAATCCATTTAAGGACAGATAATTTGTTCAGTAAACCACTTTTTAATAAAAAAAAGCACTTTTATATTTAGTTTTCTCTCCCCTGCTGTACCAAACCTTCAGTTTTGTGTAGCGTTACACCCCTATTACTAATGCAATCTTAAAATCCAAAGCTGTATATGTTCATTAGTTAATGAACAATGGCTATACATTTCATTAACTTTAGCTTTAACTATATTTTATTAACTAAGGTCAACAAATATTAATAAACACTGTTAAAAAATATTGCTCATCACTGTTAGATCATGTTGGCTAATACATTAAATAATGTTATCAAATGAGATCTTATTAAACCTTTACTAGCACCAAAGTTAGGACCAAAAGGTTTATTCTAAAATCTTATTCCAGCATTTCGATGAATGAAAGTAAAAAATAAAAAAACCCTGAAGAACTCCAAAGGCAAATTATTATTATTATTATTATTATTATTATTATTATTATTTTTATTATTATTATTGTTCATCACCAACTAGTGTCATCATGGCTGGGCATAAATTCATAATGAACAATAACTTCACATCATCAATACGGCTCTGTGATTCCACACAGCTTGCACTGGATCTCCAATAACACATCTATACTGATCAGACAAAATTAAACATAAAATAACTCCAGATAAGCACAAAATATTACAAAAACACAAATAGTAACTTAACATCATATTCTGAAAATGCAAAAAAACCTTACAAACATTATTTCTAGAGGTGGGTGATATATTGAATATTAGGCTCCTGGTCGCTATAATATGGATTAAATGTATATAAATGTCTAATGTTACTATAACTTTAATTCATTTAGTTCATTTAAAAATTCGGAATTCGATTAAAATATTGTATTTTCAGCAGCCAAATTCCTCGAACACGCCCACACACGCGATCACATTCCGATATAAGAAATAATCATAATGCAATCATAGATACATGATGATAGGAAACATGACTAATATCACATATTGCGTCTATCTGCGATTAAACTGAATAAAAATAAAGAAAGCTTAAATCAAGATATACTTGCGTGACTCGTTCTTTGCAGCACATAACGTCTCATCCCAGCTAGAAAAAAGTCGTCTATTAGACGTTGAATAGACGTAAACCTTCAACGTCTAAATACGGTCCACTGAAGGTTGAAAATGAAAATTGAGAAGACGTCAACAACTTTTCAACGTTGAAAACGGGTCGATCTTTAACGTTTACTAAATGCCATTGTCAATTCTCAAGTCCACATTAACATGCCAAATAACATTTTATATTAACATATGAATGAAACAAAGCTTTAATGGGTTAGCTTATAATAACTTTATTAAAACAGCACATTTTAAATAGTGCAAACAGTCAACACAGATTTCACATTAGAGTAGTGCAATAAACAGGTCGGTCCAGTAACCAACACAGATTTCACATAATAGTCAGTGCAATAAACATAGGTCGGTCTAGTAACCAACATAGTTCACTTTCCAAGAGTCAACAACACAACTCTAAGAAAGAAAATGTACACTAAATGTTCACACTTTGCGACCTCCACCTCCAGCTCTCCCTGGAGCATGTTTAAGTGTCTCAGCCATGGCAGCCCTGATTTCCACTTCTGTGGCTGTTTTACTCCACTTCATTACTGCGGCTGCAAAAGAAAATATATTAGATGGTGCATGAATAAACAGCCCCTACTACACATTATATTTACATTTTATCAATTAACAATTGCATGAATTTGCATACCTTCCCAAAAGAAATACAATTGGTAAGCTACATTAGATATATACAGGTGCTTCTCAAATTAGAATGTCATGAAAAAGTTAATTTCAGGAATTCAACTAAACAGGTGAAACTAATATATTATATAGACTCATTACATGCAAAGTGACATATTTCAAGCCTTTTGTTATCATTTTGATGATTATTGGCTTACAGCTTATGAAACCCCCAATTTCAAAATCTCAGAAAATTAGATTACATATTTAAAAAAAAGATTGTAAATACAGAAATGTTGGCCCTCTGAAAAGTATAATCATGCATATGTACTTAGCAGGGACGATTCCAGGATTTAATAAATGGGGGGACCAAGAGAACTAGTGAGGGGGGCCCATGGGAAATCAGAAAATTAAGCTGGAAATAAATAATTTATTTAGAAAATAAGCACGATTACAAAAATATTTGAAATGCCCAGTGCCTTAATATAGACACCACATTATGTTTTGTTCTAATACATAAAAATAAAATAAATTCAGTTTAAAAAAACCAAGTACATATGCATGATTATACTTTTCAGAGAGCCAACATTTCTGGATTTTAAATCCCCCTTTTTATCAATTTTGATGTAATATTCAAATTTTCTGAGATTTTGAATTTGTGGGTTTCATAAGCCATAATCAAAATTATAACAAATAAAGGCTTGAAAATCTCTCACTTTGCATGTAATGAGTCTATATAATAAATTAATTTCACCTGTTAAAGGTCCAATATGTAGGAATTTTGTAATAAAATATTCCCAAATCACTTGAACAGTGTTATATATTTCCTGCAGTTGTGTACTTACAACATCCCAAAAGTCCACAAAGACTGTGATGGCATTTGAACTCCACGCTGAGGTGTGCGAGAACGCCTAGATCCTGAAAAAAAATGAAAAAAAGTTGAAGCTCATTAAAATTTAAAGACAGCTGCTCCTGCAATAATGTCAATGAGTGAGGTAGGAGAGTTGACAACTATGAAGAATGCAACTGATCATGGACTCACTGGATGAGGATGACCGACTCTTTCTGCTCCCGGACTGTGGTGTCTTTCGAACGCCACGCTGAGGTGTGCGAGAAAGCCTAGATCCTAAAAAAAAATAAAAAAATGCGTTGAAGCTCAATGAAATCGTTTTTTTGCTCCTGCAATAATGTCAATAAGTGAGGTAGGAGAATTGACAACTATGAAGAATGAAATTGATCATGGACATCATGGCAAAAAAAAAAAAAGTACTAGCCAATTTAAAAACATTTTTACTGACTTACTGGCTGACTCTGGACTAAATGCTTCTGATGATTCAGACAAGAACATCCAGAAACTGAAAAAGGAACAGTAATGGTTGAAATACTTTGTTTTGAACACAGACGTAAAAATACTTTATATTCCATTTGCATTGTGAGCAAGTAGAATAAATAAAAATATAAATTACGGTCTGAAGATGCAGGACTCTCGGGTTGTCTAATGGTGGTGTTAGCCAGTTCTGGGGGTGCAGGTAACTCGAACAGCATTGCACTTTGTCCTGTGGTTGTTAAAAGAAATTCCAAAACCAGAAGCAGAACAGCAACTTAAATGACAGAAAAACTCATATTGTTTTATCCACTTTTATAAGGGTAACGTAACGTTACCCGACCCGTTGCAGGACTCTGATGGCGACGGATAGCCATCTAAAATGGCGGCGCCTTCGCGGATTGAAACACGTGATGTCCCATTCTCAATCTTGAACACCATCTAGCCAACAATGGGGTTTTGTGCTTGCTAGCTTGAAGAAAAAACACAAAACACTTAGCCGTTACAGCTAAATCATATCAGTTTAGTTAGGCAACCTAGCTGAGGTAATTGTAAAGGAAGTTTATAAATATAAAATTAATTAACCTGGATATCTACCTCGATATAACGTAAGTTACAAAATAATCACAAACAGTTCAAACTTAATGGCTTATTAATATCCGCATTTGGGTAATTTATTAGCTAACTGTCCATCTGTGTGCCTGTGGACACTCGTGGCCGCCGAATATAGCTACTACAGTAATTACGTTTACAATAAAAAAAGTCAGGTTTGTTTGAAATAAAGTAAACGTTTATATCGTTACACTTATTTTGCTATCATATCTAATTATTTTGTCATAGCTACTTGCTTTACACTTTCTGCAGTCGTGAAGAGCTTTCTGGAATCTGGCGGTTGGCTGGCCCGCCACATTCGCACGCCACATTCACACGCCACTTCTTCTTTTGGTTTTATGGCGGTTGGCAACTATCTTTAATGGTGCATTACCGCCACCTGGTGGGGTTTACTGGGATCTGTAATCATCCAATGATCCAAAAGCTTCACTCCGTTGTTCTCTTCTTGTGTGATCAGCTTCAGTTTCCTCACGCATCGCGATTACAGAAACATGGCTGACAGCGCATTTTTCAAAATCATGACGTAGTATTTTTTGGCGCATGCGCATTAAAATATTAAAGAGAAATGGTTAAATGTTGATTATAAATGTTTTCCATTTCTGTTCAAGTTAAAGTTGTTCTAACTCTTTGTAGTTGGACTGTAAGTTCAGAGAACTTGACTCATTCCCCTAACTAAAAGTCAATCATGTTTACAGTGTAGTGTAGTCTGATTCAAATTAAATGTTTTTAACTGAATTTGAATGCAAATTAATTTTGTTTAGATTTGTTCAACTTTTGCTAGCAATGAATGCAATTAAATGTGTGTTTAATGGGCGCAGAACAACATAATGATATTGAAAGTATTCTGTACACAGATGTAAAGTACAGTACTACATTGCTTTTACATTAAGCACAAATAGCTAGGCTACGCCTCTCATAAATTAAACTTCATGTCAAATATTATGTAAAAACTGACACATGTAGTTGAGTTCATAGAGCAGGAGCTAGTGATACAAATGTCAACAATAAGTTGCACTGGAGCAGGCCCGGTTCTAAGCACCTATAGAAGGGTGGGCTGGCAGATATACCGGGTGGGCTTTTTTTTTTTTTTTGGTTGGGTTTACTTTTTTTTTTTCCGCGACCCATAAACTATAGGCCTACAGCCATTTACATTCAAACAAGTCAAGCCAAGCATAAGAAAAGCCTACTTGTATACAATTGGTAATTTGACTCTATTCTCTAGATGGCACAAATTCATCTCAGCACTTTTCCACACAAACGCTTTTGATTATTGATGCGTATTCGCAACATTCTGCACTAATTTGATAGCTAGACCTATATATGGGAGGCTAATTAACTGGTTAACCAACCAACAAGAATTTTAACCAAATAATCGTTTGGTTGAAAAAAAAAACACAAAAAAAAAAACCCCAGGTAAGTCATGTATAAGTCACATTGGATTGCATTCAGAAATAATACCGGTAAAAGTACTACAAACATTATAAACACTACAAACATAGCTATAGGTTATTTTCTTTCCCCTCACTCCACAACAAATTGTAACGAGTAGGAATATGTTGTGGCCCTTTAAGAGCTGCGCGCTCCCTGTTGAACTGCCTGCGCTGTATGTGCGCACTGCGCCTCCAGCACTCCCATGTATGCGGGTTATTTTCTGTTGCTCAAATCAAGTTGTTTTGTTGATTAAGTAATGCTAGAGTTTGTGACGGACTGTTACTCGAGTTTCACGGGGAATAAAGTGGAGCTGTGAAATGTCCATCGCCTCCATGTCTACAATAACCTAACTCCAGCTATCTCGATTTTCCTCTGGACACAATGCGTTACAACATCCTTTAAATGTAATGGTATTCAGAACAGATCAATAATTAAAAAATATAAGTATATATATATATATATATAAAACCAAAACGAAATTAATGAGAATCTGAAAGTAACCAGCGGTCACGATTATTTATTATAGGCTTTGTTCACTCATGTCCCAATACTGATGGAAAAATCATCCTCTTCACATGCGCACACATGTGAAAACATAAAATAGCCTACTCCGTCATTTTGGTCATCCAGATAATAAGAGTAGGACATCGTTCAAAACTGCAATGTGTTTACTTACATTGTGCTATTGTAAAATTAAGAAAACAAGATGTGCAAGATTGTTTGAGGAGCGCGGCGCCTCACAAAAATGAACCAAACTCAACAGCACTGTTGCAGTTTTTCTTTCTTTTTGTCAATCTGTTAATTATTTAAGTCAAATATATTTCGCGAATTTATTCCTTTTATATGCCCAGACTGATTTAATGAAAACAAAATTATTCTTTTTTTATTTTTAATGTAGGCCCTAACTCTAATGTAGCTCCTTTTTTAAAATCATCCTGGCGACCCGCCCAAGACCGGTGCTTCCATACTTTTGCAGATTTCAAGCATAACGCGGCTTTATAAACGCACTCATTTAATAAAAAAAAAAGAAAGAAAGAAAACATTTTTTAAAAACTTGTCTCTATACCTGCATCGCGTTTTTAACCGCACAAACGCGTCCTGCGTGAATGGCCCTAAACTGATTAAAAGATAAACAGCGCGTTTTTATTTCAGTGCTGTTATTTAAACAGTCAGCTTGCCTCGTAGCCTACATTCAGTTTACAGCATCAACAGCAAGCCAAAGAGGGCAAGGTTTCAACTGAACTATGCACTTGCATTTGAAACACTTACCGGTAGCTACATTATGTTCTAGCTCTGCCCATGCAATAAATGCACGTTCTTAAATGAGCGTGCATTTCAACTTGGCATGAATAAATAAATACAATCAGAGATGCATATTAATATTTACATGATACATATTCACGAATACAACATCTCGTAATTACCTTAATAGCACGCAAATATTTCTGCCCGTTTTCGTTCGTGTGACTGCAGCCTCTGCTTTTCTGCTACAGACTGAAGGGTAGTAGTTTAACGCGCGCGTAGTTCACAACGCTTATTTTCAGTTAATAAAGTAAACATTTCTGGTGTTATTTTTGTCGTCAAAACTTTCAACACCGAGCCCATCTCAGATTGTTTTAATCAATGCACAAATAGTAAAAACAAATGAACACTATCAGTTCCTAAATTCTGATTGGGTGGGCAAGGCAGACGTTTGGGTGGGCTCAGCCCACCCCTGCCCATGCCTAGAGCCGGCCCCGCACTGGAGTTACTGAAGCAAGTGTATTGAAGCTAGAAGAGATACATTAATGCACACAATATACATTATAGACTAAACACATTTAAAATACATTAATACATTAGATTTTTTTCCCCATGTGCTTTAGTATGTAAATACAAAAATAAGTGTACTTTATAAAATATAAACAATAATTATTTTTAATATGTTTAAGTAAAATATAGCTAGACATTATTACAAGCTGCATTTTTAAAAAGTGCACTTAAGAGTGTTTATAAATATTGTCATTAAAGTGTATTCTCTTTAAGTACACTTAAGTGGCCTTTAATGTTAATTATATCATATTATCTGCAAGTGCACTTTTTAAAAAGTATACTTTTAAGATTTTAAGTACACAAAAAGTACACTTTCAATACGATTAAGCACACTACTTTTTCACAAGTGTATACATTGAGTGGAAATACTGTTTAAAATAAATGTGAAAAATGTAATAGTTTTACACAAGTGATCAAAAGTTCCCTTCCGTACACAGGTCAGTGTAGTTCATTTCTATAATGTTGTAATGTATAAAGTGGGAAGATGTCTTGTATCAGATCTGTGTATTAAAGCGCAAGCCTCGGCGACTGCTCTCTATTCTGTTATGAATCAAATACGTAAGGAATAATCCCTTACGAAAATTAACCATGGTTTTTTTGTAGTAACTATGGTTTAACCATGGTTTTTTGTAGTAACTATGGTTTAACCATGGTTTTTTTTGTAGTAACCATGGTTTTTTGTAGCAACTATGGTTTAACCATGGTTTTTTTTGTAGTAACCATGGTTTTTTGTAGCAACTATGGTTTAACCATGGTTTTTTTTGTAGTAACCATGGTTTTTTGTAGTAACTATGGTTTAACCATGGTTTTTTTTGTAGTAACCATGGTTTTTTGTAGTAACTATGGTTTAACCATGGTTTTTTTTGTAGTAACCATGGTTTTTTGTAGTAACTATGGTTTAACCATGGTTTTTTTTGTAGTAACCATGGTTTTTTGTAGCAACTATGGTTTAACCATGGTTTTTTTTGTAGTAACCATGGTTTTTTGTAGCAACTATGGTTTAACCATGGTTTTTTTTGTAGTAACCATGGTTTTTTGTAGCAACTATGGTTTAACCATGGTTTTTTTTTGTAGTAACCATGGTTTTTTGTAGCAACTATGGTTTAACCATGGTTTTTTTTTGTAGTAACCATGGTTTTTTGTAGCAACTATGGTTTAACCATGGTTTTTTTTGTAGTAACCATGGTTTTTTGTAGCAACTATGGTTTAACCATGGTTTTTTTTGTAGTAACCATGGTTTTTTGTAGCAACTATGGTTTAACCATGGTTTTTTTTTGTAGTAACCATGGTTTTTTGTAGCAACTATGGTTTAACCATGGTTTTTTTTTGTAGTAACCATGGTTTTTTTATAGCAACAATGGTTTAACTATGGTTTTTGCAGTAAAACCATAGTAACTACAAAATGAACCATGTTTTTTACTACAGTAACCATGATAGTTTTGTAGAAGAAAACCATAACTGCAAAAATTAACCATGGTTTTACCACAGCATTTGCAGCTACAAAATGAAGAATTGTTTTACTACAGTACATATTTACTACGGACTTAGCCATTTCTTCCTCTTTATATAGAATAATCTGAATGTCAATATAATTAATCTAATTTATTATAATAGTTTGTGAAAATGAAACAATCATATAAAAATTGCCAAATGTTTTTTTGTAAGTTATTACAACAAATGTTACATTTTAACTTGAATAAGTTGCATTTTATTGAATGTAAAAAAAAAAAAAAAAAAAAGTTATTTATACTTTTGAAAATAACAAGTGAAAATAACATTTCACTGTATAAAATAAATGAAGCATGGGTAAGCAGAATTTATATATATATATATATATATATAGTTAATTATATATTTTTAGCACTTGATGTTTCATCTTTGAATGCAAGCATGGCAAATACAATTAGCAATTGTGAGTTTTGAAGTCTTCATAAATTAACAGGGAATCTAGGGGTAACTAATCACACACACACACAAACAAAAAGAGCCCACAATATCTGAAAAGGCATCTTTTTAGATAAGACCCCCTCATATGAAAATACAGCCATATCAGATGGATGTTTGAAAATGAACAATCAATGAATGCACAAAATGTGTACACATTTATGCTTAAACTTCCCTGGAAATATTTCTAAATCATCTTGCAGCATGTTACTAATAAGACAAAAGAAAAAGTATGACCATTTTATGTAATCTCTTTATTACTTTTGGTTTATGACACTATAACATCCAGATGTAAGTGCCATGTCAAAATATCTGTATATAATCAAGACAAAGCCAAGAAAATATTTAAAAGCACATACACATTTCCATAAATATTTTAACATGCCCAAATAATTGTCTTTTCACTAGTATACTGCTTGACTGGTCTTGACTGACTTGAACTGCTGGACTGGTCTGTTAAATAAACATACATGTTTTACAACATTTAACATTCATACACAGTCAACCAGCAAGTACATTGGCGTCTGCTTTTCTTTCAACAAATGAAAACAAAATGACAAAACACATCCATACTTGCCATTAAAGGGATCGTTCACCCAAAAATGAAAATCGTGTCATTTACTCATCCTCGAGTTGTTCCAAACCTGAATGAGTTTCTTTCTCCTGCTGAACACAAAAAAAGATATTTTGAAGAATGTTTGTAACCAAGTAGATCTAAGCAACCATTGACTATAGTGTTTTGCTTGCTATTTTGCTATTATTGCTTGGTTACAAACATTCTTCAAAATATCCTTGTTTGTGTTCAGCAGGAGAAAGAAACTCATACAGGTTTGGAACAACTCGAGGATGAGTAAATGACACGCTTTCATTTTTTGGTAAACTATCCCTTTAAACTGTGTTTAAAACACATTTCCTTCTGTCAATCTGGAGTGTGTGTGTGTGTGTGTGATAGATATATATATATATATATATATATACACACACACACAAAACTTTGTATGGTGTAAAATGTAGCTTATAGATATTTGATCTACTAACACAAATGTTTGTAACAACACTAAACTTTTTTAGTCTGTTTCGATTGTGTTTACAATTGGGATCACATACCGTTTTTCCCTAATCTTGATGAAAACACATTTTTTTTTTAGTGATGAAACAGGAACAGCAATTGTTTCGAAACTCTCCGTTACCTCTGTCACAAAATCCATCCTTAAGTTTAATTGTCTGTCTGTGAATGGCACTTTTGCTTTTTCTTTGAGAGGATGACCAAGAATTAAAGGCATTGACGCGCAAGAACAATCACTAAATTCACAGTCACAATGACCCCTCAGCAAAACTAAATGCTGAATACGCAAAAAGCTTCCGTCCTGAAGCATCGCAGTAGAATTAATGCGCTTTCGCATTTTTGTGTACGTATCAGAAGTGTACAAAATGCCATCATGTAAAAATCTTTTGAAGAACTGTAATGGACGAAGTACCATAATGTGAAATGTTCGGTAAATAGCAGCAAGTTGGTTTGGTGCCAGTGGTTGAAATTTTGGAGTGCCAAAGAGATGCAGATTGTTTAAAATGCGCAGTTTTTGAACCTGTCTCATTCCCGTAAGTCTCCTGCAGTAATGGAAAACAAGACTGCTTTGCTCTGTTATTGTTTGTCTAAAGATGTAACGCCAAAGGAGAAATGTGCGGCAGATCTGTTCAGGAACACACTGGGTACCATGAAAATACAGCATGAGATTATGATTATTACTTTCAAATGTAAATGCTGATATACACCACAATGGACCCCATAACTTGACACTATCAGCTAAATGTGTTAGCTGATGAACATTAAAGCTGATGTGTTCTCTGCCATATAAAGGTGTAACTTGTATCACAAATTTATGTAAAGCAAGATCAGCCTTTTGTATAGCTTGCCGTGAGATCTTATTCATAAGGAGCACATGCATAGCATAAACCAAAAGCAACCAGTGGTTTAGATACTGTGAGGGCAAGACACCTTGAAGAACAGCAAATGAGTAGTAAAGCAGCCAACTCTTAAATTCTGAAGCTTTCCAAAATTTCATCTTGTCCAATGAAGAAGGAGTACGTGTGACTTCCTTGGGGGGCTTAAGTGACAGCAACCGACTATTAAGGACTTGTTTTCTTGTTCCAATATACCATGGCTTGCAGTGATATGAGCTGTCAAACCACAGGGTCATAAACTGACGAACAACACCTAATAGGACAGCATGCATGTACTCTGGGATGAAACCAGTTATGATATTAAAAAATGGCAGAAACATAAGTGGGGATATTCCTTTTACTCCCCTCACAGGAGAGCCCTCTTGTGAGGCCTTGACTGCATCCTCTTCCCATTGCTGGGGTTGCCTTTTTTCTACATGGGAATCATCATAAGGGTAGGTGTTCACAAAGCCATTTCCCTTTTCTACACGCTCACCAGGGTGAAGACACCAGTCACATCCATACTTGCCATTAAACTGTGTGCTGTCTTTTAGCATTGGTCTTGCAACAGCATCACAAGCACTTACAACTGCAAAGACTCTACTAGTGCGAATCTCTTCACCATCAATCCACTGTAGTCCAGTCTCCTTTAAAACTTCCATCTCTTCAACAAATGGCTTTAAAAAGGTCTCAATGACCGGCTTTGACTTACCAAACCATAGTGCTGACAGCAGGATATGTTCTTTTCTCATAGCTGGTGGCAACTCATTGATTGTTACTTGTATTGGCCAGAGGGAACACTGAGATGATTCAAATACAGGAATTCCATCACAATTCCACAGTAATGTCAAATCCCACTGGCCAATTCTTTTGGTCTGAATGTGCTCTCTCATGACGTCACCATCAAAAATGTCGCAAATGGTGTCATCCCATTCCCATTCAGCTTTGTTTATTAGCTGTTGGGAGTTCTTTTTCAGACTTTCAAGGACATCTTTCAAAGAGGATGACAATGGCAAATAGAGCATGAATGATCCACTTTTAAGATTAGAGGCAATGTCAAAAGGAAGATCGCAATGAGGACATTTGGTGAGTACTGTTACTTCCTTACAAATGTATCCCTTGCATGACTCGCAGTAAAAGTGAATTTCAAATTGATTTGTAATGGATAGAAAGTACTTATCAAATAGGTATTTTGTGGCTGGCAGGATACTTGGAAACAAGATGTGCAGTAGTGACAGGAAATCTTTCAGACCCTCTCCACTTATTTTATGACGCAGGACAAATGTCAGAATCATTAAAATAGTCTCTGCCTTTGTGACATCACTTCCTGGATATATAGGTTCATCGCCATCATCCAAGTGCAAGGGATCCTAAAAAAAAAAAAAAAAGTTAAGCATTATCATAATTCCATTGTTGGTAAATATTTACGTTAAGGTTGTATTAGTTAACATTAGTTAAAGGGTTACTACTCATCCCCACTTTTTGGGGTTTATAACAGGATACGGAGGAGAGTTCTTGTAATGCATGAATGGGTCTACAAAAGTTCACCCAAAAATGAAAATTAGCCCATGAAAATATGTAACACTCACGCCTCTCAGTTCAAAATGCTCACACTACGTCTGATGGCAGAGCACACCAGTTACGCTCGTCAGACGCAGCGTGATCATTTTGAACTGAGAGACGTGGGCGTTACACCTTTTCCGTAAGTTGAATACGGAAGGCGATTCACCGAAAGCTTGATCATTTACTTTATAAAGTCTTAGATATGGATATTTTTCCTTACACAAACGCGTCGATTCGCTTCAGAAGGCCTTTTTTAACACCCCAGAGCCGCGTTGAGCAGTTATATGATGGATATAGATGCACTTTTATGGACTTCAAAAACAGAGAAACAGTCAATGCCATAATACAGCTGGGAAGAGCCAGGACATGCTTACTATAACTCTGATTTTATTCGCCAGAAAGAATTCATATACACCTAGGATATATTTTTTAGAAACGATACGGAATGAGGCAATATGGTTTATATCGATATACAGTAGATTGATACAAACACATCTGAAAAACAGCAGAGCAAGCAGAATGAGCTGATGCAGGGAAAGTGCATGATACAACTCATCCTCAACATGACATGTGCTCTACATTAAGGGCTACAAAATAACTGGTAAGATATAGTTAACACGTATAGTTTAAAGCAGCATGCAATCGCCATTCAACCAAAAAATACAGAGATATGATTTTTTTTTTTTACATATCGCCCAGCCCTAGTACCGTTACACCCTAATGATTACTATACTTCAAATCACACATCCTGATGTAACTATTGTGCACACATGATATCGATACTAAAACAATACATCGAGCACCCCTAATTAAAAAAAAGATTCCTTTTTTGCCAGGGACTGAAGGTTGAGTTGACACCGAATGATCTAACACTAACTAATGACTACAAAATAAACACTTTACTAATTTCAAATTCAAACAAACCTTTGATGCAGTCTGCGAATTTACATCACTGCTCCATTCAGCATTTTGTGGGTCATCCAGTTCCTACAATAGAAAAAAAAAAAAAAAAAAAGCATTTTTTATTTTTAACTGCTAGACAATTGCATTTACCTCACGGCCGTTTCACATCGCAAGCATGCGCATCAGCTTCATGTCGGCGTAACTACACTGTTACTGCAGCTGCAGACGTGCAAGGGTATTCACACTGGATGCATTTGTACAGCGTCACAGCAACGACTCCAAAGCTACATATACGCCAGCATTTCTTTACAAAGACAACTATAAATTTGTTTTTGGAAGCTGGTCATTTATAAACTTGAGATGGGGCGGTGTACAGCATTCGCATGTAAATAGTAAACAACAAAAACAACCAAGAATACCGCTCCAATCTTGTCGTTTCAGTCACTTTGATACGTTTACAAGACTGCAAACATGTTTATTCTGTGCATTTTGTGTGAGATAATTTCTATTTTGTCCATCAAAAGTGTGCTTTCACTTTGAGTGTCAGCAGTGTAGCTAAAATGGACCCTGCTCCAAAACCCGTGCTTTACTGCTGCTTAACCGACACTCCTGCTTCACACTCAAAACAATGCTTCATGAAGCTTCGGCGTATTGAACCACTGAATCGACTCGCTGATTCGATACACTCCGAAGCGTCATGAAGCATTGTTTTGAAATCGGTTATCACTATACAAGTCGTTATTTTTTTGGCACACCAAAAATATTATCGTCACTTTATAATATTAAACCACTGTACTCCCATATATACATAGTGACCATAGACTGTAAAAACGCAGGTAGAGGTAGAGAAACTGGGGGAGGACAAAGACAGTGAGCGAGTGTCACGCATGCGTGTGCGCCTGCCATCCACACAGAGACAAAATACTGCTAAACAGCAGACATACTGCTAACGCTTTTTAATTTCTTCTTCACTGTGTTTGCAATGCATTCTGAGCAGTGAAGAACCGCGCAGTGGTTAGACAAAGCTAGTGGTCATAACTAGGTCTTGTTTAAGAAAATGGTATCGGATCGGTACATGGGTTCAAGTACTCGCCGATACCGATGCCAGAATTTGTTGTGGTATCGGAAATATTTCCAATTATCAGCAGAAATTTATTTAGACATCAGTGCTGCTGTCACTAAGATCGGACGCTGCCGAACATGACACGGATCTGACGCACGGTCCCGCGCATCTCATTTTCTCACAAGATCAGTTTAGACGTTATTTAACTCATTTAAGACTCCTGATATGAGAATACTCGACAAAACTGGCATTTGGCACAATTCTCTGTGTTGTTATATATGCATACATACGTGTGTGTGTGTGTGTGTGTGCAATTTCTGGGTAAACACTTCATTCTACACACCTCAGATTCCTCATCTGAACTGTTAGTCCTCTCATGGTCAACAGAAGTATTGCTTTCCTGTAAACCATATCACAGAAGTCAATAACGTGCAGAAAAATGTGAATTGTCTGTACCACAAGTATGGAGATATATCCAGCTGCAGCCCAGCAGTTTCAGAAACGGAACCTAGGTGCGGGTCATAGTTGCACCACCCAGACACATGATTTTCTTTTATTAAAAACAAGCTGTTTTCACATGGATTTTGACATATAATCATATAATATACAATATGATGTACAATGATACATTTTTTTTTAAAAAGCCTATTGATCATGCTTAATGTCAATTAATGGTTGTAAACACAGTAGTATATACTTCATGGATACAGGATACAACTATACACTGTTTTTATTAAAAACAAATATTAATAAATGTGTAACATGTTGTTAAGTGTTTTCCATTTGACTGTATAGGTATACACTACCGTTGAAAAGTTTTAGAACGGTAAGATTTTTTTAAAGAAGTCTCTTCTGCTCACCAAGGCTGCAAAGCTGAATTTTGAGCATCATTACTCCAGTCTTCAGTGTCACATGATCCTTCTGAAATCATTCTAATATGATAATTTTCTGTTCAAGAAAAATGTATGATTATTATTAATGATGAAACAGTTTGTGTTTCCAAAAGAACAGTATTTGCACAATCTTTATTTCAGATAAATGCTGTTCTTTTGAACTTTCAATTCATTAAATGATCCTGAAAAAATGTGTACACAACTGTTTTTCATCATTAAAAATTATCATAAGCATCATATTGAGCACAGAAATAAATTGCATATATTCAAATAGAAAACAGTTTTAAATTGTAAAAATATATCACAATAACACTGTTTTTGCTGTATTTTGGATCAAAATGCATCCTTGGTGAGCAGAAGAGACTTCTTTAAAAACATTTTTAAAAATATCGTACTGGTCTGAAACTTTTGACCGGTAGACAGAGTGTGAAGGTGACATATTTCAAATTTTCACATATCACGTTGATGTCTCATTGGCTTAAATGCATGTTTCAAGGATAGGAACAGAAAAGTGACTTTATTTAAAAGTATTATTGTTAAATATTGTAGACAGCGATCTGATTAAAATCCATGTGAAAACAGCTTATTTAACAAAAGAAAATCAAATGTATGGGTGGTGCCGCTCACTTCCGGTTCTGTGGGCATGGTTCTGAAACTGTGGTGCTGCGGGCCTGCAGCTGGACACTACAGGAAGTATGACCGAATTGCAAAAGCAAAAATTTTATTATCAGTCAGACTTTCTAAAATACTGCATGTAATTGGTCAGATAGAAATACAAATTGTTTGACCTATTGTTGCTGTATATCATGCAGAGATTAACTTAAATCCTAATCAAACATTATAATCATAAACCAAAGTGTAGCTTAAATTTTAGCTTACCTCTGGTTCAGCTTCTGAATATTCATCCACATCTTCAATCTCAGCTGAAGTGGTGTATTGCTACACATCACATTACAAATGTTATTATATGGCTGAAAATTTAGGACCTTTTATTTTAGACAAAAAATAAATAAAAATAAAATGCCCTGTGACACTTAAATCAAATAACATTTAATACTAACCTCACATTCAGTTTCTGTAAATACATCAAAATCTTCTGAATTGTCTGGTTCCTAAAAAAAAAATATTGCATTACAGAAGTATGTATCTATAATGCCATTGCTGGATTTTTTTTTATACATAAATTAAAATAAATAAATAAAAATTACACAAACCTGAGATTCCATTTCAGAACATACGTTGTGTATCGTTTGGGCATCGTTTGCCTAAATGTTTTAAGAATTAAATGGATAAGTGTTTGTCCACCATAACCTTATAAAACAAGACAGCTGATACTTATGCTCTGATTTAAAATCAAAATTAAAAGTTTAAGTTAGCATGAAATTGAATTTGTGACTGACTTCATGTGGTGCTTAATGATGTCCAAATGCCTCTCTCTCTGTACCGTTTATTAACAGGGTTTGGGAGACTTTTCAAGCTCCACTCATTACATACAGAACTAGGATGTTTGATTGGATTGTGAAAATAATTTCTCATATTGAAATGATTTCAAAAATTAACAAACTAAATAAAAAAAATATGATCAATTTTGAATAAAATATACATTACTCAAAAATATAGCACATGAATTCAATCACAGAACATTTGTATTGATTCATACGCAAAACACAACTGATGATTTCCGTGGATATTAATGTAACCCACACACACATCTTTTTTTTTTTACCTGCAACCTGCGCCTTTTGGTAGTTGCAGGCATCTCGACCGCCACGTCCAAAAGATACTTCTTGTATCGGCCTCGCTGCGCCATTATCAGTCAGTTTTGAATTATCAACCGTTTTCTAAAATATGTAAAGAAAGATTAGTCACAGACGTATCGCTGCTAAACGAAACATTTAAACTGTCGTCATTTAGATATACATATTTTATACTAATAATACAATATAATAATACATATTAACGTTACTCACCTTAAGTCGTCCACTCCACGTATTAGTTGGATTCTTTTAGCTTACTGAAGTCGACAAGACCTTGTTCCACGGCAAAGTTCCGATTTAAATAAAAAATAAATAGTAAGTAAAGAGCAACATTACCTGTAAATATACGTTTTGTAAGAAATATGTTATCAGTAGACAAGAGCTTTAGTTGCAGCTAGTACCGCGCTCACAGTTCAAAACGAAAAAGACCGCGAAAAGCATGTATAACATACTACCATGTATACTACGTGTTGCCGTACTCGCGTCACGTGACGTCGCGTGAGTAAAAACGTCAAACGACTCGGCTAACGGACGGTAATTTATGGATTAAATTGTGGTTCCAGTTTGCTTAGCCTTTATTCAGATTATTTTGTGGGAAAATGGATATGTCAAATTTCCACTGCCTTTTTTCATTTTTTGAAGAGGGGTCGTTTGCTGTAGGGCACATCAAGTTGGTAAACCTGAGAGGTTGCGGAGTGTCCAGCGACAAATTGAACCCACAAAATTGGGAAAAAGATACAGTGATAACGGTGAAATGGCCTACCAAAAAGGGCCAGTATGAGCTCTACCCTGCGAAAACTCTTAAAATGTCAGGTAAGTTTTTGGACCTCTTTGAAAATTGTTAAAATGTTTATTTTGTTCGCGGTCACTGTTCCCAACTAACATAAGTTACGTTAGTGCTAACTTCTGAGGACGGTCGACGTTATTCACTCACATTTTTGGTCTTATATTTAAAAAAAGAAACTAAATATATAACATAGCATAAATACAAAAAATAAATATAAAATATTTTCTTTTTTGTATTTATGCTATTAAACAAACAAACTGTTTAAAAATGAAATGAAAGTATTAAAGATTACAAATAAAACGTCTTTAAGCTGTAATAAGAAAAACAAACTGTTTCACTGATAAATAAATATACAAATAGTTGTATCAAGCCCACACAGATTCTGCTCAACTGTCAAATGCTTAAATTAAACCGCTTTTAGTAGAGGTTTGAATGTGATTTTACACACAATTTATTTTCCAAACAGCTGATAAGCACAGTCTGATCAAATTAAGAGATCAACTTATAAAGGGCAATGAAAGCGAAGAGGACTGTGGCCGTGGAAAAAGGAAGAGAAAACCTCTTTGCATCTCTTCTGATGAAGAGCCTGAGGAGAAGGAAATAATTAAGAAAAAGGTATGTAGCATGTGTTTAAAATAGTATTCAATTAAATGTAAATAATTTAACCTGTAATATTGTATTAACTCTGCTAAAAATATATATTCTGTGCTCTTCTACACTTTTAAGCCTGAAAAGAGGCCTAGTCTCTTATCAAAACTGCTGGAAAAGCGCAAGGAGCAGTTTATTGTAAGTGAATGCATCATGATATAGTGCATGATTATAGTTGTTAGCTGTAAACAGGTACATGCAATGCAAAAGTTTGTACTATTAATATTATGTGTTTAGGAAAGTACAGCTATTCAGGAATGCAGAAATTGCTGTGCCCTGAAAGAAAAAATAAAGCAGCTGGAAGACAACAGAAGAGTAGTTCTTCACTTAGACACCATAAATGGTAACAATATTTCAGACCTTTGTAGTCTATGTAAAGAGAGTGCATTGGTATAATTCATAGAGATTTATAGGGGCTGATTACATCTGGCCTCTTCGTGCATTTTAGCTGTCCGATCATGAAAAGATCAGGTGTAAATGCTCTCCGGAACGCATTCGAGGCAGATGTAAATCAGATCGCTCAAACCACTTTAGGAGGGGGTCTGGGCTGCATTCCAGACAAAACTAAATGCATCTGGTTGATGAAACCGTATATGTAAATTGTATTCCTCCCAACAATGCTAAAAAATAAACGTGTGAGAGTGTGTTTTAAGCTATATGTCATGTAGTAATGCACAATTTATGAATCACTGCTTCAGAATTGAAGAGCATGGTGTGTGCACTTAAGGGGGCCTTAGAAGAAAGAAGTGCCCCTGCAAAGCATCAAAAACCAGCCATACTTGCACATCCACACTCATCGCAAGACAACCAAGTGGACCCCCTCGAGGATGATGTAAGTTTAATTGTTGTTTTAAAGCACAATTAGTTGATAAAATAAAATTGTAAAAGCTGGGTACATTTCTTATCATTTTGTCATAAGAATTCAACTATTTTTACATAAATTGAATCTTATTAACTAAAAAACGAGGCAGGTACTCGATTAACGTGTGTTGGAAGCAGGCGGTGAGTAAAAATGCTTCAAATGTCTTTGTGTTGTTAGCTATCGATTCCATTGTTTTTCTATGTAAAGATGCATAGCTCAACACAATAGCGGTGCACGCTCGTCATTCTTTAGCTCCGCCCACACGATACGCCCCCAGCTGCTGGTTTTTTTTTTTTTTTCTCGGAAGAAACGGTAAAGCATGCATTTCTTTTACAAATATAGTAAAACTAAAGACTTTTCGGAGATATGAAAGATGCAATACTACTCTGTAGGCACTCAAGGTTGACATGAGATTGACTTAAAATTAGTGTCAGCCCCAACTTGATTTTAATACTGTATTAGTAAATGTTGAAATTAAAGGGATAGTTCACCCAAAAATGAAAATTAGCCCATGATTTACTCACCCTCAAGTCATCCTAGGTGTATATGAATTCTTTCTGGCGAATAAAATCAGAGTTATAGTAAACATGTCCTGGCTCTTCCCAGCTGTATTATGGCATTGACTGTTTCTCTGTTTTTGAAGTCCATAAAAGTGCATCTATATCCATCATATAACTGCTCAACGCGGCTCTGGGGTGTTAAAAAAGGCCTTCTGAAGCGAATCGACGCGTTTGTGTAAGGAAAAATATCCATATCTAAGACTTTATAAAGTAAATGATCAAGCTTTCGGTGAATCGCCTTCCGTATTCAACTTACGGAAAAGGTGTAACGCCCACGTCTCTCAGTTCAAAATGATCACGCTGCGTCTGACGAGCGTAACTGGTGTGCTCTGCCATCAGACGTAGCGTGAGCATTTTGAACTGAGAGGCGTGGGCGTCACACCTTTTCCGTAAGTTGAATACTTATAGCATGCATAGATATATAGATGCACTTTTATGGACTTCAAAAACAGAGCAACAGGCAATGCCATAATACAGCTGGGAAGAGCCAGGACATGTTGACTATAACTCTGATTTTATTCGTCTGAAAGAAGAAAGTCATATACACCTAGGATGACTTTAGGGTGAGTAAATCATGGGCTAATTTTCATTTTTGGGGGAACTATCCCTTTAACATTAATGAAGATTAATAAATGCTGTAAAAGTATTATTCATTTTTAGTTGTTTTCATTTTTAACATGTTAACTGAAGTAGTTAACTAATGTTTACTAATGACCCCTTATTGTAAAGTGTTAGTTTTTTTTAAAGGCCGTTTTGGATGTTCTACTATCATTTTTTTTTATGTTTTAGGTGACCATTGCTGATGGTGTTACAGTTAACAAAATACAGCTTATGCGATGCAACCATCAGAGACCTACAAAACTTGTGTGTGATCTGCTTGGAGTGTTGTTCACACAGGAGGTGCTGTCAACACACTCCTTAACTGGATTAAAGGGAGGTGCATCAGAGAGTGTGAAACCTTGCTTGGATAAGAAGCTTGTCAATGCCATTTTTGGTATGATACTTCTTACATTATTTTGTATTCATTATATTGTGTACAGTTGTGTTAATTGTCACTAAATATTTCTCATAATTGTTTTAAATTATTTTTTTAGAATACACTTTAAAGAAGTTTCCATCTGCAAATATTAATGAGCTAAGAGTGGCAGCAAGAAACAAACTAAACAATGCAAGCAAGCTGTTCAGGAAAGGGTAGGTTAGGTCAAATAAACTAATAAATAAAATAAAATCTTGGGCAAGGTGATAGAATATTTGCCTTCCTATGACGTATGAGTTTGAGCTGGTTCTAGCTGTTTGCCCGAGCAATGGAAGACGAGGGTATAATTTCAAATATATATATATAAATATGTATAGAAAAAAAAAAATCTCAATGTCAGATTTTTACAAGACAACGCAAAATTTGTCTGTGAACGCTTTATATAAATACAATATATTTAGGTCTAAATCCACATGATCACCCATATCAATGTCATATATATTTTGTCTCTTACAACGATTTCGTGAGTATGTAAAAGCATTAACGTGAGAAAAAAAATTATGTTTTGTGACCTCTGCTTTATGCTGATGTATTGTGTGTTTGTGTATTTACAGATCTTACCAAATTCTGGATGAGGAGTAAAGAAAGGATATGGATACAATTTTTGATTTCGATTGATTTTTTGATTTTTCAGAATTAAAAAAAAAAAAAAAAATCTTATTAGTTCTCTCTAGTGTATTAAATGTTATTAATTTGAACACATTTAACAAATGGCTTTTACTGGGGTCAAAGCAGATGGGAAAAGGTAATAATGCCCTGTATGCCCTTATAGGTTTATTAGGCAATTTGGGTAAATGATTCACCTTTAGATTTTATTGTTTTGTATCTGACAAATTATATTAATCAGACATAATTAAATAACGTGACAAGACTAAAAGAGGTGGTATATACATCCAAATAAAAAAAATAAAACCAGACTTTTCTGGACCAAAATTCAAAAAGTGTCAGGTAAGTTTTCAGTCACATTTTCGTCTTTTCAACTTGTGGCTGCTGGTTCAAATATAAATCATAACTATAACCTTAAAATAATATGAATGAATATATATGGCACATAATAAATGGTTTTTTTTTTTTTTTAGCCAACTATACCCCCATGAAAAAAATACAGGACCTATAGAAAAGTGAGTTCTAATTCAAATGCATTTGTGGTAAGTAAAGTTGTTAAAAAAAATTTTTTTTTTTTAAAAACTAGTTTTAGTTTAACTTCCCAAATAAAATATGGATAAACATCTATATATTAATTATTTGACTATGATTCCATGTCACACTCTGCACTAAGCAGTGTTGATTTGTTTTTCTTATCAAGTCACTTTTGATCTCATCTCACTGTGTAAATGTTACTACAATCAACAGGTGTGGAAAAATGGCTCGAGAAAGACGAGTTCTTGTGGTGGTCGAAGCTGGTGCCTGGAAATGTAAGACTGCCCCGTTTGGAGATTTATTTGTTTACCATCATTTCCTTCCGTGTGTAATGCATCTCACATTCACAGAACTTGTATTGTTATGATTGCAGACAGGAAGATGGAAGTTAACAGGAAGTTTATCGACAACAGTGAGCTATATAGAATAAAGCAGGTAAGTGAGATGCACAATGTTAAATTGGAGAACTGGATGCGAATGGAATGTTTCCACTTACAGGTGAGAGGACTGATGGATGATATGGTGGGTGACCAGGCCGATAAACACAGGTGGGAATGGAGACACGGTGGAATGACGATACACTGGGGAAGGAATGAGGAGAAAGCTGGGAGATTGTTGGAGGTGTGTGTATTTATGGTGGAGGTGATGAGTGTGATGATGAGGTTCAGGTGTGAGTAATCTGTATTTGGGAGAGGAAGTTCACTGATTGGCTGGTGTGAGAACCTGGCAGATCTATAACCAATAGAAATTGAATTTGAATCTAAAATTGTGTTCTGTATTGTTAATATATTTTGACATCCACACAGAATTGAATTATCCCATAGTTCATCCGAAAATTCTGTCATTAATTACTCACCCTCATGTTTTTCCAACCTTTCGTTCATCTTTGGAACACAAATGAATATCTTTTTACGAAATCCAAAAATACGCCACGACGCATGCGCGAGAACTGAGAAGATGACGCTCACGATCATTTGATGGGAAACTGTGAACAGTAAGCCATTCATTAATTTTGCGGCATTGGTAAGGCACATTTACGTTTTCTCGTTGGTTTCTCACGATTCGGACATCCAGGAAATGCCCACATTAGAACCATTTTAAACATTACATCGAGACCCATCTACGTCATCTTCTCAGTTCTCGTGTATTCGTCGTGGCGTTCTCGGGAACTTACGTCGGAGGTCCACACAGAAGAAAATTAAGATAAAGTCGTAATTGTTGTTTATTTTTTTGCACACAAAAAGTATTCTCATCGCTTGATAAACTTATGCTTGAGTCACTGTAGTCACTTAGACTGCTTTAACAATGTCTTTACTACCTTTCTGGGCCGGCAAGTTTAAATTACCTAGAAGCCTAATGAGGAGTGAGACGGCTCTCAAATTGAATCAAAAATATCTTAATTTGTGTTCTGAAGATGAACAAAAGACTCACGGGGTTGGAACAACATGAGGGTGAGTATTTAATGACAGAATTTTCATTTTTGGGTGAACTAACCCTTTAAGCATTACATTTAATGACTTTGGACAATTTGTGACTAGCAAAAATGTGATTTCTAATTATCATCTTCTTTAATACAGACAAGAGAGAGTGTGAAAACATCAGCTGTTTGCCAGGTAAACAGTGAATGCCATTAATAAACATATAATGATTATATGGTATGTAACAATATCTCAATTGTTTGTCTTTTAAAATCTTTTTTTTTCCCAATCTGCCAAAAAGACCTGTCCAGTCTATACCAACATGAAAAAAAAGAATTCTTGGACTGGAAGAAAGTGAGTTCTATTGGCAATTCAAGTGTATTAGTGGTAAGTACATTTACAAAACCAATGATTTTTTGTCTAACAAATGTCAGTATAACTCCCCAAATTAAATATGATAAACATTAAAGGGATAATTAACTTACCAAAAAATATTTTATATCTGTCATCTACGTTTTTTCTAGTGTTACTAGGTTCTAGAAAAGTATCGCTATACCCTGCTAAAATAATACATTTTATTAGTACCGGTACTTTAAGATTGACAACACTCTAATAAGAGCAGTGTTGCTTAATTTGCATCTATGTGTGAGAGACAGCAGGGGTGAGGACGTGTGTGAAGAGCTCTGCTTCCACCGTTCACTAAACAATGGAAGCAAAACAGTCAAATGCGCATTACAAAAGAAAGCAACAGAAACATGCATGAGAAAATAAAGCGCTGCGTGGGACGTGCTCGTGCTGACGCACTCTGACCTGAAGCGCGCTTTTAAGAAAGCAATGGCATCCGATCGCTTCAGTTCTCTTTCACGAATTATTGGGTTTGAATTGTCAAAAATATGTAAGAAAACTATGGAAGCATATGGGTAGCAATATTCAATTTGCAATGCAATATGTAAAACGGCAATGCATTTCAGTATTTACATTTACATTTTTCATGCCATGTGTGCAACATTTGGAGCAAAAAAAATTCAAATTGAATAATATAATTTACATTTGCTATTTCCTACACTAGTTTAAAGATAAAATTTAAACATATATTTTAACTAGGGCTGTCAAAAGATTAATCACGATTAATCACATCCAAAATAAAAGTTTGTGTTTACATAATATATTTGTGTGTACTCTGTATAATTATTATGTTTATATATTCATGTATATATTTATGAAATATTTGCATGTATATACTGTATACATTTATATAATTTATATTATATATAAATATAAATATTTTATATATAAATATAATACATTTTTCTTAAATATATACAACCCCAAATCAGAAAAAGTTGGGACAGTATGGAAAACGCAAATAAAAAACAAAAGAAGTGATTTCTAAATTTACTTTGACTTGTATTTCATTGCAGACAATATGAACACAAAATATTTCATGTTTTGTCTGGTCAACTTCATTTCATTTGTAAATATGCATCCTTTCCTGTCATTCAGACCTGCAACACATTTAAAAAAAAAGTTGGGACAGTAAAGCATTTACCACTTTGTAATGTTGCCATTCCTTTTCACAACACTTAAAAGACGTTTAGGGACTGAAGACACCAAGTGATGAAGTGTTTCAGGTGTAATTTTGTCCCATTCTTCCTGCAAACAAGTCTTAAGGTGGGCAACAGTACGGGGTCTTCGTTGTCGCATTTTGCGCTTTAAAATGCGCCACACATTCTCTATTGGAGACAGGTCGGGACTGCAGGCAGGCCAGTCAAGTACCCGTACCCTCTTCCTCTGCAGCCAGGACTTTGTAATGTGTGCAGAATGTGGTTTTGCATTGTCTTGTAGAAATATGCATGGACGTCCCTGGAAAAGATGTCTTCTTGAAGGCAGCATATTATGCTCCAAAATCTCGATGTACTTTTCAGCATTAATGGTGCCTTCACAGAAGTTTGCCAAGGGCACTGACACAACCACATACCATGAGAGACCCTGGCTTTTGGACTTGTTGCTGGTAACAGTCTGGATGATTCTTTTCTTCTTTGGTCCGGAGCACACGGCGTCCATTCCTCCCAAACAATACCTGAAATACTGATTCATCTGACCACAGTACACGTTTCCACTGTGTGATGGTCCATCCCAGATGCCTCCGAGCCCAGAGAAGTCGCCAGCGCTTCTGGACACTGTTAACATAGGGCTTCCTTTTGGCACAGTAGTTTTAACTGGCATTTGTGGATGTAACTACGTATTGTGGTACTTGACAAAGGTTTGCCAAAGTAGTCCTGAGCCCATGTGGTGATATCGCTTATAGATGAATGACGATTCTTGATGCAGTGCCGCCTGAGGGATCGGAGATCACGGTTGTTCAGCTTAGGCTTGCGCCCTTGAATCTTTTAATTATGTTATGCACTGTTGAATGTTAAATATCCAAATCTCTTCCTATCTTTCTTTGAGGAACATTGTTTTTAAACATTTCAATAATTTTCTCACGTATTTGTTGGCAAACTGGCGATCCTCGGCCCATCTTTGCTCCTAAAGGATTAGACCTTTCTTGGATGCTGCTTTTGTACCAAATCATAATTACAATCACCTGTTGACATCACCTGTTTCAAGTCACATCATTATTTAACCATTTTACCTCATTACTAGCCCTAAATTGCTCCTGTCCCAACTTTTTTTGAAATGTGTTGCAGGTCTGAATGACAGGAAAGGATGCATATTTACAAATGACATGAAGTTGACCAGACAAAACATGAAATATTTTGTGTTCATATTGTCTGCAATGAAATACAAGTCAAAGTAAATTTAGAAATCACTTCTTTTGTTTTTTATTTGCGTTTTCCATACTGTCCCAACTTTTTCTGATTTGGGGTTGTACATGCTTGTGTGTGTTTTTATATATAAATAATAATTATACACAGTTCACACACATGTATTATGTAAACACAAACTTTTATTTTGGATGTGATTAATCGTGATTAATCTTTTGACAGCCCTAATTTTAACGCTTTACAAGTTGCAAAAATGAAAATGTATTACAGAAATTATTAGATGTGTTTAACATGTTCAAGCAAAAATTGTAGCAAAATGATCATTTAAATATTATTTTTCTTAATTGCATTTACACTCACAGTCAAGATACTTGCGATTGCATTTTCATTATATGTCCCGCAATGAATGTAGCAAAATTCAATGTGGAATTGAAAATGCAATCCAAGCCGAGCAAGTCTCCGCCCTGCCCTGTCAATCACTGCATCAAGACGGGGCCAGGTGTTGGAAACATGGCGCAGGCAGAGCAATTAGAGCGAGGCATTACTGGCAGATGAAGTGGAGCAAGAACACAGAAATGATTGCGTGCATCTGTCAGTGACTGTTCTGTTAGACCAGGACGTTATTAGAACGTAACGAGATGTGGTGGTGCACATGTGGCAAATGCCAACCAGAGGAAGAACAGAGGAAGAATCTCAATGCTGCCATGACTTGACCATTTCAATCCCGCCATTAGAATCCGTCATTGAGTCAGCTGGTGAGACCCTGTTTATGTCGCTGCATTACCCAACAAAATGGATTTCCAACATTACTGAGCAACAGCGTTTTAGAGGTGATTTTTAGTTTGATGCTTGAGAGGTTCTTCCTCTGTATTCCGCTTCAAAAAGGTAGGGCAGGGCAAAAACTTAATCTCTTCTTCTCCTCGAAGTTCAAAATCGTCTGACATTGTTGGTTTACCTTTTAACACCCTTTTTTGTAGACGCTGTTTGACTTAGGGTGAACTCACACTAGGCACTCAAGCGCATTTCGTGCCCAAACGCGTTTCACCTCCAAACCCCAGTTCGCTTGACTAGTGTGAGCGCTCCGTTCCGTGCCCTGGCCTGCTTGGAAGCGGTGGGCCAGAGTGCGGTTTGATTAGGCTCGAGCGTGGTTCACATGCAGTGTGAGTGCTAACCGTGCCAGAGCACGGAACAGTTGTGTGCTACTATCATCATTATTTACATTTATCCATTTGGCAGACGCTATTTTATCCAATATTACAGGGACAATCCCCCTGGAGCAACGTGGAGTAAAGTGCCTTGCTCAAGGACACACTGGCGGTGACCGCTGGGATTGAACCAGCAACCTTCTGCATATCAGTTCAGTGGTTTAACCCACTGGACCACCATCTCACATAATGACAGCAAACACCAAATACCTACTTGGTAAAGTGTACTACTTGGATACACTTTTCAGTTAAATCAAGTAAATCTAGGTTTATAATGGTCCTGGTTCTCACCTTATTGATGAACATGAATTGTAGTTTGTGAAATAAAGGCTGCAAATTCCTCCTTAAAAGTCATCTGCCTCCGTAATCTTCTGTATCTTCTGATACGTGCAGTACAATCGCTGCGCGGCCTAAACGATAAATCTATTAGGCAGTCTATTAGTGAAAGCGCTTTTCTTCCTGTCTTCTTCAAAACAAAAAGTTGCATCGTGAATGACACAAGCGTGCTTCAGCCCAGTGCGTTAAGTGCAATGTGAGTGCAGGCCAGCGGGGGAGTGGGGTAAGGGGACAATCGTGCTCGGGCACGGCTAGGGGTGTGGCAATATACCGGTATTGACGATAACCGTGATATTCAAAGCACAAATATCGACATTGTGTTAATTAGGGTGTGGCAATATACCGGTATTGGCGATAACCACAATATTTAAAATGAATAGGACTCTTAGATAGCAAGACACGTAAATACTCCAGTGTCCTGAGTCCCGTTTGTAATGTCAAATTAGTTAGATTTCGTTTAGTTTCTTTATTAAGTTCATTTAGAAAAAAAATTCTCTTCACAATATGATAAATATCTGATCAGAGAAAACGAATGAAGTGAGCAGGTGTAAAAAGGCCATAATTATTGCGGCTACGCTGAAGGAACGCGCGCTGCTGCTGCTGGTGCGGACTCTAAACACCAGTCAGAGCCAGTCGATGGTCGCGGTCTCATAGTTTCTTTTAATTAATCAATATCTATTTACATAATGTCTATTCTTGTATTTGTATTGGCAATCTAGTCATGGCCAATAACATTTATGTTAATATTTATTCATCATCATACTGTTGAACTTGACAGTATTTTCTCTCTTGTTATAATCATAGGGAGCTTCAAAGAAGATAACAGAGTATTACCCTGTGTTTACTAGTATCCAAATTTGTTTGTTGGGTAAAAAATAAAATATAAATAAACAAAGTAAAAATGTATTGGTAACACTTTATAATAAGGTTCATTAATTAACATTAGTTATATTAGTTAACATGAACTAGCATTTATTAATCTTTGTTGATGTTAATTTCAACTTTTACTAATACATTATTAAAATCTTGCTAACATTAGTTAATGCACTGTGAAGTAACATGAACAAACCATGAACAGCTGGATTTATATTAACTAATGTTAACAAAGATTAACTAATGCTGAACAGAGGTGTTGTTCATGGTTAGTTCATGTTAACTAATGCATTAACTAATGTTAACTAATACAACCTTATTGTAAAGTGTTACCAATTAATTTGATAACTTTTCCCCCCAAGGTTTCTATAGATATTTTTTGGCTTCAATAACCGTGGTGTGAAAAATCTAATATTGTGACAGCCCTAGGCACGGCACAAGCCAACAGTGTGAGTACACCTGCACTTTCAACTTGTAAACACTGACTCGGTACGTAATTGCATATTACGTGACGTCACAAATGCGCATCACAGAACAGAGCAAGGTGAGCATTTGTGCTTATAAAACTTAAACTTTTTTATACATTTTTTTAAAATGACTGATCGTTCCGCTTGATAAGACTCTTATTCATCGTCTGGTATCGTTTAAAGCCCTTTGGACCTTGAACCGTTTGGGGCCCATTGAAGTCCATTATATGGAGAAAAAAGCGATCGATAGTGGATAATAATATATAGCCTAATGTAATGTATAATAAACTGACAGTAACAATGTTGCACTTTTGACACTCGTGCAGCCTATCGAGGAGAAATCACAACAAATGAGCACCGCTATAACGCATCTCTCTCACAGCAACAGTGTGTTACTGAACGATGCAGCTTTTTTAATTAATCGTTTGTATCAAAGATTCAATGACCTGTTCAAAGATCTGCAGATTTAAATATGTCAAAGCTGATTGAACACTGTTGAGAATATTTCTTCATATTTACAACACACACACACACACACAAATCTGGACAAGCACGTGAACATACTTAATGTCGAGGAGAACAAAAAAAGTGGCTGGTAAAAAGTCACTGTGGTAGGTGGTCAAAAAAGTTAATTTCAGGCCCTGCATGGGGGTGAGTAAATTATCAGCAAAAGTTTATTTAAAAGTGAACTAATCCTTTAACATCTTAGCACCTTGACACCTTAACATGCGTGGTCGAGTGTGCTGAAGTGCTGAAACAGTGAGCGGTGCTTTACAATAGGTTATTTTACCCTCAAATAAAGCTGTCCAAAACTATCTTTTTACCAGGTCCACTTGACTCATGCACTGTTTTCCAGGTTGAAAGTTATCTTTTGGGTGAGAAAGACCCTTTCTTAATTGTCTGTCTGGGTATTTCTCAATTATTTATTATTTATGCATTTAAGATTGAATTAAGTGTCTAGAGCTCTATCCCTTTGTTGGTTACAGATGTCTCCATTTAAACTAATACTTTCTCTTTTGTCCTTTATTCCAACCCATTTTCTCTTTCGTGAAATGATGTATATATGAGACTAGTACTTTTTGTTTTGTTTAACCTTTCAAGAGTATAAGTAAAAGAGAATAGACTCAGCTGATCATATAATGTACATTCTTTCTACTTGGCTTTTGGAGCCCTAATAATTTATGGGTTATGAAAACACTAAATGAATGGACATCATTGCACTTGAACATTATTACATGGCTGCTCGATAGTACAGTTGAGTATTACAGCAAGCCGTGTGTTAATGTGGTGTGTATTCTTCTCATTTTAGTTCCTATGTCCATTTGGGCTGAAGGTGAAGACAGAACCAAACCAAAGCTGGACTGTAACCTACTGGCCTGTATGACAGACTTCATACTGACAACTTCTGGCATGGATGCTGCATCACGTTTTTGAAAAAAAACTTCTTCACCTAGAATGTAAAGTGTGGAGTATTCATCCCCCACGAGGAGACTCGGTGTCTTTATCTCTTGTGAGTGGATATCATTTTAAACATCCTTTTAAAGAACTGCTCATTTCTTCTGAATTTATTTTGTAGTATATGTAAGAATTTTCCATGAAAAGAAATTTTTAGTAATGTTTTTAAGTAATTAAGTAATGTTGTAATCCTGTTAATGTATGTACAGTATAAATTGCAAACGTATGCTTGTTTTGGGCATGTATTTACAGGTTATGGACAGGAGGTAGACGCTGTGTATTTAAAGGTGCTCTAAGTTTTTTTTATTTGTAGGCCTATAATATGTTATTTTTGTATATAAATCATTATTACGTTGGAACAAATTGCTATTTTCTATTTGTAAATTAGCAACTGAATTCAACCATTGCACATCACCACTTTATCACCAATAATTTTTTACAACTTTGTAGTTTATTGTTTTATGTCAAATGTGAGAACAAATGCAAGTTTATTTTTTCTTTCAGATTATGTAATTTCAGTAATAAAGTCTGTATCATAGAATGGTAACTTCTTTCTGTTGTTATTTTGTTGATGTTTGTTTTAACTAAATGGCTTTAATGTAATTCAAGATAATTTAGTAAAACCACAGTTTTACTGTAGTATTACTACAATATAACTGTAGTAAAACCATGGTATCAAAACCATGGTTTTTAAAAATACCAGCTACTACAGTCATGGTTACTACGGTTTTACTATAGTATTACTGCAATATAACTGTAGTAAAACCATGGTATCAAAACCATGGTTTTTAAAAATACCAGTTACTACAGTCATGGTTACTACGGTTTTACTGTAGTATTACTGCAATATAACTGTAGTAAAACCATGGTATCAAAACCATGGTTTTTAAAAATACCAGCTACTACAGTCATGGTTACTACGGTTTTACTATAGTATTACTGCAATATAACTGTAGTAAAACCATGGTATCAAAACCATGGTTTTTAAAAATACCAGTTACTACAGTCATGGTTACTACGGTTTTACTGTAGTATTACTGCAATATAACTGTAGTAAAACCATGGTATCAAAACCATGGTTTTTAAAAATACCAGCTACTACAGTCATGGTTACTACGGTTTTACTATAGTATTACTGCAATATAACTGTAGTAAAACCATGGTATCAAAACCATGGTTTTTAAAAATACCAGTTACTACAGTCATGGTTACTACGGTTTTACTGTAGTATTACTGCAATATAACTGTAGTAAAACCATGGTATCAAAACCATGGTTTTTAAAAACCATGGTTCGCACCAAAATACCACGGTTACTACAGTTATAGTTAACTACAGTTTTACTATAGTAAAACCATGGTTAATTTTCGTAAGGGAAACGATAAATACACTTGCTGGTAAAGCGAGTGAAAGTATCGTGAGAACAAATCACTAAAATGATGGCTGCAACAGCGCATATTACGCCAAACAATCAGCCATTAGTTGAAACCAGCTTATAATCATCTGCCTTTGATTCAATACTTCTCAACTTGACGTTCACATAAGCTCGATCACATGGCTCGACACAGTGCGACCATACTCGCTTTTGCGACTATAAATAGATGTGCAAACCGTACAACATATTTTGGAACACCCGTTTTATTGAATGTAACATCAGTACCTTACAGTACATAAGGCTATATTGTATAACAATATATCAATGATCATTGTAAGCAACCTTATATTTTGGGGATGAAAAAACATCATGAGACTGCAAAACTTCAAAGGCTATGATTTTATTAAATAAATGTGAGCTCTAATGCTTCAAAATCTGAATGTGGTGCTGATGTGCATTCTATGGGCTTGCAAACAATGCTTCAAAATGCTTCAGTTCAGAGCAGATTCGAAGTCAATGAATAGTGCATATTCATGCCAAGCTAATTCTTATGAACATGAAAACGTTTTCTTTTCAGTGAATATATCGTTATATGTTGTATACAGTTGTAAGGCTGTATATTTGATCTCCTCATATGAATTGAATGAGCATCATGAAATAAGTCATAGCAATTTCAAAATAGAGTCCTATTTGGTTGCTCAATGTGTTTCGTTTATATTTATTTATTTATTTTTATTTGTCCGTCTAACCTTTTCTCCACCACAGAAGTAATGTTCCCTCTGCTCCCACATGAGATCAGTTTCTCTGGCTAATTTTCTATACTGCAACAGCAGTGCTTTTCCTTCTGCTCCCACAGGAGCTCAGTTTCTCTGGCTAATTTTCTCCACTGCCACAGCAGCACTTTTCCTTCTGGTCCCACAGGAGCTCTGTTTCTCCGGCTAATTTTCTCCACTGCCACAGCAGTGCTTTTCCTTCTGCTCCCACAAGAGCTTTGTTTCTCCGGCTAATTTTCTCCACCTCCACAGCAGTGCTTTTCCTTCTGCTCCCACAAGAGCTTTGTTTCTCCGGCTAATTTTCTCCACCTCCACAGCAGTGCTTTTCCTTCTGCTCCCACAGGAGCTCAGTTTCTCTGGCTAATTTTCTCCACTGCCACAGCAGTGCTTTTCCTTCTGCTCCCACAGGAGCTCAGTTTCTCTGGCTAATTTTCTCCACTGCCACAGCAGCACTTTTCCTTCTGGTCCCACAGGAGCTCTGTTTCTCCGGCTAATTTTCTCCACTGCCACAGCAGTGCTTTTCCTTCTGCTCCCACAAGAGCTTTGTTTCTCCGGCTAATTTTCTCCACCTCCACAGCAGTGCTTTTCTTTCTGCTCCCACAGGAGCTTTGTTTCTCTGGCTAATTTTCTCCACCTCCACAGCAGTGCTTTTCCTTCTGCTCCCACAGGAGCTTTGTTTCTCCGGCTAATTTTCTCCACCTCCACAGCAGTGCTTTTCTTTCTGCTCCCACAAGAGCTTTGTTTCTCTGGCTAACAAAAATAAAATAAATAAATAACCAACTGAATAAATCAAATTTGACTAAAAACAACCGGAGACGTGAAAATGGGCCTGAGCTTTTTTTTTTTTTTTTTAAAGATTAGGATGTCAACATTCTCAGGGAGAGAGTAACCTCTCACACTTGTCAGCATTGCAATCAGGGACGTCGTTAGGCCTATTTTAGGGGGGCTGAAGCTACCCCAAAATGTTCCTAAGCCCCCCTAAATGATAAAAAGAACAACATAATTCGATTTATCAATAACCATATCCTCATTCATATTTAGACGCAACAATATCCAGGTACAAAAAATAGCCGAGAAGTCGGAAGTTTAAATGAAGATTAAATGTCCTTAGTTTTCGTCTTTGTCAATGTATTTCATAGAGCAAATAACGTTCAGCTACATTTCCTTTCCCTGCGTCTCTCACTCACGAGTCTCTCTCACATACACGCGCGCCCCCCCCACACACACACACACACACACACACAGCCCCTCCCCTCCCTGCACACCCGCCCGCCGTCTCCATGAGAACGAGTGTTCGACGTAGAAAGCAAGTTCGCGAAAGGTTGGTATCTCGTGAACACCTTCACACAATCACACATTAAAAAGTGGTATAAAAATATTTTTAATTCTGAATATAATTTTGTCAGTGTGTTAATGTCGACCTGAGAAGCGATGGCTACTTTAGAAAGTTAATTAGTCGCAAATTTGAGGTAAAATGCACTTGGGTTGTCGATGTCAAAACACGATATAAGCTGTGATTCAAATATTAAATAATGTAATGTCATTAGTTTACTCTTACACTGAATGTTTGCTGCTTCAGTCTAGATGAGTGGGCTATTGTATAGGGTAAATTTAGTATAGGGTGTTAAAATTGTACAGCTGTGGTAGGGCCTATTTGTGTAGGTTTAGCTCAATTTAGGTTTAGGTTAAGCTATTTGTATTTTAGCTCAAAAATGGGTTGAATACATGCGGTTCATGTATGTCTTCTTTAGTCTGTTGGCTCTTTAGGTTTTTTTTAGTGGCACACTTACACATTTTGCACTTACAAGTGTGACTGTTTACATATTTGTGCCCATATGTACATTTTATGTAAGTTACTGGTTTTATTTTTGAATTAATATTTTCTAAAATTGTATGATTTTTTTGTTGAGTTATTATTACACAATACTTTTTCTGACCTTTTTGAATCTTGCCCCTGACAAATAACCCAAATTACAAAAAAAGACTAAAACTAATAAAAACTAAACTAAAACTAAGCATTTAAATTTTTTTTAAACTAAACTAAACTAAACTAAACTAAACTAGCAAACCCACTTTAAAAGCGAAATAAAACTAAACTGAATTTGAAAACAAAAAACGAAATAAAAATAAAAACTAATGAAAAATGCAAAACTATAATAACCTGTAGTCTAGCTAGAGTGAACAAGCAAAATACAAGAAATGGTTAACTTAGCAAGCTAATCAAAACTCTGTATTCTTTGCCAATAATACAAGCTATCCCTATAATAGGCATATTCTAAAACAATATCAATCCCCATAGAATGTTGTTGTCACTGAAAACGAAATGTCAGAGGGTCCCTGTTAATGCTATTACTGTTGTATTCTTCAATTCATTGAGCAGATGAGATGGATATTCGAAGATATTTTAGCAGAGAGAAAGAGAAGCAGCCGCAGGAGATTAGCAGGCCAGTTGATTCTGAGGGAGCCGGTGTGATTGAGGTCAGTAATGGTCTATAGGTCTAAGGATTGTTTTGTTTTCTTCTAACAATACGCTTTTGTTGGCAGGTCTAGGAAATATGCATAGCCTAAACAAAATTATTGAATTATATTTATTATATATGCTAGCTATATTCTCTAACCAATTTAACTTTCTGCATTCATTGGCTGTGATAAATTAAATAAATACGTAGATGTTACCTAAATGTAGGCTAAAGATGAGCAAATGCCCACAGATACACATGTGAAACTAAAATGAAAGCAATCCTACATACAGTACATATACAGTAATACAGTTACTCCAAATCTTTTATTCTTTCTGCCGTCAGGTTATTGTATTTAGACAGTAGCCACTTTAAATAGGATCCGTATCAATAGCTTACATAATAAAGTATGCAGAAATGCCTATTTTTTTCTTGTACTGCTATTTGTCATATTTGTTTAACTTACCAACTTTTTATCTGTCTGGCCTCTGTTTGTCTGTTTTTGGACATTTTGGATGTTGTTTCATGTGACCAATTTGCATTTAGATGTCATGAAATTAGCATCAGGGTTTTTTTTTTATCTTAAAGGATAAGACAGAAGGAGAGGCTGAGGAGGAAAAGGGTCAACAGGCAAGCTGCTTGAGGCAGGATGAGCAAGCAGGTCCAGAGACAGAGGAGCTTGAGCAAATGGAAATAGAGAGAGAGGGAGACCAAACTGATCCAGGGAGAGAAGAGCAAACAGACCTAGAGAAGGAAAATGAAGAAGTTACTGCAGCAACTTCTTCCAGTAATGTGCTTGATTTAGGTGACAAAGATACAGGGCCCCAACAGGTGAAGCTAAAGAGCTACCCACAAGAAAGCTTTGGTACACAGAACAGGTCATTTCACCACAGCTGGTTTGAAAAGCACAACTGGTTGGAATATTCAATCAACCGTAATGCAGCTTTCTGCTTCCCATGTCGAGTGTTTGGCAAAAACATAAAACATGATGCTTTGGTCAGTAGTGGTTGCATGAACTGGAAGAAAGCCTTGTTTATTTTTGGCAAGCATGAGATGGCACACACACATAAGGATAGTGTTGTTGCATGGAAAAGCTACCAGGCAACTAGCCGACAGGGAAATGTTGCACAGATGATAGCATCTGCAAATGCAAGTGAGATAGCAGAGAGAAGAGAGTATCTAAGGCGAATTGTTGCAGTCACTTCCATGTTAGGGAGACAGGGAATCCCCTTTCGTGGTAATAAAGAAGGCGAAGACGAACCAAACAGAGGCAACTTTCTTGCTTTTATGGAGCTTTTAAAGGAGTTTGATCCGTTCCTTCAAAAATATAAACCTCCATCAAATGCTACCTATATCTCGCCAACATCTCAGAATGAGATTATTGATTGCTGTGCTCAAGAAGTGACCAATGTCATTGTATCTGAGATGACAAAATCCAAAATCTATGCCATAATGGCAGATGAGGCAAGAGATGCACGGTCAGAACAGCTGGCTGTTTGTGTTAGGTACGTGTCAGAGGGGGAAGTGAAGGAACGTTTCCTAGCACTTACAGAGATAAAGTCATTTGATGCCCAGTCCATTGCTAACGAGCTGCAGCAGCAGATCCAGAAGAATGGTGTAGCAGAACTTAAGTGTGTAGCACAAGCATATGATGGCGCAGCTGTTATGAGTGGGTCCACTGGAGGTGTGCAAGCATATTTTAGAAAGTTCCATCCTGAGGCTATCTATGTGCATTGTTATGCCCATGAGCTAAACCTAGTGTTGTGCCATACTTGCAGGGCTGTTTCAGAGGCTGTGGAGCTTTTCAGCTTGTTGGAGAGTGTGTATTCTTTTTTCAGCACCTCTCTAGTAAATCATCATAAGTTCATAGAGGCTCAGTCCAGGCTTGGATTGATAGCAGTTGAGCTCGTACAACTTTCAAACACTCGCTGGGCGTGCCAGCTGCGATCCATTAATGCCATTCTTGAGGCATTACCTTCCATTTTTGAGTGTCTCTCTGTCATTGGATCCCCCATAGCTGTTGGTCTTAGAGCAAAGCTCCACAAGTTCTCAACAGTCTATGCACTACTGATGTTTCAGGAACTTCTGTCTGTAACTCAAGGACTCCACAAGCTCCTACAAAAGGAGACTTTAGACCTGGCAGAAGCTTTTATGGGCAAAGAAGCTGTCTGTGACACACTGAGGGGCAAACGCACAGATGCATTTGCCACAGACCTGTATGAGAGAACCAAGGCCATGTGCCACACACACAGTATACCAGAACCGCATGCTAAGAAAAGGCATAAACAGAAGAAAATGGAGGATTTTGTGTTGGAGACAACCTTAGGTTCAGGTACTGAGTTGATCAGCTCAGAGACGTTGAAAACCGGTTTGCTTTTCCCCTGTGTGGACAGGATGGTTAGTGAGCTTGAACTAAGATTTTCAAGTGTACATTCAGGGCTCTTAAAAGGCATCCAGCCCTAAATCTGAGAACTTCTTGAGTGAATCCTACTTGGATGAGCTAGCCAGGCACTACAGCATTGACTTGAAAACAGAGGAGGTTCTCGTAGCAAAAAACTTTCTTGCCTGCAAAACAGAGGCTGGATTTCAACCCCAAGACATGTTAGCTGTGCACAACCTCCTAGACCCAGACATGTTTCCCTCTCTGAGGGCAACCATCCAAGTTGCCCTTACAGTGCCTGTGAGCAGCTGCTCTTGTGAAAGGTCCTTTAGTGCACTGCGTCGGCTTCACTCCTGGCTGCGTCAAACAATGGGGCAGAAAAGACTTCACAGTCTTGCAGCATGTCGATTGAAAATGACATACTGAAGCACCTAAGTCACAACAGAGTGATAGACCGATTTGCCACCATTAAAAACAGAAGGCATTTGTTGATGCTTCCACCCACGAAGTAGACAATAAACAAAAAGTAACTGTTGACTGTGGTTTTGAACATGATTTCATTCTTAATTTTCCTTTATTTGAATACTGCCTTTTTGTTGTTGATTTATATCATACATTGTATACATCATTTGACAGAATAAATCATCTTTAATTGAGAAATGCTTAAACCTGTGTTGTCAAATTTCACTATGACCTTAAAATTCTGGTTCTTGGGATAAACTGTATGCAAGCCAAACTACACAGCGAAATCACACTCTGATTCAATCCACAGCGCAGATACAGTAGTTAGTGTAATTAAATAGCATTCTGTGGACAACTTATCTTATATAGAGAGGAATTAGATATTACTTTATCATACATTTACATGAGCAGACAGATAGCATTTAAGTCATTGCTTATAGTAACTCATCAGGAGCAAAGTCTGGCCTAAGTAAATTCCCCCATGCAGCTTTGATGTGTCTAAAAGCTAACATTACAGTAACTTTTCTTTAACAGAGTAGAAATGGAAGAAGAGGATATGTCTGTCACGTTTTGCTTGTTAACATCTTGGTTTCTTGACTGGTTGTTGACATAATTGTAGCTCTAGATGTGAGTGCAAAGATTTTGCAAACACAAGTTACAAATACCCTGGGGGCTAAGCCCCCCCTGTCTTCCAATCCTAGTGACGTCCCTGATTATGATTAAAATTTTAAAAGCCATTAAGTAAAGCGGTTATGAACCTGCTATAAAAATGATGTTGCAATTTTGACACTGGCATATTTGTATTTAAGTAGTCTTGACCTTATTGAAATAAGTTACATTATATTTAACTATTAAATGAATATGTAATTTGCTGTGGTGAGTATTGGTATATAAATTGATGGGGGAAAAAAAGACACTTGGACACAATAGATATGATATAAAATTTATTCAAGTTCACAAAGAAATTGTTTTTAAAAGAGAAAATTATTTACACACACGTTTTCAAAATGGGAATATAATGAATGTTGCACAAATGTATATTTTGATTTTATCTGTGCTCCAGACCATGGTTCACATGGTCATACTGCCAAGCAACTTCTCCTGCTGGTGAGCTGAAGTATCCTTTGTACAGTTCTCGGACATTTTGTGCCTCCACAGAAGCCCGCTGCCCCCTACAATGTTCAAAACCTTGCAGTTTTGCCTCACAATCATGGTCATCCTCTGTGGCACAATCCTGGTCATTTCCATTCGGGCGTAAGTAATTGCACAATGCACAAGCAGCTTTAACCACTTTGTCAACGACAGCTGGTTGATCCTGTAAAGTTCTTCGGAAAACCCGGAAGCGTTGGCTGAGGATGCCAAATGCATTTTCAGAGATGAGCCGTGCCCGAGACAAACGATAGTTGAAAATTAGCTTGTCTGTGGGTATGCGCCGTCCAGGGTATGGCCGAAGGAGATATGGTTTCAGAGGAAAAGCTTCATCTGCCACAATGACGTGGTTAACTTTTCCCAGCTCAGGAGCACCCGGAAGTTCTCTTGGTGGTGGAACATTCAGAGTTCCATCTCTGAGTGCCTTTCCCAGCACATAATTGGCAAAGATGCCTCCATCACTGTTGCAGCCATAGCTCCCCACATCAACCACCAGAAAGCGGTAATCCGCATCAACTAGGGCCAGCAAAACTACAGAGAATGTACCTTTGTAATTAAAGTAGAGAGAACCAGAGTTTGCAGGGGCCTGGATGTGTATGTGTTTCCCATCCATAGCTCCCAAACAATTAGGGAAATTCCATCTATCATGGAACCTCCTGGCTGTATTCCTCCACATCTCTTCAGTAGGCACTGGCAAATGCTCATCTTTGAGGCAATGCCAAATTGCATCACAGGTCTCACTCACTATCAACGCCACAGTCGACACGCCTAGTCGGAAGCTGGATGCAATAGTTCGGTACGAGTCCCCAGTGCTTAGAAAACTGAAATACACAAATACTCGTTTTTAGATCTCCACACAACAGCACTTAATTTATGCTTTCACACTATTAATTAAAGTAAATACAAATATAGACGAACTCACCGTAAACACACGGCTAAACGCTGCTCTGGGTCGATTGGTTTACGGTAGTGTGTTTGTTCTTTTGGCAACAAGGGCGCCAACTGTTGAAGTAAATCTTCGAACTCGCTGACGGACATTCTAAAATACCCCCGAAAACGTTCATGATACATTTTAAGCTCTTGTATCAGTCGATAGAACTCCCCATGTTCTTCTCTTTTTTTAACTATGGGATGTATCCAAAATCTGCGTCTTTTCTGTTGTCTTTCCTCGTTCAACAGAACAACAATGTCCTCATCGCTGGAGCTGCTGCTGCTGCTTGAGAAATCCATGTTCTAGTATGTGAGAAAGTTATGTGTGTTTCGGCTAACATGTAAATACTCTCTCTTCTTCTTCTTCTGTGTGACAAGGGATGCAGCCAGCGAGCGCAGCGCCACCTTGTGTACCGGGCTATTTCTGTTTTTCAATAAGCGCCATCTAATGTCAGGGAGTGAAATTGCACGTTCACTCGGCGCATCGCGAGTGAAAATCGCTTGGGTGTGAACACTCAAGACGCGCCGAAAAACGTCACGAAAAACGCTGGCGATAAACGCGCGCGATATTCGTCCCGGTGTGTACAGGCCTTAAGGGTACTGTCTAAACGCACAGTTACCTGACAAATATTTTTAAAGTAAACCTGACTCTCCATTTTCTTCCACCCCAGATAGGGGATTTCATCTTTATTTTTATTTCCTTTTAATTTCCTTTTAATTCCTATTATAACTATTATACTATATATATTTTTATTTTATTCACTTATAACTATTTTAACCTCATTTCTGTGTAAAGCACTTTGAATTGCCACTGTGTATGAAATGTGCTATACAAATAAACTTGCCTTGCCTTGCCTTGCCTTAATGTCCTTTACAGAGATCGTAGCACAGTTTGATATTCTTAAGAAACATTTTTTTTAATTCCTCCAATTTAGGAGCTATGTTTCTTCTTACCAAGGTACAAAGCTCACAAAACCCATTAAGTCTTCTTTTGAAATTCTACTATCAAATCTTCCCAATCTAAAGGCTTAATATCGATGTTTTATAAATTGTTAGAGTCACACTCTAGAGAATCTTCAAAATCCAAATGGAACTCCTGGAAAGAAGAATTAAAAATGAACATTTCCTTAGATGCATGGGAGAATATATGTATGAAAGCTCAATCGCAAACTATTAACAGTAATCTCAAATTGATACAGTACAACTGGATTATGAGGACGTACTTTACTCCAGTAAGGTTAAATAAAATGAATCAGAACATCCCTGACACGTGTCCTAAGGTGCAGGAGTTTTGGAAAGAGCTAGTTTTATTTATTTTTCAGATGGTATCTATTAATCTCCCAATGAAACCAGAAATTTTTATTTTGGGGATTTTTCCTGAGAAAATTGTAAATTGTTAGCCTGGATGCCAGCGGAACTTAGCCCCGCCCACAACATTTTTTGCACGGGCAGTTCGGTCTGGACTTGATCCATAGAGAAGTAATTATGCCCGAACAGAAACTGTTCGGACCAATGAAATTGTCAGGGCGGGCTTTAGACGATGACGGACAGATGATAAACAGTAACGTAATCATCCACGTCATCAAAGGCGCTTGGGTTGAATTTGTTCTAATCCTAAACGGAGAACTTGTTCGTATATGC
Organism: Romanogobio albipinnatus; assembly: GCA_023566225.1. Lineage (NCBI taxonomy): Eukaryota > Metazoa > Chordata > Actinopteri > Cypriniformes > Gobionidae > Romanogobio > Romanogobio albipinnatus. The sequence continues at coordinate 64,133,354 of CM042240.1, read as the reverse complement.
ATTCACCTTTATTTCTCTCAGAAATGATGATCGTGTTGGTGAGTACTCTGTATATCCTTAAATTCTTTTTTTACAACACCGGCAAAGATCGTTTACACTCATCTTCTTCTTCTAACGTGACTTATTCTAGCGTGCGTGCAGACAGGGTTGCCAAGTTTTTACAGCAAAACTCGCCCAATTCCTACTCAAAACTAGCCAAAAACAAGCCCAATAGCTTTCCAGGGGGGTTCTCCGGGTAAAATGGCATTTGGGGGGTAAAATATGTGTTATTTTGGCACGGCTGCTAAATTTCGCATTCCTGTGTCTGTATATCACATAATTGGGGTCGCTTCAACCCGCGGACTTGGCAACACAGTGCAGTTGAGTTCTGTTGACATTTGACAACTAACGTTATGCGTCGCTCCGTTGCTCTGATTGGTTGTAGGTCTATCCAATTGAGGTCTTTCCTGGTTCGGTTTAAACACGCCCCATAATCACAGCCCAACGGAGCAGTATCAGACTCATATTCTGACTAGAATTGAGTATGACGACGTCAGGCTAGTAAATTGTAGCAGCACCCGTAAACTCATTGACATGTGTATACTTCAAGCAAAGCGTCTAATAGCTATATATTGGAAGAAAGTGGAAAGACCATCTATCTTACAGTGGATCAATAATATGTCCTTTTGTTTGTCGATGGAAAAGATTACATATATTTTGAAAGGTAAACTGTCTTTATTTGAGAATATTTGGAAACCATTTTTGTCCTTTATTTCAAACTCTGATTTTAGTAATATATTGAATGAGGTAGAAAGAGATTAAATAGCTTGATTGTCCAGTTATCTTCACCCAATTCTTAATGTGTAGCTACCTGAATTGACCTGTGCCTTTTTTTTTTTTAAATGTTTTTTTTTTTTATTGTTTGTATATTATGTAAAAGAGATCTAATTATTTTTTATTTGTAATATTCTTGTAATATACTGGCATGGTCTGTTACATCTCAATAAAGAAAGTGTTAAAAAAAAATAGAAGAGCAACTTTGACTGAAATAACCACTTGTTACAACCGAGGTATGCAGCGAAGCATTTGTGAAGCCACAACACGCACAACCTTGAGGCGGATGGGCTACAACAGCAGAAGACCCCACCGGGTACCACTCATCTCCACTACAAATAGGAAAAAGAGGCTACAATTTGCACAAGCTCACCAAAGTTGGACAGATGAAGACTGGAAAAATGTTGCCTGGTCTGATGAGTCTCGATTTCTGTTGAGACATTCAGATGGTAGAGTCAGGGTTTGGCGTAAACAGAATGAGAACATGGATCCATCATGCCTTGTTACCACTGTGCAGGCTGGTGGTGGTGGTGTAATGATGTGGGGGATGTTTTCTTGGCACACTTTAGGCCCCTTAGTGCCAATTGGGCATGGTTTAAATGCCACGGCCTACCTGAGCATTGTTTCTGACCATGTCCATCCCTTTATGACCAGCATGTACCCATCCTCTGATGGCTACTTCCAGCAGGATAATGCACCATGTCACAAAGCTTGAATCATTTCAAATTGGTTTCTTGAACATGACAATGAGTTCACTGTACTAAAATGGCCGTCCCACAGTCACCAGATCTCAACCCAATAGAGCATCTTTGGGATGTGGTGGAACGGGAGCTTCTTGTCCTGGATGTGCATCCCACAAATCTCCATCAACTGCAAGATGCTATCCTATCAATATGGGCCAACATTTCTAAAGAATGCTTTCAGCACCTTGTTGAATCAATGCCACGTAGAATTAAGGCAGTTCTGAAGGCGAAAGGTGGTCAAACACAGTATTATTATGATGTTCCTAATAATCCTTTAGGTGAGTGTATATAAAATTATTTTATATATTTATATGATATGCTATTATGTTGTATATTCATGTCATTGTTATCCTATGGACTACACTATTATTACCATCAAGGACATGAATTTATTGAGGAAAGGAAAATTTGCCAGGGACGTGCTGCTTATTCAAAGAAAGAGCTTTATTAGCACAAACACACAACCATGTACAAAACGTAGGAGATCTGCCCACACAACAAATAGGAAGCTCACGAGAAGCCAAAAATCCTACAGCACCATGAAGTGTCTGTTTTCCGCTTGAGTATCTAGCGGCATTCTGTCTGAATTTAGTCAATTTTGCAGACGTCTGTGGTGCGTTGCCCTGTACTTTGGAATCGCCTCTAATCTTGACTGCAGCGTGGCACAGAGCTCGGTGAGCTCCTGGCTGCGAAAGGATGGAGGTCGCACAATCCATCCAGACACCCCGCCAACGCTGCCGTCTTCCTCATCAGACATCAGGTCTATGGTAGCGCACTTCCAAAGGCCCACCTCATCCTCAGCTAGCACACTCTGTCTTGCTTCTAGCAGCTGTAAAAACAGCCAATAAAGACAATCAGTATTGCGCGATGCACTGCGTATGGACTCAACACATCTATTAAGTCACATTGACCAAAAACGGATCTAATCTAACAAATCTTACCCTCTTTCTTCTCGCTCGACTCCGAACTGAACTCTTCACAGCTTCGGCCTGCGATGCAAGATCTGGATGTTTGAACCTGAAGCTCCTGCGTACGGTCTCGTAATATGTCTTACAGGCAGCTGGAAAACAATGAGAGTGATATGAATAAAAAAACAATGTGTAAAAGAACTTAAACAATAAAGGAGAAAATAGTAAAAGTGACTTACACACAATGTCATCATTATCAGCATCATGTAAATCTGGACTTGCAGACATAGCTCCGAGCAAATATGAGGTCACGGCCTCGTTATGAGGCGAGGTTAGTCTGTGAAAACAAAATCAGTATCTATTAACGGATCTATTTCCTTAAACAGGAGAATGAAAGCATATTTTTTTAATCTTACCCTTGGTCCGGTTCGTAGCGCCTACAATTTGTCTCTGAGTTGTGAAGACGGCGTACTGCTTCCTGTAAATTACAAGACCAAAAAAAAACACTTTTATAAAGCAATTTACAATTGTTCTTTTACAAGGCTACTTTTAGCTTGTGCTACTTTAAAAAAGCTGAGCTTAGATAGCAGTCTTACCGCAATCTTAGGATTGTGCACCCGTCTTCTCTTCTTAGAGTTAGAATGTTCCACACAGTTTTTCGAGTCCAAAGCAGCCAACCTATCTTCTATGGACAGCAACCTGGAGTTTACTAAAGTGAACTGCTCATTTACATCGGCAGCAAACTGAGCAAGCTGACGAGACAGCCCACTGATAGCATTCAGCAGTTTCTTCTCGCCGGTCTGCGGACTGGCTGAAAGGGGTTGATCGCGTCCATGCAGAGGAGCTGAAGGGGAGACGCCGTCCAGCCATTGTAGATCAGAAAACAGCAAAAACACAGGAAATGGAGGAAAAGGTCTGAGTACAGGAGTAAAAACATGTCTGTTTATATGCTTGTCTTGCAAGTACTGCTGTATGAGTCGTCATGCCCAGGACCTCGCACGTGATTGGATGAGGGCTAGAAGGCTCGTCGGGCTCCTCCAATCACATGTGAGTTCATTGTTATACAGAAGAACTCGAGAGACGAGCTCGCATGTCTATGATATAAACTAGCACGGTGTGCCTATAAAGCTCTGTGATATAAACACGGTGTGCCGTCAGTTGAAAGGTGGACGTCCCAAGACTGAAGAAAAGACCTCTGCGCCTCTGTGAACATTGCAACACTGAACTCTGTCATACACAGTATTTTGACCACAGAAAGCGAAATTTCAAAAATGGAGTTTGGGAGAAAAAAATCCAAAAGTGCTAGGTCAGATAACATATCCAGTCATGACCCAACTGGCGGGAGTTATGTACCGTCTATGTGTAAAGACCTCGAAGATAACTTGGCTGGAGTTGGAGAGATTAATGAAAGTGAAATGCACGAGGACCCAGAAAAAGAAGTGATGGAAGAATCTGAAGAAATGCACCCAGCGACTGACAGTTAATGCATCCACTGTGCATTTAAGCACGACCAAAGAAAAGGTCACTGTAGTCATGCCACTATGCCCAGTGGTTGAGCTCTAGGACACCGTGATGCTGTTTGCATGGAATGCACATTTTGCCTTTGTGGCAAAGCCGGATTAAAATTAATTGTTTAAATAAATTGTTTTGTTTATCTTTTTTTACATAACATTGTCCATTGCTAATGACACACAATAAATAATCTAGCATACTTTCATTAAATATATAAATTCAAGCTAAAATTTAAGATTTTATAATTAGGCTATACTGAGCCTGATCTATTTATACCTGAGATTTTCTTAGAATGAAGTTAATACCTTTTAGAAAAATGTCACTTGGGGTAAAACTCCTGCTACCCTGATTTGCATTCGTATAGCTCATATAATTTTCATTTGCATGTTAAAGCCTCCCCTGTAATTAGGGGATGGGGGGTCATGGGGGGTCAACTGCCAAGCAAGACCTGTGTCAATGTCGGACAATTCACGGCAGTTTTCGGTGTTGCCTGCAAATTGCTGTGTGCAGTCGTAAACCTGAACTTCCACGACAATCTACAGTGCCGCTTACTGACCAAAATCCCACTTTTCATTTATGTTCAGGTATGTTAATGTGATAATTCGTTTTTACAACAGATTTTTACTAATTTAATGTGTGACATGTCGTAATAACGAATGTTCAACTTGGAAGTGAGATATTCTCAGGTTGAAGGCAGCCTAGTTTTTGTCTGGTCATGTGATCTCAGCATGTCAGACCCGCTCCATGTCAAATAAAACCACTTTAATTATGACACTCTTCAAAATATCCTTCATTTCTGTAGAGCTGGACATTTTAATAAGGATCAAATGACTGAGTTCAGCTTTGAGAATGAAACCAACCTGTTTGTTCCTCAGTTTTCTCATCTTTGACTGTTTCTTCAAGCTTCACATCTTCATGTTTCACTCTGGTTGTTTCCTCAATGTTCACGTCTTCATGTTTCACTCTCAATGTTTCTTCAATCTTCATGTCTTCCCTCTTCACTTTAATAAACGCCATCTTTATAATAGTGTCACGTGGCTCTCAGTCGCTTCACCAGTAGTGCTGCAGTAATCAAGTGTGACTAAACCAGAGGAGCATTGTGCTTTTATAGAGGTTTCAGGGGGCCGTCCTTACAGGTGAAGATAAAGCATATAAAGGATGTGAGCAGTTATAGGAACAGCTCTAATCCAATCAGCACAACTATAACACTGATTATCATAGAGATCAGGAAGAGTCACACCTTCATCCATTCATTCACACTTAACTCAGATATCGATTAGCATCAACAATCACACCAGTTAAAGTCATGAGGCAGAAGCAGAAGAGCCATTAAAGACAAAAAGTGAAAAGCCTCACTTACCAAGATTTTACATTTGTATTCCCACACACCTAAAGCAAAAGACATTCATTTTAAATGTTTACCTTTCTGCTGACTTTCTACGGTGAAATAATTTCACCAAAATAATGTAAAAGTGTCTTGTCGCTGTAAAACCATGGCTAGTGTTGTCTTTTGTCTCTGTGATGCTCTTGATGATTCTCCTTCATTACTTTAATTGGTGTCATTGTTCTTGCTAATGAATTTGTAAACTACAACATCTGATGGGTGTGTAGCTAGCACACTATTAGCACTATTAACTATTAGCACTATTTCCCTCTACCATTGTTTAAATTTGTTCATTTTGAAGTTTAATTGAATTTGGTTATGATATTATCTGAGTAGTATTATAGTAGTATAGGTTAAGATCTTGGATATACAGAAGGGTGCACACTTCTTATATTCAGGGATGCAAACGGGTGAGGGGGAAACAAAAGGTGAGAACATTGCGTAGCTAGAGAAAACATTCTCAGAGGTCAGGACACTTTTTTATATTTTTACTTTTCATGCTCATTTCTAGTCAGTGTTAAGTATCTTTGCATCTACCTGAAAACTAATTCTAACAGGTAAAAAAGTTTTGGTGTTTTATGTAGGGCAAAACAACCCTTTATAAAACAAAAAAAGGATTCAATAGATGTGGGAGTTGAATACATAAACAAAAACAAGAAGACAACAACCAGATAAAATGTAACCCTCAAAACTGAAAACTGAAGATCCCACTGGCTACAAATGCATCAATACGGGATACTTTGTACACCACCCCGTAAGTTAAACCCCATTTATTCGGATGTTTAGCCACCAGAATTTCAAGGGCCTGCATCATTTGTTTGCCTGCATGTTTCAGCCTTGCCCGTTTATCTTTGACGCATTTATTTTCATGTATTGTTTTTTATTTTTTTATTACCTTGTTATGTCACTCTTCACAAAACAAACGAACAGCCTGAACGGACAATATGTTGTGAAATGTGCATATGGAAATTGTATAAGATCTTGCTATTCGTTGGTCAATTTGAACTTCAATTTCAAAAGCAGCTGTACAGATCCAAAATACAAAACACTTCTTTGTTTTATGTAAGAGCTCTTCAACTCTAGTCCTGAAGTGACAGTGTCTTGCTGAGTTTAACATTTTCATTTCAACATTTGTGAAAATAAAACGTTTTTTATTCACAAAAGTCGTTTTTTTACACGCACACACACACACTTGGATATGTGGTTACTCTCCGTAGGCATAATGGTTTTTCTAATGTACAATCCCCCTACACTAACCCTACCCCTAAACCTACCAATCACAGAAAACTTTTGGCATTTTTTGAATTTCAAAAAACACCATTTAGTATGTTTTAGTATGAGGACACAGATGTCGTCATAAACCATGTTTACGTTGTAATACCGATGTCATTATACACATTTGTGTCCTCCTAAACATATACATGAACATACACACACTAACAGCAGGCCCTGACAGGAGGAGGACAGAGTAAAGGTACACAGGACCTACAATTTCCACACTTTTATTAGCCCTGGGTCCAGTGGACCCGAACATCCTGTGTAATATAAATGTGTAGGGGGGTGTACAGTGTGTGGTCATTGAAAATGTGTTCTGATATATATTCCTCACAGAAAATGAGCCAAGGCCAATGAGTCTCAGTTTGAAAAAATAATTAATCGTATCATTTTTCTTTTGATAAAAAATGAAAACGGGTCCAACAGACCCGAACACCATACAAGGGTTAAATCACTCATTAGCCAATGGTTTGCAAATATATCATGTGATGACTTTACTTGTTGAGGCACATGATTATTACCTCATCATTTACTAGTTGTATTTGACACATGAATTTGCCCTAATAATGCATTTATTAATGATTTATTGGCTAGAAGTTGAAAAACATGGCTTTGGCTCTTTGTGGTAATTAAACAATTCATTAATAAAATAAGTTATTAGGGAATTCAATTATGATGACATTTAATTAATGGTAATAGGCATTAATTATTATTGCATATTAGTGCGCCCATATTGTAAAGTGTTACCATTTATTTTGTACTTCAAATCTTTTTTATTGGTTTTTGGTGACAGTACAGAATAGAACATCATAAAAACAGTAAACAGTAAAACATTGTCCATTTATAAACCATTTTGCGAGGTTAATGAAACAGGATAGCATTGAACTGGCAAAAAGCATTCTGGATCCAAAATATAGGCAAGAAACAAATGAAGAAAAAAAAAAGGAAAAAGAAAGGGAAAAAATGAAGGGAGACCAAATTCCCCAACACCCCCCAACCCCCAACGAAGCACCCACCCACCCACCCACCTTTAGCAATTAACTTGCCTGAGCACTTAGGCTCGACTTCCACTACTAAGTCCATCCTTCTGGATCTCATTTCCCTATTCCAAAAGTAAGCCCTATAGAACTTGAACAGGAACACTAGTTCAAAACATAACTTTCATAGCATAAAAGTGCAAAAGGGAAGAACCTTACTAACCAAACAAAATAAAATAAATTAATAAAAATAAAACGAATAGACAAAATGATAAAAATAGTGAATAAAAATATTTGTTTTTAGATGTTTAAGATGTTATATATGTACAACTACCAGTTATCAAAGTGATTTTACAATAGTATAAAGAAAAGGAAAACTTAAGAGAAATAATTAGTCTCCGCATACACATGGACACATAAAAGTTGGCCCTCAACCCATGCCGGAGAAGATATGCATGCAAAATGATATAGTCTAGCGTAAAAAAAAAAATAGGAATAAAATAAATAATAATAATCACGAAACAGAACAATGCCTAAAAAATTAACTAAATTAAATCAGTAAATAATAACAAATCTACATATTCAGGCATATAAAACTTCAGTCAGCCAGAAACTATTAAGTTTGCCGTATTGAACGACTAGAGCAGTGGTCACCAACCTTTTCAAGCCAAAGATCCCTGACCTCAGCCTTGATGAAAGGCAAGATCTACTTATAGATTTTTCATGGCCGATTCAGAGTTTTTTTTTATTTATTTCGAGAACATCTGTCGTTTTTTTCTTTGCTTAAGCAAATTATTTTGTTGTTTATTTGCTCTATAACAGCCCAAACTAGCCTTAAAAAAATTAGCCATTTGAAATGTGAGGCAACCACTGCATTTTAATCACTACCCAAACAAAGGTACACACATGTAGCATGAGCAGTGTTTTTTTATTTAAATTAGATTGCATAATTTCAAGACTTTATTCAGCTTTAGCTTTGTGAAATTGATACATAAGACACACCTGCACAAAACAAAAACAGATGGACTGAATAAAAATGCTAATTCACTTTTTGACAGTAGATGGTGCTTATGGAAAAGAAGCGTTTCTTTGGGTACCGCTGTAAAATGCCATCAAAACTATTCTGGAGACAGTTTCGTTCAGAGATACATTCATTTAACCCCCCTCCCCTCCCCAATTCAATATTTATATTTTTCTTCCTATATTTCAAGCATCCCGAACGGTTATCTTGCTGGATTTATTTATAACTGGTCCACTTCGTGTTTTTACAGATCAGATATCTGATTTATCAGAATGATTCCATTTACACTTGGTCACATAAATGTGGTGTCTTCAATTCCCACGTTATATGCATTTTTAATGGAGTTCACGTCACCGAAATCAACAAATATGAGCTGCATTGTATTGATCAACAGCTAATTTCAAATCAAGGGCTGCAATAGGAGAGAGAGTGGCATAAGCACTGATCATTTAGTTACTTTACTTTTAATGATAGTGATTGTGTATGAGCGTCTGCAACTTTTACTTTCCTTTGCGGCGGTTTGCTGAAGAGATATTCAGCTGCAGTAGCGCTGTCATAACTATAGCATCGGTCGATTTGTTGCTGTGTGAATTGAGGTTGCAGAGAATACATTTTGGGAGCATAAGGAGCGATTTCGTGCCTTGATAATGTGTTTGTACGGCTTTACACAGAGAGGCCGGAAGCCGGATAGCTGGCCTGAATGGTTGTAACGTTAGTCAAGTGAAAGCAAAACTCACGTATCTGATATTTCACAGGGGTTTATTATCCGCGTCGTCGATCCCACGCGCACATGGGGCAGTTTGCAAAACACTTCACTAACAACTGTGTTACTGAACAGAAAATAAACAGTGAGAGCAAACAGATATATTACACGCATACATGCGACGTTCCCAGCACGCGCTCCGTCCACGGCACGGACTGCCTTCTGCATTAAAGGAGCGGTACATAATTCTACTTGTTACATGTTGTTAATTATTTTTCGGTTATTTATCGGGAGCTACTGGGACAGTGATAAAGATCGACCAGTCGATCGCGATCGACGGGTTGGCGACCACTGGACTAGAGGAACTATGGTTTCCGACTCATGGGTAGGCTACGGCCAAAAAACAACAACAAAAAAATAGTTCCTGCTATTGTATCAATTCACCGACCGGAAGCAGAGAACGGCATTACTTACACCCCCGGCAGGTTGCTATCGGGTAATTAACAGAGTACATTAGCCACGTTATGGAACATGATCCAAGGAGCGGGCAGATGCAGCAAAGTCTTCGGCCTCCGTCAACGAAGCGAACATCTTCTTACCTCCATCTTTCGTCCAGATAAAGTTGGTTTGTATCCCAGGTTGTATAGTTCTGCCATCACAGAGCGGTATTTTGCGCGTTGAGTCGCCACTTCGGGCGCGTAATCTTCGTAGATGGTGACTGGGCTGCCTTGATAAACCAGTTTACCTCTTTTGGCTCGAGCCTCACGAATGATCAACTCTTTTTCACGGTAACGGTGGAGCCGGATTTTGACTGGCCTCGGATTCTTCCCGATCGCTGGTTTACTAATGAGAGCTCTGTGTGCCCGGTCAATCTCCGGCGGAGAGGGTAAAATGTCTTCTCCCAAAATGTCTACGAGTACTTGCGCGAAGAAAACGGAAGGACGCGGCCCTTCGAGGGATTCCGGTAAGCCCACGATCCGAATATTGTTACGACGCCTGCGTGATTCAAGGTCCACAACTTTATCATGCAGTTTGGTGTTACTTTTAGCCAGTGTGGCGCAGGTCACTTCCAACGCTCGTACCCGCTCATCTACATCATTGGCACTCGATTCGAGCGAAACAATTTTTTGTGTGTGATCCGCCAACGTGGTCTGAATGCTGTCAATCTTCTCCTCGAGAGTTGAGATGGCTGTTTTAAATTCGGCTGATAGCGCTTGGCGATGCTGTTCAAGGAGCTTGGTCATAGCTGCCATGTTAAGCTCGCTAGCAGCGTTATCTGTCGAGTCTGTTTTCGTTTCTTTTTTGCTCTGCTTAGCTGATTTTGAAGTCATGTTTAGACAAAATTATACCATGTGTGGTATATTGTTTGTTTTGAACCTAAAAAACGATTAAATGGCCTTAAAATGGTAGATTGGACAAGAAGATGAGGGAGCGAGGAACAAACACGTATACTCCATTAGCCCTCTTCTAATATTGTTTTTTGTGTGTGATTTTTTTTTTTTCATCAGTAAAAGGGCACGTCATTTCGATGACAGTGAAACTGAGGACGAGGCAATCCTCCCACTTCCAACTGCTCCTGAAGTGCAAATCAGCCCCTTCAAGGAATGTAAGATGGAGCAATTTATGTAACATGTATAGCTTTATTAATTTGTTTAATTAACACATTTGTTTGTGGATTAATTTAAGGAATACTATCATCAGCTCTGGAAATACACTTTTGCCTTTGAATTTAATAGGGCTGTCACTAAATATTTTTGTAATCTGTCGATTAATTAATCGAGTAATCTGATAAATGTTTTTTGTTCAGACCTAAACTAAGACCTATAGCCTTTAAAATGACTTCAAATACATATTTACTAACAATGTGGCAATAGTAATTGGTTCAAATAAAGTATCAAAAGTAGGGCTGGGTATCGAGTTCGATACTTTTTAGGTACGGACCAAATTGCCTCAATGCTATCGAGTACCGAAACATTGCTTGATGTTCGGTAACAAATTCCAATACATAAGTGATTAATCTTGTCAATGTCAGTAAGCAAATGAGCATGCAGCACGATTGGCTGTGGCGAGGCATCTGAATTTTGCGCGTCATCAGAACCACGTGATTGCAAACAAGCTATTACAATTCAAATGTCTCCTTGCAAAAATGCTATTTTTCCCGACACATTCATAATCATTAGGCTACTTTTGCCAGTGCTTTAAGGCAAGCTTTATGCGTGCTGAGCGCAAGGCATATATCCCGCCCCCCATTAGCCTATATTCAATTCAATTCACATTTATTTGTATAGCGCTTTTCACAATACATTTCGCTTCAATGCAGCTTTACAGAAAATGCATGTGTATACATTACAATTTACATTCATCTGTTATCAGAACTGACTAAGTAATGCATTTCAGAAATGTGCATACAAACCACGCAGTTAGCTAAAAATATATTAATTTAAACAATGTATTAATTAATGACAGAAACAATGAACTAATTGAAGTACAGAATACATGTTGTTAAATGATTAGTATATGTATTAGTATTTGCATTGGTGCTTTTTTACAGACTAAAATATATTGAGTCTCTGAGTCTGTAAAAACATTCAACGAACTGAAAAATAAAACTAAAGTTTTTTGAGGCAATGTAGTCTTATTTCATAAAATTGTTATGGGAAAAAAATATTGTTCAGGAACTGGTATCGGAAGTCAAGGTATCGACATTTTTTGAACAATACCTAATCAAAAGCAAGTAATCATATGGTTTTATTAAACAAAACTTGTAATGTATTACACAAATAAGGCTGCCCTCTAATTGTTGACTAATTTTTGTCACCTTATTTGAATATCCTCATTTGATCTGCATTTTATTTACTATATAGTATTTTATTTAGTAATCCAGAAATATTTAAAAAAATATATAATTAAAGATGAGGAGTTTGGTAAAAAATACAATGGAAATCGTGAAAAAAATTTTTTAATTAAATAATTTCATATGGCCATTCTTTTTTTATGCTGTACATCTTCCATGCTTTCATTTCTTTAACATATTTTCCTGTACAGCTACAAGCAGATCAAGGAATTATTCAAAACCATTGGCCAGAAAGGAGGCGGAGACTAGGAATTGTGAGTATTTGAAAACACAGGACATGTGAGTTATAAAGTTGATATGCATGCGACAGCAGACAATTAAAAAGTCAATTTGATACCAGTTAGACTTAAACATATGCATGTTCGTGAGCTTTCATTGACCTCTCCCATTTCTCCCACTTTTTTCCTGTACAGCTACCAGCAGAGCAGAGAATTACACCCAAGCATTGGCCAGAAAGGAGGCGGAGACTATGAATTGTGAGTATTTGAAAACACAGGACATGTGAGTTATAAAGTTGATAATGATATGCATGCGGCAGCAGACAATTAAAACGTCAATTTGATACCAGTTAGACTTAAACATATGCATGTTTGGGAGCTTTCATTGACCTAGGGCTGTACCAGAATATTCAAATATTCGTTCGGTGGGTTGGGATTTGATTTTCAAATTTGGGATCTGAATATTGTTAGTTTTTTTCTCCCTTCCGCACACCTGGCATCCCCCTCGAAACGGTTCTTATTCGCGCTTGAATATGTTTATACAATACTCTTTATTTTTATTTTTTTTACAATTAATAATTATCTTAGCCTAAGTGTTCCCTGCAAGGCTGCAACTGAGTATTCTTTCTCTGTCTAGAGCGCACAACTGCATGAGCTTATGCCTGAGCTTGCATTTTGGGTTAAGCTGCGTTCGTTTGACATTGTGGAAAATAGAATACTAGAATCAAAATGTATTATCCTTTTTACCCGTTAGGGATGTGACGGTGAGAAAATGTTCCCTCACCATCACATTACAGTGCTGCACTGTGCAGCTGTGAAAGAATGAAAGTGCGGCCATGCACATTTTAGTTTCGGTTTTGAATTAGTGCTAATTCGGCTGCGGGTTGCTTAAATGGTGGGTTCATTAGTTTATTATTCTTAATGAAAAACACAACAACAAAACAGCACAATGACAAACTCACTTAAATAGGCGCTTTTCCATTTCGTTTTGAAACCAAATCTTCTGCAATCATCTTGTCATTCAGCTCCTCACTTTCGTGATGAATGAAATCTGACTCTCGTTCGGCTCACGCTGCATGTTCAGTTTTTAAAGGGTTAGTTCACCCAAAAATGAAAATTCTGTCATTAATTACTCACCCTCATGTCGTTCGACACCCGTCAGACCTCCGTTCATCTTCAGACACAAATGAAGATATTTTAGTTGAAAGCTGATGCTGAGAAAGGCTTCAGATAGGCCTCCATTGGCATTCAGTACATTCACACTCCCAAGACGCATAAAAGGCACTTAAAACGTCGTTACAAAGTCCATCTCACCACAGTGGCTCTACAATAATTTTACGATGCAACGACAATAGTTTTTGTGCGAAAAAAAAATCAAAATAGCACCTTTATCCAACTTGTTCTTGTCTTCCGTGTGTGCCTCCACGACGCATGCGCGAGAATATGACGCAGATCCGGCGTTCGGACACATGACCCAGAAGCGATTTGTTTACAAGCAGAGGAAGACGCGCGTGTCTAAGCTGTTGAATTCTACATTGATCGTGCTTTAGGTCTCGGCGTAGTTCTCAAAATCGGTCTAAAGTGTGCATTTCATGGATTCCCGAACGCTGGATCTGCGTCATATTCTCACGCATGCGTCGTGGAGGCACACACGGAAGACAAGAACAAGTTGGATAAAGGTGCTATTTTGATTTTTTTTTTTGCGCACAAAAACTATTGTCGTCGCATCGTAAAATTATTGTAGAGTCACTGTGGTGAGATGGACTTTGTAACAACGTTTTAAGTGCCTTTTATGGGTCTTGTGAGTGTGAATGTACTGAATGCCAATGGAGGCCTATCTGAAGCCTTTCTCAGCCATCAGATTTACACTAAAATATCTTCATTTGTGTCTGAAGATGAACGGAGGTCTGACGGGTGTCGAACGATGGGGGTTAGTAATTAATGACAGAATTTTCATTTTTGGGTGAACTAACCCTTTAATTCTCTAACTGAACTAAATTATTTTTTACTACTATAAATATATCAAAACGACGGTGGGCAAGTGATCTAACCAGTGTAATGCCTGAACACCGGTAACACCAACTATCACAGCAAGCCTATTACCCGTTATTATCAATCTAAAGGAATCTATATATATATATATATATATATATATATATATTTAATAGGAAAAAAAGGGTTTGACCAAATTGTAATGCCTCTGTATACTCTGTCTGCAGTACATATATGCAGTGCGTGTTGCAGTATGTATGCGATGCGCTGTTGTGCTTTCACATATGCCGCGTTTGCAGTTCGTAACTGGTTGTATACCACAAACACAGCATTTATTCATTATTTTTTATTTCAAATCCACTGAACATGGCTTGTCATCATTGCAATTCTCTTGTATACACTCTTTCATAGATGCAACGTTTAAACGCACTACATATTAACGTTTTATTGAATTCCTTTATATTTATAAAGCCTAGTACTTTAGATTTATTTTAGATGCTATCGCACTTTTAACATGTTCAAACTAATATCTTACCTGATGTGTTGTTCCCCTCTTTAGCATCATCCCACACTGATTTCAGTGAAGGTAGGTACTGAAACTTTTGTTTACATTTTACTATTCATACTTTTATAGTGATGTGCACTTTTTTATTCTTTTTTGTTTTTTGTTTTCTAGCTTGGATACACAAAATTCTTGCTAACCAAGAAATTATCAAAGAACAGATGTGCACATTAGTGTTACGGCTGTGAATCAAAGACAATGGATCCAATAGCGTAGTGAGAAATATGCTCATTTATTGGGTAGGCACCAGTTCAAAGAAGCTCAATGTCCAAAGAGATAAAGAGATAACAGGATGGAAGAGACTGCAAACAGCAGACAGGCAGGCAAAACCCCGGCGATGCAGTGCAGGCAGCGAAGCAGGGAATGCAGCGGGCAATGGGCCAGGCGGAATCCAGGAATCCGGAACGGAGAAGACACACGGGAAACAGGACGACAGCCACGAACACAACGCCAGGAAGCCTGTAACGAACTGACAGTGATAGTGGGTGAGAGAGCTGCACATAAAGCCTGGTGATAATGTGCTGCAGGTGGAGGTGATGAGCACCGTAATCAGTAACCACGCCTCCACACAACCTCACAAACACAGAGAAGAGAGACCATGAATTGATGAACCGTGACAGTACCCCTCCCCCTAGGAGCACCTCCTGGAGCTCCCAGGAGGACCTACCTGTCGATTGTAATTATCGATAAGGGAGTGATCCAGTATGTCCCTGGCAGGAACCCAACTTCTCTCCTCCGGACCGTAACCCTCCCAGTCCACCAAGTACTGGAATCCGCGTCCCCTCCGCCTAGAGTCCAGAATACGATTTACCGAATAAGTAGGTTCCCCATCTACGAGTCGCGGCGGGGGGGGGGGGGGGGGGTGGGGGACCGGGACAGGCGGATTAATGCGAGCATGAAAAACAGGTTTTAATTTGGAAACATGAAACACGGGGTGAATCCTCCCGTACGCGGGAGGTAGTTTGAGGCGGACTGCCACCGGACTAAGAATCTTGGTGACAGTGAATGGGCCAATGAATTTAGGAGCTAACTTATTACTTACGGAGCGGAGAGGAATGTTCTTAGATGAAAGCCACACTTTTTGACCCACGACGTAGACGGGAGGCTTAGACCGATGGCGATCGGCTTGGGCCTTGGTGCGTTTACCCACCTGAAGCAGAGTCTCGCGGGCTCTGCTCCAGGTGTCACGACACCTCTGGACGAAGGCGTGAGCGGAGGGGACCGCGACTTCGGATTCCAGACTGGGAAAAATTGGTGGCTGGTACCCTAAGCTACACTTAAATGGCGAAAGGCCCGTACCTGACACTGGTAACGAATTATGCGCGTACTCAATCCATGAGATGCGTTGGCTCCAGGAGGAAGGATTCTTGGAAACCAGACATCGCAACCCTCTCTCCAGGTCTTGGTTAGCCCGTTCAGTCTGGCCATTAGTCTGGGGATGAAAACCCGAAGACAAGCTAACCTTCGCCCCTATTAATTTACAAAATTCTCGCCAAAATTTGGACACAAACTGAGGTCCCCTGTCGGAAACCACGTCCATCGGGAGGCCATGTAAACGAAAGACGTGATCGACCACAGCTACCGCTGTCTCCTTAGCAGAGGGTAATTTAGGTAAGGGAATAAAGTGAGCCATCTTCGAGAACCGGTCCACGACGGTCAAAACGACCGTCTTGCCCTGGGAGGGCGGTAATAAAATCTAGCGCAATGTGGGACCAGGGTCTCGAAGGGATCGACAGTGGTTGAAGGAGCCCATCGGGAGGGCGATTAGAAGTCTTACCCATGGCACAGACTGAACAGGCCAAAACAAAATCTCGGATGTCACGAGCCATCCTAGGCCACCAGAATCGTTGCTTTACCAAAAACTTGGTTCTATTGACCCCTGGGTGACAAGCTACATTGGAACAATGACCCCATCGTACCACGTCAGACCGAACTCCCTCTGGTACAAATAATCGACTCGGTGGTCCGCCGGGCGGAGGCGTTACCCCTTCTAAGGCTGATCTAACCTTCGATTCGACCTCCCATGTGAGTGTGGAGATACTGAGTCTCTCAGGTAAAATGCACTCGGGAGTGGACGGGCGTTCGGAGCGGTCAAAAACGTGCGATAAAGCATCGGGTTTGATGTTCTTGGAACCCGGGCGGTACGAAAGAGTAAAATCAAAACGTCCGAAAAAAAGAGACCATCGAGCCTGCCTAGAGTTGAGTCTTTTGGCAGATCTGATGTATTCCAGATTCTTATGATCGGTCCACGCGATGAAAGGTACCCCCGACCCCTCTAGCCAATGACGCCATTCCTCCAATGCAAGTTTTACTGCCAACAGCTCTCTGTTACCAATGTCATAATTGCGTTCGGCTGGCGACAGACGGTGAGAAAAAAAAACGCGCAAGGATGCATCTTGTCATCCGAGGAAGAGCGCTGGGAGAGAACTGCTCCTACCCCCACCTCTGACGCGTCCACCTCCACCACGAACTGACGTAAAGGATCAGGTGTCACGAGAATGGGAGCCGAAACGAAGCGGCTCTTGAGGTTGGTAAATGCGGCCTCGGCTGCACCAGACCACCTGAACGCAGTTCCAGGGGAGGTCAACGCGGTCAGAGGCGCGGCTAGCTGGCTGAAATTGCGAATGAAACGCCGATAAAAATTGGCAAATCCCAGAAACCTCTGTAGGGCCTTACGGGAATCTGGGATTGGCCAATCTATCACAGCCTTAACCTTGTCAGGGTCCATGCACATTCCCTCGGATGAGATGATATAACCTAAGAATGGAACAGACTGTGCATGAAACGCGCACTTCTCCGCCTTGACAAAAAGCCCATTCTCTAGCAACCTCTGTAACACTAGTCTGACGTGCTGGACATGTTCCTGGAGAGAAGATGAAAAAATCAATATGTCATCCATATCTCCCAGCACGTCATTAACTAGTGCTTGGAAGACTGCTGGGGAGTTAGACAGCCCGAAAGGCATGACTAAGTATTCAAAATGGCCCCTAGGGGTATTAAATGCAGTCTTCCATTCATCCCCCTCCCTTATGCGGACCAAATGATAAGCATTACGTAAATCCAATTTCGTGAATATGGATGCTCCCTGTAACCTCTCAAAAGCTGAAGACATCAACGGCAAAGGATAAGTATTCTTTACCGTGATGTTGTTCAGCCCTCGGTAATCAATGCAAGGTCGCAGAGAACCATCCTTCTTAGCCACGAAAAAGAACCCCGCCCCCGCTGGAGAAGAGGAAGGGCGGATGAACTCAGAAGCTAGAGAATCAGAAATGTATTTCTCCATGGCCTCCCTCTCAGGAGTAGAAAGTGAATATAACTTGCCCTTAGGCGGAGACTTGCCTGGAAGTAGATCTATGGCACAGTCATAGGGACGATGAGGAGGAAGAGAAGCAGCCCGGGACTTACTGAACACCTCCTTCAGGTCGAGATACTCCTCTGGCACGTTTGATAAATCCATCGTCTCCTCCTGAAACACAAAACTAGACACAGACGAACGGGCAGACACAAGACAAGAGGCATAGCACTGATTACTCCAGACCGTGACCGTGCTGTGTCCCCAGTCAATCCTCGGGTTGTGCTTCTCAAGCCATGGATGACCGAGGACAACAGGTGCGTGAGGGGAATCAGTGAGGAGGAACGTGATGGTCTCAGAGTGGTTGCCCGAAATAGTGAGTGTAATCCTGTCCGTGGTGTGAGTGATGGTGGGTAATGTCTGTCCATTGAGGGCGTGTACAGCAATGGTGTTGGGAAGGGGAGTGATGGGAATCTTGAGTCGGTGAGCCAGAGAACAGTCAATGAAGTTACCCTCCGCTCCGGAATCCACAAGGGCTTGACACTCGTGATAACCGTCTGCCCACTGCACTCTTCCCGGAAGGAGGGTCGGGGACGAGGATTTCCCCAACGCAGCTCCACCCGACAGTAGCCTCCTCTCTACTGCCGGGCTTGACCTTTTACTGGACACTGGTTGAGGTGTCAATGCCCCGCCGCGCCACAGTAAAGACACAGTCCCTCCACTCGACGACGCTCTCTCTCCTCCCGGGAAAGCCGAGCTCTGCCTACCTGCATGGGCTCGGGTGCGTTGGTGGGACTGACCGTGTTAGCACCAAGGAACTCGTGGAAATCCGGGGTCCTTCTCAGTCGTGTGCGTTGGTTCAAAGACTCGAGACGTGAGTCAACCCGAAGGGCCAGATCCATGAGTCCGTTAAGGTCCGAAGGCAGGTCCACTGCGTACACCTCCTGCTGAACACAGTCAGCCAGCCCATGCAGGAAACGGTCCCACTGCGCCTCCTCGTTCCATCTACACTCTGCGGCCAAGGTCCGGAAGTCAATGATGTAATCGGAGACGGGTCTATTACCTTGCTGGAGTTCGGCGAGTCTACGGGCCGCCTCGCGTCCCGTAGCTGCTCGGTCAAAGACCCGTCTCATCTCCTCTGAGAGTGAGAGGAACAACACGGATCTTGATTTTCCCAGACCGCCGTTCCCCAGCGTGCCGCACGCCCCGTTAATAGGTTGATCACCAACGCCACTCTGGAAGCTTCTGTAGAAAACGAAGTTGGTTGCAACGAGAAAAACAAAGAATATCTCGTTAGAAATTATCTACACAGATCGGGCTCACCCGCATAGCGTTCTGGCGTTGGGATCCGGGGTTCGTGCGGATTGATGTTACTGAAGGGCTGGGGAATCGGCGGTGGTGTAGGTGGCGGCGCAGTGGGCACTCCAAGCTGTTGAATGAGTGTGGAGAGCTCGGACACCTGCACTGCCTGGGCTGTACTCGTCGCTTGTTGATCCTGACGATCCATACGCTGATTACTCGCGTTGAGATATTCCTGGAGTTCGGTCACCCTCGCTGGATCCATAAAGATGGTCAGTTCGTTCTGTTACGGCTGTGAATCAAAGACAATGGATCCAATAGCGTAGTGAGAAATATGCTCATTTATTGGGTAGGCACCAGTTCAAAGAAGCTCAATGTCCAAAGAGATAAAGAGATAACAGGATGGAAGAGACTGCAAACAGCAGACAGGCAGGCAAAACCCCGGCGATGCAGTGCAGGCAGCGAAGCAGGGAATGCAGCGGGCAATGGGCCAGGCGGAATCCAGGAATCCGGAACGGAGAAGACACACGGGAAACAGGACGACAGCCACGAACACAACACAACGCCAGGAAGCCTGTAACGAACTGACAGTGATAGTGGGTGAGAGAGCTGCACATAAAGCCTGGTGATAATGTGCTGCAGGTGGAGGTGATGAGCACCGTAATCAGTAACCACGCCTCCACACAACCTCACAAACACAGAGAAGAGAGACCATGAATTGATGAACCGTGACAATTAGTTAAACTGGTCTACGACCTCAAAAAATTATCAACTACAGACGACAGCCCAACGTTAGATTCAAACTGTTTTCCACTTTCGAGTTTCCAACAACTGCAAGTTATTGAGCTGCAGCAGGAGGACTACAAGAGAGCTGTGTTAAGATTTCATGTTTCATTAGAAAACTCATCCATTTATCCATGTCAGTGTTTTCATCTTTTGCTCATTGTGAATGGTACCAGAAGTTAAAACCAGGGGCGGTATGAAGGCAATTAAAAAAAATAAGTCATTTATGTTGTAGCGCAAAACGTTCAAGTATGAAATGAGCTGAAATACAAATGAATAAAAACTCTATTTTTAAAAATAAAATAAAAAACTAAACAAAATTACTAAAACTCTTTTACTAAAATTTTATTTAAAATGAAAGAAGAATTAAATTGAATTATTATAAAATATTAACACAAACTATAGGCCTGTATGATTGCAGTGATACTAAAATAACACTAATATGGTCAAATCTGTTACAGTATGTTTTATATACATATATATACATATACATAAAAACATTGTCAATGCTGGCAAATGAACATGGTATAAGTGGGATAATCAATGGCTAGGTGTGCATTAAATGATTTTACTGTGCAATAGGGCTGGGTATTGACACAAATTACATTCGATTTCGATTCGCACGCTTTCAATTTCTATTCAATATTGATTATTTTGGATATGTATGAGGTATAACACATGAGAATTTTCTCAAGGAAAACTAATTTCTGAACTAATGTTGTAAACTATGGGAGTCAGTTGATACTACATTAGCCTAATAATATTGAAGGTAAAAATGAACAGATTTGTATACAAACACTTAAATGACACTAAATTATGTTTTTTTAAAAAGAAAATAATAATAAAGTTATAATATTAACTTTACAATTACATAATCATAATTCTACTCCAATTAGTTTTTTGAAATGTAAACATTTAAATGGTGGCTGCATAAAAACGTGCCAGATTTATTCATACATACATTAAATATTGAAGAACATTGACAATGAATATCCTATGTAATATGGTGCATATAATTAGCTAAATGCTCCTATCTAGAGTTAATTTTTCTAGCTGACTAGCTAACGTGTTTATGGACACTGGATATGGTTTTTCTGAGGTAAATGTGACCTTACATGGCATTGTTTACAAGCCGTTTTACTGACGTCTTTCTGAGGTTGAAACACTGATTGAGCTATTCTATAATGTGACATGATATGGATTTCAGTAAGTTGTCCTGTATCTTTAAACACACTTTCAGAAGCGTATTCATGTTTATTTCGCGCTGTTACTGGTATTAACGCGGAAGAGAAGATCCGTTCATGTGCATTCCACGCTGCCGGTTCTTTTGAGCTGAGCTGCGGCAGAGCGATCTCGCCGCCACAGCGCCAAAACAGTATTTCTGTTTTTGAATTTTGTAAAAAATAGACGTCATTTGAAATCTGAGACTTTGTTTCATATCAATAGTAATAAAGCACAAAGATGATTGCGATTTATTGAATGGGAGGCGTGCTACTATGTTTATTTCATTCATTTACTGAAAACAGGATGACTAATCGGAATTTAAGAATCGATATTGTTTTGTAAAAGTGAGAATCGATTAAAATCCATATTTTTTACCCAGCCCTACTGTGCAACATGAAAGCAAGTAACCGCCCAAAGCTAAGTGGGGCATTACATCTATAAATGCACAGCTAGCCATTGATTATCCCTTACATAATGATATTACACCCCTGGTTTACTCTAATTGATTTGCTGAAATCAAAATGTGGATGGTAAAATAAATAATTCCAAAAGAACTTAATTATTTTTAGAGGAAAAAGACGTTGTTCCACTCTATGATTTGACACTTGTTTATTCATTTTTGTATGAATTCATTTTTACAGATAAACACCTTAGCCTTGAGGGGAGGCACGACAGTCAAGGAAAGTGTTTGGCGGATCCTCAGTTTTCTTCTTACAAATGACATGGCCCGTCAGATAAATTGGAGGGGGATTAATGGAAAGGCTGCATTCAAAGACGCCTCTTTAAAAACTGTAATTAATGGTAAGGCTTTCTAAAAATAACTACTGGTCTGTACCCATTATTTATTCATGTTTGTCCTAAAAATGTTAGATTTATAATAAGTAACAATAACACTATAATAATGAAATAATACTTACTGTTGGTCATAAATGTGTCATTGCAGCTGCAGTGAGAAGAAACCGCCTTACTGCTACAGCCACTGACCAGGAAATCGAACAGTGGATTAAAAGATGGCTACAGCTTGCCAAGAGAAAAAAAAAAAAGTGTCTTTTACTGGTTCTGACACACTCTCGCCCCTTGACTTTGTCCCTATTTAGACCTTGGTCTCCTGTTTCCTTTGACCCCTGCCTGTTTAACGGACTCCCCTTTTGCCCAGTTAATTAGTTCTCAAACTGGATCACTTCAAGTTCAACAATGAATTAAATGCAGTGACAATAGTTATATATATATATATATATATATATTAGATTAGATTAGATTAGATTCAACTTTATTGTCATTACACAAGTACAAGTACAAGGCAACGAAATGCAGTTTAGGTCTAACCAGAAGTGCAATAGCAGCAAGTGCAGGATATATACAATGGTTGCGTAAGTGCTGGGCATAAAAATGTACTGAATATATATAAATATGTATAAGTAGAGAGATGGTTATTACTATAAACAGAACTGAATTTACAGATGAATATATACAGTGAATAAATATAAATATACAGATGGCTATTACTATAAACAGAATGTAAAAAGAATGTACAGGTGAATATGTACTATGAATATAATATACAGATGGCTATTACTATAAACAGAATTTTACAGATAGAGGTATATAATAATATGTTAGGCTAATATGAGGAATATAGCAGTGGATTAGGGTAGCGCAATAAATTATGGACAGAGCTATCCGAAAGAAAGTGTAAAAGTGCAGTGGAAAGTGGTTGCATATTACAGTTAGAAGTACGGTGCAAAATGCAAATGTAAACATGGTTACTATAAATACAGTCGGCAGTGCAAATGAGCATATTCCAGTTAAGATATGGTGGTGCAAAATGCATAAGTAAACAGTTGTTACTGTAATAAACAGTCGGTAGTGCAAATAACAAAGTGAATGTAGGTGTGAGGTAGGAGAGTTTGCAGTTTATGAGGGAAGTGGATCAACGGGGGTTTGAGTTCAGTAAAGAGACAGCTCTGGGGAAAAAACTGTTCTTTAGTCTGCTGGTCCTGGTCCGGAGGATCCTGAAACGCCTGCCGGAGGGCAGGAGAGAAAACAGTCTGTGGGCTGGGTGAGAGGAGTCCTTGAGGATGCTGCGAGCTCGGTGCAGACAGCGTTTCCTCTGGATGTGCTCGATGGCAGGTAGTGGAGTCCCTGTGATGCGCTGGGCAGTTTTCACCACCCGCTGCAGTGCCTTGCGCTCCGCAACAGAGCAGCTCCCATACCATACTGCCACACAGTTGGTCAGGATGCTTTCTATTGCGCAGCGGTAGAAGTTCACCAGGATAGCCGAGGAGAGCTGATTCTTCCTCAGTGTCCTCAGGAAGAAGAGGCGCTGGTGAGCCTTCTTGACCAGGCTGGAGGTGTTGGTCGTCCACGACATGTCCGCCGAGATGTGGATCCCCAGGAACTTGAAACTGGAGACACGCTCAACAGCCATTCCATTGATGTGGATGGTGTCGTGTGTGCCTCTTGACTCCTTCCTGAAGTCCACGATGAGCTCCTTCGTTTTGGTGGTGTTGAGGAGCAGGTTATTATCAGTGCACCATGTGGCCAGGTGCTGGATCTCCTCCCTGTAGGCAGTCTCATCGTTGTTGCTGATGAGACCAATCACCGTAGTGTCGTCCGCAAACTTGACGATGGAATTAGTTCCATACACAGGCTTGCAGTCGGAGGTGAAGAGGGAGTAGAGAAACGGACTTAGCACACAGCCCTGTGGTACACCAGTGTTGAGTGTGATGGACGTGGAGCAGGTGGATCCTGATCGAACATTCTGTGGTCTGTCAGTTAGGAAGTCCAAAATCCAGTTACACATTGAAGTGTTGATGCCCAGGTCTCCAAGTTTGGCAATTAACTTGGATGGGATGACAGTGTTGAATGCTGAGCTGAAGTCAACAAACAGCATGCGTGCATAGGTGTTTTTACTGTCCAGATGGGTGAGCACAGAGTGCAGTGCCATGGAAACTGCATCCTCTGTGCTCCTATTGCTGCGATAGGCAAACTGGTGTGAGTCCAATGTGGATGGTATAGAGTCTTTTAGGTGTTCCAGGACCAGCCGCTCAAAGCACTTCATAATGATGGGTGTGAGTGCTACAGGGCGGTAGTCATTAGGGCACCTCGGGCTGGAGTGTTTCGGCACTGGCACAATGGAAGTGCGTTTAAAGCATGATGGTACAGCTGCTTGGGCGAGAGACAGGTTGAAAATGTCTGTAAAAACCCCAGCGAGCTGCTCCGCACATGCCCTGAGAACACGACCAGGGATGTTGTCTGGTCCAGCAGCCTTGTGCGCGCTGATCCGGCTCAGTGCCTTGCAGACATCTGTGGAGGAGAGTGTGATTGGCGGGTGGTCATCTGAGGGTTTGAGCTTGGTGGCAGTTTCTCTGTTGTCTCTTTCAAAACGAGCATAAAAGTAATTTAGCTCGTTCAGGAAGTTGACATCAGTGGCTGCGGGGGTGGAGTGGGTGGGTTTATAATCACTGATGGCCTGAATGCCATGCCACATGCGTCGAGGGTCAGAGTTGGAAAAGTGTCCCTCTATCTTTAGCTTGTAGCAGTGCTTGGCCTTTTTGATGCCCCTCTTCAGGTTTGCTCTGGATGCGCTGTAGGCTTGTGCATCTCCTGATCTGAAGGCAGTGTTGCGTGACTTCAGCAGGAGTCGCACTTCCCTGTTCATCCAAGGCTTCTGATTTGGGTATGTGGTGATCTGTTTCTGGGTTGTAACACTGTCAATGGTGGTATTGATATGATCCAATACTGAGGAGGTGTAGGAGTTAATGTCCGTGTGAGCGCCACTGGTGGCTTGAGAAGCAAACATACTCCAGTCTGTGTTTAGAAACCTTTCCTGGAGTGTGGAGTCTGCCCCCGCAGGCCACACCTTGATTGTCTTCACTGATGGCTTCACACGGTTGATGAGGGGTGCATATTTGGGGCTGAGGAACAAAGAGATGTGGTCTGACTGTCCCAGGTGGGGGAGGGGTGTTGCAACGTAAGCTCCCGCCATGTTTGTGTAAACATGGTCTAAGGTTTTGTTTCCTCTGGTGTGGCAGGAAACATGCTGGTGAAACTTGGGTAGCACTGACTTTAAGTTTGAGTGATTAAAGTCACCTGCAACAATAAACGCAGCTTCAGGGTGATCAGTCTGTTGTTTACTGATGGCTGCGTGAAGTTCTTTCATAGCAAGCTTGGCATCAGCATCGGGTGGAATATAAGCAGCAGTTATAATGGTGGAAGTGAACTCCCGCGGTAGATAAAACGGTCTACATTTAACCATGAGAAACTCCAGGTTAGCTGAACAATGACTCCCAACAATAGCAGAGTTTGTGCACCAAGCTTTGTTAATATAAATGCACAATCCACCACCTCTTGTCTTCCCGGAGCCATCTAATGTTCTGTCTGCCCGGAGTGTGTGGCGTCCCGCTAGCTCGATAGCGGTGTCCGGTATTCCGCTGTTTAACCAGGTTTCAGTGAAGATTAGGACGTTACAGTTCAAAAGTCTCTTACTGTGTGTGATGCTGAGTCGAATCTCCTCCATTTTGTTCACTAGCGATCGTACATTAGCAAGGAAAATGCTGGGTAAAGAGAGCCGATGAGGAGAACGCGTTAGCTTAACCCGCAATCCTCCACGCTTCCCCCGCCTTTGTTTACGATCTCGCCGCCGTCTGGGTGCACTTCCGCCCGGCCGGGATGAGCGCATCGCCTCGGGCATCCTAGCGATCTCAGGAAGGAGTCGAAGATTGTCCATAAAACTGTCGGAAATTCGCAAACCAATATCCAAAAGCTCAGCGCGGGTGTACGATGTAAAGGCACAACTGTTCTGCACGAACAGACCCGAGATGAGCAAGAAAAATACCGCAAAATTGCAGAATCTGGAGAGACGCTGAGCCTCGCGATCTACTCGCGCCGCCATCTTGGTCATACAACCAAGATGTATGTATATATATATGTGTATATATATGTGTTTGTGTGTATGGAATTCAGGATGTTTCTTACAAGTATTTATCTTTTTTCCCCTTAATTTAGTTTTTTATATTTATAAAGATAATATGTATATGTATTTATCTATGTTCAACAATGAATTAAATGCAGTGACAATAGTTAAATAAATAAATAAATAAATATATATATTAGGGGTGTAACGGTACACGTATTCGTATTGAACCGTTTCGGGACAGGGCTCTCGGTTCGGTGCGCGCGTGTACCGAACGGTTATGAATGCAATATATGAATACAATCCGCTTGTTTAAAGCGCGGAACACACTTCAGTCCTAGTTCCCACACGAACATATTGAGTATTCAGTCCATTTTATCACAAAATTCAAACGATAAATGCCGTTTTAACGCTCTTTAATGTGACATGACTGATAGACGCATATCAGTTCAACTTCAAGCGGCAGCGTGCGGCGCGCGAGTGAACGCGATCAGGAAGAGATGATTGCGTTCACTGGCGCGCCGCGCGCTGCCGCTTGAGAAGGAATAAATATAAATGAATATATTAAGGTATGTTGAGGATACATTACAACTTACTGAAACGTATCATATGTTGTGTAATCACTCCATCAGTGTTTCAACCGCGGAAAGACAATAAAACATTTTGTAAACAAGGTCGTGTAGAATCACATTTACCTCAGAAGTCATTCAGTGTCCACAGCTGTTAGTTTACTAGAGAGATTAACTCTTTCACTGAATACATGCACTATATTAGCCTATATATTCATTATATTAGCCTATATATATTCATTATATACTACTTAGCCTGTTAGTGATGTCTTGTTTATTTAATGTATGTTTAAATAAATCTGTCATGAAAATTACAGCCACTAAATGATTATATTTCAACAACAAATTGGAGAAAAAAATAATAATTAGATTTAGAAGTTAATGCAAAAACTGCCTTATGTGAAGCTTATGAGTGTTGATTATTATATCTAAAAATAAATAGCAACTGAATTTAGGCTAATAGTTTGGGCTCTGTTGTTAATCTTTAATAGCTATATGTAAGTAAGGGCTCCCTAAATAGTTTACAGCATTATCTTTAAGAAACTTTTAGTTATAACTGAATTAATTTAAGGACTGACAAACATTTTTTTCATTAAACCACTGTTGAATAAAAATGAATAAAAAGCAATTTTGTAAAACTGCTGTACCAAATCCGTACCGAACCGTGACTTCAAAACCGAGGTCAGTCAGTTTTGTGTACCGTTACACCCCTAATATATATATATATATATTTAAGTGTTTGTGTGTATGGAATTCAGTATGTTTCTTACAAGTATTTATCTTTTTTTCCCTCAATTTAGTTTTTTATATTTATAAATATGTATATGTATTTATATATGTTCAACAATGAATTAAATGCAGTGACAATAGTTAAATAAATAAATAAATAAATAATATATATATATATATAGTGTGACAAGTGTCCCGAGCTCTCATTAGCGTCGCCCTGGAAACGGAGCAGGCACCTGCTCGTCATGGGCTGAGCAGTCACACCTGCGCCCCATCAAGCTCTGGCTTTATAAGCAACACAGACAAACACAGAGGTGAGAAATGTCCCCAAAGACTTGGCTAACGTATCTCTGTTATTTCCCCAGACAGCAGTGTGTGACCGCCAGCCCTCACTTCGCACGGACTCCACGGACCCCACGGACCCACACAGCACTGCGCACAGAGAGGAAAAGAGAGCGAAGGCCGAGCACCGGAAAACCCCTCACGTTGGCTATTTTCCCCAACTTGTTGATTAATAAAATCCACCCTTCGGGGAACTTCCCTCTATCCTCGTGTCGTGTACTTCCTCGTCCCGTCACAATATATATATATATATATATATAAGTGTTTGTGTGTATGGAATTCAGTATGTTTCTTACAAGTATTTATCTTTTTTTCCCCTTAATATTGTTTTTTTATATTTATAAATATGTATATGTATTTATCTATGTTTGATATTTAATAAAGCAATTTAGACTATATAAAATTTGTGAGGGATTTTGAGTATTTTCTTTATTATAGGAAAATTAGATGTGGGCCACATCTGGCCCAGATGTCAGACACCCTCTGGCCCAGATGTCAGTCACTGTCTCAAACATCTGGCCCAGATGTGGGCCATACCATTTCTGAGATGTGGCCCACATCTGGTCCGGTTGTGGCCCATATAATTTCTGAGATGTGGCCCACATCTGGTCCGGTTGTGGCCCATATAATTTCTGAGATGTGGCCCACATCTGGTCCGGTTGTGGCTGACTTCTAGCAGCCACACTCAGGCTGAGTCATCGCCGTCATTCCATGCGGTATGTGGGCCAGAAGAATGTGGAACGTGTGGGCCACAACTGGGCCAGATGTCATTTGCTATCTGGGTTCATGATCTGAAAAAAAGCGGAAATCCCCAATTTTGAAAAAAAAACTTGTGTCCCTACTTGTCATACCTGGTCACATATGTCAGGTATCTAAAACAAAATGTTTATGCGTGTGTGTGTTTTCTCTGTGTTTTAGCATTTTCTTGTTCAGGCATATTTTATGGTGTCAGCAATACATTTCAGGTATTAAATGGAGCTTGAGTGATCGAATGGAATTCAAGCGTAGTTCAGGCAGACCACTGATCGCTAAATGATGTCAGCTGACGCTCAGCTGATTTGTTACTCCACCTACTCTAATCAACTATAGTATTTAAGCTCATTCAAACTCATGTTCCTCAGTCTGTCGCACAGACATTTACACCCTAGAGATAATAGTCAGCCACACAGCCTACATGCGACTACTTAAAGTCTTATTCCTCACCTTGCTTTGCGTGACCATGGCGTGCTCCGATACGGAAGAACATGCCATCTTCTCTGTGGACCTGTCCGAGGAAACTCAATCTAACCTCGTAGACCTTGATGAAATATCCATAGAAGCCCAACCACCTCCAAGACGAAGCTCCAGATTAGCTGCAAAAACTTCATCTATCGAGGATTGGCCTATTGAGAAAATTCTTCCTGCACTTTATAAACGGAATATTCAAATTCCGCCAAATGCCAGTCATGAGGATCTATTCCAGCTCTTCTCAGAAACTGCACCGGATCAAGAGCCTATTTCACCATCAGAAGTCTCCACTCCACGACCTTCCGGACGGAAAGCGTCACAAAAAAGGAAACATTCGTCAATCGAGTCTCTTTCAGCGCACATCTCCAAACAAACGAAGTCCTCCGCATCTCGTCCTGAGCCTCAGCCTAACGAAGCAGTCCTAAATGCCTTATCTTCAATTCAAAATGTCTTATCTAACATGGATGTAAGGCTACAAGCACTTGAGAATCAGCCACACACCACCTTTTCTCCGATTCAGAACGCTTCAGGAATTCACCATCAGGCGACGCTCGCCGGTGATGTTACGTCTCACGGAAGTCTCGAATTCCTGCCAAGAAGAACACTCAGCTCCGCAGTTCCAACAGCTTCACCTGGAGTGCCATTCTTCCCACCAGCCGCAGCAATCACTCCTCAGTTGAAGACTCAAATTCTGGCAGGTAACGATATTAATTTAGTAAAGATATTGTTATGCTCTGAATCTAGCGATAAACGAATCGTTGACTGTGGTGACGTATCTGTGATACTAAAAGAAAGTGACCCCAGACTCTCTAAGAGCCTCACAATGGCCGAATTTAACATTGCTTTTGGAGTGTTTAGAGACATTATTTGCGAAATTCAACCTGAAAGAAGGCAAGAACTGGACACTTACCTGGCTATAATTTCAGATCTAGCTATGTCCTACGGCGGTACGCTGTTTTACGACTATCACAAGTCTTTCTCTGCCAAAGCAGCCATGTATATTCAGCGTTTCAACCAGAGACTGGACTGGTCAGTTGTTGACTTAGCATTAATCAGCAGACACTTCACTGGGCACCGCACCCTCTCATGTTCGCTATGTGGTTCATTTTCTCACACGTCTTCCTTGTGTCCCAAAGTATCTATCTCGGCTGGCACTACTTCCAGGCCGGATGTCGGGGAAAGTTCTCAGCTATTGTGGCGACAGTCACCCAAAGACTGTTTGTCCTCGAAGAAACAGTCGTTTCAAGAAACAATAAAAGCTGTTCCATCTACTCCTATCAACACAAGTGAACTCAAGAAAGCTTTACAAAATCACCCTAACCGTTGTTTCGTGAGCTACCTGTTAATCGGTTTGCTGAAGGGTTTTTTTGCCGGTTTAGCGTTTCTTCCTCCCTTCTCGTATACATGTAGCAATCTTCAATCTGCTATCAAAGAGACTAATATAGTAGATCGTTTATTAGAAAAGGAAGTAGCTAAAGGTTACATGATCGGCCCCTTTTCTGAACCTCCTTTTAACGTGTTCCGTATAAACCCTATCGGTATAGCAACGCGAAAATACTCCGGTAAAAAGCGGTTAATAATAGATCTTTCTTCTCCTCATTCTAATAATGGAGTTAAAAGTATCAATAGCTTAATTCCATCCGAACCCTTTTCTCTTTATTATGCATCCATCGATCATGCCATTAAATTCATTAAAACTGCCGGCAGAGGTGCTTGGTTAAGCAAAGCTGATATAACCGATGCGTTTAAAATTATGCCCCTTCACCCGTCCCAGTGGCACCTTTTCGGAGTTAGGTGGCGCAATAAGGCATACTTCGCAGTTAGGCTTCCTTTTGGTTGCAAAAGTAGCCCGCACATTTTTAACACTCTATCTGAAGCTTTGTGCTGGATATTATCCAACAATTGTAAATTGCCGTTTGTGCTCCACCTACTGGACGATTTCTTAGTTATTGATTATCCACATTCTCAACCAAATCACTCCTTTCTTGCACTTAAACAAACATTTGCTAAACTCGGCGTTCCTCTGTCGGAAGAGAAAACCTTAGGTCCTGCGCGCAAATTAGAATTTTTAGGTATCATATTGGATTCTACCAATATGCAAGCCTCTTTACCTTTGGATAAATTAAATCGTATCAGAGAATTTATACAAGCTTTTCTGCTAGCTTCATCAGTAACCAAACGAGAACTTCTCTCTTTATTAGGGCACCTTAATTTCGCTATGAGGATTATTCCACAGGGTCGTACTTTCATTTCTAGACTTCTAGAAATTTCAAAATCAGTCAGTAATCTTCATGATTCAGTATATTTAGATGAAGGCTGCAGGTCAGACTTGGCATTTTGGGCCAAACTTTGCAAATCTTGGAACGGTTTGTCATTTTTCTACCATGATCATTATGAAACGTCCCCTGACCTACGTTTTTTCACTGATGCAGCCCCCTCCATAGGTTTCGGAGGTATATTTCAGAACCAGTGGTTTGCTGATTCATGGCCTATCGAAATTTCAAGTTTGCCTTCTGATCTCCATTCTACAGCTTTATTAGAACTATATCCTATTGTAGTTGCATCTATTATTTGGGGAGAACAGTGGTGCAGAAAACAAATTGTAGTGTTCTGTGATAATAATGCTACCGTTAACATTATTAATAAAGGACGCTCTTCAGTTCCTTTCATTAATAAATTCATGAGACGTCTTACCTGGTCATGTGTACTGGGTAATTTCACTTTGCGAGCAGCGCACATACCAGGTTTAGACAATAAAATTGCTGACTCATTATCTCGATTCAAATTTCAGGAATTCAGACGGTTATGCCCAGATGCGTCCCCTTCAAGCCTCCTCTGCCCTCCCTTCAGTCTAACAGTTCTCGACTAAATGACTCCCTAGGTCATCTGATATCATCAGCTAATCAGTACATGAGATTAGGACTGGCAAAATCCACATTAAAAACGTATGATTCTGCCTGGACTTACTATTCTTCATTCTGTGTTGCACATGCAGTTTCAACTGTTCCAGTCAATATTCCTGTTGTACGTGCTTTCATCGTCCATTGTTTTGAGTCTAAAAAATTGCAGCCTTCATCCATTAAAGCATTACTATCAGGAATTCAATTCCATCTAAGATGTTTGGTTCCCGAGACTCAAAGCCTTCTTAAAGACCCCTCCATCATCCTCCTCCTGAATGGTCTTAAAAAGGAAAGTCCAGCCATTAATGATAAACGTTTACCTTTCACACTTCCTCTAGTCCATCTTATGGTTTCTCAGCTGCGCACGGGTTTCTTTAGCCCATATACTAATGCACTCCTAGAAGCGGTATTTCTTTCGGCTTTTTATGGTTTTCTGAGATGTGGGGAATTTACTGCACGTTCAAAACATTTCAATCCTTCCCAAGACCTCTCATTAGAAGATATCTCACTTAAATCTAACTATTTTGAAATTCACCTTAAACACTCAAAAACAGATAAAGAAAAGAAAGGTGTGTTTGTAACCATTTCTCGTACTAATTCTGAATTTTGTCCCCTCTCTTCCATGGTCCGGTATCTGAACTACCGTGCTCTTGCACATTCCAACGAGCCTCTGTTTTTCACTGAGGATGAGAACATCATGACAAGATGTTGGTTCACACATCACCTACGTCTTCTTTGCCAACATTGTGGTCTCGCCCCTAACCTCTACACAGCGCACTCATTTCGCATCGGAGCAGCCACAACAGCTGCTTCTACCATCCCTGCTCCTATGCTCCAAAGAATGGGACGATGGACATCCTCTGCTTTCCAGTGCTACATTCGCCCAGGAACTAACGACATCTTGCAAGCACAGAAATCAATGAGTCACTATATTTAAATTTAGACATAAACTGTTATGATCAGTAATGACAATCATCATGTGTAAAAAAAATAAATAAAATTAGTTTGTTGGGGGTTTGATAATAAATGCAGAGTTATCTAAGTATCAAGTGTAGTCTTGCTTATATTCTTCCGATCACGCATGATCGGATTCCGAATTTAGCTCAAGGAACCGCGTTCCATACCCTATTTGAGGTACGCTACCTCCAGTTGATATTGAGGAGCCGCGCTCCTCTTAGACACGCTGTCTCTAGTAGTTAAGTTCTGACGTATAGAATTTAACAACGTTATTGTGTTGGGGGATTATGTTTCAGGGATGTATCTCAAGCTGTCTTGTATGGCAGCTCGAGCATCTTTGAGCCTAAGCCTTTCGCCAAATCAAAGATTGTCAATAAATTTCATTCTCAAAAGTGGTCCTGACTGAAATGGAGCTTGAGTGATCGAATGGAATTCAAGCGTAGTTCAGGCAGACCACTGATCGCTAAATGATGTCAGCTGACGCTCAGCTGATTTGTTACTCCACCTACTCTAATCAACTATAGTATTTAAGCTCATTCAAACTCATGTTCCTCAGTCTGTCGCACAGACATTTACACCCACCTCCACCCCTTCACCTCCTAGTATCTTTATTATAGAGTATTGGATTCTGTGTAGAAATCTATTGTCATCATTGTATCTCTTTATGTAAATACGTGCTAAGAAACTTTTGGTTATTAAGAAGGCTGGGGATTATGTTTCAGGGATGTATCTCAAGCTGTCTTGTATGGCAGCTCGAGCATCTTTGAGCCTAAGCCTTTCGCCAAATCAAAGATTGTCAATAAATTTCATTCTCAAAAGTGGTCCTGACTGAAATGTATTAAATGCCTTAAATGCTTGAACCCTGATAAATGCTGCTCGCAGCTTAATCTAATTTAATAATTGATGATCTTTACAACTTCATCAACACTGAACTGACTTCAGCTGAGCAACAGCCAAAATGCATTATTTTCCTGTTATCACGCTAAAGATGCTTTGAAACAATCTGTATTATATAAAGAGCTATATAAGAAAAGCAGACTTGACTATATATAAACTTATAGGTTTGATTCATGTGTTGATTGAAACGGGTTCATAAAAGATGCTACAGAACAAGTTAATTCATCCCATTTATTATTTCATAATTTCATTCACAGACTGATTTATTCATTGGTTGTACTACATTAGCACTGACTATAATTTATATAGACCAATTTTTATTCCGTTGATAGTTTTCATAAAATAGATTATATGAAAAAAAAAAAAACAACATGCAAAATGGGATGCAAAAGCAGTTTTTCCACCCAAAACAGTATTCAACTTGAGGAAACTTGAAAAATGAAAATGAAAATGAAAAACAATTAACTAATGTCTGATCAATTATACAGAACATCTTATCACAACATTCACATTTAATGTCAATATATATATATATATATATATATATTAGTAATTATGGATAAAGGGTAAAACCACAAAGCTGTTATTTAAGTGTTGACAGTGACATTTAAGACATTCTTGAATTTCTTGACACCTTCCTTAATCCCATCCTTAATCCGACACAGGAGGCTTGGATCATAAGATTCTTCTTTCTGCAATGTGTTAACTTCCCAATTCCCTGGAAGCACTTCTCCTGTGGAAACCTTACTGGTAATCTCTGCTTTCTTCCTGACGTCCATTAGAGACTGAATGCGATCTTGAAATCCAGGCTTGGCTTCTTGTTTCTCAGACTCAATCATCAGATCGATGTAGTCAGGGGTGGACAGAGGATTGGGCTTGAGGGCGATTTCCTGCAGCCGCTCCAAGGATTTTTGAGATTTTTCAATTAGTCCAGCCACAACAACCTGGACAACCTGAAACTCCTTTTCAAGCTCTTCGAAGATCTTTTCTTTTGACATGGCCTTTCCATGTGCATCCTCGTATCGCTTTTTTAAATCCTGATAGGTTTCCTTTTTCGTTTCTTTGACATAAATCCATTTGTATTTCTGATTAAAGTGCACATTCCAAACACACTTTCCAGGACAGACCGTACACTTTCCATCTTTCATTGCACAACACTTATCTTTATCTTTGTCATTTGCATAAAAACATGTGTCATGACAAGTGAAGTGACACTTTTGGCAGTTGGTTAAGTAGTAGTCAGTTTTGTTTTCAATCTGTTTTGGGACAGTTACTTCTAATTCATATTCAAAATCCTTGTTTGCATCCATTTCAGCCTTGTGCTGCTCCAGAGCAGCTCTTGTCTTCTTGATTTCATCCAGTTTTGTCAGACCAGCATTGATTTGGGGCTGGAGGCCTTCCACATTCACTTCTAACTGGTGACGCTCTTTTAGGACCTCCCGTGTCAGAGACAAGCTCTGGGTTTCCATCGTGTTAAGGGATGTGAAGAATTTTTTCATGCTAAAAATTCCCAAATTCCAGAACATTTGGTCAAAATTGTCACAACCAGACACCTCATCCTCTGCAGATTTATTATTGGTAGCAAACAGAGCAGAGTTGTTGAACTTGAAGTGAAGTGGCTCTCCAGACTCATTGGTAGCACAGGGCACCTCAGAGACTTTGATGGCCTCAAGAACTGTAGGTTTTTTCCCATCTGCAAAGGTGACCATCATAAGGATGTTTTCAGCAATATCCTTCCCAAATATGGAAAGAATGGAGTCAAAGATGTATTTCTGTGTGTGTGTCAGACGAGCAAGTGAAGCCTGTACTACAAAACACACGGCATCAATGTGGTCGATCCCTCCTGGATCAGAGAAGAACTCCTGAATTTGCTTTGTGATTTTCTGGTCATGTGAAATTCCTCTGGTATCACCGAAGCCTGGTGTGTCCACAATAGTCAGAGAATATGGAACCTGGAAACTATACTTGTAATTAATTTGATATGCCGTTATCTCCGAAGTCTGACTTTCAGCCTGAGATTTCTGCTTCCCTTCATCTATTAGCACAAACCGGAAGTCGTCTTCCCATTGCACTCCCAGAATGTAGTTGATCATGCTGTTGATTAGAGTGGTTTTTCCTGCACCCGTGGCTCCGATCATCATAATGGTCTTGTTCCCTTTTGTGATGTTTTTCCCAAACGTGCTTCTTCTGCAGAATCCATCGCTGTTCTGCCATGTTTCAGTCAGGTTGAGTTTATACATAGGTAGGTTTTCATTGCTTCCATCTTCTATTTTCTTGCTCCGGTTGTCCTTTATACATTGAACAACACTTTTGCTCTTTTTGATGTGGTCTTTTTCCATGATTTGGCTGCTTGTGCTTTCTCTTGACATTTTAAGATCGTTATTAACAGCAGACTGTCTAATATTCTTCTTCTTCTGACCTTTTTCCACCTCTGCTGGTTAAAGGAAAAGGAAATGATTGTTTTCATTTAAATTATGTTCAATTAAATTAAATTAAATTAAAAAAATTTGCAGAAACTTACTGTCAATGCTGTTCTGTGATTTTTATTTTTTTCAATAAAATAGCTGAAAAGTTATTGCATATATTTTCTTTCTGTTTTTGAAGTAACTAAAACCACAGCTTCACTAATAGATGCAATCGCTAATACCAATCACTAATGCATTCATATAAATGTAATCTTTATTGTGCTACTTGATCTGTATCTGATTTAGAACGAGCAGAAATATGTAAGAAATATAACATCATGTGAAAGATTACATTTATATGAATGCATTGATTGGTATTAATGCTTTTAACTTCATCTGTATGATGGGGAAAATCACTTTGATCACGCAAGGAGACCTAAATATAATACCAGAGCTGCCAACTTTTCGAAAAATCTTGGAGTGAGATTTGGTGGGGCCAACCAAAATGTTGTCGCCGTACAAAGCAATTTTTTTTTCAGGGTTATTGGGACACTTTTTTCCCAGTCATGTCAATGGCAAAGTTTTTCTATTTGGAAAAAATAAATCTGTAGGCTACTTATTTTAATAATTTTATTTCACATCCTGCCCACTGATGTCCTAAAAGCAATGTTGCTATTGAAATACAGTGAATGTAATGTAGGCTATGCAATAAATTGTGCAAAAAGGGGGTTTATAAGGTGGCCAAAAACAAAATTAATAATTTTGAAAAAGCATTAGAATAGCCTACTTGATTACCCCATAATGGTCACTTTCATAAAAATATATTTACTTGTGGGTTTAAAATTCCACATATGGCACATTTACTGTCCAACAACAAATATTTTAGAAATTTGTATATTTTAGTCAGAATTATTGAGCTATTTGCAGGTGGCGGCGCTCGATCACGGAAGCTTGAATTTTAGCGGAGATTCACTTGCAGAAGCTCGTCCTCTCCAGACAGCAAAATGGACATATTTGCACGACTTTCTAACATTTACAGATGGAGAATATAATGTGAAATGTAAGTTATGCACTGAGGAAAGCACCACATCTCACCACAAACACCGCAAGGGCTATTTGTAAAGATATCTGTCAGCCTATCTCTCAGAGCATCTGAAAGGGCAAGCTGCTTTAAACCATACATGTGAAATATCTTACCAATTATTTTGAAGCCCTCAATATAAAACATGTGTCATGTTTAGGACAAATTGTATCATGCACTTTCCCTGCATCAGCTCCTTCTGCACCGCTGTTTTTCAGATGCGTTTGTACCAATCTACTCGAGAATGCTCGCGTGGCTTTGCTTGACTATTTATTTTCGTTTCGAATTGTTTAGTTTAAAAATTAACATTTCAAGCCATCTATAGGCCTACTTCTCATGTCTGTGAGGCAAGTAGGCTAGCTGCTGAGTTTGGGTTTATTTGAGACGCGCTCCAGTTCATCTGCAAAGTGAACACTGATTAAAATTAAGATAGGCTACAATTTAAACAAAACGAAATGAACTTAAATTAAAAATAATTTCTGACCCTATGTCTTTGACTTTGCACTTTTCATAATAGCCTAGATGAAATTTAAAATAGCACTGGCTAATATTTAAATATAAATATTAAACAAAGTAGCTACACTTAATAGCTACAACAAATACTGGCAAATTTCATGTCATAACTGGATTTGAGCGAACGTTGTTTTACTGGTGAGCGCGCAGTTCATGAGTGGAGCATTCGCTTGGGTCGTGTGATTTGAGCTGAGCGTCACATCGCACCGCTTCCGGAATGTGGCTTTTGGTCGCACTACGCCGCCGTAGCCTATTTATTTGCACATTTATCTTGAACCCCCAAACTGAAAGCATAACTACCTACCATAGTCGATAACGAGTAGCTGGTAACGTCTCGGTTACGGATGTAACCCTCGTTCCCTGAGGAGGGAACGGAGAAGTAACGTTAGTGACTAACGAATGGGGGTTTCGCTTAGAAGCCTATCATCTTCGAGCTTAGAGAAAACGCCCAATGGCGTGCCAATGCCATGGGGCATGCGGAATTTGCATACGTAACTCCGCCTCACCGCTATATAAGGAAGTACGTGGCAATAGCGCATTATGTTACCTGCTTGAGGAGCCAAGACTGAACTCCTGCGTTCCAGGTAGCACAGCTGATGTGGCAACGGGACGTTACGTCTCCGTTCCCTCCTCAGGGAACGAGGGTTACATCCGTAACCGAGACGTTCCCTTTCGTTCAGTCACTACGACGTAACGTTAGTGACTAACGAATGGGGGTCCCAATATAATCCCGCCACTCAGCTGTCTTCCAGTGCCCTGCGTAAGTGTGAGTACCCTGTCGTAAGACTAGTACAGACAAAGGACTCCCACTTATCACAGGATTACCAAGGTACACTGGGAAGCATATCCCAGTGAGGGAATGCCAAGGATGCCTACCCGTGGGGAAGACTTAAGAGACACATATGACCCGGCTAGGGGCTGCATATGGAGATCTTTAGGGTACCAGCCGAAGGTGGATTTTTAACCCTAGGGTTGGCGGGGGACACGCCAAGGGAAGAAACCCGCTCATTGCGGAGACTTACGGTGAAATACTCGTGTGGGGGTCGCCGGAGGGGAACCATGCACACAGGGCACCTGGC
Organism: Romanogobio albipinnatus; assembly: GCA_023566225.1. Taxonomy (NCBI): domain Eukaryota; kingdom Metazoa; phylum Chordata; class Actinopteri; order Cypriniformes; family Gobionidae; genus Romanogobio; species Romanogobio albipinnatus. Next base: position 64,094,180 of record CM042240.1, on the reverse strand, counting down.
CGGAGACGAGGGTCTGGGCTAGCTAGAGGGCAGACACACAGGTATTGGCGTAAGCAGTGCTGGAGGAGCTCAGGGCTCTCGGGGAGCTCACCTGAGGAAATATCGCACGTATCCAGTCCGTGGAGTGAAGTGGCGAGCAAGCGAAGACACCAAAGCCTGGTCCATTACCGGCCCCTCGGGGGGGCGAGTACATAGTCGGACACTGGTTCCACTCGGAGATAGTAGAATCTGGCGAATGTGTTGGGTGTCGCCCAGCCTGCAGCTCTGCAGATGTCTGTCAGCGAGGCGCCATGCGCTAGAGCCCAAGAGGAGGCCACACTCCGAGTGGAGTGTGCCCTCACACCAAGGGGACATGGTCGACCTTGCTGCTGGTAAGCCAAAACAACGGTGTCCACTATCCAGTGGGACAACCTTTGCTTTGAGAGAGCACTTCCCTTCCGCTCTCCACCATAACAGACAAAGAGCTGGTCTGAGGTCCTGAAACACTGCGTCATGTCTACGTAGGCGCAGAGGGCGCGTACTGGACAGAGCAATGCCAAGGCTGGGTCTGCCTCCTCCAAAGGCAGCGCTTGCAGGTTCACTACCTGATCTCTGAAGGGAGTGGTAGGAACCTTGGGCACATTTCCAGGCCGGGGTCTCAGGATCACGTGAGAGTTAGCCGGCCCGAATTCCAGGCACGCTTCGTCAACCGAAAAAGCCTGCAGGTCCCCGACCCTCTTAAGAGAGGCCAATGCCGTCTTCATCGACAGGAACTTAATATCAACCGACCGCAAAGGCTCAAAGGGAGGCCTCTGCAGAGCACTTAGAACTACTGAGAGGTCCCAAGAGGGTACGAGAGGAGAGCGAGGAGGATTCAGTCTCCTCGCTCCCCTCAGGAACCTGATGATCAGGTCGTGCTGACTTACCTTTTTGTTCTCCAAGAGATCGTGGTGGGCAGATATAGCGGCCACATAAACTTTGAGGGTGGAGGGAGACAGCCTTCGCTCCAGCTCCTCTTGGAGAAACTCAAGCACGGACCCGATCGGGCATTTCCAGGGGTCTTCTTGGCGTGAAGAGCACCAGGTGACGAAGAGGTTCCACTTCAACGCATAGGCATGCCGAGTGGACTCTGCCCTAGCGGAAGTGATGGTTGGCGACCACCGTAGGTGGCACGCCACTCAAACCTGCCATGTCCCGTCTAGGAGCCACACGTGGAGGTTCCAGATGTCGGGACGCGGGTGCCATAGGGTGCCCCGTCTCTGAGTAAGGAGGTCCGGTCTCAGAGGAATAGGCCAGGGAGGGGCTGTCGCAAGAAGTATGAGTTCGGGGAACCAGGTCCGGCCGTGCCAGTACGGGGCGACCAAAAGGACCTGCTCCTTGTCCTCCCTGATCTTGCACAGGAGTTGTGCGAGTAGGCTCACCGGGGGGAACGCATATTTGCGTAGGCCCCGCGGCCAGCTGTGCGCCAGCTGTGCGCCAGTGCATCCGAGCCGAGCGTGCCCTCGGTCAGGGAATAAAACAGGCTGCAGTGGGAAGAGTCGTGGGAGGCAAACAGATCTACCTGTGCGTCGCCGAACTGTTCCCAAATCAGCTGGACCGTCTGGGGATGGAGAGGCTGAAACCGCGAGAGCTCGTCGGCTGCGTGGTTCAGGACTCCCGGAATATGGACAGCACGAAGGGACCTCAGGTGACTCCATAGGACGAGATGGCGGGCGAGTTGAGACATACGGCGGGAGCGTAGAGCGCCCTGGTGGTTGATGTACGCTACTACGGCCGTGTTGTCTGGCCGGACAAGCACGTGTTGACCCTTCAGCAACGCTCGGAAGCGGTGCAGGGCGAACCGTACTGCCAGCAACTCGAGGCAATTGACATGCAGTAGGCGCTGGGGTCCTGTCCAGGAGCCCGCGGCTGCTTGTCCATTGCACATGGCACCCCAACCCGTGGCAGAGGCATCCGTCGATACAACAACATGCCTGGAAACTCGTTCTAAGGGAACACCTGCCTGTAGAAAGCTGAGGTTCGACCACGGGGTGAGCGTCTGTAGGCAGGGCCGGGTCACTTGAACCCGGAGCGTGCCAGACTGCCATACCCATCTCGGGACTCGATCGCGAAGCCAGTGCTGAAGCTGTCTCATATGAAGCAATCCGAGCGGCGTTACCGCGGCTGCAGATGCCATATGCCCCAGGAGCCCAGGGGGGCCCAGTGTACCCTAGGCCGCGGCCCCATCAAGGGCAGAGAAGGCGGAGGAGGCCACCAAACGGTCGGGGGAAGCCCGGGGACTTCCGGGACCGCGTGATCTCCTCATGCACCCCGGGAGCGAAAGGCATTGGGGGCGGGGCCCAACAGCTGTCGGGTGCCGCCCCCAAAAACCAATCGCACAACCACGAGCACCCACGACTGGGCGGAGTTCCACACCAGCGCGAGACTCGCGGCTGCCCGAGATAACATGGCTGTCAACTTTAGGTCGGATCAGGCAGTGCTGGCACACCCGGAGGCGGAGCACAACCTAATCGTCATCCCCAAAGGACTCCAGCCCACCTTGGGATGCGGCGATCGACATCTCACTGCTATCCGGAGCGTGAACTGAACGAACGGGGCGTCAGAGACGGGCCGTTGATTCAGTCCAACACTCGCGGGAAGCGATGTGTAAGAGGGGGGCGTGGCCCGAGGAATGAACGTTGGGGTTCTTAATACCACAGCACCGCCCTCAGGTCACCCTGGCCACCAGCCAAAGTACCATCTCACTCGGGGACGGTAGATTGGGGTGTGGCAGAGGGGACTCTCTCTCCTCATGGAGATCATTGAGTCTCGACCGCGACATCGCGATGGTCACGTTCCCGCAATGGAAACGTGACACATCCGCAAACACTGCCCGAACGTGCTGAAGCCCAAACCCGCTCGAGCAGTGAATGCGCCCATAGACAGCAGCGGAAATCGATCGCACCCGGAAGTGCACGGGCGAGCCGTCTTGAAAAAGACGTGCCACGCCCAAGCTCTTTTTGTGAGAGGAAAGCCTCGCAGTCGATGCCGAAGCGCCCAGGGAAACACACACCAGCTGTCAAACGGACCACTGCGCAGATCAGCAGGCAGGAAGTATGCGATCACTGGAACGCGCCGTTACACCAACACCGACTGGAAAGCTGCTCGTCTCGAAGAAGCTGACAGAGTCTCAGAAGGCTGTAGGAGTGAAGAGGTAGGTTCTCTTGGCTCCGAAAGCAGAAACATAATGCGATATTGCCACGTACTTCCTTATATACTCACGCGGTGAGGCGGAGTTACGTATGCAAATTCCGCATGCCCCATGGCATTGGCACGCCATTGGGCGTTTTCTCTAAGCTCGAAGATGATAGGCTTCTAAGCGAAACCCCCATTTGTTAGTCACTAACGTTACGTCGTAGTGACTGAACGAAAGGGAACTGGTAGATCTATAAACTCATCTTTCAGGCATTTGACCGACCAGGTTGACACTTCAGCGTGAGAAATCAGGGGTGTGGGGTGTGAGCGTGTGAAACCATTCAAATGCATGTGTCTCACGGCCAATGCGTGAGAGTTGGCAGCTCTGTTATACACATAGTCAATAATACTAACATAATTTGTTGTAAGATACTAAGCCGGGAAATGGTCATGTGACAAAAGAATGAATGACTCAGACCCGAAGACTCGGGAGGTAAACTAATCTGAACTAAACTAAACAATTCTGTTTCTGGTATAGACTAAACGTGACAAAAGAACGACTCAGATTGGGAGGTGAGATAAACTAACTGAGTGCATAGCCTGAAGACCCAGCTAAGCAATTCATTAATCATTTCTGTTTCTAATAATTTGACCTTGTCTGCGTTATAGTTTCTTGATCAACGTTGCCCAAGTAGATGTGTTGGGGAATTTGACTATTAACATTTTAATTCTATTCTGCTGAAAGTAACGAAATGACTTGAAAAAAATATTTTGATGAACGAGATTTAAAGATCCAAGTCAGTATCCGAACTACTACTAGTATCACTACTCTCTTTCTCTTTGCTTGTGTGAGAGAAACATTGAGTAATCTCAGCTAAGTGACAGCGTGTTGGCAGGCCCGTCGCGACAAGGCAGGCAAACCAAGCAATTGGTTGGGGCCCTGAGCTGACCTGGGGCCCCAAGACAATGACAGGTTAAGAATAAAATGCAACGACAAACTTGTGTGAGCCCCCCTTTGATAGTCAATGCAGTAAAGTGCAATAACACTGTTATCGGGATCCCCCTCAAGGGGGCCCCTCTCAGTAGTCGCTGACAGCAGCCAGCCAACCACGCGATCTCTGCAGCCGGCAAAATACAAAACCTCCTCGGCAGTCATCATGAAGCGGAATTATGCTTCAGGATGCCAGAAAAGAAAAAAGAGCAAGGAAGAGGAGGATAAGAAAAAACAAGATAGTGGTATGTGATAAATTACACTGGATAAAATAGCTCTACTTCTCTTGTACAAAAATGGTGTAATTTTGCAGCAGGTAGGCTAGCAAAAATATGTTTATGTTAGCTAACTTACCTGCCTGACAACGGCAAATGCTACTTGTAACGAACAGTTAGTGCAACTTTTTTTTCGAATGGACGGAATATGGTTACATACTGTATTATGTTTTTTAATGGGATAAGGAAGACACAGATCTGTTCCAGAATCACTGTTTATCATATTTAATGAGATTGCTATAGCTTTGTATGAACTGATGACATCACCGTTTTCTCCGTAATGGCTATATGGCTGAATAAAATAAAATTCTGTTGCATTACTTTCCTGTTTAACACTGTGAGGCTGCTTTGAAACAATCTGCATTGTTAAAAGCGCTATATAAATAAAGTTGACTTGACTTTGTAATAGGTTTTGATGAAAGTGGCATAGCATGCTATACTAACTATTATTTATGCTATGCATAAATAACCTGGAATAGTTAATATAGCATTCTATATTAACTATTATTATAAACATTATTTAACCAGAAAGAGGCAGAGGAACATGATTTTTTGTTGGGTTGGGGCATTGGGGCCGTAGAAATTCCTTCAAACGGCCCTGCGTGTTGGGCACCTTCACACTAGAGTTTACGGTGCATCAAATATGCTGTGCATCCATTGAGCTGAACTGCAATATTGCACTTTAAAAAGACGGAGAGTGAAACTCGTGATTAGAGTAAAAATATATCAGTGCTAAACTTAGCCTCTAACTAAAACACAAGCGAGTAAAATCTCACTAAAATCTCACTATTTATTAGCCAATGGCATTATTTATTAAAATTATTTAGTTGCATAGCATGAAAATTTACTCGCATGTAGAGGGTTGGAATCGGATATTTAAGGTCTAGAATCGGACACTTAAAATGGGCCATACTGGAGCCATATTCACAAAACAGCTTAAGGCTAAAAGTAGCTCCTAACTTGCCGATTTAGAAGAATTTTTAAAATAATGGGTGTGTCAGTACTAATTTTAGGACTTTTTGCTCTAATGCCCGGTACACATTATATGATTTTGGGCTGTCCCAGACGAAAGATGCCCAATTTTGGTTGTGGCTCATAAGCGGTGGTCCTACGTTGTACACAGAGAGGTTTAAAGATGGCAGTTGTCACGGTCTTGAGACCAAAAATAACCTGCAATCCTTTTATGACAGTATCAGATATTCAGCATGATCATCTCACAGGGTGTTTGCTGCTGCGACCTACGGCTATTGACTAGCCAATAAAAATGCAATATGAAATAGCGTACTGATCAACGCAACATGACGCTAAAATGTCTCGGTTACGTATAGGGTGACCAGACGTCCCGAAAAATTCGTGACAGTCCCCAAATCTAAACTGTTGTCCCGAATCCCGAATCTGGCCCTAATTGTCCCGAAAATTATAGGCCGTCTGGACTAAAAGTAAGTTTTGTGTATCTAAAACTGAACTTATCTCCATAGCTGATGCCAAAACGTTTTAGCTCAGTTTCTACTAAAGCAAAATAGAAAAAGTAGTTATTGTCTGATAAACATTAAAAACTGTCTGCGGAGGTTGAGTCGTCCTGCAACCAGCCCCCGCCGGCTGCTCATTGGCTGCAGCATCTTTTTTTTAAGCCTTGAGGAAGAGAGCGCAAGTTGCTGCAGCCGCGAGGAGGACAGTGATGCACGCTTCATTTTTGACGCGCGCACCCTAGCGCTCTTGCGGACGCGTCGAGTATAAACAAGGCTTAAAGGTCCACTATGTAGGATTTTAGTAGTAAAATATCCATAAACCACTAGACCAGTGTTATATATTTTGTTCAGTTGAGTACTTACAATATCTCAAATGTTTCCAACTATTTGTAAATTGTGAGAAAATTGCGATTTTAACCGAGGTACCGGGACGTGTGAATAGGAGTGAAGGAGTCGCCAGTCAATGGCGTCATTTCCGCATTACCCTCGGTTTCCGCTCGGTTGCCATAGAAACCATGGCAGCATATAGTCTCGTGGACAAATGCGGACGGTGTAGCGTCTATCAAGCAACTACTGGTAGTTTGTTTCGCGCAGTCGTTATGGAACACAATTATTCTTTGCCGTTTGCAGCTGATTCTGTCGACAAAGACAAGTCCCATCAACGTAAATGTCAATGTATAGGTCAACCAAATGACCCAAGACGATTTTGGGACAAGAAGAGAAATAAAACCAGGATCAACATCGGTGTGGCATTTTCAAAATGGAGAGGACTTCGCGAAAAACTTAAACTAGACAGAGACGCCGATCTTGCATGTGTTTAATAGACAGGTGAGTAATTGGTTTAATTCCTTTACTGACAGAAAACGTGTGATTTGTTTATATCAAACAACAGTGCTAGTCTTATTGTTTGAATGTCTTATTGTCTATGCATATGCTGTGAAACATGGTGAGGTCATGTTCACTGTGAATACTTCAAGGCATGTTAAGAACTGGTAAATGTAAATTTGTTGTTTATACTGTAGCTTTAGGGTTTTTTTGTTATTTTTGTTTTACCAAAAAGTTAGTTTTGAATTGAATTCGAGAAATACAGTAACATCTATGACAACCAATTAGTATTAAACCTTACTTTATTTGCGGCTAATTCATTATAGTGAAAGAAAATCATGTCATCAAACGCAAAATTTATAAAACTATTACTTTACCTCATCCATGAGCATGATTTCTGATTCCCGTGTGATTGATTACCATCAGCGGTGGAGTTGAAGACGACATTCATTCACATCGTCATCAAGCTAAGACATTGTTGTTGTTTTGAATGTACGCCCTCTAGTGGCGAAAAAAGTTACATAGTATACCTTTAAAAGGAGTGATTGATTGTTCGCGGCACTGTGTACAAAAAAATACTTCACTACACAATTATTTCATTATTTTCGTTTAAGCTTATTAGCGTTAGGCTATACAGAAAGGTCTGATTTACGCACTGTTACTTAGCCTACAACAGTCATTGTTTTTTTGTTTTTTTTCACAATGACATTTGAGTTCATGATTTTAATGTTGTTTTTTGAGGCAGACTAAAGACTAATGGCAGACTGTTGATCTTTGAATAAAAATATGTTTGGCTCAGGTTTGAAATTCATTATCTTTTATTATAGGCTAGGCAGTCTAATATCATAGAAGCCCCCCATCCCGTCACCCCAGACCGCAGATACCAGACCCAGACACCCCCACCCCGCCCCCCCGGGGGTACAGAGGACATGGCGACGGGACGTGGCGTCTCCGTTCCCTCCTTCAGGGACGTAACCGAGACGTTCCCATTCAGTCGGTCACTCTCGACGCCACGTCGGAGTACCGACGAATAGGAATCCCTACCAAAGCGCCATGGCCTCTGCCCCCATTCAGTGCCCTGTGTGAGCCGCCTGAGCTTTCTTACCTGATGAGACAGGGCTCACACCGGGAAGTCTATCACTGCTGTTCCGCATGACCCGCTCAGTGATTATTGGATAACACTGGGAAAGCGTGCCCTAGAGAAGGGAATGCTGCGAGCCCACATCGTACCCCGAAGGAGTTATGTGGAGTACAATGCTGAGTCGTAGCCTGCAACGGAGGAGGGGGCTCAGTCCCACTGACGGGAAGGCTCTCCCAAGGGAAAGACACAGGCTTCCTGTAGGAGCGACCGTGGAAAGATATATGGGATTCCCGCAGGGTCACTCATTGAACCCGAGCCCAATACCGGTTCTCAAGGATTCAGCGGGGGGGCCTGGGGGGCCTGATGCCAGACGTTCCGCCACGTCCGGCACCGAGGGTGATGGAGGACTCACAGAGTTTGCTTCTGGAGAATAAGAGCGCCGGAGCGCAGCAAGCCGACAAGAGTCGGGGCCTCTCAGTGCTTCTACCCGTTTGAGGTGAGAACACAGGAGGAGACCGGCTCTACACGGAAGCTATAGAATCTAGAGAACGTGTTGGGTGTCGCCCAGCCCGCAGCTCTACAGATGTCTGACAGCGAGGCGCCACGTGCCAGCGCCCAGGAGGATGCAACACTCTAGTAGAGTGTGCTCGCACCCTGAGTGGACAGGGCACACCTTGTGCTTGGTAAGCCAAGGTGATGGCATCCACTAGCCAGTGGGCCATCCTCTGCTTGGAGACAGCCTTTCCCTTCTGCTGGCCTCCGTGACAGACAAAGAGCTGATCTGCGGTTCTGAAGCTTTGAGTTCTATCCATGTAAATCCGCAGAGCGCGGACGGGTCTGGACGGCACATAGCCAGGCCGGGATCTCAGCACCACGTGGGTATCACCCGGCCCGAACTCTAGGCACGATTCGTCGACCGAAAATGCCTGCAGGTCCCCTACCCTCTTGATGGAGGCCAATGCATCCAACAGCAAAGTCTTCATTGACAGAATCTTTAGCTCTGCTGACTGCAAAAGCTCAAATGGGGCATTCTGAAGTGCTCGGAGCACCAGAGCAAGATCCCAAGAGGGTATGGAGGTATGGCGAAGAGGATTTAACCGTCTCGCCCCCCTAAGGAACCTGACGACCAGGTCGTGCTTCCCAACCGTCTTACCTTCTACATGGTCGTGATAGACGGATATTGCAGCAACATAAACCTTGAGGGTGGAGGGCGACAGCCTACACTCCAACCCCTGTTGCAGAAAGGAAAGCAAAGATTCGATCAAACATCTTCGGGGGTCTTCTCAGCGAGAAGAACACCACTCGACGAACAGGTTCCAATTTAAGGCGTAAGCCTGTCTTGTAGAAGGTGCTCGTGCCGAAGTGATGGTGTTAACTACCTCTTGGGGTAAGTCACCTAGAACCTCCGCGTCCCGTCCAGGGGCCAGACATGAAGCTTCCACAGGTCTGGACGCGGGTGCCAAAGGGTGCCCCATCTCTGAGTCAGAAGGTCCTTCCTCAGAGGAATCGGCCAAGGAGGGGCTGTCGCGAGGAGCACAAGTTCTGGGAACCAGGTCCGGTTGGGCCAGTACGGCGCCACCAGCAGGACCTGCTCCTCGTCCTCCCTGACCTTGCACAGAGTCTATGCAAGTAGGCTCACTAGGGGAAACGCATATTTGCGCAGCCCCTGGGGCCAGCTGTGCGCAAGGCCATCCGTGCTGAGTGTACCCTCGGTCAGCGAATAGAACCACTGGCAGTGGGACGTTTCTGGGGAGGCAAACAGGTCGACCTGTGCCACCCCAAACTGTCTCCAAATCAGCTGAACCACCTGGGGGTGGAGTCGCCACTCGTCTGGGAGCGCAGCTCGTGAAAGCTCGTCGGCCACACAGTTGTGCACACCAGGGACATGAATGGCCCGAAGCGACCTCAGACACTTCTGACTCCAGAGGAGGAGATGGCGGGCGAGTTGCAACATGCGACGGGAGCGCAGACCACCTTGTAGGTTGATATATGCAACGGTCGCAGTGTTGTCCGTGCGGACCAGTACATCTTTGCCCCGTAACCGCGCTTTGAGGCGGCCTTTGGCGGCCTGCTTGCGCCCGGCTCCACGACGTCGCTTGGGTGCGGGACGCGGGAGCGGAGGCAGACGCAGGCAGCCGCCGGCAGCACCTCAGTCTGCTCGTCCCCGAGGGCGGCTGCCTGCGTCTGCCTCCGCTCCCGCGTCCCGCACCCAAGCGACGTCGTGGAGCCGGGCGCAGCTGACCGCCGTGGCAGGATGTGACTGATGGCCTCAGTCTGCTTCTGTGCGGCCGAGAACTGCTGGGCAAAGTTCTGGACCGCGTCGCCGAAGAGGCCGGTCTGCGAGACGGGGGAGTTAAGGAACCTGATCTTGTCGGTCTCCCTCATGTCTGCCAGACACAGCCAGAGACGGCATTCCTGGACCACCATAGTGGACATTGCACGACCCGCGGCCCGCGCCTTAACCTTAAGCGGGAGGTCCGTTGCAGTTCTTAGTTCTTGGAGAACTGCGGGATCGTGACCACCCTCGTGCAGGTTCTTCAGTGCCTGGGCCTGATGAACCTGCAACAACGCCATAGCGTGTAAGGCGGAACCTACCTCTCCACAAGCCTGGTAGGCCTTTCCGATCAGAACGGACGAGTACCTACAGGCCCGGGAGGGGAGACACGGGTTCCCCCTGGATGTGGAGTTAGGGCACAGTTGCATAGCAACGGCCCGTTCCACGGGAGGAACCTGCGTGTATCCCTTTGCAGGTCCGCCATCGAGGGTGGTGAGGGAGGAGGATCCACTGGGCCGGTTTCGGGCAGTAAAAGGTGCCGTCCACGACCTAGTGAGCTCCTCGTGCACCTCCGGGAAGAAAGGAACCGGGGTGGGGCGCTAAGAACCAGCACGGGCCACCCCAAGAAACCGATCGTCCAACCTTGAGGGTTCAGGACACGGTGGAGATTTCCACACGAGCCCAACTCCCTCGGCAGCCCGGGAAAGTATGGCAATCATTTCTGGATCAGTATCGGGCACAGCGAATCTTCCCGAAGGAGTCCCCTGCGCCAACACGTCATCTCCCGAAATATCTGACCCTCCCTCTGATGCAGCGATGGACATCTGGTCCTCGAGAGGAGCCCCGAAGGATACGGATGGTGCACACCTCGTGGATGGCCCACCACGTTCCAACGGCAGCTCTACTGGCTGCGGAGTGCGAGAGGGATGAGGGTTCCCCGGGGGAAGCGCGCTCACCGTAACCCTCAAATCACCCGCGCTACTGCCTGAAGTAACCCTCTGTGGAGGGTTAGATTGAGGCAGAGGCACGGGGACTCCACCCCTTGCGAAATGGAGTCTAGACCACAACTCCGAGATGGTCATGTTCCCGCAGTGAGAACATGAGTCATCCACCAGCGCTGCCTCAGCGTGCTGAACGCCCAAACACGAGATACAGCGCTGCTGACCATCCCTCGGTAACAGGTAACCACCGCATCCAGGAACACACAGATAGAATTTAATCTTGAAAAAGACGCAAGCTTTATCTGTGTTTGCTCTTTCAGAAGGACGCTCTCCTTGGTGCTGAAGCATGCAGGGGGCGGGGTCGCGGCGACACAGTCAGGGGGTGGGTGCAGCCTGGCGTGCGCACTCTCTCACACGAAGGCGCTCTCTAACCAGCTGTAAGAACGGCTTTTAAGCGCTCTCCACCTAGTGCACCGAACCAGCTGTGAGAACAGCCTTTGTGATTGCTGTAACAAACAACACAGAGAGATGATCAGAAAACCACACGACCCACTGCTGTGCTGTCACACTAACACAGACTGAAGAGATCGTTTCCGAAAGGCGGCTTACGTCTTCAGTCAGGACTGCGAAGTAGTGAGTGATATCTGGCGTTACCACCTACCACTCGGCTCCGAAGCAAAAGGTTAATTTGATGCAATCACCTGTGTCTCATTTATACCCGCACGGCGTGGCATGAGCACCTGGTGCAATCATTGCATGCCAATGTGCATTGGCTCGTTTAGTTACACTCGAAGTAGATTGGCTCTCACGAGCGAGATTCCTATTCGTCGGTACTCCGACATGGCGTCAAGAGTGACCGACTGAATGGGAACTTAAAGGGGTAATTAACTGAGAAATCAACTTTCCCTTGAGCTTTTGATATATAAAAGGTAATATAAGAATATCCTGTAAGTTTCAGATAATGTATATCAAATTATTCTGTATCTTTCAAAACATTAAGAAATATCTTTATACAAAGTTTGGATTAAAAAAATCTTGAAGCATTAAAATGTATTGGTGAATGAAAATAAAATCCAATTGTTTTTGTCTATTCATGTCTTAATTTTCTCAATAAATTGTTCTGGTGTCCTCTACAGAGCATATAACATAGGATTTTCTTTTTAGGGTGCTTTCACACTTGGTTAGATTGCCTGGACCGCACCCGAGTTCGATTGCTCCTTCCTCCCCCAGCCCCCACTGGACTGTGTTCATATTATATTATTTGGGTCCCAACCGGGGTGCGTTCGCGTCATCAAAGCAGCAGCTGTTTGCCCAGTTGCTTTGTAACGACGGTGAGCGTGAGCGTGAATGCAGCGAAATGCATAGCGTTGCTCACCTCACTTGTATATTTTTGTTTTTTAACCGTTGGTTTTGTTTCCAAAGCTTTAGTACGTAATGGCACTTGCGTCTATCTGCCGCGGATGTACTGCAAATGCTCTAAAGAACGCTGAAGACGAGCAGAAATTAGATTTACAGCTCTCTGCTTGCAGTGCATCAGTCACACTCGCCAGGAAAGTGTTTGTGTGTATTTTTGAGAAACACACAAACACAATTTTTTTTTTATCAAATCATACGTCATTAATAGCGGTTCACTTCCGCGATTTAGTACGATTGCATTCACATAAGCAGCGAACCGTACCCCAGACCACCCTTTTCAAGCAGACTCTGGTACTGTTCGCGGGTGCGCACCCGAGTTCGGAAGACCGCGTTCACATCATCCAAACGTACCGAACTCTGACGTCAATTGAACCTGGGTGCGCACCAAAACTGCTAGTGTGAAAGCACCCTTAAATATCCATTTGTTTTTTATGCTCCAAATAATGTAATGACCTAAAAAAAATGCATTAAACCAAATAAAGGCAGATGAATAGACAAACATTTGTAGCAAAATATTTTTAAAATTCCAATTATTAGTAAAAGTGATGATTTGTGTCACGGAACAGGAAATAACAGGCGGCAGGCAGAGATGAGGGATCCAAATGCAGGGGAGAATTTAATGAAACAAACAATCAAAAATCAGGAACAAAATAACACTGAGAAAAATAAACAATCAAAAACAGGACTCCGGAACAAAACAAACCAGAGAACTGGGAACAGGATAACCTGCATGACATTAAACATTTAAACAACGACCAACAGAGAACCAGAGAAAACATGGGCTTTATATACACACAGGGGAGACTAGCTAAATGAGATAATAAGGGGTGTGGTGAATGGGAACACCTGGGAAAACTAATCGACATGGAAAAACTACAAAGAACTACAAAACTCCACAGGAACAGGACACAGAAAAGAACACAGAACCTAGTCACAAATAAACTACAACATAAAAGTCCCAAAAGTGCAAAACACAGAACAGATGTGACAACTTGTAAATAAATAATCATAAGTTTCTCGCTGCACACTGCTCTGGTGGAGCTGTTGCTTAGCCTGCACTTTACTAGAGCACCGTGAGCAATTTCAGAAGAACCCTCAGTGATTTGATTTTGGAACCGGGCCTGAATAGCTGACTGACTTTTCCATTTGTTGACATGACATGATTAGATTCTGATGTTTAAAGGAACACGCCACTATTTTTGAAAATAGGCTCATTTTCCAAATCCATTCAGCTGATCTCCGGATTTGGCTGTAGCACTTTTAGCAAAGTTCAGCATTTTCACGGTTAGCTGCTCGCTAAAAAAAAATTACCAAACAGTTTCAGTATTTTTCCGATGGAAGATGAAAAGTTGTGATATTACGCACCGCCTTAAAATAGGCTAACTTCCTAACCTGCTTGCACAGGGAGTGTGCTATTTTCAGGCATTTAGCCATATCGGCCTAGGCCTTTCCATCAACCTTAGTACACGATGTAACTACAGAAGAGTCAAGTTTTAAGTAGGAAAATTATTTTAACTCTTTGGTCATTTTCTAATCAGATTCAATTATCTATGCTAAGCTATGTTAAAAGTGCTACCGCCAGACCCAGAGATCGGCTGAATGGATCTGAAAACGGTAAAACTCAATTGTTTATCTCTGGGGGAGTTGTAAATTGAGCCTTTTTTCAAAAAAAAGTGGTGTGTTCCTTTAATATAATTTATTAAGTTGGGTATCTACCTTACAAATAATCACTATATTTATAATGAAACCATCATATTTAACATATTACAAATAAATCATATCATTGTTACAATCCACGCCTGTCCCATGATCTTCCCTGTCTCACACCTGATTGCACTTCCTCATCATCTCTCCCCGGATTCCCTGCACCTGGTCCTTGTCATCTAGCACTCCTTTATATTGAACTCAATCCCTGCACTCCTTGTCCATTGTTATATGTTATACTACTGTGTGTGTGTGTTCTGTATTCAGTTGTTGAAATAAACCCGTCTTTGTGGAAGCCCTGGATCTCCTTGTCTCTGCTGCACGACACCCACCGTAACAATCATATAGTAAAATATATTATAAAAATTACATATTTTTTCTAGTAGTGAAAAGTACATTTTAAGTACAATACAGACAATGATTTATTAATTAACTATAGGGTACAACAGGGTTAAAGGCCCTTCAATGTTGGTTTCCAAAAATATCTTGGGCCCCACCGACTACCATAGTAGGAGGGAAAAATTAGGGGTGCTCCGATTGATCGGCATCCGATCTCGATCGGCCGATAATCGCTTTGGGATGATTGATCGGCGGTCTCTAAAAAGGCCGATCTCATGAACCGATCTCATGCTGACGACACATAAACCCGCACCTGCAGTGACAGCTAGGGCATGATATGCAGCGACACCGTCTCATTCTCTTTCCAGCGCGGGTAAAATAATTATAATGCTGAAGGTGAGGTACAATTCATATTTCTATTAAATAACTTACGTCTCACAGAAAGTTTTCAAATGACTGCGTAAGTTCACAAACAGCGCGAGTGAATCACCGCGTGCGCGCGCTCTCTCTCCCTTTCAAACTGCTCAAATGGCTTCATATCATCGCATCTGCACTAAAATCGCGCTGCACAGTTGACAGGATTTGCCACTGTTGACAGGATTTGCCACTTGCACAATCGAGGCAGTGTCGCATCGTCACTAAAGTTTATAATTTGCATTTATTTTTAAGTCTTGCCAGTGTTCAAACCGCTCAGCACTCGCGCGCTCTCCAGACCGTGAGCGCGCGCCCACACACACACACACAGGCCATCTCACAAAAAGCTTGCGAGTACAAATTGCGGTGAAATGGTCAGATACACACAAATGTATGTACTAAATGACCGTCTTGACGAGTATGCACGTAAACCCCGTCGTGACTCGGCAGTGAACGTTTGTGCAACTGCATGTAACTGTAACCGTGTTCACTCTTAAAGTGACAGCTGTCGAATAAACTGCTGCTGTCTCTGAGTTTCTCTGTCTTGCGGTGTTTGATGAACCTTTATGACACTCACTGCTCTTGAATGACTAACTTTTGCAACCTTAAGTGTAAGGATTAATCTAATTTAATTTATTCAGGGAAGACCAATATAAATTTACATTTGATTTCTTATTAAATGTCTTTAGTATTTCTTATCTCAATACTAATGTTAGACCTACCTGAAAATTTGTCTTTAAAAACAAAAATGCACTGCATGATCAAATATGTAGGTGAGATAATTATATACATTTATTATATACATTTATTTGGGAAAGATGGCCTACAGTAGCCTTAAGTTATCTCATTTTCTAAAATAAACACTTGGTGGTTCTTCAAGATCTTGACTCTAGCCTATTTCTACAGTTTTTTTTCTCAATACGGTTAATTTAGAGTTAGTTTCATTTCTACAAATGGTGCAAACTCTGCAAGATTATAGATAAAAGATTCCCATTCCCCTGCCATTCTGTGATCGGCAGTGATCGGCAATCGGCAGATCATGATCTTGGTGATCGGTAATCGGTGATCGGCCCCAAAAATGCTGATCGGAGCATCTCTAGGAAAAATACTATGGTAGTCAATGGCTGCTGAGATATGCTTAGTTACAAACATTCTTCCAAATATCTTCTTTTGCGGACAGCAGAACAAAGCCATTTATACAGATTTGGGACAATTTGAAAGTGAGTAAACAATGACAGTATTTTTATTTTTGGGTGAACTATCCCTTTAAGGTGTGCCTTTAGCCCTGTTGTACCCTAAAGTTAATTTAAAAAATCATTAATTATATAGTATACACTAAAAATACAAAATAAGATAAGCATTTTTGCAGTGTATTCACACTGTCTAAGGTTGTATTGTACCAATACAAAACCTGATATTTTTTAACAGCCAACAAAGTGTTTAATCACATGTTTATAAAATGCTATTTGGATTGAATGATAGAATAATGTCAGACATTATTTAAGTAGGTGAGGTTGACTACAAATACAACCAAAGAACAATGCAAATGCAAATATATACATCATCATCAGAATCTCTTTCATTAACAGTACAAGCTTGCTCTATACATTTGAACTTGATTTTGAATGTTATTTAATAAGTTTGACTCTTTAATCCCCATTAGGAAAGGTTGTGCACTTGTTGTTTAACCTTAATCTTCCTCATTATCTTTGCAAAGTAAGATATTCACTGTATATTGAGACTTGCTGAAAACACATTACATCTGCTCTATATTTCCCCACTATAAGGCGCACCGGATTATAAAGCACACCTTCAATGAATGGCCTATTTTAGAACTGTTTTCATATATAGGGCACACCGGATTATAAGGCACATAGAATAGAAGATACTGCAGTCAAACGTTTGCCTGGGTTTGTGTTATGCATCCACTAGATGGAGCTGTGCTAAAGGGAATGTCAACAAAACAGTCCGATAAAGTCAGACTTTATTAATCGTTCTGACAACTCCGTTCACTCCCATGGTAACGTTGTTCAAACGTTGATGTGCATATAACAATATCTCCCAGCCTTGCTCACTCTTCTCCCAAACGTGGAGGGGAACTTTTCCCTAATTCAGTAAACACGTAGTAAAAGAAACAGTCTGATACCACTAAATCAAACGTTAGTGCATAACTCAACAGTGTTCAGTTACGTAGAACACGTAAAGCTCACTTTTTCAGTTCATTCCCCGTCCACGAATCCCTCGAATTCTTCTTCTTCAGTGTCCGAATTGAACAGTTGGGCGACTACGGCATCCAACCTGCCCGGCTCCCTCTCGTCATTATCGCTGCTGTTGCCTGGCAGTTCAGAGATTATTCCTGCCTTCGTGAAAGCTCGGATCACCGTTGAGACTGATATATCAGCCCAGGCATCCACGATCCATTGGCAGATAGTGGCGTAAATCGCCCGGCACTGTCTCCCCGTCTTGGTGAACGTGTGTTCACCTTCTGTCATCCACTGCTCCCACGCAGCTCGCAGTCTAGCTTTGAACGCCCTATTGACACCAATATCTAGCGGCTGGAGTTCTTTAGTTAATCCACCCGGAATGACGGCAAGCTCCGAATTAGTTTGCTTCACTCGTTTTTTGACAGCATCGGTGATATGGGTGCGCATGGAGTCATAGATCAATAGGGACGGAGCTGTGTGGAAAAAGCCACCTGGTCTCTTGACGTAAATTTCTCTCAGCCACTCACTCATCTTTTCCTCATCCATCCATCCCTTCGGGTTAGCTTTGATGACGACGCAGGCTGGGAAGTTTTCTTTTGGCAAGGTCTTCCTCTTGAAAATAACCTTTTCGAGAACTACAGTGAAGGATGACTTCTCATTCCCTGTGGTGCGTACAGACACCGTACTGGTCCCCGTTTTCTCCACAGTGCGGTTCACGGGAATATCAAAGGTGAGGGGAACCTCGTCCATGTTGGTGATGTGCTGTGGCCGGATCTTCTTTTTGCAGTATGCGCGGAAAGTGACCAGCTTTTCTTGGTAATCTTTTGGCAGTTGCTGCGAGACGGTAGTTCGTGCGCAGATGGAGAGATTACGTCTTTTCATAAAACGAAAACACCAAGAAGGACCGCCTCGAAATTCATCGATGTTCATGTCCCGTGCTAGCACTGTTGCCTTCATTCGAATAGTGACAGTAGAGACGCTTCTACTTGCTGCTCTCTGTTCAACAACCCACTCTTCGAGTTTGTCCTCTAACTGTGGCCATCTTGCTTTGTTCCCTCGGAAACTCTGTTTAGTCTTTTTTACTTGGCGCAGGTCATCTTGCTTCCTCCACTTCTGTACCATTGATTCATTAATGTTGAATTCTCTCGCTTCTGCTCTATTCCCATATTCTACTGCGTGACCGACAGCCTTGAGCTTGAACTCTGCGTCGCAAGTGTGTCTCTTGAAAGGTGCCATTTTGGGGTCTTTATACACACACAAGTGGTGTGGGACTGTGTTTACACCGGTGTTTACTGACTACGGTAGCCGTAAAGCGGTTTGCTTTTCTGAAACAGACAGAGCGCCTTGATCCATATATAAGGCGCTCTGGATTATAAGGCACACGGTCGTTTTTTGAGAAAATTAAGGGCTTTTAAGTGCGCCTCATAGTGCGGAAAATACGGTACTCTACTGTTCAAAAGTTTGAGATTTTTATCAAGTTTTTGAAAGAAGATTCTTATATTAATCAAGCCTACATTTATTTGATCAAGAACACAGTTGAAAACAGCAATATTATGAAAAATGATTCAAATGTAAAACAACTGATAATGTACTCACCTGGACTAAGCCCAGTTTTTTCCTCTGTTAGCGGCCGATGGCCGATGTTTGTCTTGAAAAATAATGATTGAATAAGAAAGGTTTTTAATATTAGTCTTTATTTATCACAAATAAAAATTTACATTATTTTTGTGCATTTTATATTACTTTGAATCTACTGCCTACAACAGTGAAAAGTAATTAATATATATAGATATATAATTTTCCCCCCAACTTTATTGTATAAGATGTCATTCAGACGTTTTTGATTTGGATATATTTCATATTTTCATCAGTTTCATATGTTTAAGGGGACTGTTATACTCACATTTCTTTCTGGTTTGCAGCTTAGTCTTGTGCCTCCTCTACTGCGAGTTCCACCTGCGGTTTTCCTGTCATTACTCGAGTCCTGCTTCATTCTTCTCATCCTGTCCTGAGTTCAACAATCAGCCAAAGTCTGTAGCACTTGACTTTTGTCAATTTATTCTAGTTGTCTGGCAGCTCTGCGTTTGGGTCTTCTGTCACACACCTTGACACAGCAAATCATGCAAGCTATTTAATAATTATAGATTTGACACAGCTGGGTTTTTTATTTATTTTTACATTTCATATTTTAAACCAAGTATGACGTTATTTATAAATAGAAAATATATTGTATAAGATTATTAAGATTTGTAATCTATTGGTGTAGTTTTGTACAAATTGTTGACATTACAAGGGTATCAAACAATAAATCCTACTGCTTATAAAGTGGTTTTGTTTAATCATAATTAAAAACACTGAAGCCTAAGTTCATATCTGCAGTCACTGTAAACAAGTTTTTTAATATATTTTTTTCAGTCAAACATTGCAAATCAAGTCTTAATTATTTTTCTCTGGAGAGGAAAGGTCAACTTACTTTGAAGATGTTGTTGTGAACTTTTATCTTCTAAAGTGTAGGAAACTCAGAAGATGAAGACCAGGAGACTTCGGGATCAAACAGAAGTTATTCTTTTAATGAGAACTCTCTGTGCTGCAGGTTGTCCGAAAACAGTCTGACTCAAACAGCATACCTGATAGGTTATATACATTCCAAAGGGGGAGGGATTTACATTGAGATTGAACAAAGCATGTAAATTAATAGGGATGAAACGATTACCGGTTTCACGATCAACCACGATAAAATTTAGTGACGGTTAGTAATATCGTATAAAATGTTATTATCATTAAAACCGCGTGTGATTATCACGATTGTGAAAACTCGCGGTAAATCTTGTCCAGTCAGCGTCAGTCTGGCTCAGGCGCAGCGCACCGCTGTCTTTTGAAAGAGAAGAAATGGCAGAAGGCAGTGACAGCGCCGTTTTCAGACTTCTGAAAGGACCAAATCTGAGGCGTGGTCATATTTTGGCTTTTACAAAAGTCCTGAGGGAAACTTAATCTAAGATGGTCACCCTGTCTGCAAACATGCCAGAAGAAAGTCGCTGTAATAGGGGAAACACTTCAAAACTACAAACGCAAGGCAAGTGGACTTTGAGCTTAATAACACCAAAACTACGTCTGGGAAATAATAACGTGAAGCGAACAAACAAATTCAGACAAGACTAGGGTGACATTTAAGGGATAATAATCAGGGCTTGACATTAACAACCGCCATTTGCGGGTGTAACGTTATTTCGGCTGCACACTAGCCACTCTGGCTGTTGAACTATAGTCTTCTCAAAAGCCATCTGTTATAATCGCGTTGCGCATTATAACCACTCACACGTGTTTCTATTGAGTTTATGAAAGCGATGTCGTCTCATAATCAGAGGCGTTCAGATTAGCGGAGTTTTGTTCAGAGCGCGCGCCGCTCTCACTGAAATCTGCACTCGAAGCAGAGATAAACGTGCGATGCACGCAGGAGATTCACTCATCATACAGTGATCGAACTGTTTCTGTTCTATTTCAGCAGCGAAAATGGTTTAAAAAAAACACAGCAGAGCCACAGCGCATCTGATATGACTGGCATAACGCAGGCGAATTTAGGGACCGTCTGTAAAGTTACATACAACATTAGTAACGTATACACGTTTCTGACTTCAATAGCATTTGAAGAGAATGACAGTCATTAAACTGACTGTAAAGTGTTCATCTAGGTGTCAGGTATGATGCGCACATTTTGATATTTAATAAAATAAACTGTCAAATCATATGGAAATATGGATATGCATTATTTCACTTGGATACTGTTTGGGCTCTAACACAAAATATGCTAGATTTAAATGTGTCTGATAGAACACTGATGAGAATATTGCTTGGGAATATATTTACAGTGATAATATTAGAGATTATATTTACGACAAATGATTATTATTTATGCGTTGCTATTGATGACGGCCATTAAGGAAGGAAATCCCACAGAATCTATCTTAAAAAAGTGCTTAGAGCTGCTTTAGTTATTTGTTGTTTGTTGAATTTCAAATATAAAACTTGTTGAAATGTTTTCAGTGTGTGCATCTGTTCTTTTTGAACACTTTCATTTCGTTTGAACAAAACCGTGATAATATTGATAACCGTGATAATTTGGGTCACTATAATCGTGATGTTAAATTTCCATACCGTTTCATCCCTATAAATTAAATATACAGGTTTTGGGAAAACCCGCCAAGACAGAGTATAACTATTCAAACGCATAGAGGCAACAACAGTGAGAGTCTGAAAACAGGTCCGGCAGAAATCTCCTGCTGGAAACTCAACAATCTTCCTTTATACCTCAAATGATCACTGTAAAACAGAGAAATCTCCAGCTGGAAAAACCTCAGAATTATTATCTATACCTTAAATGCTAAATACAATGTACTTTCTTAAATTTGTAATCCCACAATGTCCCTTTTTACATCTTTTTTACAAGGCTTTTTCCAAACTGTCATCCATATTGAAAGTAATTTAAGTTTATATTCTAAGTATCTAAGGTGTAATGAAAAGAAAAAGACTTACTGTTATTTCTGTTTCCTCTTTAATCTGCTCTTCATCTGTAGCTGCAGAAAGCCTCTGCATTGGCTTTTATAGCCAATGTAGCTCCACCTCATAATGGAAAAAAAAAAAAACTAGGCTTGAAAAGTTTTACTTTCATTTTGTTTTTCCAGTAACTGTAAAGCTTTATAAGAATCGACCTGCCTAAGCAGACCACTTAAGAACATTTATGTGTTCAGACGAGATTATTCCATTTATTATTAAATGGTCTCAAAATTCAAATGATGAATTAATTAAATATATTAATGTGTAAAATATGATGATTCATTTAAGAAATATTTAGAGAATCTGTGAAAATTGCAACTATGTGCAATTTGAATTATATTGTAGAATGAATTAATCTGCTTGGCAAAATTAAATGTTATGTTGACTTAAGTCTTTAGTTGCTATCCACATCCCCCCTGCCATAAGTGTTAGCCAGC
The DNA here is from genome assembly GCA_023566225.1 of Romanogobio albipinnatus. Classification (NCBI taxonomy): domain Eukaryota; kingdom Metazoa; phylum Chordata; class Actinopteri; order Cypriniformes; family Gobionidae; genus Romanogobio; species Romanogobio albipinnatus. The sequence goes on along the minus strand of CM042240.1, from coordinate 64,072,105 downwards.
CATGAAGCAAAGGTGGTGACCACGACCCTGCCAAAGTTCTGCTTAAGCTGGTTTGGCCCTGAGAAGAGAGATGACATGAGGAGAACCCTCCTGCAGGAAGCTATTGTTCTGGAATAATAGCACAGTCAAGCTGCAGTGAGAAAAGAAAACGACTCTGTTAAATTTGACAAGTCAGAGGAAAACTTTTCTGTCTACAATAATGCCACATCATCTGACAGCACAACTCATTATGAAGTCAAAAAGTACTTAGAAGATTCAGATAACAACCTAATTTAATTGATTTCTTTCCTAAATTGCATTGACTGCTCTAAAATATGAGACATAAATGTTTCTGTTTTATAATCTGTTTATATTATGTATATGCTTTGTTTTTTTTAAATAATTGTTTTAATTGCTTTAACTGTTTTTTTCCCCAGGCATTGTTAGTTGCCAGTGTTACCTGTTATAGTTATGCAAAGATTTGATTAAAAAAATCATAGCTATTAAACTATTTCTTGTTATGAAGTATTTTGTGGTGGCTGTGCTTTCAAATTAAATTAATATAATCATAATTCAAGTGATGAATGATTTTGAAAGTCTAGGCGCGTTTCCACCGCAGGAACTTTCCCCAGGAACTAGGAACTTTGGGGGGGAACTCGGTGTGTTTCGACCGCAGGAACCAGGGTCTAAATTAAGTTCCGGGTAAATATTTCCCCCTCCAAACGGCCCTGCTTGCGAGGTGGTACTTTTTTAAAGTTCGGGAACTTTCGGCGGTGGGACTTGGGCGCTTAACATGCTGATTGGTTGAGCTCTCGCAGCATTTTTTTTTTTCAACCGCCATTTTTACAAGTCTTTTGCAAGGTGGGTTCTGGACGCGTTGTTGGGACACAGACCGTCCTTTTCTGGTGCAGCGGTAACAAAAGACTCGGCTAGTGCGTTGTTGGAAACCATCCAGGAATCCGAGTGGGTTGAAGGTAAATATCTCATCTTGGTATCATCTATTAAACTTGTTGCAGTGTAACGTTGCAGTAACTTTTTTCAACGTGCTTTTCCAGACGTAACTAGTGGCCCCAATGAATCGCAGGCAACGGAGACCAGCGTGTTTTCCCCCGCGGTCACCAGTACGTTAGCCCTCGTCCCGTGTCTCCTGCCGAAACACACACACGCCGAGGTATAAAGCTGACAAAAATGTGTAACGTTATATATTTAAAAACTGATGTGTAATCCTTAATGGTTTTGAGTAGTTTTGTTGTTTTTAATTGTAAACTTAAATTGCCCATGATAAAAATTGCACACTGGGCATTGTTCAAGCTGGGCAAACAATTGTTCATTGTTTGTGGTGAAAACACTTTAAATAATTAATTGATGGTTTCTATTGTTTCATGGTTGCCTTGTGTATTAATTTCCATGTGTTTCTGTGCAATGTTTCTACTTAGAGAAAAGGAAAAGAGACTGTGACTTTCTTGATGCACTGAGGGACATGGAGGATGCTAACCGGGCCGTCCTGCAGCATGGACAAGAACAGCAAGACCAATATATGCAGCTGTTACTTGAGAGCCAGGCCGAGGAGAGATGAGGAGGCAAGAGTTGGCATTCCACCAGTCAGAAGCGGAAGAAAGTAGAGGGACTTTCAGACCGGGTTTCTGTCTGTTCTTGGACAGTTTGTCCAGTCGTTCAAGAAGTAGCCACAATGACCAGCCGCTTGAATGAAGCATTTGCACTACCACATTTGTACTTTATATATTGTACGTGTTGGCACAGCTCTTGGACAGGTTACTGAAAAATACACTTTTTTATATTGTTGTTTTCACATTTTATAATTTCATTTTATTGTTCTAGTAATTTATTTGTCTTTGCACACTTATTTTAATTTTGTAAGAACTAATCTGTCTAAAATAAAGTCAAATGTGTAAAATGTCACTGTGTCTTTAATTTCCACATTCTAACTATATAACCACTTTCTAATTGTATTCATATAGTGTAGGAAGCTAATAAAAGGGCTGCTGCTCGCAAGTCTTTCTGAATATGCACATAAACATATCTAGAAAACCCAAATATTATATTTTTAAATGTATAACTATGTGAATGTAGTATAATAACGTATAACCACAACTTAAGTGAAGCCATACGTGTGGTCCTGCTTCATTTCAAATTTGAGGAAGAAGTCTCTAAAATTATGCATTTAATGAAGCATATTGTAATACTAGTTGTGTGATTTTTTTTGTGAATGCTAAGAGATGTTATTGTGATAAAAAATAAAATACTTGCAGTCTAGTACCTAATCTTTCAACCGCTTAATTCAGTCTATTGTTTTCATTCAATTAACTTTTCACACATCTGTCATGAATGACTGACCTCATTATCCTTTTATAGAAAATATTTTGTTTTGGAATTGAGCTATTACAACACATTCAGATTTTGGATTGCCCATCATCCCATTTTGCATTAAAATGGTCAAACCAGGTGAAAGTGCACGTTTAAATAAGCAGTGTTGGTAATGTGTATACATAACCAGCAAAAGCAGCGCTGCTTGAATCTCCTCCACTTGTTATTGTGGCAGACAGTATCGCGCAAAAGTGATTACTGTCCGTCGGTGACTGGGAGGAGCAGTCTCGCACATTCCCACGTCACCGGACTAATTTGCCTAATCTTCCCGGTACTTTAGACCGCGGTGGAAACGCAGACAGTAGCAGGTCTGGGGGAGAAAAAGTTCCTGGGAAAAAAGTTCCTGGTACAAATAGTTCCGGGTAATTTCCGTGGAAACGCGGCTTCTGACAGTAATCAGTGTTGAGTATTACTGTAAGGTTAACCCTGCCTGGTTTAAATATTTGAAAATGATTAACAGTTCAAAACATTTGAGAGACATTTAGAGAAGTAATCAAATGTAATTCAGTTACTTTACTTTAATAAAGTAATTAAATAGTTACCCTACTCATTACATTTGAAATAGGTTAACTTGTAATCTGTATCTTCATACAAATACTTGGGCATTTGGATAGATGATAAGCTTTTGTTTAATGTACATATTTTTAATATAATCAGAAAACTCAAAGTGAAAATTGGGTTTTATTTTTGAAATAAATCAAATTTTACCTTTCATGCTAAAAAGAAACTTGTAGAAGCTACCTTCCTAACTGTGATTGATTATGATGATACATGCATGCAGCCTCCTCCATTCTAAGAAGCCTTGATTCAGTCTACCATGCTTAATTACACTTTATTACACTGCATGAAAAGTGGGATTTTCGTCAGTATGTGGCACTGTAGATTGCCGTGGAACTTCAGGTTTACGACTGTGCACGGCAATTTGCAGGCAACTCCGAAAACTGCCGTAAATTGACGGAAATTGACGTGGGCTTGCTTGGCAGTTGTCCCCCCATGACCCCCCCTCCCTTTAATTCTAGGGGAGGCTTTATCATGTTAATGAACATGCTGTGAGCTACACAAATGCAAATCAGAGTAGCAGCAGGGGGAGTTTTATCTAGGTTCTGAATTTTTTTAACTAAAACATTTTTCAGTTAAATGTACTCGTTTTAGTTCACATTACTAAAAAATTTTTTTTAGGGCAACCAGTTTGCTCCAATTTTTTAAGTAGATTCAACTTGTCCGGGCAAACAGAGTAGATTAATTACTCTGTATGTCATTAGCAATAACCATGTAAAAAAAAAAAAAATACACACAAATTAAAAGTTACGGTGTTATGCCTATATGTAATTGAAGCACTTTTGCCACACCCATTAACTTAAATAAAGTGAAAATAAATATAATAGGTTTTTCTGGAGCTCCTTGGTGGTCTGAAACCTCAATGAGGTTGAAGAATATAGGGATAAATTAAGCCCCTCTGTGGACTGATTTCCTGACTCTTGTGATTCTCTATCTCTCTCTCTCTCTCACACACACACACACACACACACACACACACACACACACACACACACACACACACACACACACACACACACACACACACACACACACACACACACACACACACACACACACACACACATTTTTTTATTTTATTCACCTCTTAATATTCTTTTGTTTCATTTTCTTGTTAATTTAATACATTTCCTAAAATCAGTTTGTTGTTAGACTCCCTTCTTTGTAAACTGTCATAAACTGACTATATCAAGACAATCAATCCTAATCCCATCAAATTTGTGAGCGAGAACTGTAGTCTGTACATGCATGTGGTACTAAATACATTTTCCATTCTGTCCAGGAAAATGTATTAATACAGAGTTTTTTTCATTAATTCTGGAAAACATCCTTATAACAATGACCTTGCATGTTATTGGAGGAGCCTGACGAGCTTCTCACCCTCGTCCAATCACGTGCGAGGTCATGGCCATGACGTGTACAAAACGTGAAGACAAGCTTTAAACAGACGTGTTTTGGACCTTTTTTTTATATACATTTCCTGTGTTTTTGCTGCTTTGCTTTTTCGTGATCAACAATGACAGGACGCCGTCTCGCCTTCAGCTCCCCTTCAACTCCTCTGCATGGACGCGGCCAACTTTTTCGACTAATTTTCAGCAGTCTGGCGTCTTCACAACTCTGAGGCAAACTGCAGGCGCTATGAACCAGAGCCTGGGTAATGTAACGTTACGATTGAAAGAATATGCTTTTATTCAGCTGTATAAGGAAATGGGTGCATTAATAGATCCGAGCTTAAAACTGCACATTTTGTTTACACAGACTATCCTCGCCTCATAACGAAGCCGTGAGCTCTTATCTGCTTGGAGCGATTTCCAAGAGTCCAGATTTAACCGCTGATCATGACGACATTGTGTGTAAGTAACTTCTAATGTGTTTCTCATTCCTAGTTTAATTTTACCGTGACTGTTTTTATTAATACCAGTCTCATGTAATTGTTTTCCATCTGCCTGTAAGACGTATTATGAATCAATAAACTGAAGCTTCAGATACAAACAACCTGAACTTACATCGCAGGCGGAAACTGCGAAGTTTAGCTCTGAGTAGATCAAGAAGAAAAAGATAAGATTTATTATATTAGATCCGTTTTTTTTCAATGTGAGTATTTTTCAGGTTGCTTATTGTCTTTATGGATTGTATTACAGTTGCTGGAAGCGAGACGAAGTGTGCTGGATGAGGTGGACATTTGGAAGTGCGTGACCATTGACCTCATGTCTGACGAGGAAGACGGCATTGTTGACGGGGTGTCTGGATGGATTGTGCGGCCACCGGCCTCTCGCAGCCTGGAGCTCTCCGAACTCTGTGCCACTTTGCAATCCAGATTAGAGGCCACACCGAAGTACAGGGCGACTCACCATATACGCCTGTGTTTCCCGAATGTGTTGGGCACTTCTCTTTGACGTTTTTTGGAGGACAACATAAGAGACATTACTGCTGCACTGTACATAGTTGTGTGTTTGACAATAAAGCTCTTTCTTTGAATAAACAGCACGGTCCGTATAATTTTCCCATATATTCCTTGATGGTATGAATAGTGTACTTCATAGCACAGTAACATTAATATAAAACATAAATTATTACAACATAAATTATATATTTATTATATATTTATTATTATTATTATTGGGGTTTACATTTATAATGAGCCAGGGGGACCAATAATGATTGGTTTGCAGTGATCTGCCAACCAATCACGAGGGATTTTTCTTGTTTAAAAGTAGTGGCCTCAGCCAATACTGAGTGAGTAAATTCAAGTCTGGCCGTTGACTCTCTGGTTTCGCTGCTATTCATATGCTAATTAGAGGCGTCGCACCTCCGCGCGGTCTCTCAACGGGGGGCTCTTCACCTACGTCATGGTTCGTTTACGACAATTTGTGGCACAGACGAACGCGACGTTCGCTGCCTCTAAATTGTCGAAAACTGCCGAAAATTAGGGAGATTTCCGGGAGTATACAGGCGTTTACGAGGTCGAAAATCCCACTTTTCATGCAGTGTTACAAATGCAAAATCCCTTACTCATCATTGCATTCTTTATGAGATGGTTGGTTGGACATCACTAACTATATGAAGAAAACGTACTCGGTTACTCTCGTAACCTCGGTTCCCTGAGAGAGGGAATGAGTATTGTGTATGGGAAAACTCCTTTTCTCGAGAATATGAAACAAAACTTTTATTCATATAAGTGTCCATGTAAAACACAGTGCCGCTGCACAGCAATACAACAGAGCGAGCTGCGCGCTGATTGGCTGCGCTGCGGCAACTGCAGGAACCTATGGCGAGGTGGCTGAGAGAGCGAGCCAATCGGGGTCGCTAGAAAAACCAGCCGAAAAAGGTCTCCTAAATTAGCATATTGAGGCTATAAAAGAACGTGCTTCGCCATAGAAATTAGGTTTTAAAAATCGACTGAAGCGATACCTGAGAGGCACAAGCACGGCGAGGAACGCAATACTTGTTCCCTCTCTCAGGGAACCGAGGTTACGAGAGTAACCGAGTACGTTCCCTTTCGAGAGGTCTCTCATATTGCGTATGGGAACCCAATTTAAAACGCTGTGCGTGCTGATTGACCCAACCTGGTCTGAGGAACCAGAGACACATGATAATGGGTAGTAATAAAGTCCCTGGTGAGGCAGACGAGAGTGGGCCTATAAGGGAATGAAAAAGGCCGGATAGTATCGGGCCGTATGAACACCTGACCGGACATAGTCGGGCCTTATGGTATAATGTAACACATGCTTGTGAAAACAATTTGTACGTGAATAATGGGACACAATACAGGCCCATAGGATTGTGATAGAGCCTCTAGATGGAGAAAACTCCCGCTTGCAAAGCAGGAACTTCCAAATTCTAGAATCTGATAAAAGTGGACGGAGAGGCCCAGCCAGTACAGACAAGAACACATATTGACAAACGGCTTAGGTTTTATAAGCTAAACTATCAAAAGAAAATGCAGAAAAGTCTTCAGCGTAAAAACCCTCTTACTAAACTATGCTGACAAACCAGATAAAGAAAATATACAGGGAGTGGCACACTCTCCTAAATCTAGAGTGTTTAATACAACAGGACGTCCTATCAGGAGCACAATCCTCCTTCCCAGCCTCACACACAACCAAGCGTGCTGCACACATCCTGAAAAGTGAAGCCAAAGCATCTCGATTGTCTCCAGGTGTTTGGTCCCGGTATAGCTCATTAACCCCGCCCCCTCAATGACGCCAGACAAACTAAACAATCAAATTACAAATTACATTTTCTTTAATCTTCTTTAAGTGCATAGCTGATATAAAACATTGGATGACCGGTAATTTCCTGCAACTCAATTCAGAAAAAACTGAATTTTTAATTATTGGACAAAAAAGCTCCACAAGTAGTAACCTAGAATACTGTCTAACACTTGATGGCTGCTCTGTCAAGTCTTCGTCGTCAGTGAGGAACCTGGGTGTGCTCTTTGATACCAATCTTTCGTTTGAAAGCCACGTTTCTAGCATCTGTAAAACTGCATTCTACCATCTTAAAAATATATCTAAATTACGGCACATGCTCTCAATGCAAAATGCTGAACTGTTAGTTGATGCGTTCATGACCTCAAGGCTAGATTATTGTAATGCTCTACTGGGTGGTTGCCCTGCTCGCTTAATAAATAAACTCCAGCTGGTCCAAAACGCAGCAGCTCCAGTTCTTACTAGGACCAGGAAGTATGACCATATTAGCCCAGTTCTGTCAACACTGCACTGGCTACCTATTAAACATCGCATACATTTTAAAATCTTGCTTATTACTTACAAAGCACTAAATGGTTTAGCTCCCCAATACCTGGGCCTGGTTTCTCCCAAGGTTTATTTTTGTCCATTAGGTCACCTGATGGGGTTTTGGTTTCCTTGCCACTGTTGCCTCTGGCTTGGTGTGCTCAGTTGGGGACACTAAATTTTTCAACTAAACATCGAAATAAATCTAATTAATAAACTAAATTAACCATGTAAACTAAATTACTGATCTAATTACTGATCTAAAGCCCACACTGTCACTGTATGATAATTGAAATGAACTGATGACATCAGCGTTTTCTCCAGAATGGCTATACAGCTGAATAAAATTATGCTGCATTATTTTCCTGTTTAACACTGTAAAGCTGCTTTGAAACAATCTACATTGTTAAAAGCGCTATATAAATAAAGTTGACTTGACTTGTACTTAAGTGCTGTATAGCACCAATCTTGTTGTTTCAGTGGTTCTTCAGCTGAGGTGCTATATAGCACCGCTACCATATACAGAACCTGTTAAGATATGGTGCTATATGGCACCAAAAGTGGTTCCCCTATGATTACGACAAAGAACCACTTTTAGTGCCATGTAGCACCATTTTATTTTTGAGTGTAAAGTGTAATATATTCCTGTTATTAAAGCTGAATTTATCATCATTACTCCAGTCTTCAGTGTCACATGATCCTTCAGAAATCATTCTAATATGATGATTTGATGCTCAACAAACATTTATGAATGATTATCAGTGTTGAAAACAGTTGTGTGCAATGTTTTTTGGATTTTATGAAAGCTTTCTATTTCAGAGAAATGCTGTTATTTTGAACCTTCTATTCATCAAAGAATCCTCGGGAAAAGTGAGCATATTCAGCATAAGAAACATTTTTTTTTTTTTTTAAGTACATATCCCAGTCTGAACTGTAGTACTGTAAGGCTTTAAATATTAACACCTGGCCACTCTTGTGGGTTTGCCACTGGAACAATTTAAAACCGTATAAGGGTGAAAACATTACAGCCAGACATGACGTATAAGCAACACAGCTACAACTACTAACATTGATACTGGGTGTGCAAAGAATTGACAATAGTCAATCGTATTGGTGGCACCGAGGGGCCCCCAAATAAAATTCTGCTTAGGGCTCCATAAGGGCTTGGGCCGGCCCTGTATGGGGGGCAATCGGAGCTCGGCTAGAATATCCTCTCCGAGCCCCTCTATAGCAGACAGCAAGCTAAATCTGTTTACCACGTTCACTAAGATTATATGGGCACACAAACTCGTGAAATGGGTATTTAAACAGGGTGGCATGAGGTGTTATTGGCAGCATGAACTGGGTCATTATCTTCCTTGCTGATGAATGACAGGCTGTGGATCCAATGGAGTCTGAAACCCTGGCTGTGTCTGAAATCGTTTGTGATGTTTCTGATTATTTCCAAGTATTAAAAAAAATCAGTAAACGTATTCCCAGTTTTTTATTGTCCTATTGCCCTGAATTTATTTATAAATTCTCCACCCACAGTAATCATCAATATCTGTCATTTTTATTGAAAGCCATTTGTTTTCTTAAAAAAAAAAAAAGCTGACACATTGTGCTAGAATTTTACAGTGAACAACAAAAACAAAATCTATTTTAGCTTCAGGTTCTAAAGTGTTGTAAGACCGCATGATTTCGCTCCAAGGATCGGCAGCGAACCGCGGTGAAGGCCTTACGCGTTCAGTGTCTCAGCTGGAAGAATGGATTTGATTATAATATTCTTTATCTGACTCCATTTATCATAGTTATCGCATTTAGAAGAGAATCCCAACCGATTGTTTGGTCATCTATGTTTGATAGTTAATCATACATCTGATCGTTCCGTTTTAACCCTTTGTTGCAATTATACCGTTCCACAATGGAGATAGTTAATAATTACAGATTAATTCAGAAAGGATCAAAATGTAACAATTTATTAACAATCAAGTAAATGTAAAATGTCAATTACATCATAGACATAAATCTCTTCTAAAAGGAAACACAAATACTAGTTATGGTTACACTTAAAATAGTTTCAAATAAATGTAAACATAAACCATTAATTATGCTCTGTAGGCCTCTGCCTAGAATGTTACCTGTGAGATAGAGAGAGAAAGAGAGAGAGAGAGAGAGAGAGGAGAGAGAGAGAGAGAGAGAGAGAGAGAGAGAGAGAGAGAGAGAGAGAGAGAGAGAGAGAGAGAGAGAGAGAGAGGGAGAGAGCTAAAGAATAGCTCTCTCCAGAGAAAGCCAGAGAATCCAAAGAGCGCGAGCTACAGTTGAAATTCTCTTTTATCCTCTTTCCTGATGTCACCAAATTCAAACCTGACTCTTGTAAAACTGACCAATCAGACCAAACCGTGAGACATTTGAAAATAACCAATCAGACCAAACCTTCCCCCATTGTATCACAGGTGCGAAAACCTTTTGACCAGCCAGCCTTTTGTTCTTCAAACCCCAACTGGCCCCTCTGATGGCGTTAAGGGGGAGGGGGTTGAGTCAATTTCAATATCCTGATCACGACGATGGCTGCTAACAGCAAAGCAGATGATTTTGTCATATTTCAAATATCTTTGATTATTTTCCACCTTACAGTGTTAAAGGGTTAGTTCACCCAAAAATGAAAATTCTGTCATTAATTACTTACCCTCATGTCGTTCGACGCCCGTCAGACCTCCGTTCATCTTCGGAACAGAAATTAAGATATTTTAGTTGAAATCTGATGGCTCTGAAAGGCCTCCATTGGCTCAATGGCACGTTACACTCTCAAGACCCTTAAAAGGTACTAAAGACGTCGTTACAAAGTCCATCTCACTACAGTGGTTCTACAATAACTTTATGAATCGGCGACAATAGTTTTTGTGCGCAAAAAAACCCTAAATAACGACTTACATAGTGATGACGATTTCAAAACATGGCCTCATGAAGCTTCGAAGCGTTATGAATCAGCGAGTCGAATCAGCGGTTTGAATCGCCAAATTTCAGCAGTTTGGCGGTTTGACACGCGATCCGAATCATCATTCGGCTCATTGATTCATAACGCTTCGAAGCTTCATGAGGCCGTGTTTTGAAATCGTCATCACTATGTAAGTCGTTATTTTGGGTTTTTTTGCGCACAAAAACTATTGTCACTGATTCATAAAGTTATTTTAGAACCACTGTAGTGAGATGGACTTTGTAACGACGTCTTTAGTACCTTTTAAGGGTCTTGAGAGTAACGTCCCATTGAGCCAATGGATCAGATTTCAACTAAAATATCTTCATTTCTGTTCCGAATATGAACGGAGGTCTTATGGGTGTCGAACGACATGAGGGTGAGTAATTAATGACAGAATTTTCATTTTTGGGTGAACTAACCCTTTAATATCGATGTTACGTCCCTGTAGATGTGAACATGTGTGTGTTCTTTTCTTTCTCCCGCCTCCTGTCAATTTCTTAGGCACGCCTACACGGGACGACTATTGGTCCAAGAAGCTGTCCATCTTCGGTAACGGGCGTGACGTCATAACTTCCGCTGCCAATCCTGTCTATCGCCAGAGTTTAAAAGAGCGACAGGACGGACGCAAGGACGGCTTTGCTTTCCTGGGGCCTATACCATGAAGCTGGTTTAGCTGGCTAACCAGATATGTTTAAGCTTAGTTTGTGCCAAACCTGGGTTTTGGGTACCATTAAAGTGGTTTGGCTTTTAGCTGTGTTCATCTCCATAGTAACTTACGTTCCACGGCTGACCTGCTCCAGGACAGGTTATGTTCTAGATAAGAGATCTCAAACTGAAATTGGACCAATCAGCTGTGAGCCAAGTGACACACCTCTGATGCAAAAAAGTCACGCCCCCTGTTTCTACTCCACATTAAAGGTCACTACAGAGCAAATGGTTTTTAAAGACTAAAGCGTCTGGCTTTTAACAATGCTCATTTATAATAATAATTTTGAATGATTTTGATATAATTTATGTAATTATTATACCCTTAATCAATTACACATGTATCATTTTAGTTACTCAATCATTAATAGGCACATTGTTAAAATTAATATAAATAGCGTATATAAAGGTCATACAAATAAGCTTTAAAATCAATAAATAAAGCTCAAAAAAATTACTACATATGTTCAATTCTCTATATATCAACTAAACTAACTTAGTTTTTAACTTTTACTTGCATTGACGTAGTGAACATTTTCTTTAAGTTGTCCTCTTTCATAGACCGCTCTTTTCTTCCGGCTGTGTACATTTGTTTAAATTCTTAATATTTTTCAATCATGTAATATTCTGCAGAAGAGAGAAATTAATCTCGCTGCTTCTCTCGCGAGAAGTGAATCTCAGTTTCCCTGATCCACATCGTGTGATTGGCTGGTTACTACGGATGTCACAGCTAAACTCCTAAACTCAGGATGAGAGCCTGAGTTGACAGAGAAAGCCGACGATCAGCATCATGGTGCCAACAAAGCCTGAATAGATTAGTTTGGTTTTGTCAACTCAAAACTAATCCTGTAACCCTGAGTTTGTTAAACTACCATCATGGTACAGGCCCCTGTTCATTTGTGTTTTGTTGTGTAATCTGCCCTTTTGGTTTGTTTTCGTTACGTTTAATTTAGTTACTTTGGATAGTTTTGAGTTGTCTTTTGTTTCCTTATGTGTTACATTTGGAGTGGCTTGACCATTCCCTTGGTCCATTACCTTGGTCCCAAACCACAACATACTCCTTGACAGGCTAGAAAATTGGGTTGGGCTTTCTGGGATGGTCCTCAAATGGTTCAGGTCATACTTAGAAGGGAGAGGTTATTATGTGAGTATAGGTGATCATAAGTCTGAGTGGACATCCATGACATGCGGAGTCCCACAAGGGTCAATTCTTGCACCACTCCTATTCAACCTGTACATGCTCCCACTGAGCCAAATAATGAAAAATAACAAAATGGCTTACCACAGCTATGCTGACGACACCCAGATCTACTTAGCCCTATCACCTAATGACTACAGCCCCATTGACTATCTATGTAAATGCATTGATGAAGTTAACAGTTGGATGTGCCAAAACTTTCTTCAGTTAAACAAAGACAAAACTGAAATCACTACATTAGGAAACAAAGATGAAATTCTCAAGGTGAACGCATATCTTGAGGCTAAAGGTCTAAAATCAAAAAATCAAGTCAGGAATCTTGGTGTGATTTTGGAGTCAGACCTGAGTTTCAGTAGTCATGTCAAAGCAATAACTAAATCAGCTTACTATAATCTGAAAAATATTGCAAGAATTAGAAGCTTTATTTCCAGGCAAGACTTAGAGAAACTCTTTCATGCTTTTATCACCAGCAGGGTGGACTATTGTAATAGTCTTCTCACTGGCCTTCCCAAAAAGACCATTAGAAAGCTGCAGCTCATACAGAACGCTGCTGCCAGGATCCTGAGCAGAACCAGAAAATATGACCATATCACACCAGTCCTCAGGTCTTTACACTGGCTTCCGGTTACATTTAGGATCGATTTTAAAGTACTATTACTTGTATATAAATCACTCAATGACCTAGGACCTCATTACATTGCAGATATGCTGATTAAATACAGACCCAACAGATCACTCAGATCATCAGGATCAAGTGGGGGGGGGGGGGGGGGGGATTAAAATGAATACTGTTAAGTTAGCAACTTTTAAACATCCGTTCACTTAAAAACAAATCATTTCTAGTCAACGACTTAATATCCACAAACAACCTAGATTTTTTGCTTCTAAATGAAACGTGGCTAGAAGACAGCTACAGTGCAACAGTCCTCAATGAAACAGCCCCTCCTAACTTTCCCCTCCTAACCTCCTAACTGTGTCTGCAGACCAGTCAGAATGGGTGGGGGGGTCGCTGCTCTATTTAAAGATGTTTATCAATGTAAGCAAGTATCATTTGGTGACTATTTGTCTCTAGAATATCTGGGCATTGTGCTAAAAGGTGCACCACGCATCCTGCTTATCATTATTTATAGGCCTCCGAAATATTCTCCGGCCTTTATTGATGACTTTACAGAGCTGTTATCAGCAATCTCATCTGAGTATGACTGTTTTGCTATTGCTGGGGATTTTAACATTCACATTGACAATGCTGAATCCAGTACAACAAAAGATCTCATGACTGTTCTTAACACTTTTGATTTGACACAACATGTACACGGACCCACACATGATCGTGGACACACTCTAGATTTACTTATCAGTAAGGGGCTAAACATTTCATCGTTAGTTATTAAGGATGTGGCACTGTCTGATCATTTCTGTATTTTCTTTGATATATCAATCTCTCCTGCCATTGAAACTAGATCTGTCTCTGTCAAAAAGAGATGCTTAAATGAGAACACTATGAAGTGTGCTGTTTATGAAGGCTATATCTCTAACACCAAGCATATCTGCAGAGTTGATTTTCTCCTTGACTCTTTTAACTCAAAAGTTAAGGGTGTAATTGATTATATTGCTCCTGTGAAAGTCAGAAAAAAGAGTGGCAAACAAAAAGCACCTTGGAGAAACTCAACAGCAGTGCAATTAATGACAAGACAATGCAGGAAATCTGAACGCATGTGGCGAAAGACAAAACTTGTAGTCCATTACAACATTTATAAAAACAGTCTTCATGCTTTCAATGTGGAACCAGGCAAAGCTAGACAGACCTTCTTTTCAAATATTATAAACAGAAACATAAACAACACACGCACTCTTTTTGCTACTGTAGAGAGACTAACAAACCCCCCGAGTCACATTCCCAGTGAAATGCTCTCAGACAGCAAATGTAGTGAGTTTGCTTTCTTCTTCTCCGAGAAAATCAATAATATCAGAAATGCGATCAGCACATCGTTCAGTTGCTCTGAGGTGAGTCAGATGAGACCACAACCTCATAAAGTTATTATGACTGATTTCGAAGCAATTGATGGTAAAATTTTAGAAGAAATGGTACAGCACCTTAAAACATCAACCTGCGCTCTTGACACACTCCCCACTTCTTTTTTCAAAAGTGTGTTTAACTGTTTAGAAGCAGATCTCCTAGAAGTGGTAAACGCCTCACTTCTTTCTGGGACTTTTCCAAACTCCCTTAAAACTGCAGTAGTAAAGCCTCTCCTTAAAAAGAGAAATCTGGATAACTCCATACTGAGCAACTACAGACCAATCTCAAATCTCCCCTTCATAGGCAAGATCATTGAAAAAGTTGTTTTCAGTCAGCTGAACAAATTCTTGAACTCAAACAGATACTTTGACAATTTTCAATCTGGTTTCCGACCGCATCACAGCACAGAGACAGCGCTCATAAAGATTATAAATGATATTCGCCTCAATACAGATACAGGCAAAACATCAATTCTGGTACTACTCGACCTCAGTGCTGCATTCGACACTGTTGACCACAACATACTCCTTGACAGGCTAGAAAATTGGGTTGGGCTTTCTGGGATGGTCCTCAAATGGTTCAGGTCATACTTAGAAGGGAGAGGTTATTATGTGAGTATAGGTGATCATAAGTCTGAGTGGACATCCATGACATGCGGAGTCCCACAAGGGTCAATTCTTGCACCACTCCTATTCAACCTGTACATGCTCCCACTGAGCCAAATAATGAAAAATAACAAAATGGCTTACCACAGCTATGCTGACGACACCCAGATCTACTTAGCCCTATCACCTAATGACTACAGCCCCATTGACTATCTATGTAAATGCATTGATGAAGTTAACAGTTGGATGTGCCAAAACTTTCTTCAGTTAAACAAAGACAAAACTGAAATCACTACATTAGGAAACAAAGATGAAATTCTCAAGGTGAACGCATATCTTGAGGCTAAAGGTCTAAAATCAAAAAATCAAGTCAGGAATCTTGGTGTGATTTTGGAGTCAGACCTGAGTTTCAGTAGTCATGTCAAAGCAATAACTAAATCAGCTTACTATAATCTGAAAAATATTGCAAGAATTAGAAGCTTTATTTCCAGGCAAGACTTAGAGAAACTCTTTCATGCTTTTATCACCAGCAGGGTGGACTATTGTAATAGTCTTCTCACTGGCCTTCCCAAAAAGACCATTAGAAAGCTGCAGCTCATACAGAACGCTGCTGCCAGGATCCTGAGCAGAACCAGAAAATATGACCATATCACACCAGTCCTCAGGTCTTTACACTGGCTTCCGGTTACATTTAGGATCGATTTTAAAGTACTATTACTTGTATATAAATCACTCAATGACCTAGGACCTCATTACATTGCAGATATGCTGATTAAATACAGACCCAACAGATCACTCAGATCATCAGGATCAAGTGGGGGGGGGGGGGGGGGGGGGGGGATTAAAATGAATACTGTTAAGTTAGCAACTTTTAAACATCCGTTCACTTAAAAACAAATCATTTCTAGTCAACGACTTAATATCCACAAACAACCTAGATTTTTTGCTTCTAAATGAAACGTGGCTAGAAGACAGCTACAGTGCAACAGTCCTCAATGAAACAGCCCCTCCTAACTTTCCCCTCCTAACCTCCTAACTGTGTCTGCAGACCAGTCAGAATGGGTGGGGGGGTCGCTGCTCTATTTAAAGATGTTTATCAATGTAAGCAAGTATCATTTGGTGACTATTTGTCTCTAGAATATCTGGGCATTGTGCTAAAAGGTGCACCACGCATCCTGCTTATCATTATTTATAGGCCTCCGAAATATTCTCCGGCCTTTATTGATGACTTTACAGAGCTGTTATCAGCAATCTCATCTGAGTATGACTGTTTTGCTATTGCTGGGGATTTTAACATTCACATTGACAATGCTGAATCCAGTACAACAAAAGATCTCATGACTGTTCTTAACACTTTTGATTTGACACAACATGTACACGGACCCACACATGATCGTGGACACACTCTAGATTTACTTATCAGTAAGGGGCTAAACATTTCATCGTTAGTTATTAAGGATGTGGCACTGTCTGATCATTTCTGTATTTTCTTTGATATATCAATCTCTCCTGCCATTGAAACTAGATCTGTCATTCGACACTGTTGACCACAACATACTCCTTGACAGGCTAGAAAATTGGGTTGGGCTTTCTGGAATGGTCCTCAAATGGTTCAGGTCATACTTAGAAGGGAGAGGTTATTATGTGAGTATAGGTGATCATAAGTCTGAGTGGACATCCATGACATGCGGAGTCCCACAAGGGTCAATTCTTGCACCACTCCTAATCAACCTGTACATGCTCCCACTGAGCCAAATAATGAAAAATAACAAAATGGCTTACCACAGCTATGCTGACGACACCCAGATCTACTTAGCCCTATCACCTAATGACTACAGCCCCATTGACTATCTATGTAAATGCATTGATGAAGTTAACAGTTGGATGTGCCAAAACTTTCTTCAGTTAAACAAAGACAAAACTGAAATCACTACATTAGGAAACAAAGATGAAATTCTCAAGGTGAACGCATATCTTGAGGCTAAAGGTCTAAAATCAAAAAATCAAGTCAGGAATCTTGGTGTGATTTTGGAGTCAGACCTGAGTTTCAGTAGTCATGTCAAAGCAATAACTAAATCAGCTTACTATAATCTGAAAAATATTGCAAGAATTAGATCAGGATCAAGTCAATTAGAAATACCAAGGGTTCACTCAAAGCAAGGAGAGTCTGCTTTTAGCTATTATGCCAGCCGTAGCTGGAACCAGCTTCCTGAACAGATCAGATGTGCTCCAACAGTAGCCACTTTCAAATCCAGACTCAAAACTAGGGATGCACCCAATCCAGATTTTTGGGGTTCGGCCGAATACCGAATCCACTGGTTAAGATTCGGCCGAATCCGAAACCGAATCCTACTCCCATCCTCAGTCCATTATCACAGTAAACATATTAATGAAGTAAACAACGTCCACAGCAGTGTAGAGATGCTATTGACCATTAACTGTTTTGGTCAAGTTTACTAAAGTAAACATTGTCGCGTATGTTCTTCTCGCCGCTATTTCATGATGGTTTATAGAAAAATTACCCCGAGTCGTACTCTGTCGTTTCAAAGAACAACCCAACGGAGAGCGCAGGAGGCCACCAGATGGAGCGCCACCATCGTGATGCCACGCCCCTGTTGCGAGTCTGTTGTGTGCGACACACACCAATCCTCTTCTATAGTATTTAGTTAAACTAAAAACTTAGCAGGGATTGCTCTGTAAATTAAATTGAGAATGTAACTAATGCATATATGCTATTTTAAATACTGTAGTCTATGCCAGATATATAGCCTACATTTTGAAATCATTTGAGGCTGAAACATCCATAAGCATGCATGTTTATTTTAGCACTTCCGTCAGTGAAGCAACACAGCCTATAAAACATTTAAACGATTTTCAGTAAATAATGGTAACCTCAAGAATATATGAAAATTAAATATTAGTTAGAAAAATATTTGATTCATACTATTTCCCTGCAAAGATGCGTCATATAGGCCTACCGCTCTGCGCTTTGAGAGGAATGGGACACTGAATAGACACCTTCTTGAATATCTTCGTATTCATGTGTTCTACTGATGTTGCAAAGCAACACTTGTTGTAAAAGGTCTGAAGAGCGGATTTTATCTTCCACAGGGTCAAGACATTTAGGCAATGTTTGATTATTCCAGAGAAAACAAAACTAAAATCACCGGCGTGTGTGTAATGCGCTATTCAAATAAACCAAACTTGACGCGCCTTACCAAGTTTAATAACAAGAACAAACTGTGTTCAATAAAATTTGAAGTAAAAAGGTATTCGTCTTACAGTGTTTTTTATACTTTCCCACAGTAAAGGATGTGAATAGTTATGACTTAATTATAAGCAAACGAAAGGAAGAAACGTTTATAATCCCCTGCGAACATGGGTGCGACGCGAGTGAAGAGTTGGGAAAAGAAACGAGATGTCCATGTCCATTGGGATAAAATGGACTAGGCCTATTGTTCAAATTCACGGAAAATCGATTGACCATATCCAGATTGCAAAACAGAATGAAAAAGTGCTCTCTGACCATTATTTCCTTTCTAGGCTAAACAGAGCTTTGTGCTTCACTCCTGTGGTAATATTCACGTGAAACAGCATTCACATACAAAACACTGGGTTAGTAAAATAACGAAGTTATTTTTTTTAAAGTAGAAAATAGTATTTATGTAAAGAGATATATTAAAATAAAAGGAGCTCAACTCTTAAGTGGAAGGAACCTATTTTTTCCCTCTCACGTGCAACCTAGCGGATGAATCATTATTTGGGTTAGTAAAAATAACGAAATGATGGTTTTAAGAGAATAGTAGGCTATATATGTAAAGATATATAGTATATTATCTACCTACCTATTTACCTAATTCCGGTTCTTCAAAGCTAACGGATTCAGTGTATTTTCGTTTTGTCATCTTAATTTGGTAATTATTTAAGTGAAAAATATTTAGTGTAGGCCTATATATTTTATTAATTTTATTTATATTGTATCTGATCTATAGGCTGTTTGCACGGTAAAATAAAATACATTTTGGCTGCTGTCTGTAAATTCCTTCATACACAACTCTCGGATGTTTCAGATGCAAATGTTTTAACAGTGGTTGTTGTTTAGGGTCCTTGTCATCACGAGACAAATCGGCATTGCAAATTGAATGCGTAGCTCAAATTGAATCGCCTTCTTTTGACTTAAAGTATAGGCTACTGCCACGTTTTCTGTTCATGAGTTCCATTTTCACTTCCAACAGCGGCGTCATTACGTTCGACCAGCGGGGCGCGCATAGTGCAAGCCTAGGGTTCGGGTTCGAACCCTAAACATCTGTTTAGCTGTGCATTTACTGAATGAGCTATGCCACTGTACGTCCGACTGATTGCAACTTATCTTATGCATTTACTCAATGAGCTCTGTGCTTTGTCCGAACTGCTTGCACTTTAATTATGTTTCAATTTAACCCTGTTTTATTTTTAGTTTTTAATTATACTTTTTATTTTTTATTATTTTTTATTTTGTTACGGCTGTCTGGGTGGAAGAGGTTGAGAGACGGGGGAGCGATAAATCGAAATCCCTCCGGTGCGAGGACAATCCGTTTAGATCTGCTCTGACGGATAGATCTGTATAGCCTTGGTGGTAAGAGGAAGGACCGTGTAGATCCGCTCTGATGGTCGAACAAAGTAGAGATAGCCCTGGTGTTCCTGTCCAGGAAGATTTGTCTGTAAGGGTAATGTTTAAATGCACAGTTACCTGACAAATATTTTTAAAGTAAACCTGACTCTCCATTTTCTTCCACCCCAGATAGGGGATTTCAGCTTTATTTTTTATTTCCTTTTAATTCCTATTATAACTGTTATACTATATATATATATATATATATATATATATATATATATTTGTTTTTTTTCACTTATGACTATTTTAACTTAATTTCTGTGTAAAGCACTTTGAATTGCCACTGTGTATGAAATGTGCTATACAAATAAACTTGCCTTGCCTTACATATTAATTTTAGAAAAACAATAAGAGCTCAAATCATCAGAAAATTGATGATACCTTACAAGAGAAAAACAAATGACAGATGTCTTCATTTTCATTCTTACAGAAGGTGCATATATCATCTACATCACAGTATTTGATGACCGATTTCAAAACACAGCATCATGAAGCTTCAAAGCGTTATGAATCAGTGAGTCGATTCAGCGGTTTGGAGCATTATGAATCAGTGAGTCGATTCTGCGGTTTGGATCGCCGAATCATGAATCGACTCGCTGATTCATAACGCTTCGAAGCTTCATGATGCCGTGTTTTGAAATCGGTCATCAATATATAAGTCGTTATTTAAGGTTCTCGTCGCTTCATAAAGTTATTGTAGAATCACTGTAGTGAGATGGACTTTGTAACGACGTCTTTAGTGCCTTTTATGGGTCTTGAGAGTGTAAAGTGCATTGAGCCAATGGAGGCCTTTCTGAGCCATCAGATTTCAACTATAATATCTTCATTTGTGTTCCGAAGATGAACGGAGGTCTGACGGGTGTCCAACGACATGAGGGTCAGTCATTGATGACAGGATTTTCATTTTTGGGTGAACTAACCCTTTAAGAGATTGCACTTTGTGCATTGGAAGCACTCAAATGTCTGTTTTTTATAGCTACCTCTGTAAAACAGGAAGTTATTTATTCATTTTTTCATAAGTTGTGGCATATTCCTTTTGTAAAGCTACAGAACTTGTTTGACTCAATGTTTGGTAAATTTGAGCCATGTGTTTATTAAGGTCTTCAATAAAACAAGATGAGAACTTAAATATTTCCAGCACTGTCTGTGATGTAGTGCTTTTTTTCTCTTTTTCATCAAACAGCAGTTTTTGCAAGTTCCAAGTTTTGCAAATTTTATCGCATAAAATTGCATAAATATCCTGCATTTTCCATCGCATTTTTTAAGAAAACTTGCCGCATTTTTGATGAGATTTCAATGATGGTTTATGTCAATGTCAATGTCAGGTCAGCGGTCTCTGTACTGAACCAGACTGATAGACATTTAACGGCTCAGGAACCCTTTGCAGGTGTTTTAGATTTATTAGCTGATTACAGTGCGACACTTTGAGCCGACTGTAGTGTTTAGGATATGCAGTATGAGGTTTACGACAGTGATGTTTTACGTTATGACGCACGGAGGTACGCCTGCCGTATTACGGTGTGTAAACAACAGTACACTAGCATTAAGCCCACGAGGGATGACGGCTGTCTGTGTAATAACTGTCTGATATCACAGTAAAGCATACTGAATGCACACGTCTGGTTTTCTTGTCAAATACTCAAATGAGAACATCACACCGACAATACGTACTGCACCTTTTCACAATATTCTCATTTTCTGAGAATTCCATAAGCTGTAAGCCATAATCATCAAAATTATAACAAATAAGTCTTGAAATATCTCACATTGCATGTAATGAGTCTATATAATACTCTAGTTTCACCCCTGTGTCAAAAAATCCTAAAGTTTTCCTATTAGGAACCTGAACAGGATTCCATTTAGAATTTCTATCATATTTTGGAACCGTTCTTATAGGATTCCGTTAGAAATAGTCTTATAGGATATTTATGTCTTTTTTATTTTAATTCAGTTAACATTTATTTCAAGATAACTTTTTAATGGTCTTAGTTTTACAAAACTATTATAATACTGATACTAATAAAATCGATCTACTGACAAATGTGTAAAATTATGCATAATTTTGGAGGCTTGCTCCAAACTTCATTTCGTTGCATTGTACTTGTACATGTGTAATGACAATAAACTTGAATCTCATCTCATCTCATAATGCGTGACTTGTAATTATAAACAAGACTGAACTACACCAGGGCTCTTATTTTGAAATTTCTGCCTCATGTCTGCTCATTAGTTTTCAGATGAGGGAGATAAACTACGCTTGCTTACAACATACTTAAACATATAACCAGATAAACACCCCAGTGTAAACATTGTCATAATTCGTAATCATTAGTTCATAAGCAATGGCTTGGCATAAATGTGTGATATTCATTGATTGTGAGCTGCTCTGAGCTGTTGGGCGAGCCTGTAGAATGACACGTGCAGCGCTCATTATAATTAAATCACTGCTCCCTCACTCTTCCAGATGGCTGGTCACAGTGCAGCTCATATCTGGGTTGTCGGCAGCTCCATCATCCGCAGGCTGCATTCCCACATCTGTGAGCAGCACCTGGACAGGAAACTTGGTCACCGCGTCAAGGTAACTTGGGAAGGGAGAGGAGGCAGACGCTGGGAACAGCTGCTTCAGTGCTGCGCTCTCTCTGGACCAAGGCTCCAGCTCCAGACATCCTCGGAGGGAACAGTCTGTGCTGGGAGGGCCTTAACCGTCTTGATTTCCTTCGGGAAATGAAGGCTGACCTGGTTGAAGTCTTCAGACTATTCCCAGATATCACGATTCTGTTTTCAGGCATTCTGCCCCGTCTGAACTGGAGAGGTCCGACTGGCAGGACGGCCTACAGGATCGAGAGAAGCCTGCGGTGGCTGAACAGAGAGATGTCTGGCTTCTTGCGCTGCATTAACCATCAAAACATCAGAGCGTCTCATCTGCGCAGAGACGGAGTCTACCTGAGCCCAGAGGACAGTGAGCTTTTGTGGAGCAACATCAGAGAAGCTCTGCGGGTGGAACTCAGTGGATGAAGCCACAGAGCCAGCAACAACAGCTCTTTTAAGAGCCAACCACTCATTCAAATAAAGATCATTTTTCCAAGTGTGTGAAATTCTTTGTTCTTTTTTGATCATTTTGTCTGGGGTTTTGTTGTCACTTCCGGTGTGAGAACACTAGGCGCACCTGTTCTGCCGCTTCACGCTGGTACCTATTTCTCTCCTGTTGTCACGTCTGGGTTTTTTTTTGGATATGTTCTTTGGATCAATCAACTCCTGAACTATCTACACGCTTAAAGTTTCTGGATAACTGACCTGGCTGTTTTCATGATCCTGTCACACAGATCGGCTACGAGCCCTCTCCATTTCTATCCTCATATCCCTCGCGGCATCTGATACTGTGAGTCTCCCCTCTCTCTCTTATTTTGTGGCGTCAATCCTTGGTATGGTTGGGTAGTCTTCCCTTCTGTGGATTCGGTGGATTTTGGATCTGATATGGTTCTGGCTAACGTAGTTTAAACCGACAAATTGTTGTTGCAGGTTGCGTTGCACATCTCCGGTCATGTCGTCACGTATCAATTTGCAGGCTCTGTTTTTTGGTCTTTTTTGGTTTGTTTTGTCATCGAATGATGTTAATCAAATTAGTTTCCCCGAGATGGCTTTACAATTCTCTGCAGCTCATCTGAGAACATTTAAAGGGGCTTTTCGATTGGCTCCGGACACCTATAAATGGTGTGAACAACTTGGAGTTTTACGCCGACCGCGCTACATACATCGCTCGCGGAAGAAACTTCTGACTTATCACCACTCATCCTCCAATAATATTCCGGTTGTATCTACCAACACCCGTGCGTCGGGCGCAACAAAGCTGGAAAATCGATCTACTAACTTTGGAAATCTAAGATCATTGCGTTTTGATCCTGACCTCCGAAACTGCAGAGGCTCATCTTCAGACCTGCGATGTGCGCTGCTGAACACTCGCTCTCTGACTACTAAAGCTTCTGTGTTGCACGACATAATCACTGACACAAACCTGGACATGCTACTTCTGACTGAAACCTGCCAGATGCCTAATGACCTTTTTAACCTGAACCTCTTAACTCCCCCTGGGTACAACTACTTCGCTCAGCCATGTCTTCATAGTCGAAGTGGTGGGCTGGCTGTAGTTTGCTGTGAGACTATTAAGATTTCAAAGATAGAGTTACATGACGTTACAGCATTTGAATATCTTGCACTGAAAATGTCTGGCAAATCGTCACTGGCTGTAATCTTGATTTACTGACCTCCAAAATGTCACAGATTTTTTTGTCTGATTTCTTCTCTGAGATCAGTGCGTTACTAACTCTTGTCTGTGGTACTTATTCATCTGTTATTCTGCTTGGTGATTTTAATATACATGAAAACACTGCTCAATGCAATGAATTGAAGTCTGTACTGGACTGCTTCAACCAAACCCGACATGTAACTTTTGCTACTCACTCCAGGGGTCATATACTGGATCTCGTATGTTCATCTGGCTTAAATAATATTCTTGTTAGTGGCTCTGATTTTGCTTTTTCAGATCATAAATTCATAAACTTCAGTTGTAGTTTTCCAATATCTATATCACCACTGAAGAAAATGCTGACCTAACGTAAAATCAATTCTGTAAATCCATCTTCTTCCTCTGATTCAGTAAGGGCTTCTACCTTGTCAAAATGTCTACTATCAGAAATCTGCTGTATATACAATAATGCTTTTGTCTCAAATACTTGAGAGGCATGCTCCTGTTAAAACAAGACTGGTTCCATCTACTCGTGCCTCACCCTGGTTCACTCCTGAACTACGAACGATAAAAACTGAGGGTCGCCGCCTAGAAAGGCTATACAGGAAAACTGGACTTATTGTACACTCTTTGGCTTTTAAAGAACACTGGCCTAAGTACCGTACTGCCCTTAACGATGCAAGATCCTCTTATTTTACCTCTACCATTAGGAATTCCAAGTGCAGGCCCAAATCGCTCTTTGCTATGGTTAGCAAACTCACAAATCCACCACAACTTGTCATGTCGGGTTCTGTGGGGCTTGTAAATAGCTTTTCACAATTCTTCTCTGACAAATTGAAGTCAATCACTGCATCCATTGCCAAAAAAACACTCCTCTTGCAAGTGATTCAGATGTTCACTTAATGTCTGCTGATTCAGCTCATTCTACAAACTCTCTCTCTGCTTTCACTCTAACTACTCCAATTACCATACGCAAATTGAATTGCGACGTTAAATTCCACATCCTGCCAACTTCTCAATCTCATTTATTTATAAAGCACTTTAAGAAATAACAACGTTAGCCAAAGTGCTGTACATTGACAATACACAAAATAATTTACATAACACACATAAAAACTATTTAAGGTAACCACATCAAAACTTGAACTTAATAACCATAAGTTAACCAAATAAAAGGGCAGTCAAAATAAAAGTCATCTCAAACTGTGTTAAAAGCCAAAGAGAAAAAATGTGTTTTAAGAAGAGATTGAAAATCTAGAAGTGAGTCAGCCCGCTTAATGTGAAGTGGCAGCTCATTCCATAATTTGGGGCCAGCGACTGAAAAAGCACTGTCACCTCTTAGCTTTCTCTTTGTCTTAGGGACAATGAGCATGGATTGATTTGCTGACCTAAGGGAGCGGGATGGGACATGCGGCTGAAGAAGGTCAGACAGATACCGCGGAGCCAGACCATTCAGGCTCTTAAAAACAAATAAAAGAATTTTAAAATCAACACGAAAACACACAGAGTAATGGGAGTAATGTGTTCGTATTTTCGGGACCCCGTTAACAGACGAGTGAGTTTCTCATGGTTAAATGTAGACCGTTTTATCTACCGCGGGAGTTCAATTCCACCATTATAACTGCAGCCTATATTCCCCCGGATGCTGATGCCAAGCTTTCTATGAAAGAACTTCACGCAGCCATCAGTAAACAACAGACTGATCACCCGGAAGCTGCGTTTATTGTTGCAGGTGACTTTAATCACTCAAACTTAAAGTCAGTGCTACCCAAGTTTCACCAGCATGTTTCCTGCCACACCAGAGGAAATAAAACCTTAGACCATGTTTACACAAACATGGCCGGAGCTTACGTTGCAACACCCCTCCCCCACCTGGGACAGTCAGATCACCTCTCTTTGTTTCTCAGACCCAAATATGCACCACTCATCAACCGTGTGAAGCCATCAGTGAAGACCATCAAGGTGTGGCCTGCGGGGGCAGATTCCACACTCCAGGAAAGGTTTCTAAACACAGACTGGAGTGTGTTTGCTTCTCAAGCCACCAGTGGCGCTCACACGGACATTGACTCATACACCTCCTCTGTATTGGATCATATCAATACCACCATTGACAGTGTTACAACCCAGAAACAGATCACCACATACCCAAATCAGAAGCCTTGGATGAACAGGGAAGTGCGACTCCTGCTGAAGTCACGCAATACTGCCTTCAGATAAGGAGATGCACAAGCCTACAGCACATCCAGAGCAAACCTGAAGAGGGGCATCAAAAAGGCCAAGCACTGCTACAAGCTAAAGATAGAGGGATACTTTTCCAACTCTGACCCTCGACGCATGTGGCAGGGCATTCAGGCCATCAGTGATTACAAACCCACCCACTCCACCCTCACAGCCACTGATGTCAACTTCCTGAACGAGCTAAATTACTTTTATGCTCGCTTTGAAAGAGACAACAGAGAAACTACAACCAAGCTCAAACCCTCAGCTGACCACCCACCAATCACACTCTCCTCCACAGATGTCTGCAAGGCACTGAGCCGGATCAGCGTACACAAGGCTGCTGGACCAGACAACATCCCTGGACGTGTTATCAGGGCAGCAGCTCTCTGGGGTTTTTACAGACATTTTCAACCTGTCTCTTGCCCAAGCAGCTGTACCATCATGCTTTAAACGCACTTCCATTGTGCCAGTGCCGAAACACTCTAGCCCGAGGTGCCCTAATGACTACCGCCCTGTAGCACTCACACCCATCGTTATGAAGTGCTTTGAGCGGCTGGTCCTGGAACACCTAAAAGACTCTCTACCATCCACATTGGGCTCACACCAGTTTGCCTACCGCAGTAATAGGAGCACAGAGGATGCAGTTTCCATGGCACTGCACTCTGTGCTCACCCATCTGGACAATAAGAACACTTATGCACGCATGCTGTTTGTTGACTTCAGCTCAGCATTCAACACTGTCATCCCATCCAAGTTAATAGCCAAACTTGGAGACCTGGGCATCAACACTTCAATGTGTAACTGGATTTTGGACTTCCTAACTGAGAGACCACAGAATGTTCGATCAGGATCCACCTGCTCCACGTCCATCACACTCAACACTGGTGTACCACAGGGCTGTGTGCTAAGTCCGTCTCTCTACTCCCTCTTCACCTCCGACTGCAAGCCTGTGTATGGATCTAATTCCATCGTCAAGTTTGCGGACGACACTACGGTGATTGGTCTCATCAGCAACAATGATGAGACTGCCTACAGGGAGGAGATCCAGCACCTGGCCACATGGTGCACTGAAAATAACCTGCTCCTCAACACCACCAAAATGAAGGAGCTCATCGTGGACTTCAGGAAGGAGTCAAGAGACACACACGACACCATCCACATCAATGGAATGGCTGTTGAGCGTGTCTCCAGTTTCAAGTTCCTGGGGATCCACATCTCGGCGGACATGTCGTGGACAACCAACACCTCCAGCCTGGTCAAGAAGGCTCACCAGCGCCTCTTCTTCCTGAGGACACTGAGGAAGAATCAGCTCTCCTTGGCTATCCTGGTGAACTTCTATCGATGCGCAAAATAAAGTATCCTGACCAACTGTGTTGCAGTATGGTATGGGAGCTGCTCTGTTGCGGAGCGCAAGGCACTGCAGCGGGTGGTGAGAACTGCCCAGCGCATCACAGGGACTCCACTACCTGCCATCGAGCACATCCAGAGGAAACGCTGTCTGCATCGAGCTCGCAGCATCCTCAAGGACTCCTCTCACCCAGCCCACAGACTGTTTTCTCTCCTGCCCTCCGGCAGGCATTTCAGGATCCTCCGGACCAGGATCAGTAGACTAAAGAATAGTTTTTTCCCCAGAGCTGTCTCTTTGCTGAACTCAAACCCCCGTTGATCCACTTCCCTCATAAACTGCTAACTCTCCTACCTCACATCTGCCTTCACTTTGTTATTTGCACTACCAACTGTTTATTACAGTAACAACTGTTTACTTATGCATTCTGCACTACCATATCTTAACTGGATTATGCTCATTTGCACTGCCGACTGTATTTATAGTACCAACTGTTTACATTTGCATTTTGCAACGTACTTCTAACTGTAATATGCAACCACTGTCCACTGCACTTTTACACTTTTTTTTTCTTTTTTTTCTGATCCACTGCTATTCCTCATATTAGCCTAACATATTATTGTATACCTCTATCTGTAAAATTCTGTTTATAGTAATAGCCATCTGTATATCATATTCATAGTACATATCCACCTGTAAATTCTGTTTATAGTAATAGCCATCTGTATATTTACTCACTGTACATATTCACCTGTAAATTCAGTTCTGTTTATAGTAATAACCATCTCTCTATTTATACATATTTATATATATTCAGTACATATCTATGTCCTGCACTTACGCAACCATTGTATATCCTGCACTTGCTGCTATTGCACCTCTGGTTAGACCTAAACTGCATTTCGTTGCCTTGCACTTGTGTAATGACAATAAAGTTGAATCTAATCTAATCTAATCTAAATCTAAATATAATGCAACACTTTTCAAGATTAGTAACCAATGAGAGCTGTAAAAAGCATTCTAACATTATAAGTGCACCCCAGGAAACATCATAAGACAATAAATCAACGCAGTTCATGACCCCTTTAAATTATTTTTAATGAAATTAAACTAAATAAGAAACTAAAACTGCCAGAAGTTGGCGGTGAAAAAAAAAAAGATGAAAAGGATGTTTCAGGATGTACATATAAATACTGACTTCATAAAAAAAGAGTTTTTTTTTGTGCTTATTTACTTAAAAATGTAATCTATTATCACACTATTATCTATTATCACACAGGTTGACTTATTAATTTTATTATTGCTGTTGGTTTGGTACCAATCTGTGAGAAGAGATCAAATCCTGCAGAAACATTTTGAGGCAGTGAAGTAAAGCAAACTGCTTTTTAAAAAAAACATGCATCCAGGCTCACAATTCATTTTTAACTTTTTTCCCCCACAACATTTGCGAATTCGATCTAGTAAAATTTTATACACCCAGTTTTGTGTGCTATACTTTAGACAAAGTGACAAATTGTGAGCAGTGTACATCAGTTTGAAGCTTAATCTGTGATCACTGCACACAGGATGTGATCAGTGTAAACAGGATATCTGTTCATTTCTGTGGTGGTTCTGTGGTTCTCAAGTTTTTGCAAGAATCAGGTCATAGGTGTTTTTTAGACACTTCAGCTTTTTGGTAACATGTACCAGAAAATACATTATATTTGTATTTTCAAAATGTTAGTTGGTACGAAAGAAATGTACACCTGCTCCCTACCGCGTGTAAATGGTGCTTAAAACATTTGAGTCCCAGAAGCTCCTCACGAAAGCGAACTCCATCGTAAAATCTCACATAGATGCACATCTGGGCCACATCAGTTGTATCTGTCAATTCATCAATAGCAATGGACATCAGCTCCGTTTTTTGGATGTTTTCCAGTAGTTTATCAAATACATCCTTTGCTAGTAGATCCACTCAACGTTGAGCTGAGGTGTCTGACAGTGGTACTTTTTTAATAGATGAGGACACGTGGTCTTTAATTTTTTGGTCAACAATCATTTCGTCAACAACCGCCAGCATGCAGTCTTTAATAGTCTCTGACTCGGTGAAGGGCCTCTTTTTTCTCGGGAGTATCCACGCCACTCGTAGAGAGGCAATGAAAGCTCTCTCTTGTTCGGTACAAAACCCGCCAATTGCACGCTGACTTTGCTCAAAAGAAGTTACCAGTCTGTCTATTCTACATTGTCTCTCCACTGAGCCCTCTTGGTATTGCGCAGAAAAAGATGAATGTTTTGTAGCAAACTGTCTCTTCACATTATATTCTTTGGCCACAGCTCTGATTCGTTGCACAGTAAACACACAGGTATACCGGTCCTTCGCTTGCTTGCCGTAGTTGGCACAGTAAATAAGTACTTCTCCGTCCATTCACTCTGAAACTTACGATTTTCTCTGTCAACTTTGCGGTTTGGCTTGGAAAACGTCATGTTAGATGCATGTGTCATAGGCAGCATGAGAACACTGAATCAGCGAGAATGAGTGTTTGTCACCATGGAGACGACCTGCTCCGCTCTAGAATCTTTGCCTGTACTCTTGTCTGTGCGCCGCGGCAGATTCGTAGATTTTTTTCTTTCTTTTTTTTTGACTTTTTTTTTAAATCTGCCGCGGGCCAGAATAAATTTCAATCAGGCTAAATTTGCCCCCGGGTCGCTATTTGAATAGGCCTGCCATAGATCTAAATATAATGCCATAGATCTGAATATAATGCCATAGATCTAAATATGATGCCATATATCTAAATATAATGCCATATATCTAAATATAATGCCATAGATTTGCCATAGAGCTCAATATAATGACATAGATCTTAATATAATGCCAAAGATCTAAATATAATGACATAGATCTTAATATAATGCCAAAGATCTAAATATAATGACATAGATCTTAATATAATGCCATAGATCTGAATATAATGCCATAGATCTGAATATAATGCAATAGATCTAAATACAATGCCATATATCTAAATATAATGCCATAGATTTGCCATAGATCTAAATATAATGACATAGATCTTAATATAATGCCATAGATCTAAATATAATGACATAGATCTTAATATAATGCCATAGATCTGAATATAATGCCATAGATCTGAATATAATGCAATAGATCTAAATACAATGCCATATATCTAAATATAATGCAACAAAGCTGGAAAATCGATCTACTAACTTTGGAAATCTAAGATCATTGCGTTTTGATCCTGACCTCCGAAACTGCAGAGGCTCATCTTCAGACCTGCGATGTGCGCTGCTGAACACTCGCTCTCTGACTACTAAAGCTTCTGTGTTGCACGACATAATCACTGACACAAACCTGGACATGCTACTTCTGACTGAAACCTGCCAGATGCCTAATGACCTTTTTAACCTGAACCTCTTAACTCCCCCTGGGTACAACTACTTCGCTCAGCCATGTCTTCATAGTCGAAGTGGTGGGCTGGCTGTAGTTTGCTGTGAGACTATTAAGATTTCAAAGATAGAGTTACATGACGTTACAGCATTTGAATATCTTGCACTGAAAATGTCTGGCAAATCGTCACTGGCTGTAATCTTGATTTACTGACCTCCAAAATGTCACAGATTTTTTTGTCTGATTTCTTCTCTGAGATCAGTGCGTTACTAACTCTTGTCTGTGGTACTTATTCATCTGTTATTCTGCTTGGTGATTTTAATATACATGAAAACACTGCTCAATGCAATGAATTGAAGTCTGTACTGGACTGCTTCAACCAAACCCGACATGTAACTTTTGCTACTCACTCCAGGGGTCATATACTGGATCTCGTATGTTCATCTGGCTTAAATAATATTCTTGTTAGTGGCTCTGATTTTGCTTTTTCAGATCATAAATTCATAAACTTCAGTTGTAGTTTTCCAATATCTATATCACCACTGAAGAAAATGCTGACCTAACGTAAAATCAATTCTGTAAATCCATCTTCTTCCTCTGATTCAGTAAGGGCTTCTACCTTGTCAAAATGTCTACTATCAGAAATCTGCTGTATATACAATAATGCTTTTGTCTCAAATACTTGAGAGGCATGCTCCTGTTAAAACAAGACTGGTTCCATCTACTCGTGCCTCACCCTGGTTCACTCCTGAACTACGAACGATAAAAACTGAGGGTCGCCGCCTAGAAAGGCTATACAGGAAAACTGGACTTATTGTACACTCTTTGGCTTTTAAAGAACACTGGCCTAAGTACCGTACTGCCCTTAACGATGCAAGATCCTCTTATTTTACCTCTACCATTAGGAATTCCAAGTGCAGGCCCAAATCGCTCTTTGCTATGGTTAGCAAACTCACAAATCCACCACAACTTGTCATGTCGGGTTCTGTGGGGCTTGTAAATAGCTTTTCACAATTCTTCTCTGACAAATTGAAGTCAATCACTGCATCCATTGCCAAAAAAACACTCCTCTTGCAAGTGATTCAGATGTTCACTTAATGTCTGCTGATTCAGCTCATTCTACAAACTCTCTCTCTGCTTTCACTCTAACTACTCCAATTACCATACGCAAATTGAATTGCGACGTTAAATTCCACATCCTGCCAACTTCTCAATCTCATTTATTTATAAAGCACTTTAAGAAATAACAACGTTAGCCAAAGTGCTGTACATTGACAATACACAAAATAATTTACATAACACACATAAAAACTATTTAAGGTAACCACATCAAAACTTGAACTTAATAACCATAAGTTAACCAAATAAAAGGGCAGTCAAAATAAAAGTCATCTCAAACTGTGTTAAAAGCCAAAGAGAAAAAATGTGTTTTAAGAAGAGATTGAAAATCTAGAAGTGAGTCAGCCCGCTTAATGTGAAGTGGCAGCTCATTCCATAATTTGGGGCCAGCGACTGAAAAAGCACTGTCACCTCTTAGCTTTCTCTTTGTCTTAGGGACAATGAGCATGGATTGATTTGCTGACCTAAGGGAGCGGGATGGGACATGCGGCTGAAGAAGGTCAGACAGATACCGCGGAGCCAGACCATTCAGGCTCTTAAAAACAAATAAAAGAATTTTAAAATCAACACGAAAACACACAGAGTAATGGGAGTAATGTGTTCGTATTTTCGGGACCCCGTTAACAGACGAGTGAGTTTCTCATGGTTAAATGTAGACCGTTTTATCTACCGCGGGAGTTCAATTCCACCATTATAACTGCAGCCTATATTCCCCCGGATGCTGATGCCAAGCTTTCTATGAAAGAACTTCACGCAGCCATCAGTAAACAACAGACTGATCACCCGGAAGCTGCGTTTATTGTTGCAGGTGACTTTAATCACTCAAACTTAAAGTCAGTGCTACCCAAGTTTCACCAGCATGTTTCCTGCCACACCAGAGGAAATAAAACCTTAGACCATGTTTACACAAACATGGCCGGAGCTTACGTTGCAACACCCCTCCCCCACCTGGGACAGTCAGATCACCTCTCTTTGTTTCTCAGACCCAAATATGCACCACTCATCAACCGTGTGAAGCCATCAGTGAAGACCATCAAGGTGTGGCCTGCGGGGGCAGATTCCACACTCCAGGAAAGGTTTCTAAACACAGACTGGAGTGTGTTTGCTTCTCAAGCCACCAGTGGCGCTCACACGGACATTGACTCATACACCTCCTCTGTATTGGATCATATCAATACCACCATTGACAGTGTTACAACCCAGAAACAGATCACCACATACCCAAATCAGAAGCCTTGGATGAACAGGGAAGTGCGACTCCTGCTGAAGTCACGCAATACTGCCTTCAGATAAGGAGATGCACAAGCCTACAGCACATCCAGAGCAAACCTGAAGAGGGGCATCAAAAAGGCCAAGCACTGCTACAAGCTAAAGATAGAGGGATACTTTTCCAACTCTGACCCTCGACGCATGTGGCAGGGCATTCAGGCCATCAGTGATTACAAACCCACCCACTCCACCCTCACAGCCACTGATGTCAACTTCCTGAACGAGCTAAATTACTTTTATGCTCGCTTTGAAAGAGACAACAGAGAAACTACAACCAAGCTCAAACCCTCAGCTGACCACCCACCAATCACACTCTCCTCCACAGATGTCTGCAAGGCACTGAGCCGGATCAGCGTACACAAGGCTGCTGGACCAGACAACATCCCTGGACGTGTTATCAGGGCAGCAGCTCTCTGGGGTTTTTACAGACATTTTCAACCTGTCTCTTGCCCAAGCAGCTGTACCATCATGCTTTAAACGCACTTCCATTGTGCCAGTGCCGAAACACTCTAGCCCGAGGTGCCCTAATGACTACCGCCCTGTAGCACTCACACCCATCGTTATGAAGTGCTTTGAGCGGCTGGTCCTGGAACACCTAAAAGACTCTCTACCATCCACATTGGGCTCACACCAGTTTGCCTACCGCAGTAATAGGAGCACAGAGGATGCAGTTTCCATGGCACTGCACTCTGTGCTCACCCATCTGGACAATAAGAACACTTATGCACGCATGCTGTTTGTTGACTTCAGCTCAGCATTCAACACTGTCATCCCATCCAAGTTAATAGCCAAACTTGGAGACCTGGGCATCAACACTTCAATGTGTAACTGGATTTTGGACTTCCTAACTGAGAGACCACAGAATGTTCGATCAGGATCCACCTGCTCCACGTCCATCACACTCAACACTGGTGTACCACAGGGCTGTGTGCTAAGTCCGTCTCTCTACTCCCTCTTCACCTCCGACTGCAAGCCTGTGTATGGATCTAATTCCATCGTCAAGTTTGCGGACGACACTACGGTGATTGGTCTCATCAGCAACAATGATGAGACTGCCTACAGGGAGGAGATCCAGCACCTGGCCACATGGTGCACTGAAAATAACCTGCTCCTCAACACCACCAAAATGAAGGAGCTCATCGTGGACTTCAGGAAGGAGTCAAGAGACACACACGACACCATCCACATCAATGGAATGGCTGTTGAGCGTGTCTCCAGTTTCAAGTTCCTGGGGATCCACATCTCGGCGGACATGTCGTGGACAACCAACACCTCCAGCCTGGTCAAGAAGGCTCACCAGCGCCTCTTCTTCCTGAGGACACTGAGGAAGAATCAGCTCTCCTTGGCTATCCTGGTGAACTTCTATCGATGCGCAAAATAAAGTATCCTGACCAACTGTGTTGCAGTATGGTATGGGAGCTGCTCTGTTGCGGAGCGCAAGGCACTGCAGCGGGTGGTGAGAACTGCCCAGCGCATCACAGGGACTCCACTACCTGCCATCGAGCACATCCAGAGGAAACGCTGTCTGCATCGAGCTCGCAGCATCCTCAAGGACTCCTCTCACCCAGCCCACAGACTGTTTTCTCTCCTGCCCTCCGGCAGGCATTTCAGGATCCTCCGGACCAGGATCAGTAGACTAAAGAATAGTTTTTTCCCCAGAGCTGTCTCTTTGCTGAACTCAAACCCCCGTTGATCCACTTCCCTCATAAACTGCTAACTCTCCTACCTCACATCTGCCTTCACTTTGTTATTTGCACTACCAACTGTTTATTACAGTAACAACTGTTTACTTATGCATTCTGCACTACCATATCTTAACTGGATTATGCTCATTTGCACTGCCGACTGTATTTATAGTACCAACTGTTTACATTTGCATTTTGCAACGTACTTCTAACTGTAATATGCAACCACTGTCCACTGCACTTTTACACTTTTTTTTTCTTTTTTTTCTGATCCACTGCTATTCCTCATATTAGCCTAACATATTATTGTATACCTCTATCTGTAAAATTCTGTTTATAGTAATAGCCATCTGTATATCATATTCATAGTACATATCCACCTGTAAATTCTGTTTATAGTAATAGCCATCTGTATATTTACTCACTGTACATATTCACCTGTAAATTCAGTTCTGTTTATAGTAATAACCATCTCTCTATTTATACATATTTATATATATTCAGTACATATCTATGTCCTGCACTTACGCAACCATTGTATATCCTGCACTTGCTGCTATTGCACCTCTGGTTAGACCTAAACTGCATTTCGTTGCCTTGCACTTGTGTAATGACAATAAAGTTGAATCTAATCTAATCTAATCTAAATCTAAATATAATGCAACACTTTTCAAGATTAGTAACCAATGAGAGCTGTAAAAAGCATTCTAACATTATAAGTGCACCCCAGGAAACATCATAAGACAATAAATCAACGCAGTTCATGACCCCTTTAAATTATTTTTAATGAAATTAAACTAAATAAGAAACTAAAACTGCCAGAAGTTGGCGGTGAAAAAAAAAAAGATGAAAAGGATGTTTCAGGATGTACATATAAATACTGACTTCATAAAAAAAGAGTTTTTTTTTGTGCTTATTTACTTAAAAATGTAATCTATTATCACACTATTATCTATTATCACACAGGTTGACTTATTAATTTTATTATTGCTGTTGGTTTGGTACCAATCTGTGAGAAGAGATCAAATCCTGCAGAAACATTTTGAGGCAGTGAAGTAAAGCAAACTGCTTTTTAAAAAAAACATGCATCCAGGCTCACAATTCATTTTTAACTTTTTTCCCCCACAACATTTGCGAATTCGATCTAGTAAAATTTTATACACCCAGTTTTGTGTGCTATACTTTAGACAAAGTGACAAATTGTGAGCAGTGTACATCAGTTTGAAGCTTAATCTGTGATCACTGCACACAGGATGTGATCAGTGTAAACAGGATATCTGTTCATTTCTGTGGTGGTTCTGTGGTTCTCAAGTTTTTGCAAGAATCAGGTCATAGGTGTTTTTTAGACACTTCAGCTTTTTGGTAACATGTACCAGAAAATACATTATATTTGTATTTTCAAAATGTTAGTTGGTACGAAAGAAATGTACACCTGCTCCCTACCGCGTGTAAATGGTGCTTAAAACATTTGAGTCCCAGAAGCTCCTCACGAAAGCGAACTCCATCGTAAAATCTCACATAGATGCACATCTGGGCCACATCAGTTGTATCTGTCAATTCATCAATAGCAATGGACATCAGCTCCGTTTTTTGGATGTTTTCCAGTAGTTTATCAAATACATCCTTTGCTAGTAGATCCACTCAACGTTGAGCTGAGGTGTCTGACAGTGGTACTTTTTTAATAGATGAGGACACGTGGTCTTTAATTTTTTGGTCAACAATCATTTCGTCAACAACCGCCAGCATGCAGTCTTTAATAGTCTCTGACTCGGTGAAGGGCCTCTTTTTTCTCGGGAGTATCCACGCCACTCGTAGAGAGGCAATGAAAGCTCTCTCTTGTTCGGTACAAAACCCGCCAATTGCACGCTGACTTTGCTCAAAAGAAGTTACCAGTCTGTCTATTCTACATTGTCTCTCCACTGAGCCCTCTTGGTATTGCGCAGAAAAAGATGAATGTTTTGTAGCAAACTGTCTCTTCACATTATATTCTTTGGCCACAGCTCTGATTCGTTGCACAGTAAACACACAGGTATACCGGTCCTTCGCTTGCTTGCCGTAGTTGGCACAGTAAATAAGTACTTCTCCGTCCATTCACTCTGAAACTTACGATTTTCTCTGTCAACTTTGCGGTTTGGCTTGGAAAACGTCATGTTAGATGCATGTGTCATAGGCAGCATGAGAACACTGAATCAGCGAGAATGAGTGTTTGTCACCATGGAGACGACCTGCTCCGCTCTAGAATCTTTGCCTGTACTCTTGTCTGTGCGCCGCGGCAGATTCGTAGATTTTTTTCTTTCTTTTTTTTTGACTTTTTTTTTAAATCTGCCGCGGGCCAGAATAAATTTCAATCAGGCTAAATTTGCCCCCGGGTCGCTATTTGAATAGGCCTGCCATAGATCTAAATATAATGCCATAGATCTGAATATAATGCCATAGATCTAAATATGATGCCATATATCTAAATATAATGCCATATATCTAAATATAATGCCATAGATTTGCCATAGAGCTCAATATAATGACATAGATCTTAATATAATGCCAAAGATCTAAATATAATGACATAGATCTTAATATAATGCCAAAGATCTAAATATAATGACATAGATCTTAATATAATGCCATAGATCTGAATATAATGCCATAGATCTGAATATAATGCAATAGATCTAAATACAATGCCATATATCTAAATATAATGCCATAGATTTGCCATAGATCTAAATATAATGACATAGATCTTAATATAATGCCATAGATCTAAATATAATGACATAGATCTTAATATAATGCCATAGATCTGAATATAATGCCATAGATCTGAATATAATGCAATAGATCTAAATACAATGCCATATATCTAAATATAATGCCATAGATTTGCCATAGATCTAAATATAATGACATAGATCTTAATATAATGCCATAGATCTAAATATAATGACATAGATCTTAATATAATGCCATAGATCTGAATATAATGCCATAGATCTGAATATAATGCTATAGATCTGAATATAATGCCATAGATCTGAATATAATGCCATAGATCTAAATATAATGCCATAGATCTTAATATAATGCCACAGATCTTAATATAATGCCATATATCTTAATATAATGCCATAGATCTGAATATAATGCCATATATCTAAATATAATGCCATAGATCTGAATATAATGCCATAGATCTAAATATAATGCCATATATCTAAATATAATGCCATAGATCTGAATATAATGCGATAGATCTAAATATAATGCCATAGATCTAAATATAATGCCATAGATCTAAATATAATGACATAGATCTTAATATAATGCCATAGATCTAAATATAATGCCATAGATCTGAATATAATGCCATATATCTGAATATAATGGATTGCTCCTGCCTGATCGATTGCTCCTGTCTCCTGTCTGCCTTGTCTGTAGCCCTGTACAGCCTTGCTTACGTTTGAATCTTTATTTTGATATTTCCTCTTTATTCTACTGCTAAATATAACTTACTCATCACCGTAAATTGTTTAAAAATTGCTTATCACGTTAAATTTGACATTGCTAGCTTTTAATCTAAATCACCACCACACGTTAGCATTTCGCTAGCCTGTTAGCTTGTCATCTCTGCACCCGGGTCTCCCTTTTTCTGAGTTCATTAGTTGGATTAGTAAATAATGTCCAGCAAACGATTGTGGTAAATGGTAAGTTGGATTAATCAGCAAACACGGTAAGTCATGTCTTCTCCTGTCATTGTCACTTGCACCGCTTGCTGCATGTTCAGTATAGGCTTCCCCGCTGGCGAACAGGGCTTCACATGTGATAAATGTAAGGAGATAGTTAGGCTGACGGAGAAGATTTCAGAATTAGAAACACGCATCCATACTTTATCTGAGAGTAGTGAGGATGTAACAGCTTTAGACACTGATTTGGATGCGAATAGCTTAGTGAACTCTGTACATTCTTCGGTTCCGGCTGCAGGGCCCGCGCAGCAGGGAAACTGGTTGACAGTGAGGCGGCATAGTCACAGACCAAAGAACCGCTTTTCCGTTCCGGTTAGAACATCAAACAGGTTCTCCCCTCTCAGTGAAGCACCCACTGAGTGTCCTGTTGAAAGTGCCCTAGTCATTGGCGATTCTATTACACGGAACGTGAAGATACCAGCCAACATAGTCACTTGTTTACCGGGAGCCAGAGCGCCTGACATCAAAACAAATTTAAAAGTGCTGGCTAAAGCTAATCGTAAATTCTCTAAGATTATTATTCACGTCGGCACTAATGATGTTCGACTTCGCCAGTCGGAGATCACCAAAATTAACATTAAAGAGGTGTGTGAACTCGCTAGTACGATGTCAGAGGCTGTTTATTGTTCTGGTCCGCTCCCCGTTAGAAGGAGTGATGAGATAGTTAGCAGACTATCATCACTCAACGGCTGGTTGTCTAAGTGGTGTCTGCAAAATAACATAGGGTTCATAGACAATTGGAAAAGTTTTTGGGGCAGACCTGACCTGTTGAAGAAGGATGGCATCCATCCCTCCTGGGGTGGTTCCGCTCTTCTCTCTAGTAATTTGGCACATAGTCTTAGAGCTAAACCTTGACTCACTAGGGCCCAGGTCAGGAAGCAGACAAACTGGCTAAACCGACCGTCTGCTAGCTGTCTCACGTCACCGGAGTCAGATAAATCCCAGCACATAGAGACTCTTTCACCGAGATATTATCATATAGAGACTGTGTCTGTTCCCCGAATTAGTAAATACAAAAAAACATCAAAACCATTCAACAGTACAAATGTAATTGATGTCCAACAAATAAACAAAAGATATAATACAGATGAACAATTGATAAAGCTTGGGTTGCTGAATATTAGATCCCTTTCCCCAAAAGCGCTTATTGTTAATGATATTATTAAAGATAATAATCTAGATGTGCTCTGTTTGACAGAAACCTGGCTAAAACCTGACGACTACATTACCTTAAATGAGTCCACCCCCCAAGATTATTGTTATAAACATGAGCCGCGTCTGAAAGGTAAAGGGGGAGGGGTTGCTGTAATTTATAATAATATCTTCAGTATTACTCAGAAGTTTTGGTGCTTTATGTAACGCTATGTAGTGTACATGACAAAACCCGTTCAACATTTGTGTTAGCTACTGTATTCAGGCCACCAGGGCATAATACAGACTTTATCAAAGAATTTGCTGATTTTCTATCAGAGTTACTGGCCGTAGATAAAGTACTAATTGTTGGTGATTTTAATATCCATGTAGACAACGAAAAAGACACATTGGGATTAGCATTTAAAAACATATTAAACTCTATTGGAGTTAGGCAACACGTGTCAGGACCAACTCATCGCCATAATCATACTTTAGACCTAATATTGTCACATGGAATAAATGTTGATACCGTTGAAATTCTGCAGCAGAGCGATGACATCTCAGATCATTACTTAGTATCATGTATACTTAATTTAGCTAAGGTTGCAAAGCCGCCCCCTCGCTTCAAAAATGGCAGGACAATCACTGCCGCTACTAAAGATTGCTTTTTAAATAATCTTCCTCATCGGTTTCATCTCCTCAGCATCCCAGATAGCATAGAAGAACTCGATGTTGCAACAGAAACTATTGACTCTCTCTTTTCCAGTACTTTAGACACAGTTGCTCCTCTGCGGTTAAAGAAGATTAAAGAAAATAGTCCAACGCCGTGGTACAACGAGCACACCCGGGCCCTTAAAACAGCAGCCAGAAAAATGGAGCGCAGCTGGAAGAAAACAAAACTAGAGGTCTTTCGTAATTCGTGGAAAGAGCACATGATCACATACAGAAAGGCAGTGAGAACTGCTAGATCTGCTTATTTCTCAACTCTCTTGGAAGAAAACAAACACAACCCAAGGTATTTATTCAATACCTTAATGCAGGTTGATGACCAAGATGGCGGCGCGAGTAGATCGCGAGGCTCAGCGTCTCTCCAGATTCTGCAATTTTGCGGTATTTTTCTTGCTCATCTCGGGTCTGTTCGTACAGAACAGTTGTGCCTTTACATCGTACAACCGCGCTGAGCTTTTGGATATTGGTTTGCGAATTTCCGACAGTTTTATGGACAATCTTCAACTCCTTCCTGAGATCGCTAGGACGCCCGAGGCGATGCGCGTAACCCGGCCGGGCGGAAGTGCACGCAGAAGGCGGCGTGATCGTAAACAAAGGCGGGGGAAGCGTGGAGGATTGCGGGCTAAGCTAACGCGTTCTCCTCATCGGCTCTCTTTACCCAGCATTTTCCTTGCTAATGTACGATCGCTAGTGAACAAAATGGAGGAGATTCGACTCAGCATCACACACAGTAAGAAACTTTTGAACTGTAACGTCCTAATCTTCACTGAAACCTGGTTAAACAGCGGAATACCGGACACCGCTATTGAGCTAGCGGGACGCCACACACTCCGGGCAGATAGAACATTAGATGGCTCCGGGAAGACCAGAGGGGGTGGATTGTGCATTTATATTAACAAAGCTTGGTGCACAAACTCTGCTATTGTTGGGAGTCATTGTTCAGCTAACCTGGAGTTTCTCATGGTTAAATGTAGACCGTTTTATCTACCGCGGGAGTTCACTTCAACCATTATTACTGCTGCTTATATTCCACCCGATGCTGATGCCAAGCTTGCTATGAAAGAACTTCACGCAGCCATCAGTAAACAACAGACTGATCACCCTGAAGCTGCGTTTATTGTTGCAGGTGACTTTAATCACTCAAACTTAAAGTCAGTACTACCCAAGTTTCACCAGCATGTTTCCTGCCACACCAGAGGAAACAAAACCTTAGACCATGTTTACACAAACATGGCTGGAGCTTACGTTGCAACACCCCTCCCCCACCTGGGACAGTCAGACCACATCTCTTTGTTCCTCAGCCCCAAATATGCACCCCTCATCAACCGTGTGAAGCCATCAGTGAAGACAATCAAGGTGTGGCCTGCGGGGGCAGACTCCACACTCCAGGAAAGGTTTCTAAACACAGACTGGAGTATGTTTGCTTCTCAAGCCACCAGTGGCGCTCACACGGACATTGACTCCTACACCTCCTCAGTATTGGATCATATCAATACCACCATTGACAGTGTTACAACCCAGAAACAGATTACCACATACCCAAATCAGAAGCCTTGGATGAACAGGGAAGTACGACTCCTGCTGAAGTTACGCAATACTGCCTTCAGATCAGGAGATGCACAAGCCTACAGCGCATCCAGAGCAAACCTGAAGAGGGGCATCAAAAAGGCCAAGCACTGCTACAAGCTAAAGATAGAGGGACACTTTTCCAACTCTGACCCTCGACGCATGTGGCAGGGCATTCAGGCCATCAGTGATTATAAACCCACCCACTCCACCCCCGCAGCCACTGATGTCAACTTCCTGAACGAGCTAAATTACTTTTATGCTCGTTTTGAAAGAGACAACAGAGAAACTGCCACCAAGTTCAAACCCTCAGCTGACCACCCACCAATCACACTCTCCTCCACAGAAGTCTGCAAGGCACTGAGCCGGATCAGCGCGCACAAGGCTGCTGGACCAGACAACATCCCTGGTCGTGTTCTCAGGGCATGTGCGGAGCAGCTCGCTGGGGTTTTTACAGACATTTTCAACCTGTCTCTCGCCCAAGCAGCTGTACCATCATGCTTTAAACGCACTTCCATTGTGCCAGTGCCGAAACACTCCA
Source organism: Romanogobio albipinnatus (assembly GCA_023566225.1). Taxonomy (NCBI): domain Eukaryota; kingdom Metazoa; phylum Chordata; class Actinopteri; order Cypriniformes; family Gobionidae; genus Romanogobio; species Romanogobio albipinnatus. Next base: position 64,029,324 of record CM042240.1, on the reverse strand, counting down.
GCCCGAGGTGCCCTAATGACTACCGCCCTGTAGCACTCACACCCATCATTATGAAGTGCTTTGAGCGGCTGGTCCTGGAACACCTAAAAGACTCTATACCATCCACATTGGACTCACACCAGTTTGCCTATCGCAGCAATAGGAGCACAGAGAATGCAGTTTCCATGGCACTGCACTCTGTGCTCACCCATCTGGACAGTAAAAACACTTATGCACGCATGCTGTTTGTTGACTTCAGCTCAGCATTCAACACTGTCATCCCATCCAAGTTAATTGCCAAACTTGGAGACCTGGGCATCAACACTTCAATGTGTAACTGGATTTTGGACTTCCTAACTGACAGACCACAGAATGTTCGATCAGGATCCACCTGCTCCACGTCCATCACACTCAACACTGGTGTACCACAGGGCTGTGTGCTAAGTCCGTTTCTCTACTCCCTCTTCACCTCCGACTGCAAGCCTGTGTATGGAACTAATTCCATCGTCAAGTTTGCGGACGACACTACGGTGATTGGTCTCATCAGCAACAACGATGAGACTGCCTACAGGGAGGAGATCCAGCACCTGGCCACATGGTGCACTGATAATAACCTGCTCCTCAACACCACCAAAACGAAGGAGCTCATTGTGGACTTCAGGAAGGAGTCAAGAGGCACACACGACACCATCCACATCAATGGAATGGCTGTTGAGCGTGTCTCCAGTTTCAAGTTCCTGGGGATCTACATCTCGGCGGACATGTCGTGGACGACCAACACCTCCAGCCTGGTCAAGAAGGCTCACCAGCGCCTCTTCTTCCTGAGGACACTGAGGAAGAATCAGCTCTCCTCGGCTATCCTGGTGAACTTCTACCGCTGCGCAATAGAAAGCATCCTGACCAACTGTGTGGCAGTATGGTATGGGAGCTGCTCTGTTGCGGAGCGCAAGGCACTGCAGCGGGTGGTGAAAACTGCCCAGCGCATCACAGGGACTCCACTACCTGCCATCGAGCACATCCAGAGGAAACGCTGTCTGCATCGAGCTCGCAGCATCCTCAAGGACTCCTCTCACCCAGCCCACAGACTGTTTTCTCTCCTGCCCTCCGGCAGGCGTTTCAGGATCCTCCGGACCAGGACCAGCAGACTAAAGAACAGTTTTTTCCCCAGAGCTGTCTCTTTACTGAACTCAAACCACCGTTGATCCACTTCCCTCATAAACTGCAAACTCTCCTACCTCACACCTACATTCACTTTGTTATTTGCACTACTGACTGTTTATTACAGTAATAACTGTTTACTTATGCATTTTGCACCACCATATCTTAACTGGATTATGCTCATTTGCACTGCCGACTGTATTTACAGTAACCATGTTTACATTTGCATTTTGCACCGTACTTCTAACTGCAATATGCAACCACTTTCCACTGCACTTTTACACTTTCTTTCGGATAGCTCTGTCCATAATTTATTGCACTACCTTAATCCACTGCTATATTCCTCATATTAGCCTAACATATAATTGTATGCCTCTATCTGTAAAATTCTGTTCAAAGTAATAGCCATCTGTATATTATATTCATAGTACATATTCACCTGTACATTCTGTTTACATTCTGTTTATAGTAATAGCCATCTGTATATTTGTATTTATTCACTGTATATATTCATCTGTAAATTCAGTTCTGTTTATAGTAATAACCATCTCTCTACTTATACATATTTATATATATTCAGTACATTTTTATGCCCTGCACTTACGCAACCATTGTATATATCCTGCACTTGCTGCTATTGCACTTCTGGTTAGACCTAAACTGCATTACGTTGCCTTGTACTTGTACTTGTGTAATGACAATAAAGTTGAATCTAATCTAATACAGTGGCTAAATTAACCAAAAATAAAGCTTCAACTTCTGATGATTGTAAACAGCACAGCAGTAATGATTTTATGAACTACTTCACATGTAAGATTGATAATATTAGGAAGAAAATTTTACCCATGCAGCCGTCTACTACAGTATCACATCAGACAGAGCATTGTAGTGTCACTGAGGAAAAACTACAATCATTCACTGCTATAGGAGAAGAAGAATTGGCTAAACTCGTTAAATCATCAAAATCAACAACATGTATGCTTGACCCTGTACCGACTAGGCTATTAAAAGAGATGCTACCAGAGGTCATAGATCCTCTTCTTAATATCATTAATTCATCTTTGTCATTAGGATATGTACCGAAAACTTTTAAGTTGGCTATTATTAAACCACTTATTAAAAAACCGCAACTTGATCCTACAGAATTAGTCAATTATAGACCAATCTCAAATCTACCCTTTCTGTCAAAAATACTTGAAAAGGCAGTGTCTTCACAATTATGTTCCTTTTTAGAAAGAAATAGTATCTGTGAGGATTTCCAGTCAGGATTTAGACCGTATCATAGTACTGAGACTGCTCTCATCAGAGTTACAAATGATTTACTCTTATAATCCGATCGTGGCTGTATCTCTCTATTAGTGTTACTCGATCTTAGCGCTGCATTTGATACCATCGACCACAACATTCTTTTGTATAGACTCGAAAATTATGTAGGTATTAGTAGAATTGCTTTATCATGGTTTAAATCATAACTATGAGACCGTTATCAGTTTGTAGCAGTAAATGAAGAGATGTCACACCGATCGCAAGTTCAGTATGGAGTACCACAAGGCTCAGTGTTAGGACCGCTACTCTTCACCCTGTACATGCTACCACTGGGAGATATTATTAGGAAGCATGGCATTAGTTTTCATTGTTATTGTAACAATCACCAGCTGGAGTGCCCTTGAGAGCCACCAGAGGGCACTCCACACATAAGACTATTATCACTCACAAACTACATTTCCCATAAGTCACTGCCCGGACTCATCATCACTTATCACTAATCACATTCACCTGTCCCTCATTCACTGATTGCATTCACCTGTGTCTCACCATCCTGTTAGTATCTGTCTATTTATACCATGGTCATACATTCACACTCCGCGAAGTCTTGTTTAGTGTTTCACTGCAATTCCGAGCATTCCCCTGGTTGTCTTGTCTCCTGGTTTTCTTGTTTTGGATTTCTTGCCCTGTTCCCTGGATTACTCTCTTGCCTCTGGTCCCTGCCTGTTTTGTTTTTGTTTGTTTGTTTCTTTGTTTGGACTGCCTGTCTGTGTATGACCTGTTGCCTGTTTTTGACTACGATTCTGGATTGCCCTAAATAAAAGCTGCATTTGGATCCACCTTCTGTCTCGGAGCAGTTCGTAACAGAAGACTTCGCCAACAATGGATCCAGCAGCAGTATGTCTCGTCCGTCTATGCCAAGGAACTCATTCACTCGAGGACCACATCAGTGTCTTTCTGAACATTGCAAACACCACCAACCTCCCGGACTTTATGTTGATTGACTTTTTTTGCCATGGACTCAATAAACCATTACAAACCCAACTTGTCCGTGATGGTCCTCGAGGGTCCCTGAGTGGGTTCCTTGATTATGCCCTTCAGGTGAGCGGCTCTATATTTACTGTGGGTGTCGTGGAGGAAGGTGATATCCATGCAGTTCACGCCATGTCACCGTCTGCACTTCACGTCACTTCTGCCGATCCAGAGACAGAGCTTCACGTCACGTCTGCCGATCCAGAGACTGAGCTTCACGTCACTTCTGCCGATCCAGAGACAGAGCTTCACGTCACTTCTGCCGATCCAGAGACAGTGCTTCACGTCACTTCTGCCGATCCAGAGACAGAGCTTCACGTCACGTCTGCCGATCCAGAGACCGAGCTTCACGTCACGTCTGCCGATCCAGAGACTGAGCTTCACGTCACTTCTGCCGATCCAGAGACAGAGCTTCACGTCACTTCTGCCGATCCAGAGACAGTGCTTCACGTCACGTCTGCCGATCCAGAGACAGAGCTTCACGTCACGTCTGCTGATCCAGAGACTGAGCTTCACGTCACGTCTGCTGATCCAGAGACAGAGCTTCACGTCACTTCTGCCGATCCAGAGACAGAGCTTCACGTCACTTCTGCCGATCCAGAGACAGAGCTTCACGTCACTTCTGCCGATCCAGAGACTGAGCTTCACGTCACTTCTGCCGATCCAGAGACAGAGCTTCACGTCACTTCTGCCGATCCAGAGACAGAGCTTCACGTCACTTCTGCCGATCCAGAGACAGAGCTTCACGTCACTTCTGCCGATCCAGAGACTGAGCTTCACGTCACGTCTGCCGATCCAGAGACTGAGCTTCACGTCACGTCTGCCCGTCAAGAGTCTCGTCCCACCGAGCCTGAATCTATTCCTCTTCCTCTTCCCGTGTCTGTGTCTTCGGACAAGATGGTCTTCGCGGAGCCGGTGTCTGTTCTTCTTCCTGAGCCGGTGTCTGCTCCTGTTTCTGAGCCGGTGTCTGGTCCTGTTTCTGAGCCGGTGACGGTTCCTGTGCCATGGTCTCCTCCCTGGCCGCCTGAAGGGTCGTCTCCTCCCTGGCCGCCTGAAGGGTCGTCTCCGCCCTGGCCGCCTGCACAGCCTGATCCGCCCTGGCCGCCTGCACAGCCTGATCCGCCCTGGCCGCCTGCACAGCCTGATCCGACATGGTCGCCTGCACAGCCTGATCCGCCGTGGCCTCCCAGCTTGCCGCAGTCTCCAGGTCGTTACCCGCTCCACGGGCCTGGCCCTCCGTCCCGCCCCCGGGTCCGCCTCCGCTCCTCCTCCCTCCGTAACAGTGTTAGGAGCGTCTGGAATCCGCTCCTTAAAGGGGGGGGCTATGTAACAATCACCAGCTGGAGTGCCCTTGAGAGCCACCAGAGGGCACTCCACACATAAGACTATTATCACTCACAAACTACATTTCCCATAAGTCACTGCCCGGACTCATCATCACTTATCACTAATCACATTCACCTGTCCCTCATTCACTGATTGCATTCACCTGTGTCTCACCATCCTGTTAGTATCTGTCTATTTATACCATGGTCATACATTCACACTCCGCGAAGTCTTGTTTAGTGTTTCACTGCAATTCCGAGCATTCCCCTGGTTGTCTTGTCTCCTGGTTTTCTTGTTTTGGATTTCTTGCCCTGTTCCCTGGATTACTCTCTTGCCTCTGGTCCCTGCCTGTTTTGTTTTTGTTTGTTTGTTTCTTTGTTTGGACTGCCTGTCTGTGTATGAACCCCTGCCTGTACCTTGGATTACGCTTCTGGATTGCCCTAAATAAAAGCTGCATTTGGATCCACCTTCTGTCTCGGAGCAGTTCGTAACAGTTATGCTGACGATACTCAGCTCTATATTTCTTCACGCCCTGAAGAAACTTACCAATTCACAAGATTAATGGAATGCATAGCCGCCATAAAACATTGGATGACCGGTAATTTCCTGCAACTCAATTCAGAAAAAACTGAATTTTTAATTATTGGACAAAAAAGCTCCACAAGTAGTAACCTAGAATACTGTCTAACACTTGATGGCTGCTCTGTCAAGTCTTCGTCGTCAGTGAGGAACCTGGGTGTGCTCTTTGATACCAATCTCTCGTTTGAAAGCCACGTTTCTAGCATCTGTAAAACTGCATTCTACCATCTTAAAAATATATCTAAATTGCGGCACATGCTCTCAATGCAAAATGCTGAACAGTTAGTTCATGCGTTCATGACCTCAAGGTTAGATTATTGTAATGCTCTACTGGGTGGTTGCCCTGCTCGCTTAATAAATAAACTCCAGCTGGTCCAAAACGCAGCAGCTCGAGTACTTACTAGAACCAGGAAGTATGACCATATTAGCCCAGTTCTGTCAACATTGCACTGGCTACCTATTAAACATCGCATACATTTTAAAATCTTGCTTATTACTTACAAAGCCATAAATGGTTTAGCTCCCCAATACTTGAGCGAGCTCTTAACATATTATACTCCATCACGTCTACTGCGATCTCTAAATTCTGGCCAGTTGTTAATACCGAGAATATCCAAATCAACTGCAGGCGGTCGATCCTTTTCCTATTTAGCTCCTAAACTCTGGAACAGTCTTCCTAGCATTGTTCGGGAAGCAGACACACTCTGTCAGTTTAAATCTAGACAAAAAACACATCTCTTTACTGTGGCATACACATAAAACACTTTTTCAATTAATTGATTGTTAGGCTGCATTAACTAGGTCAGCCGGAACCGGGAACACTTCCCATAACACCTGATGTACTCGTTACATCGTCAGAAGAATGGCATCTACGCTAATGATAGTCTCTCTTTTTAATCCCGAGGTTTACTGCAGTCAGCCAGATCCGGGCCGTATCCAGATCAGACGGTGGACCTGCGCCCAGAGAAGACCAACACAGGACCCCGAAGTGTCTGCAGAGACCGTGTCAATTATCCTCCCCCTGCAACTGCCTCATCGACACGGCATCTCAATAAACCCGTCACCAGCGTGATGACTCAGATTGTTCGAATATTACAATTAAATAATACTTAAATCGATATGTCATCCGCAATAAACCCGTCTCCGATCATTCGAATATTGCACTTTACTAATTATTTAATCAACATCATCCTCAATAAACCCGTCTCCAGCGTGTTGCCTCCGGTCCTTCGAATATTCCGATCTATTATGACCTCTGACCTGTAAAGCAGCCATAATAATAATAATCAAATGGCTATACAGCTGAATAAAATTAGGCTGCATTATTTTGCTGTTTAACACTGTAAAGCTGCTTTGAAACAATATACATTGTTAAAAGCGCTATATAAATAAAGTTGACTTGACTTGACTTGACTTTTCTCACAGCTGATTGGTCTAATTTCAGTTTTACGCCGTGGAGCGTAAGTTACTATGGAGATGAACACGGCTAAAAGCCAAACCTCTTTAATGGTACCTAAAACCCAGGATTGGCACAAACTAAGCTTAAACATATCTGGCTAGCCAGCTAAACCGGCTTCATGGTATAGGCCCCTGGTCTCCACATCAGCTGTTTGATCTGATATCTGTGGTTTATAACAGAATTCTGCGCCGAACACTTCCACTAGATCTCGCAGTAGCGATGTTATTAATTCTGTGGTGAATTCAAACGCTTTCTCCCAGTGCGGTGTATTAACGGTGTCACGAGATCGGCCCGTGTGTTGGCTCCCTCAAACGAGTAGCGCGGTCCCGTTCAGACTTGCAGCGGGGTGTTGTTTGTTCTGCGACTAATGCCGAAAACCCGGACCAATTACGAATGACACTGTATCTTGTAAGATGACACTGTCCTTGTTGTTTGTGTATATTTAACGCGCAGGTTGGGGGTGGGTTCAGAGGGGAGCGTTGGCGGATGTTATAAAGAAAAACGATTTTCATTCAAACAAATCGATGTAAACTACACATTCGAGTTAATCGATAAAATCGATTTAAAGCGTCCTGATAAAAGCGTTATTATTTGACATGGTGCGTGTCAACTCACCAGACAAACACTAACCGCCTTCAAGTGAAGTTGTGAAGGTGCGACTTCCATTTGTTCCATTTCCATTTCGTGCACACAACAGATACAGCTTGAATGGACCAAACGAAGCTTCGAGGCAAATGATTTTGCCTCTGATTTTTTTTATTTGAATAACTCAAGTTACTCGAGGAATCGTTTCAGCCCTAATCTCCTCAGAATTAGCCTTTGAATAGAGCTCCGCTCCGTGGGTGTGGTCTATTCGCAGATAATGAGGCAGCACACCAACGACTGAGATCTCTCTCTTTTCAAACAGATTACATAAACAGAGAATATTTTAGTTTGATTTGATTTGCATTATTTAAAACCTGACATTTCATCATTTATTTAGACATATGTCTCATGTTTGTGTGAAAAGTTTTCACTAAGCTACAGGTCATTTTCTAAAGAGAATCAGATTGGACTTCATTGAGAGAGAGCCGGCAGATCGCACATCATGTCTGTTTTCTTTGTTTTGCAAATAGCACAACATTTTTATTGTGAGTGCACAAAAACAGAAGTAGAAACTGAACAGATTATAATGCTGTATAACACTTGCCTGAATGACTAAAATCAATTGAGTGTTTTGAGTCACTTTCACAACTGATAAGAAAAAAGTGAGTTGGTCATGCCGGACCTCTAGGGGTTAATGCTTTACATGTATAAATATTTTGATGCCTGTTGTGTTGTATTATTAAACTGGGGTTAACTTTGGTCTTTTTTGCCTTAGACCTGATGCCGTTGAAAGAGGAGTGTGAAGTACTAAAGGAAATGAAAGAAAAAGATCAATATGAGAATTATAATGATTTCATAACTGAAGAAAAATATTTTAGTTGCTCACAGACTGAAAAGAAAAAAAGCAGAGAAAAATCTGAAAAGAAAGAAACCTACACGTGCCTTCAGTGTGGAAAGAGTTTCAATTATAAAATATTTCTTAACAGTCACATGAGAATTCACACTGGAGAGAAACCGTACACCTGCCAACAGTGTGGAAAGAGTTTCAACCAAAAGGGAAGTCTTGATCGTCACATGAGAATTCACACTGGAGAGAAACCCTACACCTGCCAAGTGTGTGAAAAAGGTTTAAGCCAAAAAAGAAGTCTTGAATATTACATGAACATTCACACTGGCGAGAGCTCCTACACCTGCAGACGGTGTGGAAAGGGTTTTGAACAACATGGAAACCTTAAAGTCCACATGAGAGTTCACTCTGGAGAGAAACCCTACACGTGCCCTCAGTGTGGAAAGAGTTTCAATCAAAAAGGATACTTTAAAGGCCACTTAAGAGTTCACACTGGAGAGAAGCCTTACAGCTGCAAACAGTGTGGAAAGAGTTTCAGCAGAAAAGAAAGCCTTAACAGACACATGAGAGTTCACACTTGAGAGAAGCCTTACATCTGCCCTCAGTGTGGAAAAGATTTCAACCGTAAAGGAAGCCTTAACACACACATGAGAATCCACACTGGAGAGAAGCCGTTCTTTTGCGATCTCTGTGGAGAAAGTTTCAGACATAAAGTCAGCTTTAAGCGCCACATGCGGATTCACTTATGAGAGAACGGTTTTATGTCATCAGCGTGGAATGAGATTCAGACAGAAAAACCTTAATCCGAAAGTATACTTTTTTTGTTTTATGAGTATGTGCACAGTCAAACGCACAGCATTGCAAAGTATACTCCTTTTGACTCATGAAGAGAGATTGCTCAAAACTAAATATGTACACATATGAGTTCCCAGTTTTGATCAATCTCGCGCCATGAGTTACAACCAAAGCAAATATCTTTGTATTCTTTCATGCTTGAGTTGTAAAAATTAGGGACTTTCTAACCTCTTTGCACAATTTCTCATCTGTGTAGCCCTTAAGGATGGAATGCATGGGCGTCAGTTTGGTTTGAAATGTGCTGGGGACAGAGACGCATTCAGAAATGCATTTTAAGAAGTGCTGGGTACATGTTTTGAAAGACTATGCCCTGTAGCTTACTAATGCAAATAAATAAAAATGTCAGCTGAGAGACATATTGCGGGTCTTATAGCCTATCTTACTCATGCCGTCGAAATTCATGCCCCCGCGAATTCTTTAATATTTTTCATTCTTGCAATTTTTTTTTACCACTTCGTTATCAGAGTCCCACTGGAGCCCGTTTTTTTTTTTTTAATCCTCCCTATTACACATTAGTTGCAGCCATTAAAATAGTTCAGTTTTGTTTTTAATGTCAAAGTAGTTATATTTTGTTATATTTCTTTATTAAGTTAATTTATAAAAATGTTTGAAGCATAAAGTTAAGCATTAAACTAAAGTTTTTGCTTTTTAAAGTGACGACCAAGCAGCCAGCGGCCGACAGTGAGTTAACCCAATGCTTTAGCCTCTGAAATCAACAGTTGACTTGTCTTGCTTATAAAATCCATATAAAACACTTAAAGCATTGTTTAAAAGTTTAGCCTACTATCACCACCATCACAGTAAAAAGCATTTTTGACAAGATGAGGCAGGCAGATCGCGGCGCGCGCAAATGAAACGGGCTATCTAAACAAATCTAAACACAATCTAAACAAATAATTAAAAAAACATGCTGGTTGTCTTACCTTAGGCTACACCTCTCCGCGAAATTAATATAAATCCAATCTTCAATTCCCGTGCTATATGCACATTTAACGGAGTTCATGTCAACGAAAGCAACAGATATGAGCATTTTATTCATCAGCAACATCAGTGTTGCATAGCGCCGTCCTATAGCCTAAAAAGGCCCGAAGCCCGGCCCGCGTCTGAGGTAGGCTATGACTGGAAAATTGGCCCGAAGCCCGGTCCTAGGGGCGTAAAAAAGTCGGGGCCCGTCGGGCTCGGGCAGAAATGTAGGGCTCTACTTTGAGTAAGGCTGACAGCGTCTGTCTTTTTAATGCATTTCTTGAATGTCTTAATTACAGTAGGCCTAGCCTATAGATAGTTATGATATTTGTGGCTGCACTGGGGTCCGTCATTACGCTAATCATGAGCGGTCCATGGCACCTGCTACCCATGGCTGTTAAGAACTGTAGGCTACATCAATACATTACAACAATTTCGTGCTATGGGCACTGCCACTGATACAGGCAGCGGAAGAGCCTATTTTACGGAGCTTGCTTCTGCTTTTCAAACGTTTTTACGACAAAAGATGTCATTAAAACGACATAAGATCTCGTTATTACAACACAATTGAGTGGAAAAAATAATGTGTGTGACAACAATGCTTCACCGTAAAATTGAACTCGAGGTTTTTAAAAAGAAAAGAAAAGTGGTGGGTACAAAAGGACTCATGACGAAATCTGGTGGGTACGCATCCCCCCCGAAATCGACGCCTATGATGGAACGATTACCGGTTTCATGATTAAATGTACTGACAGTTAGTAATATAGTTTATAATGTAATTATCAATAAAGCTGTGTTTAATTATCACGATTTTGAAAACTCGTGGTAAATCCTGTCCAGTCAGCGTCCGTCTGGTGCAAGCGCAGTGCGTAATGTTGTTTTCTGAATGAGAAGAAATGGCAGAAGGCAGTGATAGTGGCAGGAGATTTTTCAGACTTCTTAAAGGACCAAATCTGAGGCGTGTCACATTTTGGCTTTTACAAAAGTCCTGAAGGAAACTTAATCGAGGATGGTCACCCAGTCTGCAGAACATGCCAGAAGAAAGTCGCTGTAATAGGGGAAACACTTCAAAACTACGAACGCAAGGCAAGTGGACTTTGACCTCAGTCTGGGAAATAATAACTTGAAGCTTGAGCCAAAGAAGTTCAGACAAGACTAAGGTGACATTTAAGGGATAATGTATATTCATTGTACACTTATTACACATATTTTCTTTACCACATAAATAATTACGGGGACATATTGAATTGAGATTAATGTTTTAAATCTTGCCTGATTTTAAATCTGATCCATTCTGTACAGTTTACAAAAACAATTGTCCAGACAAGATGTTAATAATTGTAGTAGTATTAATATTAAAGTCCTCTGATTTCATTTTCAAGTCAATCAAAAACAGAGACGCAAATCGTGCATTGTTATAATGTGTTGTTATTGACGACGGCCATTAAGGAAATCCCAAAGAACAGAATCTTGCTTAAAGTGCTTGATTTATTTGTTGTTTGTTGATTTTCAAATATAAAAGTTGTTGAAATGTTTTCAGTGTGTGCATCTGTTCTTTTTGAACACTTTTATCGCATTTGAACAAAACCGTGATCATATTGATAATCCTGATCATTTGGGTCACTATAATCGTGATATGAAATTTTCATACTGTTTCATCCCTAGTAGCCCCCCATTGTAGCTTGCATGCATTCTGGTCTGTTTTATTTTGACTACTTGTGTATCGACGCCCCTAAAGCATGGTTGCTACCCTATGAATAAACTAATTATTGCAACAACAAAAAAATTAAAAGCGCATGTTACAAAAACAGTACAATATGCGCCTACTATTCAGTTGTCACACGCACTGTACATTGACCCTGTGAAAAAAAGTGAAGTAAACTTTGGCCTTTAGGGTTGATGTAATTCACTCATAGCTGAGAGAATCATTTCACGTGGCATCACTGAAAAGACTTGCAGAAACAAAGCCAACCTTGAGGTTCACACAAGTTTACGTTATAGAGAGGCCTTTCACCAGCCCTCAAGGCCCTGATATACTCATGGCAAAGTTATTTTCTGGTCTTTGCTTATGAGCAGGTGAACATGCCAAGTGGCATTTAAATGAACATAAATATGTGCTATGAATTTTCATTTTAGTAACAAAATAAATGCGACGAGAACTGCATTTGTGAAAGTATCAGATCATAGTGATGTTGATGTGTTTGCACCAGATCTGCAATTCAGCTCCCCATACAGGGAAGTTTAATATCACTTAAATACCATCCATAAAATCAGCATATTAGAAAAATACAGCATATTAGAATGACTTCTGAAGGGTCATGTGACATGGAGTAATGATGCTGAAAAATCACAGGAATAAATTGCATTTCTAAGTGTATTTGTCACGGTGTGACTTTTCCTGGGGCGGAACCATAGTGGCAGAGATTTGTTCCGCCCGGATCAAACACCACTACTTCCGGGTTCCCGTCCCCGCGCCAAAATTATAGAGAATCGGCGGCAGGTGCTCAAATAAACAGCGCAATTTCCGGATTGGGTGAAGGGGAGGTAGGAGGAGTATAAAGAGGGCCTCCAGAAGTCAGTCATGGCAGCGGTCACACACAGCCGCAGCTGTTAGTTCCGGGTCGGGCTCAAGCTGAGCGTGGTGGTAGCCGCTTCCAGCCGTTGCGGCGAGAGGATCTGGGCATCTGGGCAAACAAAGGATAACACGAGGTGGATATTGTGGACTGAGCGATCAAAGATCCGGAGAGCTATAAAGAGAAGAAAAGAGACGAGGCTGAGTATAATACAGACCGAGTTTTGCATTGTGATTCAAGTGTCAAGTGTGTGTTCGATTCTGAGAAGTTACATGCAGGACAGTTGCCAGAAGTGCTGGTGAGCAAATCCCTTCGGGAGAGGGAGCACAGCGGCCAGGACGCGAGCCAGACACTGGAAGAGAGAACAAGACGAGCACACGGGTTGATCAATGTGTGAGTACCCTGAGAAACGTATACAGTAACAACTTCATCGGAGGTTTATCATCTGTGAGCCTTGTGACGTTGAAACTAGGAAAACGAGTGGCCCCACCGCGGAGAGTGAGCGTGGGAGAGCCAGAGCCGGCGGGCAGTGAAAGCCGCCGGGGTGGTGTAGCAGCAACGTCCTTTTCGTTGGTTCTTCGCTTTACCAGCGCTTCAGCGATCTTCCCTTCCCCCTGAGATAAACAACGCGGGAAAAGTGGTCTCTGGACCTTAAGTACACCTGGTTGGTGTGTAGAGTGTCGTGGGTGAGTCAGCATTTTGACTTTGAGAGTGTACACTTGGAATCTGCTGTGTTGTGCTGTGTGTGTGCGTGTCGTCCCCGAGACCATTATCCAGGCTGACCCACTCTCTGGGAAAGGTACGATCCTGAAGCTGGCAGAGTAACTAGCCCCAACCATTCACGCTGTGAACCTCACCCTACTCTCTGTCTCTACGGGGGTAGCATGACCGGAGCCAAGTAAGCACTCTCTTGAATAGCCATTGATACGTGCTTGTGTCGGAGGAAATTGTGTGTGCGTGTGCAGGGCCTGAAGAGAGGAGAACGCTACATACATCCGGAGCAAAGTCATACTTACCTGCTCTTACCTGTGTGAAGCCATCTAGAGAAGCGCCCGATCAAGCACCACCGCCGTGGTCAAGCCCCTTAAGCCACCGCTATCACAGAGCCTGGAACAAGGAGAGAGAAACGGATGAACCGTGTCTACGGAGTCTGTGAGTGATATCCATTGAGCAAAGTCATACTTACCTGCACTTACCTGTGTGGAGCCCTCTAGAAAAGCGCTCGATCCAGCACCACCGCCGTTGGTCAAGCCCCCTGAGCCACTGCTATCACAGAGCCTGGACCAAGGAGAGAGAAACGGATGATACTTACCTGTATGCCAAACAAAAGTCCCAGTATTGACCCAGATCCAGCGGATGCCCCGGAGGTACCGACTTCTACGACACTGGCCCCTTTATACATTCTGAAAGGAAGCCGTCGGAGTACGCCCGAAAGAGAGAGGTACCTCTGTCGCCCCCGTTCCCCTGTACTTACCCGTTCTACCCCTGTGTTCAGGAGAAGGAGCAAGCCGTGGCGTAAATCCCCCGAAAGGTCCACCCTGGGAAACAGAAAGAAAGAGACAAGTGAGCACATAGCAGGATATGGAAGCCAAACATTGAGAAAAAGGACGAAACAACTTATCTGAGGTTCTCCTGCGGAAAGAGCCGGCGAGCTCTGAGGCGGTGTCCTCACTCAGTCCTCTTGGATCTTGAATTACCTCTATTACCATATCTTGTCTTGTTTCTGACTTCATCTCCTTTAAACTTATTAGAGCTGAACTACAATCTGAACATATTACTGCTCCGGGTGTGTGTTCACGGTGTGTATGTGTTCACTACTGTGTGTGTGTGCGCACTTGGATGGGTTAAATGCAGTGCACAAATTTCAAGTTAGGTCACCATACTTGGCCACACTTCACTCACTATTACTGCCTTGGATATTTTAACTCCCCTAATCCACTTTATTGCCATAATTATTGCAAACATCTCTCCAGTATACACTGATAAACAGTCTGATATCATTTTATTCTTATATACTTTAACCTTTGGAATAATGAATGCAGAACCCACATGACCAGTTTTTGAATCTTTTGAAGCATCTGTAAAAATGTGCATATATTCCCCATATCTTGACCCGATATACTCCCTTATATTATGTACTTCTGTTTCATATGAACCTTCCTTTTGTCTTTTTTCTAATAAGCTTAGATCAACCTCTGGTTGGGGCATAACCCATAATGGTACTGGAGATAAAGGAATTGAAGCATATCCAACGTCTTCCAATCTCATATCTCCTCACTCTGTCCGCTTAAATTTGCCCAATAAGATGCCATTGATCGCTGTCTTCTTATCTGCAAAGGCATTTCACCCATCTCTACATGAAGAGCAGAAACTGGAGAAGTTAGATATGCTCCGCAGCAAATTCTTGGTGCTTGAGACTGAATTCTTTCTAGTTTAATTAAATTAGATTTATTTGCAGAACCTTATACAATACAACAATAATCCATTATAGATCTTATCATAGATATACAGTATATATGGTTTTTAAAGCCAATCTATCTGCTCTCCATTCCTGACCTGAAATACATCTCATTACATTCACTACACGCTTGCATCTTCCCACCGATTTTTCAATATGCTCTCTCCAAGTGAATCTACTATCAAACCAAACTCCTAGAAATCTTACTATACATACACACTCTAGTTCTTTTTCACATTCCTCTTCATTTTTGTAAAAAGTATTATTTTTGTCTTTTCCACTGAAAACTTAAAACCATTTTCCCCTGACCACTGTTCTACTTCATTTAACGCACACTGCATTTTCTTTGTTATACTCTATATTCTTTCCTTAAAGAATATTCTTTCCTTAAAATATCTAGCTTCCAGTGGACCGCCTTCCGTTCTCAACTTCCGAACAAAACGTAACTGGCATGACGATGACTTTGGACGGACGACTACCCTGCCGGAGGGAGAGAAGGAATCCCTCTGCCATCTCGTTCGGTTTAGGTCCGGTCATCTGTTACGGTTTGGCTCAGGCAGGAAGACAAGGAGAGGCAGAGGAGTATCTCAAACACAGTTTACTCAGGGTAAGATCGGAAACACATACAGGGATTGCATCACATGTATAACAGAGCAGCATAACAGTAACCGGACAAAGACAGAGTGAACAAGAGGAACTTATATACAAACACAGATGACTGAAATAACGAGGGGCACAGGTGACACAGATGATCATGAATTACACACAGCTGAACAGAACTAGACTAACGAGGGTAACAGAGAAAGTGGCCGGAAAGAGAACAAAGGAACATGACAACGACAGAAAACACACCCAAAACAGACTGGACATGTGACTTACCCTTTTGAATCCCTTTGATTTTCTTAATCATGCCCCATACCTCCTCTACTGGTGTGTTCTTCCCCATTTCATCACAATAAGCCATCCAATACTCTTTCTTGGCTTTCGTTATTATCCTCCTTACCTCAGCTTGTGCTTTATACTCTATTAAATCTTGAAAATTATGTTTTCCTAACTATCCTAAATGCTTTCCTTTTTCTTCTTATTACACTTGTACATTCTTCATTCCACAATGGAACTATCTTATTCTTCCTACCTCCTTTCCTCTTTGGTATATATTTATTCGCTGCTACTTGAATTGCATATACAATATTATCACTAATCATTTCTACAGATCTATCTGGTTCTATTATAATATTCTTTAATCCCTCTTCACTCAAATTCATAAATTCTTCCCAACTCGCTTTATCAAACCTCCAGCTACCAATATTTCCTTGACTCACCTCACTTCCTCTCACGTTTACTATGCCATAGAACATTCCTGTCTGAGTGCCATATTATTTTTCTAAAGTTTTCATGTTTGTAATTCTAAAAGTATTCAAAATATCTTAATATCCTTCTAGATTCTCATTCTTAATTCACTTTTATTTTGAAATCAACCTGCAGGTGAAAACTAATTTTGACACTGTGACATTTAATATGTTTAATAATACAAATCAAAAATTTGAGCCGGAAACTTCTGGTTGAGCTGACACAGAATGACCCTTTTGGAATTTTTATAAAATGTCTATTATAAATCATTTTAGCACCTCTAGTGTACTTTAGTAAAGTGTAGGATAAGTCAAAAAGTCACGCTCTGACAGCCTTGAAGGGTTATTTAATTATTTTTTAAATAGTTAACTACTTGAAACACTTTTCTTATTCTTGTCTGTTATCTCCTGTCAGGTTATAATGTGTTATAAATCTATCTGGGAATATTTTAAAATCTGAGTGACGGATTATGGTGACCTTGGTCTCTTTTTAATCTTGAGAATCTGCTGTAAATAAGGATTTTTAACGATTTTTAAGTTTCATGAAGTTACAAGCGTATCTCACACTTTAAATAAAGGTGACAAACAAACAAAAAATACATGAAAAATCCTTTTTTTTATTATATATACTTTCTTACAGATTTATACTCTATTAAGTAATTAGTTGTGCAAAACACGCCATCCAGTTTCATTAATGATTAGGCAACGTTCTTGACTTAACTGAAGTAAGAAAATCATTAAATAGCATCTAGTGTTTACACGTTTGTGATTTGAAAAATCTGTAATCATCATCTGATTAAATGATTTTTCCTTTGCTGTCATGTTTCCTTTTAAACGAAAGGACATTAGAGATAATGGACAGGAAATCTATGGGTAACCCATGTGTCCCACCTCAACTCTGTCGACTCTTGTTTTAATGTTCATATTTATTTCAATTCACTGTATTCTGGAGGATTTTCTGCAGGATGGTGATGCATGGAAGGGTTGCTGACCACAGATATCTGCAAGAAAACAGCTATATGATCAGTTTTCTTTGATAATATTAAACAATTCACCCATTACTTAGTGCTTTACACACTTACAGTTCATGACATTACATTCAAATAATACATTGTTATGTGGAAATTAGTTTTTGAGCACCATTTTACTTAAAGTCCAGTTAAACTGGGGTAACAAGCTTCTCTTACTTCTGAGCTGTTAAGGTCATGGAAGTGATTGGACCTAAAATCACAGGGCTGTGGAGTTACAACTTGTGGAACAAACGGCACCTGTGGAAAAACACAAATTGAGTTTTATGTCTTCTTATTGTGAAATGCAAAGTATGCTACCACACTGGCAGACAGTTTCAGTATTACAGATTTATAGACATCAATGTACTTCAGATGGAGTAGAAAAAAGCAGAAGACAGAAATCCTTCTGTAATGTCCTGGTGTGGAAACTTATGTTTTCATTTGGATTTCTTAAAATAATTTCACAACTGAAAAACGACATGACATTTCTCAGCAGATGGTAATGTTGCTGTTTTTGAAGCGATTAAACTTGGAGTTCTGCTATTGGTAGAGATGTTTCTGATGAACACTTTTCAGAGACGCACAGACTTTACCTCCATTACTAGCTCTAAACGTATGTTTTGGAGTAAGGGATGTGTAAGAAAGTAGTTCTACATGTGCTGTGAGTTTAACGTTTGGTAATGCAAAGTGTGTTATTTCACTTTATTTACAGTCACATAATTTCCAAAATTTTAGTGGACAGCAGTTTAAAACTTGATAACTTTACATGGTAAAACCTTGAGGGTTTGAACATTTAAAAAATTAATATTTGTATCGTAACTTAGTAGTACTTGTCTGTTCTTTAAAAGTGTGAACACCCTTAAAAGAAACCATTTCAATTCTATATGCATATCTGAGGGGATCAGCTGACAAAAAGGTTTGGGAACCCCTGACTTGACACATCACTCACCTGTGGAGAACAGCAGCAGACATCTTTACAGGCAAATGCTGACAGACAGATGGAGATGATAAACTCAAGGATGGTGAATACCAATGATACACCACTGATTCCCAAGAAGAGAGTCTGAGAGAGAATTCAACATTAGCACAAACAATAATGAGGAAATAATTGATAAATAGCACTCACACTGGTACAGCAGTTCAGAATCTACCATCATTGAGGTTCATATAGTAATACAACATATCTATAGGTCAAACTGGACTGAGTGTACAATTCATGTATAAAGCCTTCTAGAATTGTGAATGATCAGTAATAGTAAGAGAACTATACACTACTTCTGAAATGTTAAACAAAGACTGGACAGATAAGTGCAGATTGACTTTTGACAAATGTGCTGACCACACAGTGATCTTATTGTAATTACTAAATAAATGTGAAATTCAAAAGTTGGTGACATACCGTATACTTTCTCTCAGTATAATCACAACCATATTCGTTGCTGTAATTGTACATGTCGACTGGCCCTTGATCCAAATCCAGTGAAATTATGAATAAGGAAATGCCTGCAGTTATAGCACTGAAAATGTTCATTCCAAGTGAACCTTTCACCTGTAGGTGAAAAAAACAACAACATAAAATAGATTAATAAATGAACGTGAATTTTAGCTTGCTGACATAGATTGAAAGATATGTCCAAGGTCCAAGCACCAATAGCTCATGTGGATGATTAAGGGAACGATTGAAATTTGTCTAATAATGTCACACATTCCCTGTGTGTTTGTGGACTTTGTCGTTATTTCGTACAAAGAGCACTCAAGGGGTCCTGGTATGATCCTGCTAGATCCATTATTTGATCAGTCGTTCAGTAACGCAGAGTGTGGAATGAGCAGGCAGGGAAGCGAATCTAAGTGCAGGAACATTTAATGATAAAACTAGAAAAGGAACAAGGAACTCATAATACCACATCAATACATACGTACAACAATTGATCAACCACGAGTGGAACACAAGCACTATAAATAACAGGAAAGACTAGCTAAGGGGGCGTGACAGATAGGACACCTAGAGAACTAAATCCGCATGAAAAACTACGAAAGAACTACGAAGCAAAACACAACAAGAACTAACGTCCACAAACACACAGGGAATATGTGAGAAATAAAACAAATCCTCTGTATAATTATTTACTGTTATTTACTATATTATCATAAAATATATGGGGTGTATGTGGACTTTTTGTTTTTATTATTTATGGTACAATATGTGTGGCCTTTTAGCAATTTTAAATGGTGTATTTGTTTGAACCGTTGGGCTAACAAACAATCAGGATAACTATGGTAACAAACAATGCAAGCAAGAGAAACAGGAACTGAACATAGAAACAAACATAAAAGTCCATACAAAACGCAAGGCACACCATCAGGATCATGACACTGACAAGTTTGGGTTCTCTACGAATTACAGTCACTGATAACCATACGCAGAAAAAATAAGGAAGAAGAAATCCGTACAAAACAATAGGGTTGCAGTGGGGTATTCCAGAAAGCAGGTAATGTGACATACCTGGGTATGTTTAAGAGTAAGTTAGCGGATAACCTCAACTCTCGGTTCCCAAAACGGAGGTAACTTTCAGGGCATGTAAGTAGCCATAGCAACTCACTCTCTGAACATAAAAAGCAGATACAACGAGATACAACGCGCAGTTGTTGATAACAAAACATGCCTCCAAAAAAAGAGACAAAACAGGAAGACGAATATGTGAATATCAGCAGTGTAAATGAAATGATGCAGCAACAAAAGGAAATGTACACCGCATTACTGGAACAACAACATAGCAATTTCAATGGCTTTGTTAAGCTAATAATGGACTCCACTAACTCGAGATTAGAGTCAATAACCAGGGAACTACAAGAAATAAAAACCAGCCTGCAGTATACACAAAAAGAAGTGGATGATATTAAAAGTGAGACAATAGATCTGAAGGAACGCAGTACCTCGATGCAAACTGATATCTTTAAAGTTTGCGACAGCTTGATGGCGGTCTCAGACAAAATGGAGTATCTGGAGAGTCAAATCAGGCGAAATAACCTGGTATTCGACGGGATACAGGAGTCACAAGGAGAGACTTGGTCGGAGACGGAGGAGAAGATAAAAAAAGTTGTGAAGGAAAAATTACAACTGCAACGCGAGGTGGAGGTAGAGAGGGCTCACCGTAAAGGAAAACCTGGTGGAGACCGACCGAGGCAAATTGTGGTAAAACTCCTAAGGCACAAAGACAGAACGGAAATACTACAAAGATCCAAAAATCTAAAAGGATCCAGAATATACATCAATGAAGATTTCACAGAGGCAGTCAGAAGGAAAAGAAAAGAACTCATGCCGGATCTAAGAGCGGCGAGAGAAAAGGGGGACATTGCCTATTTACGGCAGGATAAACTGATTATTCATCCCCGGTCCAGCATACCAAAACAAACAATGCCAGCTAACAACAACATATAAACAGGTAGGCCTATATGCTGTAATTTTAATCTCACTATGTCGCGAAATAAAAATATAACACATAACGGAGATACGAACTCACTACTACAAAGATTGGTTGAATATGAGCACCTGGAACTGAACACTTTGCAGTACACGGATTACCATGCACAGGACATGGAAAATGACATTGATCCGGTGAACAACTTCTTTGCTAGCATCAATAATAAATGTCACTATTACACTGAGGAACAATTTAACAGCTCAATTAAGACGGATCAGCAACTATCTATTATCCACTTTAATAGTAGAAGTCTGTACGCCAACTTTCACAATATCAAACTCTATCTAAAACAACTGAAACAGCACTTTGACATAATCGCAATAACTGAAACGTGGATAAACAGCGAAAAAGGATCAGATTTTGAAATTGAAGGATATGAAATGTCTTCTATTAACAGAGTAAATAAGAATGGGGGTGGGGTTTCATTGTATGTGGATAAGGATTTAAATTATAAAGTGGTGGAAAAAATGTCAATGGTGGTGGATAATTTGCTGGAATGTGTCACAATAGAAATATGTATGGAAAAAAAGAAAAATGTTATTGTAAGTTGTGTATATAGGTCACCAGGTTCGAATATTGACACATTTAAGGAATGGATGGAAGAAACATTTACAAAAACTAGTCAAAAAGTCATGTTCATCTGTGGGGACTTCAATATTGATTTGTTAAACACAAATAATCACAAAAGGACGGAGGATTTTATTAACACCGTGTTTAGTTTGGGACTACATCCCCAAATTACTAGACCCAGTAGAATAACGTCTCATTGTGCAACATTAATAGACAATATATTCACAAACATCATACAAAATAATATAGTGAGTGGTTTACTGATTAATGATATCAGTGACCACCTACCAATTTTTACAGTGTATGACAATAATTACAGTCTAAATAGACAGGATAAAAAAACATTTTCCAAGAGGGTCAGAACAGACGAAACAATGGAGGCATTAAAAGTTGATTTGTTAGCACAAGATTGGGAGTTTATGGATAATGAAAAAGATGTAGATAAAGCATATGAAAAATTCCTAAGAATATTTAAACTACTATATGATAAAAACTGCCCAATTAAAGTATTTAGCAGGAAACAAAAACAAAACGATAGACCGTGGATTTCTAAGGGATTGCAAAACGCCTGTAAAAAGAAAAATACATTTTATAGAGAATTTATAAAACACAGAACCATAGAGACTGAAAATAGATATAAGAAATATAAGAATAAGTTAACCAATATTATGAGAACTTGTAAGAAAGAATATTATGCAAAACTATTAGAAAACAACAAAAATAATGTTAAAGGTATGTGGAAAATCTTAAATAAAATTATTAAAAATAATACCGGACAGGCTAATTATCCACATTACTTTACGGATAAGGATGGAAATATTTATAATATGGAGAATGTGGTGAATGAGTTTAATAAATTTGTTGTAAATGTGGGTCCAAACTTAGCAGAGCAAATTCCAGTTCCACAAACATTAGAAAGTAGATATAATAACCTAGTAGAAAGAAATCCCAGCTCAATATTTTTGACAGCAGTTGATGAAAAAGAAATAAAAGATATTGTTAAAGAATGCAAAAGTAAACCATCCACTGATTATGATGGAATAGACATAAAAATCATACAAAAAGTAGTAGAAGGGATTGCCAAACCATTGAAGAACATTTGCAATTTATCATTTTTAACAGGCAAATTTCCGACAAAAATGAAAATAGCAAAAGTTACTCCTATATACAAACATGGAAACAGACACCAATTCACAATTTACAGGCCTGTCTCTCTATTACCACAATTTTCAAAGATTCTAGAAAAACTATTTAACAATAGATTAGAGAAATTCATAGATAAAAATAAACTACTCTCAGATAGTCAATATGGATTTAGGAAAAAAAACTCAACAACACTAGCATTAACAGAACTTATTGAAGAAATCACAAATGCCACAGATAAAAATAAATGTGCAGTTGGAGTATTCATTGATCTAAAAAAAGCATTTGACACAATAAATCATGACATATTAATCAATAAATTGGAACGAATCGGGATCAGGGGAGTAGTTTTAAATTGGGTAAGTAGTTATCTGAGAGACAGGCAACAATTTGTGAAGATAGGAGAGTATTCATCTGAATGTCTGGGCATGGCTTGTGGTGTCCCACAGGGGTCAGTGCTGGGACCAAAGTTATTTTTATTAAATATTAATGATATTTGTAAAGTATCTGAAGTAGTTAAGTTTGTATTATTTGCAGATGACACAAACATATTTGGTTCAGGAGACAACTTGAACAGTTACTTTCGGAATTAATCACTTCAGAATTTAAGAAAATAAAACAATGGTTGGATACCAACAGATTATCGATAAATTTGAGTAAAACTACATTCATGGTATTTGGAAACTGTAAGTCAAAGCAACAAGCACAAATACAGATAGAGGGGGCTAACTTAGAAAGAGTAAATGAAAATAAATTTCTTGGAGTGATCATAGATGAAAAGATATGCTGGAAGCCTCATATAAAATACATCAAAACCAAACTGTCCAGAAGCATTGCAGTTCTAGCTAGGGCTAAGCATATGCTGGATCTTAAATCTCTTCGTATCTTGTACTGCTCATTATTGTTACCTTATTTGAACTATTGTGTAGAGGTTTGGGGAAACACTTACCGACATTCACTACAGCCGTTAGTCATAATGCAAAAAAGAGCTATGAGAATCATTCATAATGCAGGATTCTGTGAACATACAAATTCATTATTTTTGCAGTCGAGATTATTAAAATATTACGATCAAATTGAATATCAAACTGCAGTATTTATGTTTAAAGTAAGAAATAGGTTATTGCCTGGGAATATACAAAAGATGTTCTCTGAGAGGGAGGGAGGGTACAACTTAAGGGGAAGGGGAAACTTTAAGACTAATAGATTTAGAACAACAAGGAAAAGATTATGTTTATCAATTTGCGGAGTTAAATTGTGGAATAAACTAGATGAAAAATTAAAGCAATGCCCTAAAATATTCCTCTTTAAAAAAAATTATACAGAAAATATTTTTAAGAAGTATCAAGAAGTACTGTAGGAAAATAGGAGAGCTCCTCTGTTATGACTTGAAATACTTGTTAGTGGTCATTGTAAAGTATGTATGTATGTATGTATGATTATATGTAGGTATGTGTTATGTGGCTATAGGGGTATAGATATGTATGTGTATATATAGAGATGTGAATATGTGTATGTATGTATATATATGTACGGTAGATGTGTATGTGTATATGTATATGCGTAGGTGTAGGCATATGTATGTTATTTAAAGGAAAATAAGAATTAAAGGGGTAGGAGTACATAAGTTTTACTTCTTCCTACTCCTTTTCGTACATGAGATAGAAGCATGTTTATACAGGAAAGTAAGATTCTGTTTTCTTTTTAAATTTAATTTTCTTTTTTTACTCTTTTTTTTCTTTTCTTTTTTCTTCCTTTTAAAATGTTGGAACATTATTGTATTTTTATTATTATTATTTTCTTCTCTCATGTTCGAAATAAAGATATCAAATCAAATCAAATAAAAAAATCAAATCAAACCTGCTCCAGAGCAGCTCATGATCCAGGGTTAGTTTGCTTAAAGGAACACTCCACCGTTTTTAGAAATGGGGCTTATTCAACTTCTTTCCTACATTTAGATATGTGGGCAAATGCATTTTTGTCTCTGTGCATGCATTGTTTTAGTTTGGCAGGGTCGCCGCTAGCTTAGCTTAGCATAATGAATGAAATCCTATGTTGCCAGCTAGCATGTCCAGAGTAAAAGTGATCCAAAAAAAAAAAACTACAACACCTAATTACTTTACACCTAATGGCCTGCGTATTCACAACGAATACAAATAGGAATGCAGATTAAGACAGATATCAATATTTCATGTGTTGCGTGATATCTCTGCGCCCAAGTAGCAGTGCTTCGCCTGTGTTTCCCCATAATATAGTCCCAAGTCAATATCTGCCTAGGAAATCACCTAGTCTTAATCTGCATCTCTATTTGTACTCGTTGTGAATACGCAGGCCACAAGAAGTAATTAGATGGGGGGGGGGGGGGGTTGATCACTTTTACTCGGGACATGCTAGCTGGCAACATAGGATTTCATTCATTATGCTAAGCTAAGCTAGCGGCAACCCTGCCAAACTAAAACAATGCTTGCACTGTGACAAAAATGCATTTGCCCACATATCTATGGTGGTCCAGTGGGTTAAACCACTGAACTGATATGCAGAAGGGTGCTGGTTCGATCCCAGCGGTCACCACCAGTGTGTCCTTGAGCAAGGCACTTTACTACATGTTGCTCCAGGGGGATTGTCCCTGTAATAAGGGCACTGTAAGTCGCTTTGGATAAAAGCATCTGCCAAATGCATAAATGTAAATGTAGGAAAGATGTTGAATGAGGCCTCTTTCTAAGAACAGTGGAGTGTTCCTTTAAGAGGTATTCAGATGTGTATTATATAATTAATATAGTTAAATTAATATAGCTAAATGTATTATATAGTTACAGTTATAGTATACAATATTATATATGAATTCTAAAGCACTATTATAACAAGGTGGTTTAAATGTGAATTCAATTAAAATATATTTATTATTTATTTTATTGTCATCTCTCACATGGATCTGCATTCAATTATTTAGCATCAAACAAACAATATAATTCTTATGCTCAGTGAATAAAGATTACTTAAATGAAAAGGTCGAAAAATGATGGCAAAACCACCAAATAGGTGGCGATGTGCACTAAGTAGGTTATGTAAATCGCCATTAAACTAAAGAAAAAGGAAGGGGTTTCCATGGGGAATCATCGATTCGTCGCTCTGTTGAGAATGTCTTGTGTGTTAACTGGGAACATTCTCTGAGTTGGCTAAACTTACTCGAGTAAGCAAGGTTTGGGTTAATCAACCGGCAGTTTAAGTATAATGTGACGGTAAGTTAACCTTGCTTTCTGGAAAAACCCCCATCACTTCCAGTGCTTGGACCCCTAAAAATAACTAGTGCTATGTACATACCAAACACAAACTGGAGAGTGAATACAGTTTGTTTTCTGCAGCAATGGAGAGTGAGCCTGTGATAATGTACTGAGAGCACAGAGAAAGACAAAAATCAAGCCTTGTGGTGGAATATATACATTTGTGTTATAAAAGACACAACACTTAATTGTATAATTGTTTCTTACGATGAGAGATCCCCAGTAAGGAATACCCATAATGACAAAGGCGGATTCTGCATGAACGGTAGACACGATTCCCAACAGGAGAATCAACAGACCAATCATTATCTGGACAGTCTGTGAGGGACATGAGAGGCTTTTATAAAGAAAGTAAAAATTATTATTATTTTGGTAAACAGTATAACATGAACAATATACATTTATAACAGTTGTAGTTATGGATTTATTATTGTACTACTAAAATATCTAGATACTCTCATTGCATGAATTTACACACTGATTTGCGGATGAGCAAAAGTTGTCCAGTCCTTCAAATTCTTTAATTGAACTAGGGATGGGCAACTCCAGTCCTCGAGGGCCACTGTCCTGCAGAGTTTAGCTCCAACCCTAATCAAACACACCTGAACCAGCTAATCAATGTCTTCAGGATTACTAGAAGGCTACAGGCAGGTGAGTTTTATCAGGGTTGGAGCTAAACTTTGCAGGACAGTGGCCCTCGAGGACTGGAGTTGCCCTAGATACACCATAACGTTTTATAGTTTTACTCTGTAAATGATAAACCTGATGATAAATGATAAATCTTATATTGCTGTCTTACAGCATTGTCACCAAGGCATTAAAGGGTTAGTTAACCCAAAAATGAAAATTATGTCATTAATTACTCACCCTCATGTCGTTCGACACCCGTCAGACCCGTCAGCGCCGGCGTTCGGACCCGTGACCCAGAAGCGAGGAGGAGATTTGTTTACAACGAGCAGAGGAAGACACGCCGTATCTGAGCTGTTGAATTCTACATTGATCGTGCTTTAGGTCTCGGCGTAGTGCTCAAAATGGGACTAAAGTGTGTATTTCATGGATTCCCGAACGCCGGTTCTGCGTCATATTCTCGCGCATGCGTCATGGTGCTTCGTGAGTTCACGGCAGAGGACAAAGTTCGTGTTGAATAAAGTTGTTATTTTGATTTTTTTTTTGCGCACAAAAACTATTGTCGTCGCTTTGTAAAATTATTGTAGAGCCACTGTAGTGAGATGGACTTTGTAACGGCGTTTTTAGTGCCTTTTATGGGTCTTGTGAGTGTAAATGTACTGAACGTCAATGGAGGCCTTTCTCAGCCTTCAGCTTTCAACAAAAATATCTTCATTTGTGTTCTGAAGATGAACGGAGGTCTGACGGGTGTCGAACAACATGAGGGTGGGTAATTAATAGGGATGAGCGAGTACAGCATTATCTGTATTTGTATCTGTACTCAGACTGGGCGGGGCATAACCTGGAAGTGGGTGGGGTTTAACCCGGAAGTGGTCGGGTTGTCTTGGAATGGGCGGGGCTTTAACTGGTATGTTATTTTTAATCATGCAATTGATATGGGTTGATCAGAAATAGTTATATTTATTGCTGATTAGAAAACTATTTACATGACAGCATCAGCATTGAGCTTCAGATCAATGGTTTTGATCACGATAACAAACAAACTATATACAGAACAAGTTTTGCAACAATGAATACAACACATTCGGTTGCAATTATGAAGAAAAATGTAATGAACAAGAGTTCCCTTTCAGTCGGTCACTACGACGTACGTCGGTAATAACCGACGAATTGGGATCACTTCAGAGAGCCCCTATCAGCTTCGAGAACTTAAGAACAGGCCAATGAACAATTGGCGTGCGAGATTTGCATCTCGCGCCCCGCCCCGCGCCGCGGGTATAAACAGGAAGCGAGAGCACCGCACTGACGTCATTCACTTCGGAGCCTAACCGGCGTTTGAAGTCTACAGACTGCTTCCTGATTATTCAGCGAAGAACTCTACAAGAATACAGAGAAGAGGAATCGTGTGTGTTGGTGTGACAGCGCTTTCCAGCGGGACCGCGAACTCAAAGCTGCAAGTGAAACAACTGCTGTTATCACAGCAAACCTGTTGGTTTCGGTGGGCGTTTCCCAAATTGAGTGCAAACACAGGCTGCACTATCCCTGTGTGTTGCCGCGGTTTCCCTGGGTGCTTCAGCACTCTCTTAAAAGAGCGTTTCCTCACAAAAAGAGCAACACGGGTGTGACACTGCGTCTTTTTCAAGATGTCATTCCACCCGTGCGTTTCTGGATGCGGTCGTTCCCTCTCGCCCGCTGACGGCCACACTCACTGCATCACGTGCTTGGGCTTACAGCACGCTGAGGCAGCGTTTGTGAATAGCTCGTGTTCCCACTGCGGGAACATGACTATTGCGGTGCTTAGGTCGAGACTCACCTACCTTCGGGAAGGCGGAGTCCCCCTCCCCATACCTCGATCTAGAGCTATCCCTAACCAGGATAGACCTACTTCGACGGATGGCCGGGGTGATCTGAGGATAACGTTCAGGACAAACCCGCCTAGTGCTCCTACGCAGGTCCCTGAACCCTCTCAAGCACCGCTGCCGGTGGCGCCACCGGAAGAGATCGCTGGTCCCGCCCACGGGCGCCCAGTCATCTCTTTCGGAGCGCCCGCGGACGAGCAGATGTCGATCGCAGCATCGGAGGGGGAGTTCCAGTCCTCAGAGGATGAGGATTCAGCTGCACTGCCTCCCTCTGGGAGAGTGGCTGCGGCTGAGTCGGACCCTGAGTTGACGGCTATGCTTTCCCGGGCCGCCGAAAAGGTCGGGCTTGTGTGGAACCCTCCACCACGTCCCGAACCTTCTAGGTTGGATGATTGGTTCCTGGGGGGGGGGTCGCGCTGGTTCTCAGCGTCCCGCCCCAGTGCCATTCTTCCCGGAGGTGCATGAGGAGCTTTCCAGGTCGTGGACGACACCCTTTAGTGCCAGAAACAGACCTGGAGGCTCCTCCCTCCTCACTACCCTTGACGGTGGACAGGCCAAGGGTTACGAGAGGATCCCGCCAGTCGAACGCGCCGTCGCGATGCAGCTGCGTCCGGCGACCGCCTCCGAGTGGCGTGGTGATCCTCGTCTCCCGTCCAAAGCCTGTAGGTTTTCGTCCAGTCTAACTGCGAAGGCCTACAGGTCCTGCGGACAGGCCGCGTCTGCCTTGCATGCCATGGCGTTGCTTCAGGTGCACCAAGCCCAAGCACTCCTGGACATGCACGAGGGTAGGTCTGACCCAGAGCTCCTCCGGGAGCTCCGGGTGGCGACGGACCTCGCCCTCCGGGCGACGAAAGTTACCGCCCGTTCCGTGGGTCAGGCGATGTCCACCTTAGTGGTCCAGGAACGGCATCTCTGGCTCAACCTGGCCGACATGAGGGAGACTGACAAGAACCGGTTCCTGGACTCCCCCATTTCGTCGGCCGGGTTGTTCGGCGACGCGGTCGAGAATTTCGCCCAGCAATTCTCGGCCCCCCAGAAGCAGACGGAGGCCATCAAACACATCCTGCACCGGCGGCCCGCTGCTGCCTCCACCCAGCCGCCGGCTGCAGCACCTCCGTCTGCCCGTCGCCGAGGACGTCCTCCTGCGGCCGCCTCCGCTCCCGCCCCAGCCCAGCAGCAGCCTTCCACCGGCCGTGGGCGTGGAGCCGGTCGCGGGAAGAACGTCCAGCCCGCTCAGGCCGCTGCCAAGCCAGGTGGCAAGCGCCGTCGGAAGAGACCCTGAGACGGGCCGCCCAGAGATGGAGGGAACTGCTCTTCAGGAGATGGCTGCAGCACCACTCCTTCCCCCGGTGGAGGGCCGGGGGAACCCCATTTTTCTTTCTGTTCCGCCACTGGCCCCAGTGCCAGTGGCACCCAAATTTTCAATAAAAGAGCAGTTTCCAACATCTCTGGGTGCCAAGAGAGCGCGTCTGGCGGTATGCGACGCTACCATGCCTCGTACCCCTCAGACACCTCTCTCCTCGCCAACAGGGGGCGTCGGTTGTGCGGACGCACACAAAGTGCCTCCCCACACTCGCCCGTCCCCTCAGCGGATGCAGGTCGTGTGTCAGACCCAGACCCCTGCACGGACCACTCCTATGTCGTCCTGGGGCCCCTGCGTTCCGCTGCGCTGCGCCGCTCCGGGTACGTCCGTGGTGCGGGTGATCCCGCTTGCTCGGTCTCTGGGGGCCTGGCTAGCGCTCCCCAGCCCGTCTCGCTGGATCATCCGCACCATCAGACTCGGCTATGCGATTCAGTTCGCCCGGCGTCCCCCGAAGTTCAGGGGTGTCCACTTCACTTCTATACCGAAGGAGGGCGCCCCCGTGCTTCAGGCGGAGATCGCGGTCCTGTTGGCGAAGGACGCGATAGAGCCGGTCCCTCCAGCCGATATGAAGTCCGGGTTTTACAGCCCGTACTTCATTGTACCCAAGAAAGGTGGCGGGTTACGACCGATCCTGGATCTGCGTTACTTGAACCGCTCCCTTCACAGGATGCCGTTCCGAATGTTAACCCAGAAACGCATCTTCAGGTGCATCCGTCCTCAGGATTGGTTTGCAGCGATCGACCTGAAGGACGCGTACTTTCATGTCTCGGTTCTCCCTCGACACAGACCGTTTCTACGCTTTGCTTTCGACGGACGGGCATACCAGTACAAAGTCCTACCCTTCGGGTTGTCCCTGTCGCCCCGTGTCTTCACGAAAGTCGCGGAGGCGGCCATTGCTCCCATGAGAGAGCGTGGTGTTCGTATCCTCAACTATCTCGACGACTGGCTGATTCTTGCCCAGTCGCGGGAGCAGTTGTGCGAACACAGGGACATGGTGCTCCGGCACCTCAGCCAGTTGGGTCTTCGGGTCAACTGGGAGAAGAGCAAACTCTGTCCCGTACAGAGGATCTCTTTTCTCGGGATGGAGATCGACTCGGTCGCCATGACTGCGCGCCTCACAGAGGAGCGCGTCCAGTCGGTGCTGAGCTGCTTGAGTACGCTCAAACGCAGTACAGCGGTTCCACTGAAACATTTTCAGAGGCTCCTGGGGCATATGGCAGCAGCAGCCGCAGTAACGCCGCTAGGGCTGCTCCATATGAGACCGCTTCAGCACTGGCTACACGACCGGGTCCCGAGATGGGCGTGGCACAGCGGGTCCCTCCGTGTTCAAGTGACGCCGAGATGCCGCCAAACCCTCACCCCGTGGTCGGACCCTTCTTTTCTACGGGCAGGAGTGCCTCTAGAACAAGTGTCCAGGCATCATGTTGTCTCCACGGATGCCTCACCCACGGGCTGGGGTGCCACGTACAACGGGCTTGCAGTGTCGGGTCTGTGGACGGGGCCCCAACTGCAATGGCATATCAATTGCCTAGAGTTGCTGGCAGTTCGTCTTGCTCTCAGCCGCCTCAAGGGGTCGCTCAAAGACAAGCACGTTCTGGTCCGGACGGACAGCACGACGGCCGTTGCGTACATCAACAAACAAGGTGGTCTACGCTCCCGCCGTTTGTCCCAACTCGCCCGCCATCTCCTCCTGTGGAGTCAGAAGCATCTGAGGTCCCTTCGTGCTATTCACATTCCGGGCCTGCTCAACCGTGCGGCCGACGAGCTGTCGCGGTTGCCAGTGCTTCCCGGAGAGTGGCGACTCCACCCCCAGGTGGTCCAGCTGATTTGGAGTCGCTTTGGGGCCGCACAGATCGATCTGTTTGCCGCCCACGACACGACCCACTGCCAGTTGTTTTATTCCCTGTCCGAGGGGACCCTCGGCACGGATGCCTGGCACACAGCTGGCCCCGGGCTCTGCGCAAATATGCGTTTCCCCCAGTGAGCCTTCTTGCACAGACACTGTGCAAGGTCAGGGAGGACGAGGAGCAACTCCTCTTGGTAGCTCCGTACTGGCCCAACAGGACGTGGTTCCCGGAACTAGTGCTCCTCGCGACAGCACCTCCTTGGCCCATTCCTCTGAGGCAGGACCTTCTGTCTCAGAGACGGGGCACCCTATGGCACCCGCGTCCAGACCTCTGGAAACTCCATGTCTGGTCCCTGGATGGGACGCGGAGGTTCTAGGTGACCTACCGCAAGCGGTAGTCGACACCATCGCTTCCGCCAGAGCCCCCTCTACGAGACGGCTATATGCGTTGAAGTGGAACCTGTTCATCGACTGGTGCTCTTCTCGCCGAGAAGACCCCCGGAAATGTTCGATCGGATCTGTGCTATCTTTTCTTCAAGACGGGTTGGAGAGAAGGCTGTCTCCCTCCACCCTCAAGGTATATGTGGCCGCCATATAGGCTAGATTTCACATTTGTATAGGCCAACAGTTTACAGCCTGCGCTACATCACTGAACAAACGGACATTTTCATTTAGAATTTTTATGTTCGCTGTGCAAAAAAAGAATGGCATCCACCGTGCCGGGGTTTAATCGATTTCGCCGCGACTCCAGCACCCGTCCAGCAGAGCTGAATGTGCGCTCGCTTGACGCGCTTGTGGCCGGGATGCAGAAAATCATTTTTGAGATCTTGGCAAGCACAGGAAAAGCGACGGACTGCGACTGCCAGAAGCTCAGAATGTCTTCTCCGTCCCAGAAGAACTGGCCCTCGATGTAGCGCTGAACCTCGTCTCTCTCGGCCAGTTCTTCGCCATCATCCTCCCACTCACTGAACTCATCTCTTTTTCTTTTCACTGGCTTGGTTTCGTCAACTAAAAATAAAATATTACAATATTTAAACTTTTAAACATACAGCCCAAGCTGTAGCTAAAACACAAGATCCGGGCATATATTTGCTAGTGCTACTCACGTCGAGGCAACGGCTCTGGCTCCCTCACACTTGCGGCAGGTGTAAGCGGCGCACTGTCAAATTCCCTGACGAGTCTTCTGGCCTGTTCGTACACAGCGTTTCTCTCCTCCGCTTGAAACATCTTCAGGGACTTAAAACGGGGGCAAAGAAACGTTCCAAGCTTGTGGGTGATGCTGATGAACATTTTCTCATTTAGCAGCTGCGTTGCCTGTGCCTGAATATAAACCATGTACTCGGGATCACCGTATTGGGGCTCGCAGTGTTTCTTCAGTTTAAAAAACCAAAGCACGACCAGCTGAACAGTTGGATACGTATCACCCTCCATCTCTTCACTCGCAGTTTTAAAAGGCAACAAAAACTCAGTAACTGTGTTTAAAACATCCAGCTGAATGCCATCCATTCTGTGGAGCTGATCTTTCTCCTGCAAGGCCTGTTGGATTTCACGGTACTGTTTACTGACTGACTGCATCATTGCAACTTTACTATTCCACCGGGTTTCGCATTCCTGTGTCACGGTGTGTGGGAGCTGTACCACAGTGCCAGATTTTTTCAGGTATGTCACAAGGCTTTTGCACTTTGAAATTATATCACTCACGTCGCGCATGTATGTTGGCGTGTTCTCCTTTACATCGAATGTGTGTTTGAGAATGATGTTAATGACATGGGCTGTGCACGGCATCCACTTGTAGCTGCGAAGGGCAGCTTTTATGTTTGCGCCCTGGTCACTTACAAACATTACTTTTGATAAGCGAGCAGGTTCAATACCAAAGTCATGCAGCTCTTTAATCATTTGCTCGTGGATGTTGTGCGCTGTCTTTTTGAGAGTAGAGTCAAATTCAGCTGTGCTTATGACACGGCTCTCCAATTTCCAGTCATCATTGATGAAGTGACCAGTAAACGCCGTGTATGCTCGTTTGTTGAACTCATCAGTCCACATGTCAGTGGTAATCGCTATGCCACCACAATCCAGAGCTTTATTTATCTTCTTTGAGAGGATTTCTTTTTTTTCTTGCGCGGTCGCTTTGGCTCTGTCGCAAACAGTTTGCCTGTGAGGGAGAACACTGTTGGCATCCACACGCCCGTAACGTGAACCAATGTTAATTAGATTCTGGGCTACGGTACGAAATCCATCTCCAGATACTATGTCGAAGGGCCGCAGATCTCGACAGCACAATTCAACACAAGCGTCTGTGACCTCGGACTTGGCATGTGCTGGTACTTTACTTTTGAGGAAAGCGGTAATATTTTGAGACGTACCACTGTCGTCCTTTTTCTTAGACCCCCTACAAATATGTCTTGCCATGCTGGAAGTGCCCGTTTTGTGGCTTTCATGTTTGTATATTTTTTCACACGAGTTGCACTTCACGTAGCCGATACTGCTGTTGTCTCCTGCTGAAACTATTTCTGAGAACCGTTCCCAAACATTAGATTTAGCAGCCTGATCTTTTTTTCTTTTAATCATGTAAATGCCTAACTTCAATTTCTCCCGCACCTCGTCTTCCATCTTGACTGTTTATTTAGTGGCTGGCGACGGGAGCTGCTTGTCGCGCCAATTTACATGACGGCAAATGTTTGGAGACGTCACGCACGTTACGTTGCTACGGCCTTCATATTGTAACCTTATCAAAGAACCGAATAACATATGAAAATAGATATTCCCAAATATTTAATATGGCTATAAGGAATTGCACGTAACAAATATGGATTTATTTTTTAATGACCCGCCCCAACCCGCCCCGCAAATACAGTGACAATTTCTTTACCCGCCCCAACCCGACCCGCGGGTTACCCGCGGGACCCGCGGGTTATGAGACGACCCGCGCATCACTAGTGTACGCCCCTCCTGCGATTGTTGATTGACAGCAGCGTTTCAACACAGACCCGCCCTGAGCGAGCTGTCATCAGTCCGCCCTTGTTTACATGCTGGAGCAGAATGGCGTCTAAGCGATTGTGGTGTTCTGTTCTTGGGTGTAATAACGAACACAGCAGTCATTTTGATGTTCCTACATCCGACCCGCTGAAGACGCAGTGGCTGAGTTTTGTTTTTGAAGGGAATATTCCCCCCGATCAACCTCGATGGTGTCATGTTTGCGTGAATCATTTCTCCGCAGACTGCTATATAAACGAGGGTCAGTATAAAGCAGGTTTTGGCAAGAAGCTGCTCCTGAAAAAAGGATCGGTACCAACTATTCGTGTTCCTGCAGGCCCTCCAGAAGAAGTGAGTGTAACGTTTTATTATCCTTCATATTAATCTATGCAAATTACTTGCACGCTTCACGATGAATGCGGTTAAAGTTTACAGGGTAAGTTACATCACGGCATGCTTTCTATGTATAATGACGTTCTCAGTATACTTCATAATCCCACGTTTATAATGAACAACGCGTTATGGTTATTTTGTTATTACAAACTGTGTACGCTGGTGATAAAGTTAACGTGGTAAAACTACACTAAGCTTACTTTATAGATTGTTTATAACGGTGTCTGTTAATGATTAAGAAGAAATTTTAAAAAATATATTCGTGTTAGTTATTACTGCATGAAGATGAATGGTAACACAATACCTGCAAAATAATGTTACATCCTGCAAAAAACGTCCTGTTCGTGCCTTAATTGTCGAACTTCGTTGGGTTCGTCATCTTGTTCCGGGTCCGACTCCGGTTCAAATTGATATGGTTGTACAGATATTCAGATATCCTCGGAGACTCCCGTTGCCATTCTTTCTCCCACTTATAGCCTAAACTGTTGTCAAGGCAACACTTCACGTGTGTTGTGTCAAAACGCCCCACAGAGCAGAGGGGCGGGGTGAGCAAAGCTCATTAGCATTTAAAGTCACAGGCACTGAAATGGCTTGCTGAAAACAGAGCTGTTTTTGACCAGGTAAAATGAGTGTTTTCTTACAATACTAATGAGAATTTTTAATTAAAATATATTACAAACTTTTCATTTAGACGAATCATTAAAGAATCATATTAACTTGTACAAAAATGGCATTCTATGACCCCTTTAATAAAACACAGCAAGAAAGTGTCAGACACTGGTTAGAAAAAAAACAGGTTAGAGCCAGCAGACGTTTAAAAAAAGAAAAAAAAAACTCAGATGACCAGCGTGCTGGGGGGGGGGGGGGGGGGAGTGTGTAGCTAATTAATTTGTAATATTATAGTTTTATACCACTAATTTCTTTATTTTTTATGAAATACAGCAAGAAAGTGTCAGACACTCAGTCAAAAAATTGGTTAGAGCCAGCAGACGGTTAAAAAAAACTCTGATGACCGGCAGAGAGAGGGAGAGAGAGTGTGTGTGTGTGTGTGTGTGTGTGTGTGTGTGTGTGTGTGTGTGTGTGTGTGTGTGTGTGTGTGTGTGTGTGTGTGTGTGTGTGTGTGTGTGTGTGTGTGTGTGTGTGTGTGTGTGTGTGTGTGTGTAGCTAATTCATTTGTAATATAGTTTTTATACCACTACTTCCTTTATTTTTTGCGTGAAGTCAAAAAACTGGTTCGGGCCAGCAGACGGTTAAAAAAAAGAAAAAAAAATCTCCGAAAGGCACAGAGACGCAACGCGAGTCGCATTCTACCAAGCACCACGTCTGAACAAACCCCACGTTTCCCAGAACTCTACTGGTTAATAAGTAAGTAGCCTACTACAAACAAACCAAAATAAAAAAACAAACCTGAAGCTGAAGAAACCCTAAACGTTAACGGAAAAGACCCGCAAACCTGAGTGAGTGACTGAGAGAGAGACACAGAGAGAAAGAGAGCTGTTCTCTTCTCAGTGTTGTGTGTGTGAGTGAGCAGAGCGGGACACGGCAAATCTGTAGTGTAGGGGAGGGGCGCTGTGACTAGCCTATCACAGAGCGCAGACGCAGTCAGCTACCCAATGAGGATTTTTATTCAATCCGAGCACAGATCTTGACTCGTATTACTCGTATAATACTCGTGCTCGGCAAAAGTGCTTTATCCGTACCAGATACTCGTTTCAGCCGAGTATCCGGCTCAACTCTAGTAATTAATGACATAATTTTCATTTTTGGGTGAACTAACCCTTTAAGTTTTATTTTATTTTATGTATCCTTGTACTTTACAAACCTCACACTGACATAGACACATAAAAATCAATTATTTGGGTTTATGCTAAATTTCTCACCCCAAGGGCTTTTAGTTGGCCTTCCAGAAATGGCTGAAGTCTGTGAGGAGCTGGCTGTCCATAAATAAGCACAGGAGCATTTGTCTCAGTTCCAGCTGCTGTTGCTTGTGTTGGTGTTTGAAACTGGATGACCACCGTTGAAGAGTTCACGGGTTTGACAGTGTGAGACATTCTTGACTCTGAATCTGAAACTGACCTGTAAAAAATCATAGTAAATCAAGACTAGATATGATTATAAAAAAAAAATTCTATGTAAACAAACTTTCCCATTTATCCCATAAAATATTATATATTCATTATATTTATTATTACAAACGTGGTCTTCACAGGTTGAAAACCCTATGAATGCAGTTCTGTCAATAGTAGTTATTGTCATTGGTTAAATTATTGTCATCAACTAGAAAAACTCTATTAGACGTTGAAAACAGAGAATATGCTAAATACCAAACTGACCCACAGCATTCACATTTAAGGCATTTAGCAGATGCTCTTTTCCAAAGACAAACAAAAGTGCCCTGCCAACCAATACAGAGGAAATTCATTCATTAATACAATTAATAAATATATAAAAGAAGCGCAGACATAGCACAAAGATAGGCATCTTATTAAAGGAAGTCAGATTGTCAGTGTAAGTATATAATTTGCTGTTTTACCGGTAAAAAATCTTCTCTTCACCGCACTTTGCTCTGTAGTTCAGTTCACTCTTCTGAGATGAGCTGGTGTAAGTGAGATGTCATTAGAGTAACTGCTGATACTGTTTCCCAGAATGAATCTGGATTGGACCAGCAGATTAGCATTATTACCTCATCTGTTGCAGCTTGTGTCACCACACAGTGCCTGTTTGTTCTCTAACTGTTTATTTATTTATATAGCGCTTTTAACAATGT
The DNA here is from genome assembly GCA_023566225.1 of Romanogobio albipinnatus. Taxonomy (NCBI): domain Eukaryota; kingdom Metazoa; phylum Chordata; class Actinopteri; order Cypriniformes; family Gobionidae; genus Romanogobio; species Romanogobio albipinnatus. The sequence continues at coordinate 63,991,581 of CM042240.1, read as the reverse complement.
AGATTGTTTCAAAGCAGCTTTAAAGTGTTAAACAGGAAAATAATGCAGCATAATTTTATTAAGCTGTATAGCCATTTGATGTCATCAGTTCATTTCAATTTCCATACGGTGACAGTGTGGGCTTTAGATCAATAATTAGATCAGTAATTAAGTTTAAATGGTTCATTTAGTTTATTAATTAGATTTATTTCGATGTTTAGTTGAAAAATGTAGTGTCCCCAACTGTTTACATTCACAGTGTTTGACACTCGATCAGCTGGACCGTTGGTGAAGAGCACATTTGATTTCATTTTGTCCCTTGGCCACAAGTCACTCAAACCTAAAATCCAATAACTTAAACAATGCAGTAATATGTTCTTTTCATGGTTAAAGGATTAGTTCACTTCAAAATTAAAGTTTCTTGATAATTTACTCACCCCCATCTCATCCAAGGTGTTCATGTGTTTCTTTCCTCAGTCGAAAAGAAATTATGTTGTTTGAGGAAAACATTCCAGGAAGTTTCTCCACATAAGTGAGCGGAGTGAGCGAAGATTAGTGAGCGAAGATGGCGGCGCGAGTAGATCGCGAGGCTCTGCGTCTCTCCAGATTCTGCAATTTTGCGGAAAAACGCTTACTCCTCATCGGCTCTCTTTACCCAGCATTTTCCTTGCCAATGTACGATCGCTAGTGAACAAAATGGAGGAGATTCGACTCAGCATCACACACAGTAAGAAAATTTGGAACTGTAACGTCCTAATCTTGACGGAAACCTGGTTAAACAGCGGAATACCGGATACCGCTATTGAACTAGCGGGACGCCACACACTCCGGGCGGATAGAACGTTACATGGCTCCGGTAAGACAAGAGGCGGTGGATTGTGCATTTATATTAACAAAGCTTGGTGCACAAACTCTGCTATTGTTGGGAGTCATTGTTCAGCTAACCTAGAGTTTCTCATGGTTAAATGTAGACCGTTTTATCTACGGCGGGAGATCACTTCCACCATTATCACTGCTGCCTATATTCCCCCCGATGCTGATGCCAAGCTTGCTATGAAAGAACTTCATGCAGCCATCAGTAAACAACAGACTGATCACCCGGAAGCTGCGTTTATTGTTGCAGGTGACTTTAATCACTCAAACTTAAAGTCAGTGCTACCCAAGTTTCACCAGCATGTTTCCTGCCACACCAGAGGAAACAAAACCTTAGACCATGTTTACACAAACATGGCCTGCGGGGGCAGATTCCACACTCCAGGAAAGGTTTCTAAACACAGACTGGAGTATGTTTGCTTCTCAAGCCACCAGTGGCGCTCACATGGACATTGACTCCTACACCTCCTCTGTACTGGATCATATCAATACCACCATTGACAGTGTTACAACCCAGAAACAGATCACCACATACCCAAATCAGAAGCCTTGGATGAACAGGCAAGTGCGACTCCTGCTGAAGTCACGCAATACTGCCTTCAGATCAGGTGATGCACAAGCCTACAGCACATCCAGAGCAAACCTGAAGAGGGGCATCAAAAAGGCCAAGAACTGCTACAAGCAAAAGATAGAGGGACACTTTTCCAACTCTGACCCTCGACGCATGTGGCAGGGAATTCAGGCCATCAGTGACTACAAACCCACCCACTCCACCCCCGCAGCCACTGATGTCAACTTCCTGAACGAGCTAAATTACTTTTATGCTCGCTTTGAAAGAGACAACAGAGAAACTGCCACCAAGCTCAAACCCTCAGCTGACCACCCACCTATCACACTCTCCTCCACAGATGTCTGCAAGGCACTGAGCCGGATCAGCGCGCACAAGGCTGCTGGACCAGACAACATCCCTGGACGTGTTCTCAGGGCATGTGCGGAGCAGCTCGCTGGGGTTTTCACAGACATTTTCAACCTGTCTCTTGCCCAAGCAGCTGTACCATCATGCTTTAAACGCACTTCCATTGTGCCAGTGCCGAAACACTCCAGCCCGAGGTGCCCTAATGACTACCGCCCTGTAGCACTCACACCCATCGTTATGAAGTGCTTTGAGCGGCTGGTCCTGGAACACCTAAAAGACTCTCTACCATCCATATTGGACTCACACCAGTTTGCCTATCGCAGCAATAGGAGCACAGAGGATGCAGTTTCCATAGCACTGCACTCTGTGCTCACCCATCTGGACCATAAGAACACTTATGCACGCATGCTGTTTGTTGACTTCAGCTCAGCATTCAACACTGTCATCCCATCCAAGTTAATAGCCAAACGTGGAGACCTGGGCATCAACACTTCAATGTGTAACTGGATTTTGGACTTCACTTCCTAACTGACAGACCCCAGAATGTTCGATCAGGATCCACCTGCTCCACGTCCATCACACTCAACACTGGTGTACCACAGGGCTGTGTGCTAATTCCGTTTCTCTACTCCCTCTTCACCTCCGACTGCAAGCCTGTGTATGGATCTAATTCCATCGTCAAGTTTGCGGACGACACTACGGTGATTGGTCTCATCAGCAACAACGATGAGACTGCCTACAGGGAGGAGATCCAGCACCTGGCCACATGGTGCGCTGATAATAACCTGCTCCTCAACACCACCAAAACGAAGGAGCTCATCGTGGACTTCAGGAAGGAGTCAAGAGGCACACACGACACCATCCACATCAATGGAATGGCTGTTGAGCGCGTCTCCAGTTTCAAGTTCCTGGGGATCCACATCTCGGCGGACATGTCGTGGACGACCAACACCTCCAGCCTGGTCAAGAAGGCTCACCAGCGGCTCTTCTTCCTGAGGACACTGAGGAAGAATCAGCTCTCCTCGGCTATCCTGGTGAACTTCTACCGCTGCGCAATAGAAAGCATCCTGACCAACTGTGTCGCAGTATGGTATGGGAGCTGCTCTGTTGCGGAGCGCAAGGCACTGCAGCGGGTGGTGAAAACTGCCCAGCGCATCACAGGGACTCCACTGCCTGCCATCGAGCACATCCAGAGGAAACGCTGTCTGCATCGAGCTCGCAGCATCCTCAAGGACTCCTCTCACCCAGCCCACAGACTGTTTTCTCTCCTGCCCTCCGGCAGGCGTTTCAGGATCCTCCGGACCAGAACCAGTAGACTAAAGAACAGTTTTTTCCCCAGAGCTGTCTCTTTACTGAACTCAAACCCCAGTTGTTCCACTTCCCTCATAAACTGCAAAATCTCCTACCTCATCTGCCTTCACTTTATTATTTGCACTACCGACTGTTTATTACAGTAACAACTGTTTACTTATGCATTCTGCACCACCATATCTTAACTGGATTATGCTCATTTGCACTGCCGACTGTATTTACAGTACCAATGTTTACATTTTGCACCGTACTTCTAACTGTAATATGCAACCACTTTCCACTGCACTTTTACTCTTTTTTTTTTCGGATAGCTCTGTCCATAATTTATTGCACTAACTTAATCCACTGCTATTCCTCATCTTGCCTAACATATCATTGTATACCTCTATCTGTAAAATTCTGTTTATAGTAATAGCCATCTGTATATTATATTCATAGTACATACTCACCTGTAAATTCTGTTTATAGTAATAGCCATCGGTATATTTATTCACTGTACATATTCACCTGTAAATTCAGTTCTGTTTATAGTAATAACCATCTCTCTACTTATACATATTTATATATATTCAGTACATTTCCATGTCCTGCACTTATGCAACCACTGTATATCCTGCACTTGCTGCTATTGCACTTCTGGTTAGACATAAACTGCATTTCGTTGCCTTGTACTTGTACTTGTGTAATGACAATAAAGTTGAATCTAATCTGAATCTAATCTAATAATGGACTTCAATGGTCCAAATCAATGCAGTTTCAAAGGAAGGGCTTCAGATGCTCTACGTGATCCCAGCTGAGGAATAGGGTCTTAACTAGCAAAGCGATGTTACTTCAAAAAAAAAAAAAAAAAAAAAAAAAAATATATATATATATATATATATATATATATATATATATATATATATATATATATATATATTTCAGTCAAAGTTGCTCTTCTATCAGCTTGAATCAGTCGGCCCATTCTCCTCTGACCTCTAGCATCAACAAGGCATTTTCACCCACAGGACTGCCGCATACTGGATGTTTTTCCCTTTTCACATCATTCTTTGTAAACCCTAGAAATGGTTGTGCGTGAAAATCCCAGTAACTGAGCAGATTGTGAAATACTCAGACCGGCCCGTCTGGCACCAACAACCATGCCACGCTCAAAATTGGTAACAAGGCATGATGAATCCATGTTCTCATTCTATTTACGCCAAATTCTGACTCTACCATCTGAATGTCTCAACAGAAATCAAGACTCATCAGACCAGGCAACATTTTTCCAGTCTTCAACTGTCCAATTTTGGTGAGCTCGTGCAAATTGTAGCCTCTTTTTCCTATTTGTAGTGGAGATGAGTGGTACCCGGTGGAGTCTTCTGCTGTTGTAGCCCATCCGCCTCAAGGTTGTGCGTGTTGTGGCTTCACAAATGCTTTGCTGCATACCTCGGTTGTAACGAGTGGTTATTTCAGTCAAAGTTGCTCTTCTATCAGCTTGAATCAGTCGGCTCATTCTCCTCTGACCTCTAGCATCAACAAGGCATTTTCACCCACAGGACTGCCGCATACTGGATGTTTTTCCCTTTTCACATCATTCTTTGTAAACCCTAGAAATGGTTGTGCGTGAAAATCCCAGTAACTGAGCAGATTGTGAAATACTCAAACCGGCCCGTCTGGCACCAACAACCATGCCACGCTCAAAATTGGTAACAAGGCATGATGGATCCATGTTCTCATTCTGTTTACGCCAAATTCTGACTCTACCATCTGAATGTCTCAACAGAAATCGAGACTCATCAGACCAGGCAACATTTTTCCAGTCTTCAACTGTCCAATTTTGGTGATCTCGTGCAAATTGTAGCCTCTTTTTCCTATTTGTAGTGGAGATGAGTGGTACCTGGTGGGGTCTTCTGCTGTTGTAGCCCATCCGCCTCAAGGTTGTGCGTGTTGTGGCTTCACAAATGCTTTGCTGCATACCTCGGTTGTAACGAGTGGTTATTTCAGTCAAAGTTGCTCTTCTATCAGCTTGAATCAGTCGGCCCATTCTCCTCTGACCTCTAGCATCAACAAGGCATTTTCACCCACAGGACTGCCACATACTGGATGTTTTTCCCTTTTCACGCCATTCTTTGTAAACCCTAGAAATGGTTGTGCGTGAAAATCCCAGTAACTGAGCAGATTGTGAAATACTCAGACCGGCCCGTCTGGCACTAACAACCATGCCACGCTCAAAATTGCTTAAATCACCTTTCTTTCCCATTCTGACATTCAGTTTGGAGTTCAGGAGATTGTCTTGACCAGGACCACACCCCTAAATGCATTGAAGCAACTGCCATGTGATTGGTTGATTAGATAATTGCATTAATGAGAAACTGAACAGGGGTTCCTAATAATCCTTTAGGTGAGTGTATATACATGAAGCAGCAAATTCATTTAAACAACATTCTCATATATACAACAACTTAAACATTTACAACTATATAAAACAAGACGAGAAGAACACAAGCGGCCATCAGCCACACTGCCTACAGCAACGCCGGTGCTGCTGTTGTTGCTTCAAGGCTGCAGACAGAAGAAGAATGTTTAGGTTAGTTTAGGTTAGTCCAGTGGTAATCCAATCTGCCAACAGTTGCAGTATATTTAATATTGTATCACTGAAGGTAAATAAAATATACTTAATGTACATTTATGGTCAGTTAAGACCATAATACAGTACATCACTGGTACATAAAGTATATTTAATTTACCTTCTTGACTGTATGGGTGTTTACCAATGGTGGTGTTGTATGTACTTGGATGTAAGCGCAACAGGTCAAAGTCCACACTTAATTATTCACCTGGCAAAAATAGTCATGGTCAGGAGGTGCCTTGTGGAGTGCAGACACCTCGTTGGTCAGCGCAGCCTGCCCGCCAAGCAGCTCCACTCTGGCTCTCCCCACCATCAAGCTCCACAAGTGGCTGGTTGTCCTCCTCCTTCACAACCTCTTCCAGCACATCCTTAACACCAGCACAAATGTTGTGCAAAATTACACATGCTGTCACCACCTGTGCACAAGGCAGAGCAAAAGGATACAAGACTGTTGAGATATGAAAAAAAAATATGAACACAGAAGATAGTGTGACTTTGGCAGTTGTTAAGCTTTAACTGTTATGTTGAGCAGTATACTATGATTTGATGAAGAGATTTAGCACAGAAGTATTGCTATTACTTTAGGGACAAACAGTGTATGTACTTCAAGTGCTTCTAAAAAGATGCACCTGAAGCAGGTTTGATGGTCTCAATGATTGTGTGACCTTTAGAATGATGGTAGTTGAACCTTTGCTTTGCCATGCCCCTCACTGGCCTCTTATATGGTGTGATAAGGGCCAGGGGTCCCTGTAGACATGGGTAGCCACCGTCAGCTAGGAGAAAATACCCAGGCCGAGGGTAAGTCTCCCTAGTATAGATGGGGCTGTTCTTGAGGATGCATGCATCATACACACTTCCTGGGTAACCCACAAAGATGTCAATAAAGCGACCCTGATGGTCACAGATTGCCTGGAGCACCACTGAAGGAAGAGCTTTCTGTTGTTAATCGTGACCATCAGGGCATTGTAGTGACTGAGCAATCAGACACTTAATTGCCTGTTACATTCAACAAATATGTTTTAAATACTTTGTGCTGAATAACAGACCTTCCCCCAACACCCCAGAGAAGGATCCTCGGCTACCCTGGAAACAATCAGATAAGAAGTTTTACGATGTGAAAAAATGTGCAGAGAGAGAAATTTGCAGAGAGCTGAGACTGAGTCTTTCTGAAAATTTTGAATACACCATCTTAAACTCATATATCCTATATATATCCCCTTGAGAAATATATAAACATGTATCCATCTCATGATTTGTTTTTATAGGGTTTAATCTATGTGTTAATTCAATCTCTGTTGGATTGGTTTCAGAATTGCATACTATGGTTAACGAAAATCATATGTACGGCATGTTTGGTGTCTACGAAGTTGAAATGTAAAGATCTGAATGATGGGGTATATGATATGTCAATCCTTGTGCAACATATTAGTATTACAAGGGTCTTTAATAGCATCTTCCTCTGCAATTGAATCCGGTTTGAAACAAAGGGCCATAAATCTCCAGAGGAGATTTTCCCGCTTGGACATCCCAACAATCTCATTGGTCAAGTCAACTTCAGGAGGTGGTGACCTCCTGCAGACTTCTTAAGGAGCAAGACACTTGTCCCTCCCTCTCTCTTCTTCTGTGTCACAGACACGACAGGCTGTGGCTGTGGGCTCCTGCCCCGCAGGCCGCCCACATGGCAGGCCTCAACACACACCTGGCCAAAGGTCTCACAAGGCCATGGAGCAGAAGGCCCAAATTCTGCATGCCATGTGCAACTTATTCCACGGATTCGAAGCAACCACGCAAGCTCATCATTTCTTCTTCATCCAATACAGAAGAACTTGACCGCCACGTCAAAGCCATCGGACGGAACCCAAAAACTTTCTCCTGTGATTTCACCTGGGAAGGTCTTCTACAGCTCAGGCTAAATGCAAGTAAAGTACGAAACAGAAATCGCGGTGTAGTTAGTAAAACTGTAAACCCCTTTGTTTATTTTATTAAGTTTATTAAGGAGGGTTCTTTACAAGGTTTAGACTCTCTGCATAGATGCATCCATCTATTCTGACCCTTTCCCTTCCAACCACTTTAACCTTAACTCTTGTCATGTATGTTTGTGTATGTATGTTTCATGTTAGTGTAGTCTTGTTCTGTGATTTAGTTATTAAAGTTTGTGCACAACATATGTCTGGTCCTGACTCCCTGCCTGTAAACAAATTGTCTCTTAAATGATCAATCTTGCTACGTGCTCTATAGGCGCATACATAAATTAAGAGAAATAATTATTTTTCTGTAGCCATGAAAAACATCCTTTTCTAAGAATTAATTAATAATCAATACTGAACGTCCATAGGACTAACTGATTGACTGTAATGTTAACGTAGCTACGTCAAGTTAATATATTTAACTGATTTGAATATTCATAATTAATCATAAGGAAAAACATAATGAGTTATGAATAATTATTCATATTTCCCCAGAGCTAATTCGCTACAGCATTTTATTCTTATGTTGCAGCCGTCTACTGCCCCTGCTGCCTTGCCAAATGCTTGGTGATTAGCCAAGCGAGCAAAACCATCCCCAACCCCTTGGAGCTCCTCCTGTGTGCAAGGGAAGTGGACAAATTGGGGGAGCACCCAATTCAGTCAACTTCAGCTTCGGGGAAAATGTTGGATGTTTATGCAAAAACATCCTGTTTGATCTTATTGTGCCACTAGTCAAACCATTGTGTAGTTCCTACAATGTGAAGAAATGGTTAATTCAAAATAAGTTTTTTAAACTTTTTGAAAAAAAAAATCATGCAGTATTTTTAAGTATATAATATTTTTCGAATTGTTCACTTCCAAAAACTTCCAACAGTCATGCATGTAAATGTCACAGAGAATGGATACGCTGATACAAAATATAAGTCACATTTATTTAATTATTGGTGTGATTGGTGTATTTATTTAATAAATGTAATATGTTAATAAATTATTTATGGGTCAAATTGACTCAAATTGATTTTTTTAATAACAATTACACCCACCCCACCCCTAAATCTACCCAGTGATGTATAGTGCATATACCTGGGATCGAACCCACGATTGCATGGGTTAATTATATAACACATATATAATTGTGGACATAAAGTTGAGTATTTTAAATACCTGATTATGGGTATACAATGTTTACAAGTAATGATTGTTCTAGTTTTTTTAAGGAAATCTTAATGAACTTTCAATAGTTATTGACATTATTTGTGTAATTTGTCCTATTTTAACATATGTGTTAGGGTAATATACTATTTTGGATTATTATAGTCTGTTGCTGTTGCTATTGGACTGTTTTTACTGTAATTGTACACTTTTTTAACAGTGTGTGTGTCATGAGTGTGAGAGTAAATTATCAAAGGAATTTCATCTGTTGGTGTACTCTCTCTCTCTCTCTCTTTAAAGCTGATCTATGGCAGATTGAAGAAACAGCAGAACTAATGGGTGACTCTGGGACAGTGGAATAGATTTTTCTATGTAAATTTCTATGCACACACACTGTAAATTTCTATACACACACACTGACTTTTAATTTGGTATCCGAGACCGCTAAACTGATATTTGAAATGCTTCTCATATGCATGCATTGGAGCCTTCTAAACTTCGATTTTAGAATGCCAAATGCATGCTCAATGACCACACGGGCAGCACTGAGCTTTCTGTTAAAGCATCTTTGTCTAGCAGACAAGTGGCCATTGTCTCTATAAGGCTTCATAAGTTGAGGCAACAGGGGGTACACTGTAAAAAAAGTTTTGTCAGATCAACTTAGAAATTGTACTTCATTTGGTAACATCTGCTTTAATTGAGTTTGTTGAAGTTAATATCTCATTTTAGATTACTGCGAATAACTCAATTCAACCAACCCGAAATTCCAAGGTTTTACTAAGGCATAACTGTCATTGGTTATAACTTGGTTTGTCCTGCAAGTTTAATTCAGCTTGCAAGTTTGACATTAGCTACATTGTCTTGCATAATGAAACTTAATTTCCACCTTGATTTAAATATGTATGTTATATTAGTTGAAATCTAAATTTAAGTGTGATGTCACTTCATATTTTGTTTTACCTGAAATCCCAATTTTGCATTGATGTGAACTCATGTGTTCTATAAAGGCAAATGTCAGTGTGACTTTAATGTAACTTCATGTGTAGCATAACTTCAAATCATGTTTTTACTTTGATTTAAAGTTATTTATTTTATAAGCTCAAAATACAGTTTCATTTTGATGTAACTTCATATGTAGCATAACTTTAAATTGCCTTTTTACTTTGGTGTAAGGTAATTTCTTTTATAATGCTAAAATCCAGTTTCAATTTGATGTAAAGTTGTGTGTTGCTTAACTTCAAATCAAGTGTTTACTTAAATGTAAGGTAGTTTCTTTTATATGGTCAAAATGCAGTTTCATTTTGATGTAACATCATATGTAGCATAACTTCAAAACACAATTTTCCTTTGATGTAAGGTAATTTCTTTTGTAAAATTAAAATATAGTTTCATTCTTATGTAACATCATGCGTAGCATAAAAATCATGTTTTAACTCTTTAATCATTTCTGTACAAAGGTGAAGTCTCATTCACTTACAACTTCTAATCAGTTTCTCAAAATATACTTTAAATCAGTTTTTATTTTAGCAGGGCAGGAAGGAGGCAGGACACAAATAGATGTTTGAATGCCCAGGTGGGGCATTTTATTTTCAAATAGTCAAGGAAATGGAGGAAAGTGAGGGGCTGAGGTGTCCTCCTGGGCTTTGTGGGTGCCTCTTGTGAGTTTGGGCATCCGGGTGAATTCGGGAAATCGCTTGCTTCGTGCTGTGGATAGTTATGTCAGCTCAGCCTGGGTCTTAAGTCGTTTCCTAGGAAAAGGTGAACACACATTAGACAAGTTATTGTACTGACATGTTGATGTAGGCCTAAATGTTTTTCTTTGTATAGATGACAATGTTGGCAAAAATTCTGATCACACGGATCCATGAAAACGACTAACATCGTATGATGTATGCCAAACCCGTCGTTAGTGCTTACATTATGGACTATGCGTCTCAATAGCCTATAGGCCTACATGTGCATTCTGTACGGAACACCTAACAGAGTCAACATGAACAACGCACCCACACCCTGTCAAAGTTTTCACAGATTTGTTTTTTGTAGTCTACACTGAGAGTATAGCAACATAATTGTTAAAAACCTTTACATTAAAACCTGTTTTTACAACCTTCCTTTGCAAAAAAAAATAAAAAATATAACTGTTTTAGATTCCAGTTGAAAACGGTCTCGTGTAAACAGTCCCTGCTGCTTTTTGCAGCCTTTATATTGCTTTCTCCCTGATGACTTGAGTAGGGTCAGCTGTGCCCTGGCAGTGCAGGAGGCAGCTGTAATCAAGTATGGGTTGCTGCAGCTCGGAATGGGTGTGCCGAAAGGTAGGGGGCATGTCACGGTCATAAAGTTTATCATTGGTCAAAGGTGCTCAGTTTACATGTACTTACAGTAAAATAAAACAATATGCCATCGTATATCATAGTTGTATTACAACTAACACGGTATGAATTACTTCAATGACAGCTATGTTTTTCTAGCATGATGACAACTAAAGCTTTTTTTTTTTATTTACAAAACAGCTAGTGCAATTTTGTCTCTTAAAGGTTGGGACCCCATTAGGAAAAAAGAATACGGAATATGAAAGTAAATGGGGTCCACGCAGTGGCGTGCACAGACCTCCGTAAGGGCAGGGGCTCAAGCGAGTTCGGGGACAGGGGAGAATTGTTGCTACAATCATGCTATATTAGATATGTACAATAACAATTGTAGAAAAAAAAGAATGTCCAGAAATCAATTTCAATAGTACATTGAGAACATTGTTTAATGTGTCTCATAATAATAATTTCGAGATTCTTCATTTTTGTGAATAAATACAACAATCCGCAATTAATTTTCAATGTCCCCAGTGGTCTAGTGGTAGAATCTTGGACTGCAGTTTTCATGGTTGCATGTTCTAATCTGGCCTTGCATAGTAATTTTTTTTTTTTTTAATAGTTGAAGATGTCCATCAGTGGTTGCATATCAGCAGGTACACGTTTGTGTGCATTTGTTTTGTGATTTTACCGGAAAAATATAGCCAAACCTCCACAACGCTGTTAAACGATCGATTGACGGACGCGTGCGTCTGTGCTGTAAAGATTGTGCACAAGCAAACCCGAACGTAAACCCCGCTTACTTTTTAATTTGATTGGTCAGCTCAATCATTTTGACAACTGCTGAGGCAGACCAGACAAAAAAATTAAACTTTTTAACCTTTTTATCATCCTAACATGGGGACAATTTGGCCATTTCTAATTATTCTAATCAATGCCTATGGTGGTTATGGCCCTGGCGCAAAGGGCACTTTCTCTTTCGCGATCAAATGGGCAGGGGCTCAAGCCCCAACCGCCCCCCGCCCTCTTCTCGGCGGCAGTGATTGCCCAGAAGTCGCACCTCAGAATTCGTCATGGCAAATACACGACATTTGCACCTGGCTCTGATGTTTCTTCAGTGGTGAACCTAGGATATTAATCGTCTTGCACATACCATTCCAATGGTCTGAATCTCTGTTACACCTTGGAAAAACAGAGGTTCAGACAATGTGAACCTCAAAGGTGGATTCGGCTCTCCTATATTTTGACACCATACACATGACACTTGGTTTCATTTAAAATAAAATATAAGCGCAACACAATGAATTACAACTTCTCATCTGGTAAATTCTTGTATTTAATAATCAATTTATCAATGGCATTTTTTCTTTGCTGATAGTTACAACTAATCAGCAACCTATAGAGAAGACAAGTTTGCATAATAAAAAAAACAAATAAAAAAAAAACACTTCAGACAAACCTAAATGGGGTAGATGCTACATTCCTTTAAACCATCTCTCCTTGTTATCAAAGATATTTCAGCAAAACAATAACATAAATTACTTGTCCTCCCACCACCCAAATGCTTACTCCGTTTGTAGCAACTTCACATAAAGATTGTGCACCTTGCTGGACTTTTTCAGACCTTCAAGGTCCATAAATAACTTTTGGATTGTCTCAAATGTGTATTTTAGATCTTGTGGGTAGCTGAGGTTTAGACAATACATAAGGCCAAAAAGAAAAGAAAAGGCAGATGCAACCGATTTTAAATTATTCAACACCACATTTCCTTCTATGACGATTCCCACGTCGTCTGGCATTTCAAAGGGTCTCTCACATGGTTTTCGTTTCACAAAGATGGCCATTGTCTGTTTAGAGAGATCATCTGATTCCTGCTCATCTGTTATATCCTGTTTGAAAAGTGACAGCAAAAGAAATGTAAAGAAAAATGGTACACCACATATTATAATAAATAAAAGGTTTACCTGCCAAAACCAGTACCACACACACTATGAAAAAATGTTAAACACTTCAGCTACACAACAGGACTTTATAATTCAATATTTAAAGCATTTTTAATGTTAACACATAATTAAAATAACGTAAGTTTCATTTAAAATGTAGATCAAATAGAATTTTTATACATATTACAAACAAGTTAAGATATTACAACAGAACAGTGGGCATCATCAACCAAAACTGTTGTGTATTTGTCCTTACCATGTAGTCTTTTATCAGGTTTTTTTCATCCTCACCAAGGTAGAGAATGATGGATCTAAGGATACACTCTCTCCTTATATTTATGTCAGTAGTCTGAAAATTAAAGATTTATCAGCAGTAAATACCAATGAATAAAGGCAGTGCAGCAAAAATGTAAACTAAAGCAGGCTGTAAACAAAGCAAACAACTCATTTTACTGTACCTCATCAAATGCCAACACGTATTGTCTAGTTTTGGAACGAATGGCTCCACCTCTGGTTTTGATAACTTTTACAAGATGTGTGGAAAGTCTGTCTAATTCTGCAAAGAATCGAAACTGAAGGGAGACTGTTGTGATGCGGAGAAATTCTGCATTGATCTAAAAGAAAAAATAACAAATGTGTTCTCATTAGACAACATAGCAATTACAGTAAAATCAAACATATGCTTTACCTGACAAAAAAACATACCTCATTCTCCTGGAAAAGATTAGGCCATCTATTCATAAAGTCAGCTATTTTTGGCTGTTCTGTGAGGACTTCATAACGCCTATAGGCAAAAGTCCTTGCCATAATTTCCCGAATGACTTTATCATTGTTTTTTTTCCTTGCTTCTTTCAAAAGGGTTGTGCGGAGTTTTTCAAGGCTCTCTCTTGTTTCACCAACTGGCAGACTAGGACAGTAGTTTGCCTCTGCTCTTCTTGGTCTTTTAATATTCTTAGAAGGGTGAGCATCTTCATTACCTTTAGCTTTTAGTGAATTGACATTAATTTCGGCACAGCCATGTCATTTCAGCATGGTTCTGTAATTGGCCATTTTGAATTTTAGCCTCTGCTTCCATCCATAGGATCCACAACAGGAACCAGGCTCGTTTAGGCAAGGATGTGTCTCCACTAATGCCTCTGCTACCTTACTAAAATCAGTGTCTAATGGATATGCTTTGAATTTGTAGATTTGATCTGCCACTTTGTGTAGAATATCACTTTTCATCTTTGACCCAACAGTCAACACTTTCTTATTAGCTTTGTAGTCTGCATTTCCCCTTTCTAATTGAAGCTCAGTCTCATATGAGAACAAAGGGATTGGGAAATTTGTTGGCCAAGGATGGGTTCTGGACAAAACAGACTCAGGATGGGAAATATTTGTAGTGTCTGTGCTGCTTTCTGTATTACATGAAATTTCAGATGTAACATCATCCATCTCCATGGCTGAGGTGGCTGGAGAACCTAAATCTTGCACTGGAAACATTTCATCCTGCAGCTGAATTACTTTTATGGTGCCAAGGTGTTGTATTTCAGAAATGGCAGTTACATTAACAAATTCCCCGAAATCAGCATCCAAGTACTGCAGCCTTATGTTTCCTCTCAAATTAAAATCTTCTTCACTTTCTCAACCATATCATCCAGGGATGCAGGCAAGCCATTAGGAAGGATCATTTTATGTGCATCATCTTTACCAAAAAGTACTCTAAGCACTATGTTCTTTGTGCAAGCCATGGTGACAATCTAAAGAGAGAAAAGACATAACATTCATAATAGTCACCAAATAAATAGCAATATATATCTGTCAAATTCCTAATTACAATTACCTAGGCATGTATGTATCGCTTTACTGTTGTAAGATGCATCCCTGAAACACAGTAATCTGCAAGTGGGTACACATCCATTAATTCATGAGGCTCTACAAGCAACACTTCTGAAGTCAAAGACTTTTCCAAGACAAATGATCTGTAGTGTTCAAAGTACCATGCCTTCAGCTTCCTGACAATAAAACATAATCCGTCTAGCACAACAACCATTTGGACAATTTCACAAAACTCTGGGAGTCCTGCTAGGGAGCCATGTGCCAGAATCATTCCAGTCTTGTAATTTAGGCCATTGTATGTAACATTTTTCGATAAACATGCCTCCTCAATATGCACATATTTTTGCTTTAGTGCTTGTGCAATGTTTTCATTTAGAACACCAAGTGGAAGTGAGAAACATCTGTAACTTCAAGAGATGGTTTAGGGACACAGCTCGCATGCAAATAATATGCTATCTGAAATGTATGTTTCATTGACAATGACTGGAGCACATTCTTAAAGCTGCTTGTGTGTCTGACAACTCTCTTAAAGAAGCTATGTTTGGATTCAAAGCGCATCGTCCAAACTGCCACCAGTGGACCAAACTGACGAATAAGTTGTGGATAGTGCTCCAAGTAATGGTGCTTTGGCCGAAGTGTTGAATCTGGAAATACCTCTTGAAATCTCACTCTGTGTTCTGAGATCTTAAAATCAAGATATGCAATAAAATCTTCAGTGTGAACTGGAGTGACAACAAGGTCTACAATATCTTTCAAGTCTGTCAAGATCTGCCATGCTTGTTCCTCACAAGGAACCTTACTGCCAATCAACAGAGACAAAAATCTAATCAAAGCCCAATTTTCATGAGCATTTCCACCCACAGTCTTTTTTGATGCAAAGTTGATAGGGATAGAACAAGGACGATTTGTTTTATCAGTCCACTTAAAAGGAAATTTGTGTATTGACTGATTTACATCATCCAAAGTAAAATACTTCTTGGAGATAAGTACGGACAGGCACAGGGCAATTTCAACTGGCACAATTCCTTCAAATATGTCATGGACAATATCAGGTGGAAATCCAGAGGTTACATTGAAAAATGACAGTTTTTCTGACAATATGCAAGTTTTCTTCACACCACAGTAACTAGGCAAAGACTTTTGTCTGATTGTTTTAAGGTGCTCCGCATGAATTTCCTTTGTTCTAAAACAAAAAGCCCCACTTCTTACTTATTGGGACTGTATGTCTGACTTTTCAGCGGTACAAAACCTGCACACATAAGTTCCAGAAAAGTTCTCAACAAATCCTCCAATACCATGTGCAGCAAGATTATCAGCAACAACAAATTGAACAGTACCTTTTAGAACCCGGCCCAACTTGCTAATGAAAACACCATGTTGCTCCAAGGTTACAAGATCATTTATCAGTGGCTCCAGCACCTTCTCATAGCCATAATTCTTAACATCTTCAGATTTGATTAAAGCAGCCAAATAAATTGATGACAAAGATGACTGACAATATGAGGGTAAGCTTCCTAGAACCCAATACACTCCACAAACTTTGTGCTTTTTCTTTGATGTGCCAAGAGGATTGCAGATTTCGAAATCATCCACATATAGTATCAAAGAAATAACTGAGGTTTCTGAAAGTAAAGGATTCTCTTTAAAATGTAGTCCATCACGATATGATTTATACACCGATGTTTCAGTGTGTACTTCTGATGTTCCGAACTGTAAAGTTTATTACTTCATCCAAGATAGGTTGACAATTTAACACCTGCTGTAAAGATTTCAATAATGGTACATACTGGAATGTTCTGTTTTTCTTTGGGTCTAACACATATTCAGTTGGCTCAACCACATTAAAATGATTCTTATAGTAAGTCTTTCGTCTCCATGAAGTGGACAGCGGACCACTGTCTGCAATTGCACAATGAATCGGATTTGACTTACAAAGTGTTGATGCCAACTCAAGCAGTACACTCTCCTCTATCTGGTAGTTGTGATGCTGAAAGACCTGACTAACAATGCTCTGTGTAGCTGGCACACTTAGAGAGCCAATTAAGTACCGTAACTCACAGAGAAGATCATTAATAGCTGAGCTAGATACAAGATATATGTGCTCTAGCTTTAATAACAGTGAAGCTAGGTTTGCTTCAATGTCATTCAACTGGTCTTGTTCTTCATTGGAAAAGCCCAGACTTGAACATCCCTTAGTTGGTTCCTCAAATTCTGATGTATTATCAGTTTCTACTGACAAGCCTGAAATTGCCCTTTGTTCAACAACTCCAGGCTTGAAGTCTTCCAATCTGAAATTTCTGTGTTTTCTGTATTTGTGGGTTTTAAAATTGTTATAAATGTTGGTTTTATAAGAGCAACCTAAAAACATACAATTGATTGTCTCGTAGTTTTTAAGATGCACACTAATGTGTTGAAAGTACTCTCTGTCTGATGAAAGCTGATTGCAGCCACAAACATGACATACGTATAGAACAGCTTCAACAGCTTGATGTTGTTGCTTAGATGGATGGCCTCTTGACAAATGGCTTATTAAAGCATTCCAGGTTTTAAAGCGGCAGGGGCAGGTCAAATATGTGCATGGATACAAATGACCTCTTCCATGGTGGTTATGGTCAAGTCTGTAGTGTTTTAGGAGCACAGATCTTCTTTGAAAAGATGCATCACAATCTTTGCATGTCCACATTAATGTTCTAAAAGACAACAACATAAGACTATTTTATGTACAACACTAAATGCTTTGCAATCAACACTGCTTAAACGTTAAAAAAAATCATTTTGACCTCTCAATTTTGTGCATTAAGAAACTTGGTGAATTTTATTTGACCATTTACACGTTTTTTTTTTTTTTTTTTAAATCTTCTACACCCAAAATTATTTCTTACACTGAAATGTTAATGTATCATGACAACAAAATAGATTTGTGTGATGCATTCTGCCAACAACAGTAAAGTATCACTCAACTCTAACAATTTTAAAAAAAATATCTACATTATACTAAAATTAAAAGGAACATCACAACTTACTTTTAAGCTGCTAAATGAGTTGTACCAAACAAGAAACACCACTTCCAGCTGCTTCTCATGTTCTTCTTCTTCTTATGTTTTTGAATGGTGGTTGGCAACCAGCTTTTTGGAGCATTACCACCACCATCTGGACTAGAGTGTGGCTTGTAGATGACACAACTCTATACTGCCCTCTATGTCTGGGGTTGACATTCCATCCCAAGCTCTGTTAGAAATTGTATGTTGATTCAATGTACCTTATTACATTTAAACAGCATTCCCTTGTTTTACATTAAATAAACTTGATTAAAGTAGGTTACATCAACAAAATTACTTTTTATTGGTAGAATCAGGTAAAAATAGCTCCTTAAGTCAACAACTGCACATGTTCACTTTTTACAGTGTATGTAATAATACAATATTCCTCTGTGGCCTATGGAGATGGCTTCTCAGAAAAAGTAATGTTATACCTACTAAAAGACACCAATATAAATTGAAGCCCTACAGCAATGCTAAAATGTAATGTATTATTCTGTCTGTAAAAGTGAAAGGAGCATACAAGCAGATGTTGGGGTGGGTTGTGACCATTAGATTTAATCTTGATGAACTTCCTGGGTATTAATAAAAGTCAAAACAGTTTGCCATATTGTTGAACAAGAATATCAACATTTAGAGTAAAACATGTTTCTTTTGGTACACACTTCGCTTATGATCACTCATATTTGGATTATTTCTTATTTGTTACAGAATACCAACCAATCGAACCATGCGTCTTCAGGTCCCTCGAATGACCATGTCACAGATGCCAGTTGGCTGAACATCCTCGCATTTTCCATGAAGCACAATGTAACAGGCGCTTTAATGGAGGACCTACTGAAGCTGTTAAGGTTATGTAGTGGGGACCCTCTAAGCATCCCAAGTAGCAAGTACATGCTAGAGAAGGAGTTTAAAGATTATGTAGACAAATCAGAATACCATCATTATTGTGGTATTTGCAGCTCTTACATTGGCCTCTCAGTGTCAAAGGACGGTGAATTAAAATGTCAGATTTGCTCATCAACCCAAACTGTGAGACAAAGTTTAGAGTTGGGTAATTTTTTTATTTGTATACCTTTGAGGCATCAACTTAAAGCTCTTTTGGAGAATGAGCCTATTCCAAATATTTACAATGACCAAAACAGCGATGGAATAACAGATATTTCAGATGGGAAGTTGTACAAATATCTGAAATCAGTTAGTGATCCATTCTTTTCCCTGTCATTCAATTGTGACGGAGTGCCAGTGTTCAAGTCATCTAAATACAGCATATGGCCCTTACTATGCTCTGTTAATGAATTACCCCCAGATGAAAGAGATAAAAATGTCATATTATGTGCCTTGTGGTTTGGGTCATCAAAACCACAAATGACGAGCTTCCTCAAACCTTTTGTGGAGGAATGCAAAAGTCTTGGACAAACAGGTCTTCAGTGGCAGGATCCAGTAGATAACTCAATCAAAATGACAAAGGTTTATGCATTATGTGCCATATGTGATGCTGTTGCACGACCTTTACTGCAAAATTTCAAACAGTTTAATGGAGAGTATGGGTGTGGGCACTGTCTTCATCCAGGTGTTCAAGTGAGAAAAGGCAATGGGACTGTGCGAGTGTATCCTTGTTTAGAGGAGATGCCAGACCTTAGAGATCATGATACAACTGTGCAAATAGGTGAGATTGCCAAAAATAATGAACAGAGCATTTTGGGCATTAAAGGGCCATCTCCAATTTTGGACTTGCCAGATTTTGACCTGATCAATGGCATGGTCCCTGATTACATGCATTGTGTGTTGCTGGGGGTTTGCCGGCAAATAGCCACTTTATGGTTTGATTCTAAAAGCTATAGTAAACCATGGTATATTGGTTTGAACACTGCAACAGTGAATGCAAATCTTTTAGCAATCAAGCCTCCAAGCATTTTCTCCAGAATTCCACGATCTATTGTAGAGCGAAGGTTTTGGAAAGCTCACGAATGGCAGAACTGGCTTTTATATTACAGTTTGCCAGTCCTGAAGGGGATACTTCCAAATAAGTATCTTTGCCACTGGGCTCTACTTGTCGAGGGTGTGAGCATTTTGCTAGGTTCAGACATTAGCCAAGAGGATATTGACCATGCTCATGAGGCTCTTGAGCTTTATGTTAAATCAGTTCAGTCTTTGTACGGTGAAGATCAGATGACCTACAATATGCATTCACTTCTGCATTTGACTAAGACTGTGGAGAATTTGGGTCCTCTCTGGGCCCAGTCTACTTTCATGTTTGAGAGCTATAATGGCTACTTGCTCAAGCAAGTCAAAAGCAGTAATGCAGTGCCTCAGCAGCTTTGCAAAAGAGTAGCATGGTCTCGGGCATTGCCACGCATAGCTAAGGCCTGCTTATCCAATGATGTCTCACCAGAAATGAAATCTTTCTACACTGAAATTACCTCTGGTAAACGTCATGTAAGGAACTATGCTACATATGATAGCGTGACTGCACTTGGAGTGCCAAAGATCAGGCAAGTGTCTGAAAATGATATGAATGCATTGCATGCATTGCTAGATGTACCTGATACCTCTATTGGCAGGTACTACAACAGAATAGTTGTCAACGGAGAGGTCATTCACAGCCAAACATACACAAAGATAAAGAAAAGGAACAACTCGGTTGTGATATTGAAAGATGGCAGTATTTTCAAGGTTTCACACTTTCTTTGTGTCAGTGATGACCAAGATCACTTGTATGCAGTTGGCAAATTTGGAAATTGTACAGTGCAGAAGCTGGTTCGAGGATCTGCTGTCAAAATATCACTGACCTTTATGCGGACTGTTCATTTTCCTACAGGATTTGAAAGAGCAGTTGACAGCAATGACATTGTGAGGCCGTGTATTTACATAAACTGTGAACAGTCTGGGTCTGTTGTTTGTGAACCAATCAGAACATATTATTGCAAATGAATTGAGTCAAATATGTTTCATGAATCGTGATTAAAATGTTTAAAATTGGCTGGAATAAATTGTTGTATATGTGACATGTACTGGTGGTGATATGCATACTAATCACTTCACATTTTGGAAAGATTTATGTTTGTAGGTTAAGAATAGAACTGTTGTAACGTAACATAGTAATTAGTACTAAAGTTTAGAGAAATTGTCACAAATGAACATAAAAAATCTGGTGATGCAAGATTTAAAATGAAAACTGTTGATATATGAAATATGAAACTGTAGAATACACTAATAAATAATTTTATAATTAAAATGTGTGCTGGTGTGTAGTTTAAATGTGTTTTATCTAAGATAGATACAGTATATGACCATGTTTAATTATAGGGGCTCAATTTAGGACATGAGCATGAGTTAAGTACAGCCTGATACTGCTAAACTGCACTGTTTTATACATGTCTTAATACGCTGGACATTCATATTAAATGTGTATTATTTTCCTATGTTTTTACTTCATGAAAAACTATATGCCTTTAGTTGTATGTAGGACATATATGATTAAACATACATTAATATTATGCAATTTATATATGCTTTTTTTTGCAGCATATATGTCCCTTACAATATTCTGTTGGAACATATAAGAATCACACGTTTTTTTTAGCAAACCTTTTCCATATGGGTCATGCATTTCTTCCCCTTTTTGAGCAAACTTGGAACAAACAAGTGAAGCAACACAAAAATGGTTGTGCCTCACTACCGTGAAAATATTTCTTAACAGTTTCTTTAAGTTGCACAGAAAACCACTGTCACTGGGATAGAGAACTGCACCTAAAGAAAGTCATTTGTACAATTACCGTTTGTAAGGATATTGTTTATATGCATCAGAAAAGATGCAAAGCATCAAATACATTGCTATGAATTGTAGATCCAAATTAAAGCTCCTGTAGGGTCATACAATTCTTTTGTGTAAATAAACTGGGCATTGATACTCATTTAGACATCAACACACATACAAACCTCAACAATGGTGACAAAATCAACAAAATATTGATCTGAACAGATCAACTCTGAACATCACAAAACAATTCAGCTGCATAGTTTATTCATACCGCAATGCATATTGGGAGTCATGGAGGAGTTTTGTACTATGCTGGCACCCAGCATGCATTGTGGTATGAAGTTCTTTGTTTGAGATCACTGATGTCTGAGTGTGTCTAAATTATACAGTAGTTAAAAAATATACACCACATATTTTTTAAATCTTGGATCTCACAAATTGCAGGTATTGCAGGTTTGATAATGCAGGTTTGGTCATTTTAATGCATTAATTATGCAACACGCTTATAGTCGATGATAAGGTTTTCAATAAGCCTGATAAATCACTGTCACACTACATGATGACTACATTACTATCAATAGTTAGCACTGAACGCAAAGGCGCATTTCCAGATGGTTCACATCAGAGCACAAATCCGTGAACAACATGATTTTATAATGTGAATACGAATATGTGCCCTGGTGTGTCTGGTTTCTTAACACAGACAGAAATGGGCTGCTTTTGTGCACAGCCATTTGTCAGTCTGTTTACCAACACAATAAAGCCCCAGACGCAGATGGAAATGTTTACTCAGCGGTAAATCCACCATACTTTCTTGTGCATGAGAAGTAAATTCTCCACAATTTCAGGGAACAAGCAGTTAAACCTCTGGGGTCGATGAATGCGCTGGCGTGTTTTGATGAATCTTTTCCACAAGCAAAACTATAAAAAAGTAATTTTTTGACTATGAAAACTAGAGGTTTAGCTTTATTGAGTGTTGCTGATGTTGTTTTATTGAACAAAGGATTGCCATTACGGTGATTAGTGTCCCATCTGGTTGGGTGCTTGGAGTTTATTAATATAAAATGAATGATCTGTCCAGCAGTGTTACAAAAACACATTGTATCAAGGAAGAGCACTTTAAGATGAATGTTAAAATGTGGCTTAAATAATTGTTGCCATCCTAACTCTAATATGTGAATGTAGAGGTGAATCTATGGTTGATGTACAGTTAGTGAGATATAGAGTGTGGTGGCCAGAGACTGCAGTGGTGATGAAATACTGATGAGGTGAGCAGATTCTGCTTCTGAAGGATGTGAAACATTGTGAAGTTATAACATATGCATAGACTAACATTTATCATGCAAAACTCAACAATGGTGGTACATTTTTAAATCACCATGGTTGAGTGTTGCTCTAGTACCCAGCATGCACTGCAGCAGGAGTCTTTTGTTTTGTTGATTGTCACCATTGCTGAGTTTGTTAGGCTGAATTTTGATGTATACAAGTTCCCTTGCAAAATAATGTTCAGAGATAACTTCTGCTTATCTCACCACAACTCATTTGAGTAAACACAGCTCTTCTGTTAACCTCATGATTACTTCATACGGCTGGTTCTTTTGTAGTCGTAATGTAATGGTTCTATTGACCATAGTAGCCGGTTTCCTTTGAGATTACTGGCAGTATGCTTATGACTGTATCATTAATAACTGCATGTTCTCCAGATTTAAGAGTAACAATGGCATACATGTAGGAAAAACGCTTCAAATGACAAATTAACTAAATGAATAATAAAGTTAAAATATCTTTGTGAATTTTTACAGAGTTTGATGAGTATCTCTAAATTTAGAATGTTAAGCTATAACTTTGTTGACTTGCATTTCATTAGTCATGGTGACCTTGAGCCATATTCAATTCAGTTCATTTCAGTTCAATTCACATACATTTTTATAGCTCTTTTCACAATACATATTGTTTCAAAGCAGCTTCACAGAAAATGCGTGCGTCTGCATTGCAATTTAAAGTGTTATCAGAGGAGAAGTTATGTATTTCAAAAATGTACATATACAAAGCACAGTTAGCTAACAATGTATTATTAATCAATATAAAATAAACTGAGGCACAGACAATGGGCTAAGTGAAATAAGAATACATGTTGTTAACAATGATTAGGATATATAGAAATTCATTATATCATCAATCAGAAAATAATTTATTTCCCTTCTTGCAAAATCTCCCCATAATTCATTAACAGAATTACTAATAAAAATAATCTATTAAAAGTAGTAGCAATGGCATAATCATCACCAGTTACCTTTCCCAGAATTTTGAGCTTAAAATCTCCTATAAAATTTGGTTCCTTCTGTAAAAAATTATCCAAACGATCCTGCCAGAAGAACTTTATGATGTCTGTTCCATCTGTATCATCTCATAATATAATCTCATCTATAAATTCTTAACTAAGAACTTTTACTGCTATTTAGGAGAACTCTTAGTGCTAAGATAAAATGTTTTGTGAATACGGCCCCAGAAAAACATGATCCTGTGAAAGAAATCATGCTGTTTAAAGGTCTTCCCTGTGCCCCTTCGGTATTTGATTCCTCACGCAGTGGCTATAAGAAAAAACATGGATACAGTTCCAATTTACATTTTATCCAATAATGTTACTCCACCAAACTGATGACGTTGTCAATAAAATGTTGCCAGATACATTTGTATGACATGCAGGCTTGCTAAAAGGGTGCCGCTCTCTTGGCACACTCTTAAAAACATATTATTGCAAAATAATGAAAAATGCACCATGCTGAAGTCAAATCCTGCATAATTTCTACTGCTGAAAAATGATCCCACTCAAACTGACTGTATTGCGATTCACAGCAAAAAATATAGGCTATTAACTGTAGGTCTATAATTTACCCGCCATTGAAATTTAACCTTTGCAGATCTACAGCAACATGATGTGTACAGGTTTTACTGCAAGCATTTGTTGATTTTACAATAATAATGCAGTGAAAACTATATGGATCTTTAGGGACCAGGGACATCATTCCCTACCCTCCTCCTCATTAATTTTTTAAAAGTTAGACATCAACCTTCTTAGTATTCCTCAATCAATCAATTAATTCTAAACAATATTACAAGAAAAAATATTAAAAGAATGCCTGTTTTCCCATTAATTTTGTGTAAAAATTGTATAGGGTCGTTGGGTAAGAGTGTACATATATTATTTTTTTGCACAACAATAATTGAATCTTTAATGACTGAATAAGTGCAATTCCCCTTTACGTGATAATGTCTGATACTCACTGATAAAGTGACGTTTGATCCAAATATTGATTTGAAGATGTTGAAAATTACAGGAAATGAGGATATGTTTGCGACGTGAATATGAGCCAGATGCTGAATGTACTGGGTAATGAGCTCTGACAAGGACAGTGATGATGGTATAAAACATCTGCTCAAACTGAACCCTTACAAGCTCCAAAAGGTAACAAAACATGCTTTATTTAATTTTTCTGTAATTGGTACACTAATTGTTACACCTTAGTGTTTTAAATCGTATGCTTTTGTTTTGTTTCCAGCCAATAAGTGGTTGCGTTATAGTTATATATCATGGTTCATTGATGAAAAATATTCTACTTTGATGTCATGTAAGCATGCTATATGGGTGTTTTGAAGTGCTCAGGTAACAATAATCTCTATGTTAATTACCGGGATAAGACGTCTTACCAAATACTGTGAATTCTGACCCCCTCCAGATTATTATCCACTCAGCCTACTACACTATTCGCTCTGTAAGACGGTTGCTTTAAGTGAAGGGTATGAGTTGGCTGCCAATCAGAGAACAGAAGTTTTCCCCCATATTTCATTTTTTTATAAAAAATATCATCAATTAATAAATAAAATTTAAACTCAGAAGCAGTTTGTGATAATAATCAACATTTATTATATATTTTTTAGTTGCTTTGATAACAATCACAGCTACACACCTTAAAAGTAAACTCTGACCAACAGGTTATCAGAACAGAGATACTTTAGATAAGATTTAGCCTATTGGTAACACATGTTTACAATAAAGGAACACGCCACTATGTTTGAAAATAGGCTCATTTTCCAACTCCCCTAGAGTTAAACAGTTGAGTTTTACCGTTTTTGAATCCTTTGACTCTTCTGTAGTTACATATATAGCCATATCGGTCTAGAAAATCACAACTTTTCATCGTCGTAGTGCACGATGTAACAGAAGAGCCAAGTTTTAAATAGGAAAAATATGGAAACTCTTTGGTCATTTTTGAGTGAGATGCTAATGATCTAATCAGATTCAATGATCTATGCTAAGCTATGCTAAAAGTGCTACCGCCAGACCCGGAGATCGGCTGAATGGATTCGAAAACCTTAAAACTCAACTGTTCAACTCGAGAGGAGTCGGAAAATGAGCCCCTTTTTTCAAAAATAGCTCAAAACAATGAGCAATACATTTGTTACATTATTTATTCATCTTTGTTAACACTTGCTCATAACATTAACAGTTAATAACACAACTGTTCATTCTTATTTCTCAAGTCTATTAAATAATACTAACATACAACTTTTGATTTCAATAATGTATTAGTAAATGTTGAAATGAACATGAACTAATAAATGCTTCAGGGGTATTTTCATTGTTAGTTCATGTTAACAAATATAGTTAACTAATGTTAATAAATGGTTATTGATTTGTTTAGTATTCAATCATGGCAAGTTATTAGGAAAAAGCTAAAATTAGCAATCAGAAGAGTTATGATATGTAATTAAGATCAAGAAGAAGACAATATAAGTCAACTTAAAGCAGAACTAAAGTAATAATTGTGCTCTCCATTAATATTTGCATACACTCCTAAATAGAAATACACTCTTAAACAGAAAAGTAAGCAGAAGTATAGTTAAACCCAAAGAGAAATCAATAAGCAAACACAATAAGTAAAATCACACTAAATCCCATATACTCAAAAAGATGCTCTCCAATTTTCCTCAATTAATCTGGAATGCAGATGTTGATCAATGATGGTAATGGTTGTTGCTTTTGAAAGAAGATTTTTTTGTCTTGTCTCGTATTTTCTAAAAAGAAATATACAGTTATTGAAATCCTGAAAGCTATCACACAGACAATGTTGAAGCCAAATTAATATCAGGTGGATGTTTATAATATTATAACATTTAATTTAATGGTGTTTCTACAGTGAAATGTCTTTAAAAATACTCTCCCGTCCAAAAGAGACAATGGCAAATAATTATATATTTTAACAGTCTTAAAAATGTAATTGTCTAAAACGTTCAATCATGACTTTGTGTTAAAGAAAAACAACTTCAATTTGAATCGTATATTATCATCTGGTGCTTACCAATGCAAAACTAGAAAATACACATTTCTTCACATTCCCTCAGACGTATCCACTGAATCCAGCTTTAACATCTTCTTGAATACTCTTGATTTTTTCGGGGGGAGCAGCAGGTAGAATGGCAAGCAATTCGCGATTGATCCTTTCTAGTCTTGCAGTGCTCTTCTGTTCATACTCCTGTTTATTCTTCAGGACAAGCTTTAGGATCTCACTCTGTGCCTCATCACAGCCTTTCTGGAGCTCGAGTCGCTCAGTCTCAAATTCTGGTTTAGTTTTATCCATGGCCATCAGTTTTCCCAGTGAACTGACACGGCCCATCAGGTACTTGTTGGAAATATCTGTGTATGTTCCAGAGATCATATTGACCAGATTAGCAAGGTTACTGGCTTGGAAAGCTTGGATGTACAGCATATCTTTTGAGAAGAGCTTTGCGTTGTAGGAGAGGAGTTGTGTTTTCTCAGATGTTGAGACAAAGTTTTTGAGAGTTGTGCTCAGGCTGATTTTCACAATGTTGGATATCATCTGAAAGAAGAGGACCATCTTCTCCCACTGCTCCTTCACTCTCCCCATGGCATCCAATCCTTTGGTCAGCATCGCTATGGTAGTTTTGAAGTCAATCTCTTTCAGTTCACAATTTCTCATAGTGACCAGGATATCAGTCAGTTCCTTCTGGTTCTGCTCTAGTTTCTCCATACACTTATTATAGTCCTCTCTTGTCTTGTCCAGCTGAGCTCGGTTCTGCTCTATGGCAAATCTTGCATTATCTGAAGCCCTCTGGGAAGCAGTCGGTCTCTCTAACTTTTGTTCTTCTTTAGACATCATTGGTGGTTTTTGAGAAATGGCTGGAGAATTTGTGACTTCTTTGCTTTTGCTATCAAAACTACGAGCAGACTTAATCAGGTTCAAGACCATTTGTATTATCTGAGTGCTTTTGTCTTTGTCCAGTTTGCCTTCTGGTGCATATTTTGCAAGCTCAGTGCATATTTCCAAGCCCTTATTGCACATCTCCTGTGCTTGTGTCTTTGCATTGCAGTCAGGGGTTTCTTTAAAAATTTCATTGAGTCTTTCATACTGTTTAGCTACGAAATCCGTCTTTGTGGTTTTATTCTTCTGATCGTATAGGTTTGTCCAGTCAATGTCGTTCACCTCACTCTCCACATTCATAAATTCCTGGATGTTCTGTGCATAATTTAAAATCTCAGTTGATTTAGAATATACAATTATTTCATCTATCGTCGATGTGTTTTTCGACATTTTCTCTGGTTGAGAAGCAGCAGTTACCGCTCCATTAACTTGGCCTATAAAGGACTGTGTTAACCCACTCACAAAATCCATTCCAATCATGTCCCATCCACTGGGGAGAGAATCCATGGCTTTCTTGTATTCGTCATTGAACTGATTCATTTGCTTCTCCACGGCACTCATTGTCTTCTCAAACATTTTCTTGGATTCTATTGCCGACTGCTCCCTCAGTTTGCTCTCTTCTATTTTTTTATTCATTGCTTCCAACTCCTCCCCATAAAAGCTCTGTGCATTGATACACACTTCAAGCAGCTCTTGGATGATATTGATCACATCGGTAAAACGCTTTTCAGCGCCCTCAGACAACTTAACACATTCATCAGCAACGACGGTGATATTGTTCAGCTGATCAGGAAGATATGCGTTAACAATTTCATTATCATCTTGGAACAGAATCCTCACAGCTTCCTTCATGTAATCTGGAACTTGGGAGGTATGGAGGCGAATCTGATCCATGCTCTTATGGGCCACATTAAAGGCCTGCCAACCAGAATTACACACTTGCATAAGGCAAGCGCGAAAGGAATCAGGGTATTTGATGAATTTATAGCCCCCTTTGGGTGGATTTTTATTGATAGAGAAATCTGTTGCAGACGAGATGAACACCAGCTCTCCCAGGAGGGCTATAGATAGAGGTGCTGGAGTCAGATACTCTTCCCAGTTGGCATAGGGCTGCATTATATTTTTGGTGTGGTTCCTCATGTCTTCAGCAGTAGTAAGACCTCGAATACATTTTGAGAGTGCAGAATCCATGACGTTCCTGTTCCTGCTTAAAACAAAGAAGACATTTGAAAGTAAATGACTTATGAGGGAATCTCACTTTGTATCTTGTATTGAACAATTTGCAGCATTCATCACAACAACCTTTTTACTATATATTGACTTAAATAGATGAGAGAGAGAGGATCAACATTCTGAAAAGACAAACTAGATATGAGCTCCTATTAATTCACATAACTGCTGTTAATCGAGGCAAAAAATCATAACCTGTGCCAGAACTGTGTACATACAACAGACCGCTAAGGAACCACATTTGGAAAAAACATTTGGCCACAAAGCCAGAGCTTTCCCTATACATTCTTTTTTTCACTCGTCTCCAGAAATATCTGCATACACACGAAAACCACTGATACTGACTCAAAACGATGCAGTTTACATGCTAGACCAGTATGTGGCGCTGTAATTCTGCCAGAGATGCACTAAAAACAGAGAAGAAGAAGAGTTGGAGCATGTGCAAGACGGTGATCTTTATTGCAGTGGAAAATCTGACCTGTGGCTGTTTAGGGAAATGTCTGTATATGACGTTTCATGCGCATAAAGTGAGATGAGGCAATTAACCAATAACCTGTCCTGTGACACGCTCCGCT
The DNA here is from genome assembly GCA_023566225.1 of Romanogobio albipinnatus. Taxonomy (NCBI): domain Eukaryota; kingdom Metazoa; phylum Chordata; class Actinopteri; order Cypriniformes; family Gobionidae; genus Romanogobio; species Romanogobio albipinnatus. The sequence goes on along the minus strand of CM042240.1, from coordinate 63,961,881 downwards.
CAGTAAAGGACCGCAACGTAGAAAACATATAATACTATACAGCCACAGCCACTTGATTGAGAGATTTATTTTTGAAACACCCTGTTATTATAGTATTAAAACATACAAATAACGGTTCTTATTTTCTGATTTCTTAAAAGAGTTTGCAAGAGATCTATTGGTCAACGTCGATAAAGCATTAATTGTTGGAGATTTTAACTTACACGTAGATAACACAAATGATGCATTAGGGGCTGCGTTTACCGATCTATTAAACTCCTTTGGGATCAAGCAAAACGTCACTGGTCCCACTCATCGTCTTAATCACACACTAGATTTAATTATATCACATGGAACCAACCCAACCGATATAGATATTATACCGCAAAGTGATGATGTCACTGACCATTACATGGTAACTTGCATACTGCGTACTGCTGAAATCTGTCATGTTGCGCCACGTTATCGACCAGGCAGAACAATCATTCCAACCACTATAGATAGATTCTCAAATAGCTTACCTGATCTGTCTCAGCTGCTCATTGAACCCAAACAAACAGATGAACTAGAGGAAATGACTAGCAGTATGAGCAACATTTTATCTAGCACATTAGAAATTGTTGCACCAATTAGATTAAAAAAGGTTAGAGAGAAAACTAAAGCACCATGGTACAACAGTGCTACACATGTTATCAAGAGAGAAACTCGTAACTTAGAGCGTAAATGGAAACAAACTAATTTAGAGGTCTTTAGAATCGCGTGGAGAGATAGTATGTCACGTTATAAAAAGGCCCTAAAAGCAGCCAGGGCTGAGCATCTACGCAAACTAATAGAAAATAATCAAAATAACCCAAGGTTTTTATTTAACACCGTGGCTAGACTAACAAATAAACAAGCATCGCCTGAGCAAAATATTCCGTTACAGTTTAGTAGTAATGATTTTATGAATTTCTTCACTGAGAAAATAGAAAACATCAGAAATAAAATTGTAAATGTACAATCTTTAATGATGTCTTATGATTCAACAACAACTACCGCCACTCAAGAACTACTACACCGCTTTACAACTATAGGACAGGAAGAGCTAAATAAACTTATCATTGCATCTAAACCAACAACATGTTTATTAGATCCAATACCCACTAAACTACTGAAAGAGTTGTTACCTGTAGTGGAAGAGCCTCTTCTCAATATTATTAACTCGTCTTTATCTTTAGGTCATGTTCCAAGAATATTCAAGCTGGCAGTCATAAAACCTCTCATTAAGAAGCCACAATTAGATCATAATAACCTAGCAAATTACAGACCAATTTCAAATCTTCCATTTCTGTCTAAAATACTAGAAAAAGTTGTGTCCGCTCAATTGTGCTCTTTCTTGCAAGAAAATGATATCTATGAAAAATTTCAATCAGGATTCAGGCCGCATCATAGCACAGAAACTGCGCTCGTTAAAATCACAAATGATTTACTTCTAGCTTCTGACCAAGGCTGTATCTCAATACTAGTTCTACTCGATCTTAGTGCTGCGTTCGATACTATAGATCATGAAATACTCATAGATCGACTTCAAAATTATACTGGTGTTCAGGGACAGGCATTAAACTGGTTTAGATCGTATTTATCAGACCGCTACCATTTTGTCTGTCTAAATGGGGAAAAATCAAAGATGACGTCAGTAGACTATGGGGTGCCGCAAGGATCCGTGTTAGGCCCTCTGCTATTCTCAATATATATGCTGCCACTTGGTAATATTATAAGAAAACATGGAATTCATTTCCACTGTTATGCTGATGACACTCAATTATATATTTCATCACGACTGGATGAAAACGCTAAATTATCTAAACTGACAGAGTGTGTTGAAGATATTAAATACTGGATGACGTGTAATTTTCTGCTATTAAATTCAGATAAAACGGAGGTATTACTTATTGGTCCAAAAACTGCCCACAAAACCTCTCACAATACAACTTTACCTTGGAAGGATGTCCTGTCACTTTATCCACTACAGTAAAAGACCTGGGTGTTAAATTAGACCGCAACCTGACATTCGAAAATCATATTTCATATGTTACAAGAACGGCATTTTTCCACCTTAGAAACATTGCTAAGCTACGTAACATGCTATCTATCTCTGATGCAGAAAAGTTAGTTCATGCATTCATGACCTCGAGATTAGATTACTGTAATGCTCTTTATTAGCTGGTTGTCCTGCATCCTCAATAAACAAACTACAGTTAGTCCAAAACGCAGCTGCTAGAGTTCTTACTAGATCAAGAAAATATGATCATATAAAACCAATTTTATCATCTCTACACTGGTTACCTATTAAGTTCCGTATCAATTACAAAGTATTGCTACTGACCTATAAAGCCCTAAATGGTTTAGCTCCAGTGTATCTAACGGATCTTCTATCGCCCTACAATCCATCGCGCTCTTTAAGGTCACTAAACTCTAGGCTTCTGGTCATTCCTAGGATATCTAAGTCCACTAAAGGAGGGAGGGCTTTTTCACATTTGGCTCCTAAACTCTGGAATAGTCTTCCTGATATTGTTCGAGGTTCAGACTCGCTGTCCCAGTTTAAAACTAGATTAAAGACGCATCTCTTTAGCCAAGCATTCACATTATAATTACCCTTTATACTACAGTTAAATCGGATCAAAAGCATTAATATAATATTCTGAACAGCAGCTACGCTAATTATTTCCCATCTGCTTTTCTGTTATCTCGGGACACTAGTCCCGAGGTAAATAGTTCGTCAGCTCCAGTTTGTATCCAGCCTCTCATGGAGACTTCGGATGCCCCAAAACCTGTGATGAGACGACTCCACGCCTGTGAAGAGACGACTCAACGCCAGCGTTGTTATGGACTAAATTAATACACGATTGATTAACTTTTTCGAACATTATTCTTTAACATTGTCTTTCTAACATTTTTACTGTTCATCTATGAAATGTACTTTCTGTAAAGCTGCTTTGAAACAATGTGTATTGTGAAAAGCGCTATACAAATAAATTTGAATTGAATTGAATTCTTAATCTTTACTTTTGACAATGTGTTACAGTTACAAAAAAACGAATTTCAGTATCATTAAAGCATTTGGTAACATAAACAGAGAATATTTTAAGTTTCAAATGTAGCTAATGAATAAAAAAACGTAATTTGGTGCAGTTTTACTTGTTAATAAAATAAGTCATTTGAGAGCCTTAGAGCCTTACCTTGTTGGAGAGTGAGAAGAGTTTCGTCAAGTCTTGGGTTAAGATCTGGTAGAATGGTGAAATGAACGCGTGCTTCTGTTTTTATTGCCATCGGAAAGGGGCGGAGGTGGAAGAAAAGAACTTGGGGAGGAGTAACTAGAATGCTGACTCATATTAATCAGTCTTAATGCTGTTATTATTGCTCGCAAATTAAATTAAAACTCAAGCAAACATTCTGCACTCAAACGTATGCCTAGGCACAACTTAAAAATACACCACATACAAATTAAAAAGACAATTATTAAAATTAATATTAGACATCAGTACTATGTTCTTACATGAAACATTACACCACTTGATGAAAAACCTTGATCTTGTCAATATACTAACACATTTTTTTACCATCTTTAAATATATAAATAGTATATTAGCATCATATTTTCCCTATACAACTTTTAACACACTTTAAAAGGAAATTTTATATTTTAGTATATTTTCTAAAAATATACTAAAAATGAAAGTTCTGTTTACTCTTTTAAAGTGCATTTATTTGAACATTACTTTAAAATATATTTTTGGTATATACATTTTAAAAATATAGTATAAAGTATAATTTTTTTCTCGGTTGATTATAATTTTTAAGTAATTAAAAACAAATGATTAAATAAACCATGTGAAGTTTAAACAAAAACCGTTGTTACATTTGATTTATTTTAATGGCCATGAAAACAAACGCATTCAACATTGGGAAAATGTCTCCCAAGTAATTATTTTAAATCTAGTTACGCGATAAAGAAAAAACCGCCGCGCTCTCTGTTGAGCGTCAATAAGAAGCCAGTAAACGCGGAAGTTCGCGTCAAAATTTCGTGTTTGTTGTGAACGAAGCATAATGAACAGGCTGCAATGTCGATTGCAATGCTGGAGTGTGGGCGATCGAACTGTGGATAGTGTGGAAACATAAAAACATACTCAGTAATTTTGTTCATACAGGACATCATTGAAATTGCAAAGGGTTTGCTTATATTTGTGTACACTCGCAATAAAACACAACATTGTGCTTTTGTCTCCCTCTTGTCAAAGCTGTAACCTACAACTGTCCCACACACACACACACACACACACACACGGTTTTAAAAGAAAACCATATTTATCCAACCCTGTTTCAAAACAGTCTGTAGGTTCCATCTTTTGAACATTCATCATATCGCATTGGTTTTCATTTCTTCTCCTTGGAGGAGTGATCAGTTTATTTTTTACTTACACATTCTACTAATTGATTTAAATAGAAAATCAAATGTGCTTTAATGGTAATCAATTATTTATAATTCAGATTAGTGAATTACAAAGTTAGGGTTAATTTAAATTAAGGAAAACAAATATATTGATCTGAAATTTTGATCTATAGCAAATTAATGTTAAATTCATTAAAGTACAATTACCAAACACCTCAAGGCATTTTTTGTCTTTTTAGTAATTTAATTAAAAAGCTAATTGTATAAAACTATTGTCAGTGCACTACAAATAAACTGGTTCTATGCCTTTATTAATACAACTTATTTAAAAAATACAAGGCTTAAGACATGTATAAAAATGCCTTCTGCATTTTTGTTTTGCTTTTTACTCCATTGTACCGAAATCGTACCGAACCGTGATGTCTGAACCGAGGTATGAACCAAACCGGGACTTCTGTGTACCGTTCCACCCCTATTAGGTTTTCTGAAATTTTAATTAAGCATTTTGTTTATATTCGTTATTAAGCTAACAATGAATCTGATGGATTAGCATTTGTCTTTTTACTGTTTACCATTTATTTTAAATGTTCTTTAAACTTATGGTATTTTCTTTCTATGTACTTCAACAGGTTGATGGCAGCAGTCTGTACATTACAGATGATGCAAACACTGCAACATTTCCGGAGCCATCTGGACGTTTTTGCATCCTCAATCTTATGCATCTCAGCCATTATGAGGTCCACGGGGATCCAGATAATAGTCAGCTTCCTGCAAGCAGAGCCGTAGCCGTACCCACTACTGCTGTTCCTTTTGCCTTCATGCGCCGCCCCGCACCTGCCGCTTCTGCTTCCACTGAAACACCACGATCTTCCCCTGGAACTCCACGAGCTACTGGCCTGTTCCCTGCAAGATCCTTCCAAAGGTTACTTATTTAATATACAACTGAACTATGCTGCTAATGTTATCCTATAGCTAAAATATTAATAGAATTTTAGGCCCACAGTTGTGATTTTAAACAGTCTGGTTTATCCACAGGTCAGTCCATGTTGCTGAAATAGTGAATGACAAGCTCATTACTTCCAGGACAGTTGTCATTCGCTTTTTGGAAGCTGATGCAACTGTTGAACGAATAACCGCAAAGGTGAAGGATGCATTAGGCTGTGATGAGCCAATTACCCTGACAGACAGCCAGGGAAATGAGATAGTGGACTCAGATGGCACAATAAGTAAGTTTTATGATTAGAATGTTGCTTCTAATAGGTGTAATTTGTAATTAGTGTTGATTTAAAAAAAAAAAAAAAAAGTCTCTATTGTCCCCAGGGTGTGTAAGTTAAAGGGTTAGTTCACTCAAAAATGAAATTTCTGTCAGTAATAATTACTCACCCTCATGTGTTTCTAACCCCGTAAGACTTCCTTTCATCCTCGGAACACAAGTTAATATTTTTATGATGAAATCTGAGAGCTGGCTCACTCTTCTATAGGCATCCAAGTGACTGAAACTTGCTCGATCGACTCCAGTGGCTCAACAAACGTTTATCAAGCGACGAGAATAGATTTTGTGCGCAAAAATCAACAAAATAAAAACACTGGTTGGATTTTTATCATTATAGGGTAGTTGTGTACACACACTGCCAACACACATTTATGTTCAAACACCATGTAAAAAGTGATTTTTGCATAATAGGTGCCCTTTAAATACAAAAGTGAAGTAAATATTTTCTGATTCCTAAGGTTCCCAATACTGGAAACAGAACTCCAGAAAAATCTACGCCATCTCTGATTTTGACTTTGTAGAGTTCCAGAATGGAAGAAGAGCTAAAACAAGGTAATACAACATTTTATGTGAAGGCAAAATCATATGAATGTAAAAAATTAAATATAGATTTGAGATGTTACATTGTTGCATATCCTTTTTTCAATACATGCATGATTAATATTTGAAAATAATTTAAAATAATCAATTTTGAGTCATAGTCTCTAATGATTTAATTATATGACTATTTACTCAACAGAAATGTAAATTTACAACAACTTAGAGAAGGTATCTTAGGTTGACACTATTATAGAGTAAAATATTCAGAAAGATGTTTAATCATTGGTTCATACACTACTTGAATACATCTTTAATAATTTATTTTCTGATCCTACATTTAAGTCGAAGGGCTGAGGACAGTTTGAGTGCACAAGAGGTTATTGGTAAAATTAACCAACTAAAGGAAGCTGCCGAGAGCCTCCACGACATCACTACAACCATAAACCAGCTGTCTGAGCTTGCAAAGTCCAAAACCACAACAGCAATGCCAGATGCACAATTACATTTAAAACAAAGAATTTACAAAGAAATAAAAATTGTAAGTGCTGGGTATTCATTGTAAACAGAGTTACTGCATTGTTGGTGCAATTTATTTTGTTATGGACTGAAACCACTTTTACAGATTCCTCTGTAATAAATGTTATTTTTGGAATTATACTGCTGCTTTATTGACCACTGCAGGTCACACACACCTTCTGGTGAAATCAATAAGAGACATAACTGCATCTTTAAAAGGGCCGTAGTTATGGTGAAGTACATTTTCGTACAGTGATAATATGTCAAAGTGAGAACCAAACTCTGTTTCAGTCCATTGTTGGGCCTCTTCAGAGGGGAAAGGATCACATCCAAAAATGGATTCCCTTTTCAATGCGGATCCCATTTCCTGCTGATACAGGTCAGCTGCAACAGAACCAACAGGCAGAAGGTCCTCGAGAAGTTTTGCAGGACACTCTTCTTTAGCCAGTTCATTTGGTATTCCCTTTCCTGTAAGACATAACATGTTTTACATGTTGAATCTGCCCATATACTGTACATTTTCAGTTTAATTAGCAACAAATGAATTAATTCAAAATTAGATTGAAATCTATAATAGAACAGCCAAAATTATTTAAACCGCTTAATAAGTCATGATCATTCTACATAGAATGAAATGTATTATACCTGGGATCCTGTGTGCATTCCATGCCTCTGTGACTTTTGTAATGCCAATCCTAGCCATCTGGCATGTCAGGTTTGACACACAATACTTTGATGTGTTGTCCTCCATACTCAGTTCATCTTGGTCCACCAGCTCTACCAAAGCGGTCTTCAAAGGGTAGTTGACTCTGGCATTCACCTCTGACCACATTCTCTCGATCACATGGTTCTGTGCAGGTTTTTAAGGATAGTATTAGTCTGCCTGCCCTCATTAGAAATACAATTAAACCTGGATTAATTTATAAACAAACAAATAAATAAATAAATAAATAAATATATATATATATATATATATATATATATATATATATATATATATATATATATATATATATATATATATATATATATATATATATATATATATATATATACACATCACCCTTGTAGAAGGAGTCTGAAGGTAAGGCTGCCTTTGAGTATTGTGTCTGTGCTCTGCCAGCTTTTCCTGTATGAATAATGCCAGATAAAACTCTTTCCCACAGTCAACTCTGACCTGATCCCATAGTCCATAAGAAAGTACAGCAGGTCTGAGGACAAATCGCAGACAAACTTAAAATATAACCTTTACACACAGCATTAGTCTAAGCCATAAATCCCTAAAGTGCAAATTAAAAGTCCAAAGCACTTACATTTTTTTCCAGCTGCACACACACACACAAGGTGGTGTGACACCCAAAATCTGTGACCTAAATAGGAAGTAAAGCGCTCAGGGTGGTTAACGTTGTGAATTGGTCGCAGTTTGGTTAGGTTAGGCACCAAAACTACTAGGTTTAGGTTAGGTTTAAGAAAATATTGTGGTTTGGGTTTTGACACAGAATCTGATGGCTCGCAGAATTTGGTGTTACAGCGGCAAGTTACCACACAACCACCGAGCAATTTGGGCACAGTGTCTTGCCCAATGACATTGACATGCAGACTACTAGCACTAACAAAGTTATTTTACCTGTACACTTCCTCATAAATTATGATGTTGTTCTTTATTGGCATAGTGGAGTGACTGACAATCTTCTTGCTGAAACCATCGATAGCCATTACATGGGTCACACCAAACATAACAAGCTTTTCATTTTGATCTACATGTAGCTTGTGCCCCATGTATTCTGCATTGTAGGGTATGGGGTTCAGATTTCGGGCACCCTAAAATACAAGAACGACAATATTATAAAATCTCAATAATCCTTGATTTGTATAATAAGATTCACCTACACCTAAGTTACAGTGGTCCAAACATCTGAAGCCCTATTTCAGCAAGCAGGCTTAACAGACACTGAGCTTATTCCTGAGCTCTGAGTTGACTAAATCTGAGATGGGAAAGTCCGAGTTTTTGGTTCCAGAATAGCTGATAGAATTAGTTCAATCAACTCTTTTAACCGGTTGGAAGCATGTGAGTGGGGATGAAAAACCTCATCAAAAAATCATCATTGATGAAAAATAATCATCATTGTAGCTCTGATACTACAATTTACCATTGCAATGGGTGGATAAAGAGCAGAGCCTCCAATCTAATCCAGTGGCACTAGAAATATAAATGTGTGCCAATGCGGACGATGACATTTTATCTTAAAAAACATGAGTGGAGGAAGGATAAATAAGTTAAAAATATACAATTATATTCAGTGTATTCTACTTGTGGAAATGTGACTTCCATCAGGTTCAACATATTGAACTAATTCTATCAGCTGTCCTAAAACTGTTTCAGCTTGTCAAGCCTGCTTCCTGAAACAGGGCCCTGATGTGTTCAATTGAAACGCAGAAAAAAAAAATGTTATGACCTAACCTGCTGTCTTGCAATGTGGTAGGGTTGATGAACACGTCTCAACACTTTGGCCACTCTGCCCTCAGAAGCTTTAACCCCTTTAGAAGATAGATAGCCTGTCATCCTTTTTCGGCCGAAAGACGATCCAGTCTGGGAGCAGGAGTGCAACTTAGTTCAACTGTTCATTGTTATGCCTATACATTCTAACGTTACTTAGTAAAAAAGTTATTATCATTTTTTCAAATACTGATTTTATCATCTATCGATAAACAAAACATGTTTGGTGATCTAAGATAACATTAAATAAATAAATAAGTTGTACCTAGCTGTGGTCAGCTTTTTATTTAAGAGTAACAGTTATAGCATTAATTTCTATGTTTAACAAAAGCGGTAAACGGCGATTGATACGTTAAATATAACTTACCTCAGCAATACCTTCAGCGACTTCAACTTCAAGTTGGCTGTCAGGACAGAAGTTCCTCCTGACAAGTCCCTGCTCAGCACACCACCTCCGCACACTCCTCTCAGAAAACCCCCGTATCTCTCCAAACTGTGAACCCAACGCAGCTGCTATATCCCCACACGACATCCCATTCTTTCGGTTTTCTAATATAAAACTAGCATATTCATCTAAAAACATTTTTACGTCCGTATCATTCAACTGTCAATTGTATACAACCACCTGCACACCACACCACACCACCAACAGCTCATATCCATGACAACCGCTTACTACTTACGATCGCTTCCGGTTCACGAAAAAGTATCAATGCAGAATGCAGGATTAGGTCATAAAGTACGTATTTTGATTTCCGATTTCCATCTATAAACACAATCGGATAACGAGATTGTTTTCCGTTTTCCGTCTTTCAATATCAAAAGAAAAAAAGAAAAATGGATTGTTTTCCTATTTACTAATGGGAATTGGGAAACGGGCCGTTTTTCGTTTTTTTTTTTTCCTTTTAAAACGAAAATCCGTTGGCCACTAAGTACACGGACCAGCCTAACTGTGCACTTTGTTGACGAGGAGTTTGAACTGAAAAGCCGCTGCCTGCAAACATCCTATTTCCCCGACGACCACACGGGAGAGAACATAGCTATGGGCTTGAGAGAGGCTTTGGCTGCATGGGACCTCCGTGAGGAGCGTCAGGTTGCCATAACAACAGACAACGGCACTATCGTTCTCAAAGCGGTGGAGCTTAATCAGTGGACTAGGTTCCAGTGCTTTGGGCATAGACTTCATCTGGCCATCGGTAAGTTCAATTGATTTCATCTTTTGTTATTATGCTATAGCAAATATTTTATACTATTGTACTTTTAAGAGTACAATAGTATAAATTATTATACTATTATTTGGGGTTTTGGGGTAGTTGTTAATTTAAGAATAACAATTTTAAATACAGTGTTATGTGTGCCACAAATCATACTAAGAGTGGCCTATTTTATTTAGGGCTGCGTATATATAGGGTTTTGTATAAATTAAACATCTGCCACAGCTGTTTGCCTACTACTGCACTAACATTTATAGCTTATAGTGGTGACATATGAATATCAAAGTGTTTGTTGTCATTTTTGTATTACTGTTTTTATGCTATTAGTTTGGAACTGGGCATTTAATCAGAGTGTGAATATTAAAATATTAATGTTTTTAGTCACTGTAGTTAGTAAATGCTTCGTCTTCTCACTCACAGGAAATGCCCTGAAAGATAATGCACAATGCATTAACCGGGCTACTGGGATATGCAGGAAGATTGTGGGCCACTTCTCCCATAGCTGGAAGAAGAGAGTTGCTTTGAGGGAAGCACAAAGAGAGCTTAACCTCCCAGAGCATGCCATGGTGACAGACTGCTCAACACATTGGGGTTCTACTCAGAAAATGATCGCTAGAGTCCTGGAGCAGCAAAATGCTTTGTCCAAGGTTCTCTCTGCAGATCGCAAAGTGCGACACTTACTGCCCTCATGGCAGGACCTGGAGGTCCTGGAATATGTCAACAAAGCACTCAGCCCACTCCAGGACTTCACGGATGCCCTGTCAGGTGAACGATATGTGAGCATATCTTATGTGAAGCCTGCTCTGCATATTTTGAATACCTCAGTGCTGGCTGAAGAGGAAGAGGACACTGGCCTGACCAAATCACTGAAATCTAAAATGTTGAACTACCTCAACGAGAAATATGAAGTCACGCAGGACCTGCTAAACATGCCCACATTCCTAGATCCAAGGTTCCGAACACAATACATCTCTGCAGAAGAGACCCAGACCTTAAAGGAACGAGTCATCTCTGAGTTGATAGTGAGTGAAAACACAGTGTTTACTTAACTGGCTACAATTCTATGTAACAGATTTCTAAAACATGTGCATTTTTTTATTTGTTTCAGGAAATTCATCAGCAGCAGCCTGTAGCCCAAACAAGCAATGCAGCGATGGACAAGGATAGCCTAGATGTGGAAAATCCACCTGCTGCTAAAGCCAAGAAGAAAACTCACGCACAAAACACCAACAGCATCAACCACATTCGATCCCATGGTACAATTTAGAGAAGCAGTGGCTGCTGAACTCAACGCTTACATTTACATGCCAAGTGTAGACCATGGAGAAGACCCACTGAAATGGTGGAAGTTACACAAAATAAACTTCCCTAGGCTATGCAAACTAGCACAGACATATCTGTGCATACAAGCAACAAGCTCTGCATCAGAGAGAGCTTTTAGCACTAGTGGTAATGTTGTATCGAATCATCGCTCCTGTCTGAAACCAGACAAGGTGGATATGCTTGTTTTTTTGGCAAAGAACCTCTCAAATGATAAGTAGAGCTTTTTAGAAAGAGGATTTGGAAGTACCAGTTTGTTGCCTATGTTTTTGTTTTTGTAAATGACCAACGACAGTTTTAGTGGTTTGATTGAGTGAACCACACATTTTTATCCAAATTCCTTTTTGAAAGTGTATACAAACATGTTACGTCCAGCAAAAATATCCCTGTTTGGACAATGTTCAAAATATCTTATTTTCATAGAAATAGAAATTTAGTTGTACTATATACAATAACAAGTTTGTTTGCAGTAATGCAAAGATGTTATTTAATTTTGTAAAAATATTTTATTTGAAAACGTTGTGCATTTGTTTGTTGTTGTTGCTAGTTTGAGTTGAGAAATACAAATTTCAGCATTATCAGTAATCTATGTGTGCATTTTCCTTGAGAACCAAGCAAGTTGACTCATGATACCATTTGTTTATTATATTGCAATCGCATATCGCAATCGCAATATTGACCTCAAAAATCACAATATGACATTTTCCCTAAATCATGCAGCCCTACTACACATACAGTTTACCCAAACTATACTGAGATGAGTGATGTAATAAATATGTAATAAATACTGAAATAAAATGTTTTAGCAAACATATAAAACTGCAGATTAACATGTCACAGACGCAAGACAACACAAGATTTCTTTGGCCTGTTTTGGACAGATTATGAAGCGTTCACTGTAAAGTAGCCTAGCGTCACATCAATAAAGATTTTGTTTGCAAAATTCTGCTCCGATACTATAAACAAAGTACCAGTCAATGTTTGGACACATTACTATTTGAATTAATGTTTTTGAAAGAAGCCTCATGCTCATCAAGCAAACATTTATTTGACCAAAAATACAAAAAAAATCAATTTAAAATAATGTTTTTCTATTTTGATATACATATACTATTAAATATAATTTATTTCTGTGATGCAAAGCTGAATTTTCATCAGCCATTAATTAATTTATTCAATGTATTAATTTATTTATATAAATAGTAAATCAGGATTTATTTCCAGGTATAATGGTGTATTCAAAATATGCCTTTGACATACATGATGCTCTCATATTATGGTAGCCCAGATTGTGCTGAATGCAGTGCAATTACACTTTTCACCATTAGTATGTTTAATATTAATAAATAATCCACAATACCCCTCACCCAACAAATAAACTAAATTAAGAGTTCTTCAATTTTGTAATCCTCAATCTGGTCCCCAAAACCCTGACTATGTTTTTGACTATGGATCTTTTGAAATGTTTTAGAATTGCTTACCATAGCGAACAAAGACCACATGTATAACATGTTTAGTCAATAGATTAACCAGGGGCTGGTTGACTAGTCTAAACTGCTTAGACTAGTCTTAAAAGTAAGTAATCTAATTTGGTTGCATGTGGTCTTCGATCAGCCTAAGAAACCACTGGCTGTCGCAGATCATCTCGGGCCACTCCTCAAAGTGTGCTTCAAAGATTCTGCAACTGCACAGGAGTACAAATGTGCAATAACCAGCACGTTAGACACAGTTGCTCCCCTGCGCTTAAAGAAGATTAGAGAAAATAGTCCAACGCCGTGGTACAACGAGCACACTCGGGCCCTTAAAAACAGCAGCCAGAAAAATGGAGCACAGCTGGAAGAAAACAAAACTGGAGTTTTTTTGCAATTCGTGGAAAGAGAGCATGATCGCATACAGAAAGGCCGTAAGAACTGCTAGATCTGCTTATTTCTCGATTCTCTTAGAAGAAAACAAACACAACTCTAGGTATTTATTCGATACAGTGGCTAAATTAACCAAAAATAAAGCTTCAACTTCTGATGTTTGTACACAGCAGTAATGACTTTATGAACTTCTTTACATGTAAGATTGATAATATTACGAAGAAAATTTTAACCATGCAGCCGTCTATTACAGTATCACATCAGACAGAGCATTGTAGTGTCACTGAGGAAAAATTACACTCATTCACTGCTATAGGAGAAGAATAATTGGCTAAACTCGTTAAATCATCAAAATCAACAACATGTATGCTTGACCCTGTACCGACTAGGCTATTAAAAGAGATGCTACCAGAGGTCATAGATCCTCTTCTTAATATCATTAATTAATCTTTGTCAGTAGGATATGTACCGAAAACTTTTAAGTTGGCTATTATAAAAACCACTTATTAAAAAAACGAAACGTAACGCAAATTGATCCTACAGAATTAGTCAATTACAGGACAATCTCAAATCTACCCTTTCTGTCAAAAATACTTGAAAAGGCAGTGTCCTCACAATTATGTTCCTTTTTAGAAAGAAATGGTATCTGTGAGGATTTCCAGTCAGGATTTAGACCGTATCATAGCACTGAGACTGCTCTCATCAGAGTTACAAATGATTCACTCTTATCATCCGATCGTGGTTGTATCTCTCTAATAGTGTTACTCGATCTTAGCGCTGCATTCGATACTATCGTCCACAACATTCTTCTGAATAGACTCGAAAATTATGTAGGAATTGAACACATTAGTGGAACTGCATTGGCATGCTTTAAATCATATCTATCTGACCGTTATCAGTTTGTAGCAGTAAATGAAGAGATGTCAAACCGATCACAAGCAGGGCTCAGTGCTATGACCGTTGCTTTTCACCCTGTACATGCTACCACTGGGAGATATCATTAGAAAGCATGGCGTTAGTTTTCATTGTTATGCTGACGATACTCAGCTCTACATAAAAAATTGGATGACTAGTAATTTCCTGCAACATAATTCAGAAAAAAATGAATTTTAATTATTGGACAAAAAAGCTCCACAAGTAGTAACCTAGAATACCGTCTTAACACTTAATGGCTGCTCTGTCCAGTCCTCGTCGTCAGTGAGGAACCTGGGTGTGCTCTTTGATACCAATCTTTCGTTTAAAAGCCAAGTTTCTAGCATCTGTAAAACTGAATTTTACCATCTTAAAAAAATATCTTAATTATGGCACATGCTCTCAATGCAAAATGCTGAACAGTTAGTTCATGCGTTCATGACCTCAAGGTTAGATTATTGTAATGCTCTACTGGGTTGTTGCTCTGCTCGCTTGATAAACAAACTCCAGCTGGTCCAAAACGCAGCAGCTCGAGTTTTTACTAGAACCAAAAGGTATGATCATATTAGCCCAGTTCTGTCAACACTGCACTGGCTCCCTATTAAATATTGCATACATTTTAAAATCTTGCTTATTACTTACAAAGCACTAACTGGTTTAGCTTCCCAGTACTTGAGCGAGCTCTTAACATATTATACGCCATCACGTCTACTCTTCTTTTCCTTTCGGCTGTTCCCCTCAGGAGTCGCCACAGCGAATCATCTGCCTCCATCTAGCCCTATCCCCTGCATCCTCTTCTATCAGAATGACTACCTTCATGTCCTTCTTCACTACATCCATAAACCTCCTGGTCTTCCTCTCGACCTCCTGCCTGGCAGCTCTAACATCGCCATCACGTCCACTGTGGTCTCAAAATTCTGGCCAGCTGATAATACCGAGAATATCGAAATCAACTGCAGGCAATCGATCCTTAAATGACCTCATTGACATGGCATCCTCAATAAACCTGTCTCCAGCGTTCGAATATTTCCATTTAATAATTGTTTAATGGATATATCATCCACAATAAACCCATGTCCGGCCTGATGGCTCCGATCTTTCGAAAATTGCAATTTAATTAATTGTTTAAACGATATGTCATTCTCAGTAAACCCGTCTACAGCGTGATGACTCCGATCTTTCGAATATTCTGATCTAATATGACCCCTGACCTGTAAAGTTGCCGGGAAAAAATCATACGCTTTTTTTTTTAATTGGCCAGAGGAGATCTGGTACCCCGATTGAGCCTGGTTTCTCCCAAGGTTTATTTTTCTCCATTATGCCACCTGAGTTTTGGTTCCTTGCCGCTGTCGCCTTTGACTTGGCTTGCTCAGGTGGGGACACTACATTTTCAACAAAATATCCAAATAAATCTGATTAGTAAACTACATTAACTATATCAACTAAACTACTGATCTGCCCGCATTGTCACTGTATAATAATTGAAATGAGCTGAAGACATCACCATTTTCTCTGCATCATTATTTTCCTGTTTAATACTGTGAAGCTGCTTTGAAACAATCTGCCTTGTAAAAAGAGCTACATAAATAAAGTTGACTTGACTTGAACAGAACTACTCAGAGCATGTACCACAAACAACTTTACATGTGACACAAACAAGATTTTATTAGCTAGACTAAACACTTACACTATCAAACATTCAAGGATTTATTTGTCTTTTTCAACAAGAATTAAGCATCAAAACTCTCTAAATTCATGTGGGTTATAAAATGTAAGTTCACCCAAAAATAAAAATAATGTCATTTATTACTCACCCTCATGCCGTTCCACACCCCTAAGACCTCGGTTCATCTTCGGAACACAAATTAAGATATTTTTGTTGAAATCCGATTCGAATATTTTTGGTGCGCCAAAAAAAACGAAATAGCGACTTGTATAGTGATAACTGATTACAAAACACTGCTTCATGAAGCTTCGGAGTGTATCGAATCAGCGAGTCGAATCAGTGGTTTGGAGAGCTAAAGTCACGTGATTTCAGCAGTTTAACACGCCATCCAAATCATGATTTGACTCGCTGATTCAACACGCTCAGAAGCTTCATGAAGCAGTGTTTTGAAATCGGAAATCACTATACAAGTCGTTATTTTAATTTATTTTTTAAAAATATTCTTGTGGCTTTATAATATTAATATTGAACCACTCTACTCGCATGGACTGATTTAAATATGTTTTTAGTACATTAATGGATCTTGAGAGTGCATATTTCATTGCTGCCTATGCAGGCCTCACTGAGCCTTCAGATTTCAACACAAATATCTTAATTTGTGTTCCGAAGATGAACGGAGGTCTTACGGGTGTGGAACGGCATAGGGGTGAGTAATAAATGACATTATTTTAATTTTTGGGTGAACTAGCCCTTTAATGTGTCCTGTAACCAGACACCTAGTTCTTCCTGTTTGTAAGTTGGTTTGCTTGTTGGATGAGGGATATTATGGATCATTTGTTAACAAATATTTGTGTCTGACCGGTCTCAGTCACTATAATGTGGTGTTCACACCGGACGCGATTTATTCACGTGAAGGTGGACGCTTGAACATTTTAAGTTTACTCGCTTCATTCGCACGTGAAATTCGTGCAAATCGCGTGTGACATTCACTTCACAACAGACGCGAATTGGCGTCATGGGAGGGCTTCTGCCAGCCGGCTCGGAAATGGCTGACATGGGCTGTGTTTACACGTCTTTTTTTGTTAAAATCTACTGTTAATGTATGACAAAACGTAGTTTTAAGACTTTTTCAGGCGATAATGTAGTTGTTTAAAGCTCAAATCTGTGGTTTATTTATATAAAGAGTGTTTATTGGAACATTTTATCTGGCGTTTTCGGAGTTGTGAGCTCCAGCGGATCAGCGGCGGTCAGCGCTCTTCAACGCCGGCGAGAGCAACCTTTCCTGGGCCAGTCCTTCTGATGTCTGCCGCTGGCTCTGATGTCTCTGTGGTGTGTCTCGAGCTATAATTCGTCTTGTAACGGGCGATCTTTGGTCTCATGGATCTATAATTTGTTCCCTGGCAAATCGTTTAGGCCGAGGGCAAAGTGAAGTTTCATTACTTTTTTATTTTTAGGCTATAACTGTACATTACAGTTGTACCCGACTAGCACTGACTTTGAATTATCACAGTGATAGTCATATTGTCTGAACCAGATATTAATATAAGATTTTCTCCTCATTGTTGTCACTACTAGAGCAAGCTCCTGATTGGTTAACGCGGCGCGAATATCCGGCAAAGTTCAGATTTTTCAACTTGAGCGAATCGCATGTTCAAAACGCTCAATTCGCACCGCCTCATTCGCGCGAATCGCGCCCCAGAATGCCATTTTGCGTCTCTGCATTGACTTAACATGTAAATCACTCGCGCGAATTGCGTCCGGTGTGAACGCACCATTAGACATGTGTTTGGCTTCTTCCCAGTATGAACTCTCATGTCAATTTGAAGGTTTTCTTTCAATCTGCAAGTCTTTCCGCACAGAGCAAGCGTAAGGCTTCCCTTCACTTTGAGTTTTCATGTGGCTTTTAAGGTTTCCTTGTCGTTTGAAACTCTTTCCACACTGTTGGCAGGTGTAAGGCTTCTCTCCAGTGTGAACTCTCATGTGCCTGTTAAGATTTTCTTTAAGTTTGAAACTCGTTCCACACTGTTGGCAGGTGTAAGGCTTCTCTCCAGTGTGAAGTCTCATGTGCCTATTAAGGCTTCGTTTATGTCTGAAACTCTTTCCACACTGTTGGCAGATGTAAGGGTTCTCTCCAGTGTGAATTCTAATGTGAACGTTAAGGTTTTCGTTACATCCGAAACTCATTCCACACTGTTGGCAGGTGTAAGGCTTCTCTCCAGTGTGAAGTCTCATGTGCCTGTTAAGGTTTTGTTTATGTCTGAAACTCTTTCCACACTGTTGGCAGATGTAAGGGTTCTCTCCAGTGTGAATTCTCATGTGCCTGTTAAGATTTTCTTTAAGTTTGAAACTCGTTCCACACTGTTGGCAGGTGTAAGGCTTCTCTCCAGTGTGAACTCTTGTGTGCTTGTTAAGATTTTCTTTAAGTTTGAAACTCGTTCCACACTGTTGGCAGGTGTAAGGCTTCTCTCCAGTGTGAAGTCTCATGTGCCTGTTAAGGTTTCGTTTATGTCCGAAACTCTTTCCACACTGTTGGCAGATGTAAGGATTCTCTCCAGTGTGAATTCTAATGTGAACGTTAAGGTTTTCGTTACATCCGAAACTCATTCCACACTGTTGGCAGGTGTAAGGCTTCTCCCCAGTGTGAATCCTCATGTGGACTTTAAGGTTTCGTTTATGTCTGAAACTCTTTCCACACTGTTGGCAGATGTAAGGGTTCTCTCCAGTATGAATTCTCATGTGAACGTTAAGGTTTTCTTTACATCCGAAACTCATTCCACACTGTTGGCAGGTATAAGGCTTCTCTCCAGTGTGAATCCTCATGTGAACGTTAAAGTTTACTTTCTGTCTGAAATTCTTTCCACACTGTTGGCAGATGTAAGGGTTCTCTCCAGTGTGAATTCTCATGTGTCTATTAAGGCTTTCTTTTAGTCTGAAAGTCTTCCCACACTGTTGGCAGGTGTACGGCTTCTCTCCAGTGTGAATTCTCATGTGGAATTTAAGGTTTCGTTTATCAGTGAAACTCTTTCCACACTGTTGGCAGGTGTAAGGCTTCTCTCCAGTGTGAATTTTCATGTGGACTTTAAGGTTTCGTTTATCAGTGAAACTCTTTCCACACTGTTGGCAGGTGTAAGGCTTCTCTCCAGTGTGAATTCTCATGTGGATGTTAAGGTTTCCTTTATCTATGTAACTCTTTCCACACTGTTGGCAGGTGTGAGGCTTCTCTCCCGTGTGAATTATCATGTGGACTTTAAGGTTTCGTTTATCAGTGAAACTCTTTCCACACTGTTGGCAGGTGTAAGGCTTCTCTCCAGTGTGAATTCTCATGTGGACTTTAAGGTTTCGTTTACGTCTGAAACTATTTCCACACTGTTGGCAGGTGTAAGGCTTCTCTCCAGTGTGAATTCTCATGTGGACTTTAAGGTTTCGTTTACGTCTGAAACTATTTCCACACTGTTGGCAGGTGAAATAACTTTTAGTTCCTGTCTTTTGGTCTCTTTTTTGTGAGGAAGTTTTTTTAGCCCGTGTCGATCTTTCTCCAGTCATGAAGTCATGGTGTTTATCATAATGGTCTTTCTCTTCTTCCCTTTCATCAGGTTCATGACTTGCCTTTTTCAATGCCATGAGGTCTAGGGCAAAAAAACATACATAAAACAATTTAGACATTTAAAGCATCTATACCAGGGCATACGGTAGTATGATGTATATAACCTATCCTATCCTAGGGATCAGGGGTGGGCAGCTTTGGTCCTGGAGGGCCACTGTCTTGCAGAGTTAAGCTTTAATGAAAAATGCCTGCCTTTAATTTTCAAGCAATCCTGAAAACTTAGGGTTAAATTTGGGGTTTGGGTTGAATATCAGGCGTTTGATCAAGGATGTATTGATGATAGGAGTATTGCTGGGCGGTTAGACCAAAAATCTGCATCATTTTGGCAGTTTAAAAATATATCAGTTTGTATATAACCTAAAAATTAAGAAATGAAAATGTAATTATAAAAAATATTATTATAAATTAATAATAATATAATAAGTATGCTTTCCTGTGCAATTTACAGTGGGGAGAACAAGTATTTGATAGACTGCAGATTTTGCAGGTTTGCCCACTTACAAAGCATATAGAGGTCTGTAATTTTTATCACAGGTACTCTTCGACTGTGAGAGACGGAATCTAAAATAAATCCAGTTCACCCAAAAATGAAAATTGTCATTAAATTACTTACCCTCATGTTGTTCGACACCCGAAAGACCAAACACAAATGAAGATATTTTTGTTGAAATCCGATGGCTCCGAAAGGCCTCCATTGGCAGTAATGTAATTTGCACTCACAAGAGCCATAAAAGGTACTAAAGAGTTGTTACAAAGTCCATCTTCAGTGGTTCTACAATAATTTTATTAAGTGGCGAGAATATTTTTGTGCGCAAAAAAAAAAAAAATTCACAATAACGACTATTCTGATTAACGACCACTGTAGTGAGATGGGCTTTGTTATGACGTCTTTAGTACCTTTTATGGATCAAAAATATCTTAATTTGTGTTCCGAAGATGAACAGAGGTCTTACGGGTGTCGAACGACATGAGGGTAAGAACTAACCCTTTTATATTTGGTACAGAAACCTTTGTTTGCAATTACAGAGATCCTACATTTCCTGTGGTTCTTGACCAGGTTTGCACACACTGCAGCAGGGATTTTCTATTGGGTTCAGGTCTTGAGACTGGCTAGGCCACTCCTGGACCTTGAGATGCTTCTTACAGAGCCACTCCTTAGTTGCCCTGGCTGTGTGTTTCGGGCCGTTGTCATGCTGGAAGACCCAGCCACGACCCATCTTCAATGCTCTTACTGAAGGAAGGAGGTTGTTGGCCAAGATCTCGCGATACATGGCCCATCCATCCTCCCCTCAATACGGTGCAGTCGTCCTGTCCCCTTTGCAGAAATGCATTCCCAAAGAATGATGTTTCCACCTCCATGCTTCACGGTTGGGATGGTGTTCTTGGGGTTTTACTCATCCTTCTTCTTCCTTCAAACACAGCGAGTGGAGTTTAGACCAAAAAAGCTCTATTTTTGTCTCCTCAGACCACATGACCTTCTCCAATTCCTCCTCTGGATCATCCAGATGGTCATCGATTAGATTAAATTAGATTAGATTCAACTTTATTGTCATTACACAAGTACAAGGCAACGAAATGCAGTTTAGGTCTAACCAGAAGTGCAATAGCAGCAAGTGCAGGATATATACAATGGTTGCGTAAGTGCAGGGCATAAAAATGTACTGAATATATATAAATATGTATAAGTAGAGAGATGGTTATTACTATAAACAGAACTGAATTTACAGATGAATATATACAGTGAATAAATATACAGATGGCTATTACTATAAACAGAATTTACAGGTGAGTATGTACTATGAATATAATATACAGATGGCTATTACTTTGAACAGAATTTTACAGATAGAGGTATACAATAATATGTTAGGCAAGATGAGGAATATAGCAGTGGATTAAGGTAGTGCAATAAATTATGGACAGAGCTATCCGAAAGAAAGTGTAAAAGTGCAGTGGAAAGTGGTTGCATATTACAGTTAGAAGTACGGTGCAAAATGCAAATGTAAACATTGGTACTGTAAATACAGTCGGCAGTGCAAATGAGCATATTCCAGTTAAGATATGATGGTGCAAAATGCATAAGTAAACAGTTGTTACTGTAATAAACAGTCGGTAGTGCAAATAAAGTGAATGTAGGTGTGAGGTCGGAGAGTTTGCAGTTTATGAGGGAAGTGGATCAACGGTGGTTTGAGTTCAGTAAAGAGACAGCTCTGGGGAAAAAACTGTTTTTAAGTCTGTTGGTCCTGGTCCGGAGAATCCTGAAACGCCTGCCGGAGGGCAGGAGAGAAAACAGTCTGTGGGCTGGGTGAGAGGAGTCCTTGAGGATGCTGCGAGCTCGGTGCAGACAGCGTTTCCTCTGGATGTGCTCGATGGCAGGTAGTGGAGTCCCTGTGATGCGCTGGGCAGTTTTCACCACCCGCTGCAGTGCCTTGCGCTCCGCAACAGAGCAGCTCCCATACCATACTGCAACACAGTTGGTCAGGATGCTTTCTATTGCACAGCGATAGAAGTTCACCAGGATAGCCGAGGAGAGCTGATTCTTCCTCAGTGTCCTCAGGAAGAAGAGGCGCTGGTGAGCCTTCTTGACCAGGCTGGAGGTGTTGGTCGTCCACGACATGTCCGCCGAGATGTGGATCCCCAGGAACTTGAAACTGGAGACACGCTCAACAGCCATTCCATTGATGTGGATGGTGTCGTGTGTGCCTCTTGACTCCTTCCTGAAGTCCACGATGAGCTCCTTCATTTTGGTGGTGTTGAGGAGCAGGTTATTATCAGTGCACCATGTGGCCAGGTGCTGGATCTCCTCCCTGTAGGCAGTCTCATCGTTGTTGCTGATGAGACCAATCACCGTAGTGTCGTCCGCAAACTTGACGATGGAATTAGATCCATACACAGGCTTGCAGTCGGAGGTGAAGAGGGAGTAGAGAAACGGACTTAGCACACAGCCCTGTGGTACACCAGTGTTGAGTGTGATAGACGTGGAGCAGGTGGATCCTGATCGAACATTCTGGGGTCTGTCAGTTAGGAAGTCCAAAATCCAGTTACACATTGAAGTGTTGATGCCCAGGTCTCCAAGTTTGGCAATTAAGGCGAGACACTACAGGTGAATAGGGAATTTTTTTAAATTACAAGATATCACTGTAAAACTTCTCCAGTTTATTACTGGCATAAACATAAGAAAAAAATGTATTACAAGTTTTGTGTAAATTAATGTTTTAATATGCAAATGAGGCCTTATATACTTAAATATACGGTTATTTGCATACTTTTCCAAAAACAAAATCTGGAAATTGGAAAGGACCATGTTTAAAATTCTTGGTTCTATTTGTTGACATGTTAGATGAGAGGGCTTTTACAGAGGGGATTCTGGATATCTTATTTTGTGCTTTAGTAAATTAGAGAATACTGACAATAGCCTTAAAAAATAAATTTTCGCCATGTTTTTTGGAGTTAAAGTACCTATAACTCAGGATAGGAATGATATATCAACAAATCCCTCTGTAAAAGCCTTCAGAATATAGTTCAGTATAAGACTGCAAAAGTTGGTGCTTGAAGGTACTACTGAAGTGGATATATCTGACTCTGAGTGTGAGGAAAAACTCATTTTGAGAAAACGGCCTTTAAAGTTTTATACTGTATAACTGCATACATTTCTATAAAACCCCCAACCTACAAACAAAATATATATTCAGTTAATTAATATCAGTAGTGTATAATATTTAAAACACGTGGAAATTGATAAATGAATAAATTATTAATTGCAATAGCTATTAGAAAACTACCTTAAGAGAACTACCTTAACAAACCAGTCACAAAAACTGCAGATGAACTGTCCCTGTTTGTTGTATTGGTCCATCTATAACTATTTAATCTAATTCTGACGGGGTTTCGTAGTCTAATCTGTTGTTGTTTACTTTCTTTTACTAGCTCTAGCTACTTGGTCTTTTCTGTGAGCGTTTATGAGCCGATTTCAGCGTTGTCTGCACTTTCTCTCAGGTGGAGAATACACAAGCAAGCGGCAGCGCGTGAGAAATACACATCGACCAATCAGATGTGGTTTTCGGCTGCAAACTTTCGCGGTTGGTTAGTTCTACAAAGGAAATGTCCATATTTGGATGAGCCAGCGCTGTGTGTGAGACTGAGAGCTTTACAATGATACCAAGCATGACACGTTTCTGTGAATGGAGACGGCACGAGAGATCGCGCTAGAATAACTTTTGATGATTTCGGGTAGAAATCTAAAGGCGCACGGTGACAAAATATAATGAAATAACCACCTTAATGTATAATGTTGACATTTTTTTTATTTTGACATGAAAGCTTACATGTTAAGGGAGCAAAATGGCCCAAAATCTCAAAATTGACCACTGCATGAAAAAACGATGTTTTCACCTGCCGTGTCTCGCCTTAACTTGGATGGGATGACAGTGTTGAATGCTGAGCTGAAGTCAACAAACAGCATGCGTGCATAAGTGTTTTTACTGTCCAGATGGGTGAGCACAGAGTGCAGTGCCATGGAAACTGCATCCTCTGTGCTCCTATTGCTGTGATAGGCAAACTGGTGTGAGTCCAATGTGGATGGAAGAGAGTCTTTTAGGTGTTCCAGGACCAGCCGCTCAAAGCACTTCATGACGATGGGTGTGAGTGCTACAGGGCGGTAGTCATTAGGGCACCTTGGGCTGGAGTGTTTCGGCACTGGCACAATGGAAGTGCGTTTAAAGCATGATGGTACAGCTGCTTGGGCGAGTGACAGGTTGAAAATGTCTGTAAAAACCCCAGCAAGCTGCTCCGCACATGCCCTGAGAACACGACCAGGGATGTTGTCTGGTCCAGCAGCCTTGTGCGCCATGATCCGGCTCAGTGCCTTGCAGACTTCTGTGGAGGAGAGTGTGATTGGTGGGTGGTCAGCTGAGGGTTTGAGCTTGGTGGCAGTTTCTCTGTTGTCTCTTTCAAAACGAGCATAAAAGTAATTTAGCTCGTTAAGGAAGTTGACATCAGTGGCTGCGGGGGTGGAGTGGGTGGGTTTATAATCACTGATGGCCTGAATGCCCTGCCACATGCGTCGAGGGTCAGAGTTGGAAAAGTGTCCCTCTATCTTTAGCTTGTAGCAGTGCTTGGCCTTTTTGATGCCCCTCTTCAGGTTTGCTCTGGATGCGCTGTAGGCTTGTGCATCTCCTGATCTGAAGGCAGTATTGCGTGACTTCAGCAGGAGTCGTACTTCCCTGTTCATCCATGGCTTCTGATTTGGGTATGTGGTGATCTGTTTCTGGGTTGTAACACTGTCAATGGTGGTATTGATATGATCCAATACTGAGGAGGTGTAGGAGTCAATGTCCGTGTGAGCGCCACTGGTGGCTTGAGAAGCAAACATACTCCAGTCTGTGTTTAGAAACCTTTCCTGGAGTGTGGAATCTGCCCCCGCAGGCCACACCTTGATTGTCTTTACTGATGGCTTCACACGGTTGATGAGTGGTGCATATTTCGGGGTGAGAAACAAAGAGAGGTGATCTGACTGTCCCAGGTGGGGGAGGGGTGTTGCAACGTAAGCTCCAGCCATGTTTGTGTAAACATGATCTAAGGTTTTGTTTCCTCTGGTGTGGCAGGAAACATGCTGGTGAAACTTGGGTAGCACTGACTTTAAGTTTGAGTGATTAAAGTCACCTGCAACAATAAACGCAGCTTCCGGGTGATCAGTTTGTTGTTTACTGATGGCTGCGTGAAGTTCTTTCATAGCAAGCTTAGCATCAGCATCCGGTGGAATATAAGCAGCAGTGATAATGGTTGAAGTGAACTCCCGCGGGAGATAAAACGATCTACATTTAACCATGAGAAACTCAAGGTTAGCTGAACAATGACTCCCAACAATAGCAGAGTTTGTGCACCAAGCTTTGTTAATATAAATGCACAATCCACCCCCTCTGCTCTTCCCGGAGCCATCTAATGTTCTATCTGCCCGGAGTGTGTGGCGTCCCGCTAGCTCGATAGCGGTGTCCGGTATTCCGCTGTTTAACCAGGTTTCCGTGAATATTAGGACGTTACAGTTCAAAAGTTTCTTACTGTGTGTGATGCTGAGTCGAATCTCCTCCATTTTGTTCACTAGCGACCGTACATTGGCAAGGAAAATGCTGGGTAAAGAGAGTCGGTGCGGTGATAGCATTAGCTTAGCTCGCAGACCTCCACGCTTACCCCACCTTTGTTTACAATCTCTCCTCCGCCTTCTTGCACTTCCGCCCGGCCGGGTAGAGTGCAGAGCCACGGGTGTCCTAGCGATCTCAGGAAGGAGTTGTAGATTGTCCATAAATCTGTCGGAAATTCGCAAACCAATATCCAGAAGCTCAGCGCGGGTGTACGTTGTAAAGGCACAACTGTTCTGTACGAACAGACCCGAGAAGAACAGGAAAAATACCGCAAAATTGCAGAATCTGGAGAGACGCTGAGCCTCGCGATCTACTCGCGCCGCCATCTTGGTCATAAATATGGCAAACTACAGACGGGCCTGGACATGCGCTGGCTTGAGCAGGGGGATCTTGAGCAGGGGGATCTTGCGTGCACTGCAGGATTTTAATCCATGACTGCGTAGTGTTACTAATGGTTTTCTTTGAGACTGTGGTCCCAGGTCTCTTCAGGTCATTGACCAGGTCGTGCCATGTAGTTCTGGGCTGATCTCTCACCTTCCTCATGATCATTGATGCCCCACGAGGTGAGCTGTGGCATGGTGCCCCAGACCGAGGGAGATTGACCGTCATCTTCAACTTCTTCCACTTACAAATAATTGCGCCAACAGTTGTTGCCTTCTCACCAAGCTGCTTGCCTATTGTCCTGTAGCCCATCCCAGCCTTGTGCAGGTATACAATTTTATCCCTGATGTTCTTACACAGCTCTCTGATCTTGGCCATTGTGGAGAGGTTGAAGTCTGTTTGATTGAGCGTGTGGACAGGTGTCTTTTATACAGGTAACCAGTTCAAGCAGGTGCAGTTAATACAGGTAATGAGAACAGGAGGGCTTTTTAAAGAAAAACTAACAGGTCTGTGAGAGCCGGAATTATTACTGGTTGGTAGGTGATCAAATACTGATCTCATGCAATAAAATGCAAATTAATTATTTAAAAATCATACAATGTGCTTTTCTGGATTTTTAGATTCCGTCTCTCACAGTTGAAATGTACCTATGATAATTACAGACCTCTACATGCTTTGTAAGTGGGCAAACCTGCAAAATCGGCAGTGTATCAAAGACTTGTTCTCCCCACTGTACAGCTTAAGAAGGATCAGGTCCTTCCTATCGGAGCATGCTACACAACTCCTTGTACAAGCTTCTCTTCTATTTAGACTGAACTATTGTACTACTGAACTGTCTTGGCAGGCTTTCCAACATCAATGTCAAACTTCTGCAACTCATCCAGAATGCTGCAGCAAGAGTAGTCTTTACTGAGCCAAAGAGCGCACGTCACACCTCTCCTCATACATTGCAAAAAAATGCTCTTCTTACTTAGTATTTTTGTCTTGTTTCTAGTCTAAATTAAATTTTAAATTTTAAAACAAGCTAAATTATCTGCCAACTGGGTAAGAAAAATAATCTTGTTTCTGATTGAAATTGTGTTTCTTGTTTATGTCCCAAACAGAAATTAGATTATTTTTCTTACCCCTTTAGGGCTCTCAAGAGTCACTCATTTCGGCCTTTTGCCACACACTCCCGCCACACATTGTATTTCTCATGCAGAAAAACTATTTATCATATATATTTATCAAAAAAAGGGGCGGCAGTGGCTCAGTGGTTCATGTAGGTTGGCTACAAACCTAAAGGTTGGTGGTTCGATCCCCGGTTCCACCTGACCAAGTGTCGAGGTGTCCATGAGCAAGACACCTAACCCCAGCTGCTCCCGACGAGCTGGATGGCGCCTTGCATGGCTTGACACCGCCGTCGGTGTGTGAATGGGTGAATGTGAGGCAATGTGTAAAGCGCTTTGGAAGGCCATTGGTCTGTTAAAAGCGCTATATAAATGCAGTCCATTTACCATATTTAATATGCCACATGGGCGCTGTGGCATATTAAATATATGATAAATAGTTTTTCTGCGTGAGAAATATATCTGGTGCGCCGCTCTCTCTATGGAACCGGGCAGGAAAGTGGGTCTCCCCTGCCACTTGTCAGCCAATCAAAAAAAAAAAAAAAAAAAAGGCTACACAATAGCCAATCAGTAAATAGCACTAATGTATCTGGGTAAGATTTAATGCAGCAAACAATGGAATTGGAATTGTTCACCATCATCCTCACTCACAGAGGAAACCACTGGAGCTCTGAGCTTCACTTTGAGCACAGAGTAAGTCATGATCTCCTGTTTTAATGTTACAACAAATTGACACAAACAATGACAATTTGACTGCTGTTAGAGAATGTTTCCCAGATAATCAGCATCAGTTTTTCATGAGTGTCAGTAACTTAGCCAACAGTTTTACAGC
Source organism: Romanogobio albipinnatus (assembly GCA_023566225.1). Classification (NCBI taxonomy): domain Eukaryota; kingdom Metazoa; phylum Chordata; class Actinopteri; order Cypriniformes; family Gobionidae; genus Romanogobio; species Romanogobio albipinnatus. The sequence goes on along the minus strand of CM042240.1, from coordinate 63,933,610 downwards.
CTGTTCACTGACAACACCTGCTCAGAACAAGTAGTCTAGGCCTATTATAAGCTACATAACATATTGCTTCAGAATAAATTATATTTACAACACACACAAATTTATATATATATATTTTTCTGGACAAGCACATTTTTTACTCGGCCAAGTGAGTGACAGATTTACTTGTCCGAAGGACAAGCACGTGAACCGGCTTAATGTCGAGCCCTGACAGTAAGTCATCTCATATTTGCTGGAAGCAGCTAATTTCAGCAGCTAATTCTGACAATTGATTTAGTTTGGATTCAGAAGAAAAGAAAAGAAAAAGAAAATAAAAGGAAAGAAAAAACTACATATTCAAAATTTTGAAATTTTAATTTGCCATTTGCCTCCTCTCTGACATCTTTGAAATACACATGCAATAATTAATAGCCTACTATGCATTGTCTGGATATAATATAATGAAATAGCCTAGGCCAAATGTTTTCACATATCTCTCTCTCTCACACACACACACACACACACACACACACACACACACACACACACACACACACACACACACACACACACACACACACACTAAGAAATGCTGAATTAAATATGTTTTTATTCGTACGAATTGTCATTTTTCAGATCAGAACCCCGTCCCCACCCAAACCTTACTGCTTATTTACATCGAGTATAAGCTTTGCTTGTTATTATGAGCAGATCTACGAGCATGTAGACTTGACGATTGAAGTTTACTCCAACCAGCAAGACATTCTTTACAAATACCAAATGAGTGAGTTCAGCTTTGAGAATTAAACCAACCTGTGTGTTCCTCAGTTTCTTCATGTTTCACTCTCAATGTTTCTTCAATCTTCACGTCTTCTCTCTCCTCTTTCTCTGTTTGTTCTTCAGTTTCTTCATGTTTCACTCTCAATGTTTCTTCAATCTTCACGTCTTCACTCTCCTCTTTCTCTGTTTGTTCTTCAGTTTCTTCATCTTTCACTCTCAGTGTTTCTTCAATCTTCATGTCTTCACTCTCCACTTTAATAAACACCATCTTTATAATAGTGTGTCACGTGGATCTCAGTCACTTCTCCAGGAGTTTTTCTGTGTTTGTCCTGTTTAAGACGAGAATAATTAACATAAGAAAAATAAATCCAAACTAATCTCTGAGTGTCTCTCAGCTCTAGTTCAGTCTCAGTAACACTCAAAACTAGCACTACAAACTAATAATGAACACTAGAGAGTGTGATAAAGCTCAGTTTCTCTCATCATCTCTACTCTCCAGAGACTGAACTCATGTTTATATGATGAACTGAGTCTCTATCAGCTCTAGTTCAGTCTCAGTGACACTCAACACTAGCACTACACACTAATAATGAACACTAGAGAGTGTGATAAAGCTCAGTTTCTCTCATCATCTCTACTCTCCAGAGACTGAACTCATGTTTATATGATGAGATGAGTCTCTATCAGCTCTAGTTCAGTCTCAGTAACACTCAAAACTAGCACTACAAACTAATAAAATAACACAAATTATATATTTTTTATTTAATGATTGTAGAAATCAAAATAGAAAATAATAGAGCGCTTTGAATCACTGAATCATTTTCCAAAGCAATTGATTCAATAGACTCAGAGTTTCATAAAGCTCAGTTTCTCCATCTCTACTCGAGAACTCGAGACTGAGAAGCTCCTGAGCCGCTGCTTCTGTTACTCATGAGTTTATTCTGTTACTTTACTCACACAACACTGATAAATGTTAGATAAAGCAATGCAGTGTTACATTTAATAATAAATCATTCAATCTGCGTTGCTTGTAAAACTTTTAAGATGGTTTCTATAGTTTTAAACACTTTAAACACAAACCTTTCTTCAGCAGAATCAACACATGCGGGAGCGCGGCGCGGCCTTATGACGTCACACCATCACACCAAAATAAAAGTCCCGTTCACTGCTGGGTCTACAATCACAGAAGTGCACAAATACAAATAATAAAAGAGATGACAGAAATTCAGAGTTGAATGTATTGGTGACATACATATTTAAATACATGTTGTTCAATGATGTGCTGAAAATATTAGGAAACTAAAGACTGAGAGACTTGGTCTAAAAGTTAAAACTGTATTGTTTAGGGGAATACATTATTTGTATAATATATAAGTACATATAAAGTTCATTTGAGTTTAAAAATACCTGAAAATAACCTAATTATGATTGATGATTTTAAGATGTAGACTATAAGATTCTACATCTAAATATATAGATCTACATCTAGATATTCTCACTGATAAATATATTATTAAATAATAAATATAATATAAAATCTAAATTTTTGAGTGACAGGGAAGAGAAGACATTGTTGAATAAAGTCATTATTTTTGTTTATTTGTTTGCCCATGAGAAGTATTCTCGTCGCTTCATAACATGTATGTTGAACCACTCGAGTCACATGGACTATTTTAATGACATTTTTTTTTTCATTCTGGGAAATTAAACTGTTACTTAAATAGTTGTCTATGGAGACCCTTGTAAAAAAGTAGTGTGCTTAATTGTATTGAAATTGTACTTTTTGTGTACTTAAAATCTTAAAAGTATACTTTTTAAAAAGTGCACTTGCAGATAATATGATATAATTAAAATTAAAGGCCACTTAAGTGTACTTAAAGAGAATACACTTTAATGACAATATTTATAAACACTCTTAAGTGCACTTTTAATAAGAGCACTTTGTAATAATATCTAATTAATTTTTACTTAAATAAAGTACACTTTCATTGCAATATTTATAAACACACTTAAGTGCACTTTTAATAAGGGCACTTTGTAATAATATCCAATTAATTTTTACTTAAGGAAAGTACAATTTCATGGCAATATTTATAAACACACTTAAGTGCACTTTGTAATAATATGTAATTAATTTTTACTTAAAATTTACACTTTCATGACAATATTTATAAACAGTGCAGCTTTTAATAATGTCTACCTATATTTTACTTAAACATATTTAAAATAATTATTGTTATTTATATTTTATAAAGTACACTTATTTTTATATTGACATACTAAAGCACATGGGGAAAAAAATCCAAAATGACATTTGTTAATGTATTTTAAATGTGTTTAGTCTATAATGTATATTGTGTGCATTAAAGGTCCCGTTCTTCGTGTTTTTTTGAAGCTTTGATTGTGTTTACAGTGTGCAATATAACATGTGTTCATGTTTCGCGTGTAAAGAAACACAGTATTTTTCACACAATGTACTTATCTGTATACCGCTGTTTTCACTGTCCTAAAAACGGCTGATGAGTTCCTTGTTCTATGAAGTCCCTCCTTCAGAAATACGTAACGAGTTCTGATTGTGCCAGCGGTTCCTGTGTTGTGATTCGACAGCAGCTTTGCGCACGTTGTATGGAAAGGTCACGCCTCTTAACGGGTAGATGAATGCGCTCAATGATCTCTACAGCGTCCCTGGGAAAGCCAAACAAAGGTGATTTGACTCCGGGATGAAAATAACAGCGTCTCGACGACATGGCGACAAACACACTCAAACGCTTTTCTCCATGCGACACTTCCTCTTCTCCACGTGGGACAGCAACAAGACCACGCCCCCTTTTTCGCGTATTCATGTGGGCGGAGGTTAGTCTGTTCTACTGACGTAATTAATGAAGGAAGTACCAGGATGTAGTCCAAGCCAGCCGTTCGCTGTAGGCTTTGAAAGGAACTTCTGTTAAATAAAATATCTCACTTGGCATTGAACTTTGAGCTTTATAATTTTACAGGTATTAATTATGCTCTAACAGCAACATTACACACTAACTAAAGTTTGAACAGTGGGATCACGAAGAACGGGACCTTTAATGTATTTCTTCTAGCTTCAATACACTTGCTTCAGTAACTCCAGTGCAACTTATTGTTGACATTTGTATCACTAGCTCCTGCTCTATGAACTCAACTACATGTGTCAGTTTTTTCAATAATATTTGACATGAAGTTTAATTTATGAGAGGAGTAGCCTAGCTATTTGTGCTTAATGTAAAAGCAATGTAGTACTGTACTTTACATCTGTGTACAGAATACTTTCAATATAATTATGTTGTTCTACGCCCATTAAACACACATTTAATTGCATTAATTGCTAGCAAAAGTTGAACAAATCTAAACAAAATTAATTTGCATTCAAATTCAGTTAAAAACATTTAATTTTATTCAGACTAAACTACACTGTAAACATGATTGACTTTTAGTTAGGGGAATGAGTCAACAGTCCAACCAAACAGAGTTAGAACAACTTTAACTTGAACAGAAATGGAAAACATTTAACCATTTATCTTTAATATTTTAATGCGCATGCGCCAAAAATACTACGTCATGATTTTGAAAAATGCGCTGTCTGCCATGTTTCTGTAACCGCGATGCGTGAGGAAACTGAAGCTGATCAAACAAGAAGAGAACAACGGAGTGAAGCTTTTGGATCATTGGATGATTACAGATGAGACGTTATGTGCTGCAAATAACCAGTCACGGAAGTTTATCTTCATTTAAGCTTTCTTGATTTTTAATTTTCACCGTAACATGGCAGTTCTTATTGCGATAGTGTATTCAGTTTAATCGCAGATAGACGCAATATGTGATATTAGTCATGTTTCCTATCATCATGTATCTATGATTATAGATGCATTATGATCATTTCTTATATCGGAATGTGATCGCGTGTGTGGGCGTGCTCGAGGAATTTTTAAATGAACTAAATGACTTAAAGTTATAGTAACATTAGACATTTATATACATTTAATCCATATTATAGCGACCAGGAGCCTAATATTCAATATATCACCCACCTCTAGAAATAATGTTTGTAATGTTTTTTTTGTTTAGTTTTTTTTTGCATTTGGAGAATATGATGTTAAGTTACTATTTGTGTTTTTGTAATATTTTGTGCTTATCTGGAGTTATTTTATGTTTAATTTTGTCTGATCAGTATAGATGTGTTATTGGAGATCCAGTGCAAGCTGTGTGGAATCACAGAGCCGTATTGATAATGTGAAGTTATTGTTCATTATGAATTTATATCACACACTACAAGCTAAAACACTGCTATCAAGTCTATAGCTTTTAAATGCTTTGCATCTTGTCCATTTGTAAGTAATAAATTCCCACCTGTGCATTTACAGATCCCCCTAATCATTCTATATTTGACAAGTAACAACCCAAAGGAATGGGGCCGCAGCATTGCTGTGCCAGCAGTGGCAAATACAGGAACATCCTTCATGGAGATGGTCAGATGAAACTTGCAAGGCAAGATGAGGAAAAATGGAAGAATAGCTTTCTCAATTTGCATGGGTCTTGGGTTATTTATATATATTTAAGTTATATAATTCCCTGTAATGTAGGAATAAAAACGATTATTAAAATGTCCTCTATTTGATTTAAAGCCTAGTGTCAGTGAAGATGATGTGGTGCGTGGGATCTGGTGTTTGTGGGAAACGTGAAGGAACCTCTCCCAGCATTCTAATATGATGTTGCCCTGACGACTGAGGTCATTCATCACACAGGTGATGCAGTTGTGGTCAGAAGTTTACACACACCTTGCAGAATAAACTGCTTCATCAGGGCAGTACTAAATAAAGAGACAACATGCTAATTTTTATGATCCCTCTTATTGCTACATTTTTTTTTTTTTTTTTTTTAAATTAACAGATACAGCAGTGTGAATATAAACTTTGGAGCGCAACTGTACATCTATCGCTTTCATTTTATTGAGCCAATTATAATAATGGATAGATCTGTTTTATAAACAATTGTTTTCTTTTTCTTTCCTCAAGGTATATATTTTTTGCTTTCCTGCCTCTTTGGAACATGTCCATTCTCATCTACTGTGGAGAGATGGAGAGCTTCTGGAACATTGACATAAACAACACTTCCCAACAACTTCAAAATAGTTGGTGATGAACAATAAAAATACTAATAATAATTTGCCTTTGGAGTTCTTCAGGTTTTTTTTTATTTTTTTTTTTACTTTCATTCACCGTAATGCTGGAATAAGATTTTAGAATAAACCTTTTGGTCCTAACTTTGGTGCTAGTAAAGGTTTAATAAGATCTCATTTGTTAACATTATTTAATGTATTAGCCAACATGATCTAACAGTGATGAGCAATATTTTTTTACAGTGTTTATTAATATTTGTTGACCTTAGTTAATAAAATATAGTTCAAAGCTAGTTAATGAAATTTATAGCCATTGTTCATTAACTAATGAACATATACAGCTTTTGATTTTAAGATTGCATTAGTAATAGGGGTGTAACGGTACACAAAACTGACGGTTTGGTACAGCAGGGGAGAGAAAACTAAATATAAAAGTGCTTTTTTTATTAAAAAGTGGTTTACTGAACAAATTATCTTTGTCCTTAAATGGATTCAATTATAACTAAAAGTTTCTTAAAGACATAAAAATGATCTCTGCGAATGCTGTAAAGTGTAGACTATATAGGGAGCCCTTACTTGCACTTGCACAGTACGCAAACATGTCACATTAGGCAGTTTTTGCATTAACTTCTAAATCTAATTATAAAATTATGTTCTTACTCCAATTCGTTGTTGAAATATAATAATTTATACACAGTGGCTGTCGTTTTCATGACAGATTTATTTAAACATTACGTACATTACTCCAATACATTAAATAATCAAGACATATATAGGCTAATAAAGGTCATATATTTAGTGAAAAAGTAGATTTTCCTAGTGAACTAACAGCTGTGGATACTGAATGACTTCTGAGGTAAATGTGATGCTGCGTGACATTGTTTATAAGCTGTTTTATTGACGTCTTTCCGCCGCTGAAACACCGATTGAGCGATTGCACAACATGTGATGTGTTTCAGTAAGTTGTAATGTATCCTCAACACACCTTCTGATTTTAATTCATGTTTATTCTTTGACTATGATGAGATGATTGCATTCACTCGCTCCACGCTGCCGCTTGAACTGACGTGCCTGAACAGTGATCTGTCACGTCATATTAAAGAGCATCAAAATGTCATTTATCACTCGAATTTCATGACAAAATGGACTGAATACTTAATATGTTTGTGTAGGAACTCGGATTGAAGTGTGTAAAACAAGCCGACTGTTAAAGATTGACATCATACTGTTCGGTACACACGTGCACCATACCGGAAGTCCTGTACCGAAACGGTTCGGTACGAATACATTTGCCGTTACACCCCTAATTATTAAATGTTGAAATGAACATTAACTAAGATTAATAATTGTTTAAAGTATTATTCATTCTAAGTTCATGTTAAATGAAGTAGTTAACTAATCAAACGTTATTGTAAAGCGTTACCCAAAGTTTTGAATCTTAGTGTTGTACATGGAATGATACTTTTCTTTACATTTTGTTTGTATTAATTCATGTGTTGTGTGTGTGAGGTACTGTGTGTTTGCTTCTCTGTGTGTGTACTGGTAATCCCTACGTTATTGGGACCAATTGACCCCACAAGTATAGTAATACCAGTAAATCTTGACCTTGTGGGGACATTTTATTTAGGTCCCCATGAGGAAACAATCTTATAAATCATACAGAATAATGTTTTCTGAAAATGTAAAAATGCAGAATGTTTTCTGTGACGGGTAGATTTAGGAACATTTGTATGAGGGAGATTGTGAATATAATCCTCATTGTCCTCCAGACGCTTTCTAAATTCATTTGTGTTTGTGTGAATTGTTTCTTGGGATTTTCTTGTGCAACAACAAAAAGGTTTGTGTATTTGTTTTACAGATCGTTTTGTCAATAAATGTAGAGGCTTTCAATTTGTTTTTGTTTATTATACTAAATTGCAGCGTTATTAGAAAAATGTATTTAATTAGATAATAGTGTACATGTAAATTACGCTAAAGTTTACTTTAGTTCACATTAATTGCTTCTCACTAGATTGAGCAGTGCACTTTAAGTATATTTTGAAGACATTAGAAGCAATTATGAGAGTACATATAAAGTTGTATTAAAGTCCCACTTAAGTTGTTCCAAAAAAATCACTCTTAATGGCAACTTATTACATTTTATTTCACCTTAATATAAACGACTGGCGTCCTGTTGCTCTGACCCCCATCATCAGCAAATGCTTTGAAAGACTAGTCAGAAACCACATCTGCTCTGTTCCCCCCCCCCTCACTGGACCCACTGCAGTTTGCATACCGCACAAACCGTTCCACTGATGATGCCATTTCATCCACTATACACACTGCTCTCTCCCACCTGGAAAAGAGGAACAAGTATGTGAGAATGCTGTTTGTGGACTACAGCTCAGCATTCAACACCATTGTGCCCTCCATACTTGACGGGAAACTCCGGGCTCTAGGCTTAAACAGCCTGTTATGCAGCTGGATCTTGGACTTCCTGTCAAACAGACACCAGGTGGTCAGAATGGGCAGTAACATCTCCTCATCACTGACTCTCAACACTGGAGCCCCTCAGGGCTGCGTTCTCAGCCCACTCCTGTACTCTTTGTACACACATGACTGTGTGGCAACCCACAGCTCCAACACCATCATCAAGTTTGCTGACGATACGACGGTGGTAGGTCTTATCACCGACAATGATGAAACGGCCTACAGAGAGGAGGTGCACACTCTGACACGGTGGTGTCAGGAGCACAACCTCTCCCTCAACGTCAGCAAGACCAAGGAGCTGGTGGTCGACTTCAGGAGGAATGAGAGAGAACACCGCCCCATCACCATCAATGGAGCACCGGTGGAGAGAGTCAGCAGCTTCAAGTTCCTCGGTGTCCACATCACAGAGGAACTCTCATGGTCCGTCCACTCCGAGGCCGTTGTGAAGAAGGCTCATCAGCGCCTTTTCTTCCTGCGACGGCTGAGGAGGTTTGGAATGAACCGCCACATCCTCACATGTTTCTACACCTGCACCATAGAGAGTCTGCTGACTGGCTGCATCACCACCTGGTACGGCAACAGTACCGCCCGCAGCCGCAAGGCCCTGCAAAGGGTAGTGCGCACGGCCAGCTGCATCATCGGAGGTGAGCTTCCCTCCCTCCAGGACATTTACGCCAGGCGGTGTGTGAAGAGAGCTCAGAGGATCTTCAGAGACTCTAGCCACCCGAACCATGGGCTGCTCTCACTGCTGCCATCAGGCAGACGGTACCGCAGCATCAGAACACGCACCAGCCGACTCCAGAACAGCTTCTTCCCACAAGCAATCAGACTACTTAACTCCTGATCCATCAGGATCATAACACACACTGGACAGAATATCACTCCGCACAACCCACTGTAGATACACACACATTATATACACATTTATTTATCATACAGCATCTATTGCACTTTGGATTTCAATTTTTCAATCTGTGAATAATATTTTATACTATACATTGTATATTATTATTACTATTATAGCGTAATGTATATTGTTTAGTGTATGTTTAGTGTATATTGTTTAAAGTATATGTATATTGTAAGTATGTGTATATTGTTTAAAGCTGTGAGAACTAAACTCACATTGTGTAAATTATTTATTGTTTATTGTAGTGTATACTGTGCTGTGAGTAATTGTGTGCGCATCAGATGTGTAATCTGATGCTGCTTTAAATGTTGTACATGTCATGTCGTGACTGCTATGTTGCTCGGAACTGCACCTAAGAATTTCACCTACTGTTGCACTTGTGCATATGTAGAGTGACAAATAAAGTGATTTGATTTGATTGATTTGAAATCAATTACACTTAATGTGCATTCAGTGCGCCGAAAACATTGCATTTAATTCACACTTAAGTGTATACCTTTAAAGTATATTATTTGTGCAATAAGTACACTTTCAAAAAGTACTAAAGTGCACTTTTTTTTCACAAGGGGAGAGACCAGTGTTAGCTAGATAAAGCTATAGCTAACGATATGAACACTGCTCAGATTACAATACTGTACTGATTATTATCATGTATCAGGCAATAGCAAAGCTGGTAACGTTATTGTCATCTAGTATTGATACTCGCCAATAACAGAAACTAATAGGCTTTGACCATCAGGAAAAGTCCCACTCGTTAATATCCGTCCACACTAAACGTTATGTGATATAACGTCAGCGGTTTCTCATCACGACTGATTTGATAATTAGTAAATGTTTAAAAAACAAGACTCAGGTCACGGTGCACAGTTCACGTTTTCTCCGAGCTGCATCTCTGACGGATCCGTGACGTCACATCTCCCGCCAGCGGCTGAAACAGACAGTATAAATAATATTTTAAATTTCAAATATTGCACCTGTCAATACAGAACAAAATATTCTGTAGCCTATTTTGCCGTCAATACTGCCGATATTGTGTGCATCTCAATCAGCTCCCTAGTTCAGTAGTCAGGGCACTGATCAGCCCATTGATTGTGTCCTTAACAGTGCCCTGACGACTGAACCAGGAGCTGATTGAGACGCACCCCTGGTCTTTGCTGTATCAGTAGGCTATATATATGTATGTTTAACATGAAGTATAGCCCTCCCTGTACGTCACCTAGCAGCAGCAGCGCCGCGTCAGACACGCTTCTGGTGTGTAACGCCATGCTCACGCCACGCAGCCAGTGTGTAGCCGGCCTTACATGAGTATAACAATGTTTGACTCCATCATATCGCCAGGATGATAATCCTCTGTGTGTAAACCACCGCGTGTTTCGAGGCAGATGCAGAAGTGAAGTCCCATTTCTTCACCTGCAAAAACACCTTGCAGAACTCCTAACTTTTTTTTTTTAGGAAACCTGTGGACTTGATGTCCTGACAGGCTGGACACATTAATTTACCATGACAATGATAAATTGGAATAGAAAAACTAAAGAAAATACACAGACTCGTACTGAATACCAACCTGTTCTGCACTGAGCCAACGCAGAGCCCAGCGAGCGACTCCCTCTCGTGACGTAATATGACGCGATGTTGGGGAAAAAAACGCTTTTTACAAGCGGCCAACGAAACGGCCACTTTATCTACTAAATTAGTGCTCTTATGTCTTTTTAATACATTTTAAATCCTGCATTACCTTTTCATAAGGTATTTTCATACAAGGTTATATATTAATCTCTAAAAAAAAATTAACCTGCAATATGCCCTTTTAAAAAAAAATAGACACTTTAAGCTTTGTAAAGACATATAGTTCATGTCTGTGAGGCCAAAAATGACGGAGTATTTTAAGTTTTACATGGATGAAAAATCAAGCAAAACGCGCGGGTGCATTTTTCGGGTTCTAGGGGTTAATGTCTCATCGTTGCAAAATAAGTTTTACATTGAGACATTTAAATATTTTTGGAAAATGTTTAGGTTAAGGAAACATGAATATAGATCGCTACGACAGTGGTGGGATTATGGCAAAATAGAGATACAGCAAAAGATTTTAGATGAACTATTGGGTAATAAACCACAGAGTGTGTTGGTCTGCGCTCGATTTCAGAGTTTTGAGCAGATGGATGGCCCGACTAAGTTCTTTGGTCTAGAAAAAAAGAATGGGCAAAGTCGATTTATTAATTTGTTATACTCAAACTGGAAATGAGATAAAAGAGCCCTATGAAATTAGGAAAAGGGCTGCTTCTTTCTATTCAGAGTTGTATACGAGTGAGAGTCCAGAAGTAGATGAGTCAGCCAGTTAGTTTTATACTGGGTTGCCGAAAGTGCCTGAGGAAGTTAATTTTGAACTTCAGAAGCCCATTTCCACAGGAGAATTGCAGATTGCACTGCAGAGCATGAAATGGTGCAGGGCACCTGGAATGGATGGTCTCCCCATTGACTTGTCTGTTTGGTCAGTGATAGGGGATGACTTGTTTGCAGTACTCAATGAGTCTGGCTGATGGCTTGCTACCGTTGAGCTGCAGAAGGGCAGTCATAACTTTTCTGCCAAAGAAGGGAGATTTGAAAGAGATAAAGAATTGGCGACCTGTTTCACTTCTATGTTCTGATTTATGACTTTTATCTAAGGTTTTGGCAATAAGGCTGAGGGAGGCGGTTGGTCGGGTCATTCATCATGATCAGACATATTGTGTGCCTAATAAGTCCATTTTTGATTACATTTTTTTAAATACTAGTCTTATTTCCATAGATCAGGAAAAGGCGTTTTGAGTTGAGCACAGCTATCTCTGGTGTACGCAGGAGGAGTTTGGTTTCAGCTCAGGGTTTATTGCCATGATCAGGGTCTTGTATCAGGACTTTGAGAGTGTGCTGAAAATAAATGGTGGTTTACCAGGAGGACTGTCCTGCCCAGGTGTTTTAGAAAAAGGAAAACTAGAAAAATGCTTTACAGAGATATTGACAGGACCAGTGGATTTGGTCTGGAGGAAAGTAGTTGATATCAGTTTTAATTAAGTGAGTGGATTGAACTTGAACTCTGTACTCTTTTTAACGGACTAAAGTAAACTACAGTTTAATACAGCGTCATTGATCCAATTCTACAAAGGACTTCTTAATGTAGCTACTTAAAAAACAAGAAACAACATCTCTGTACTGGTTGCTTGAGGAACCTCTTGTTCTGGGAGCGAAGTTGGATGTGACTTGAGAAGCCACACCAGGACTATCACAAATCTTATGTTCATCTAAAGCAGGGATGTCCAAAGTCGGTCCTTGAGGACCACTGTCCTGCAGAGTTTAGCTCCAACCCCAATTAAACACACCTGAACCCGCTAATCAAGGTCTTATTAGGCAAATAGAAACTTCCAGGCATGTGTGTTGAGGCAAGTTGGAGCTTAACTCTGCAGAACAGTGGCCCTCCAGGACCGACTTTGGACACCCCTGATCGAAAGCATTGAAGTTACATGATTTAATGGACATTGGTGGGCCTGAGCTAAGTAATGTTCAAGCGGTGGCATCTCATTTGGGGATTCAGGCCTAGTCCACACGTACACGGGTATTTTTATAACCTGAGTTTTTCCTCCTCCGTTTTAAAAAACAATTGGAAAGTCTGGAGAGTCTGAATTTTCATGATGTTCAAAGTAAAGTGTTGTATAAATGTTGTGTAAAGGTTTTAAATAAAACAACTCTTAAAGAACGAAAGGATACAGATGTAAAACCTGCATGGAGAATTCTTTCCAAAACCACCGTTAGGAAAGTGCACAGGTGATCTTCAGTGGAAAATACTGCATGGCACAGTTGCTGTTAATGCTTTTGTGAACATTATTAATTCTTATGTGTCAGAAGAGTGCCCTTTCTGTAAAATAAGGGAAACGGGTTTTCACTGCTTTTTAGAATGTTTAAGATTGAAGATTTAGTTCAGTATACTTAAATTAATGTTTTTTTTTATTTTGGTGAAACCAAAGAAGTAAAATGTAAATTACTTAACTTCTTGATTGGACAAGCTAAAAGAGCTATCTATATTACAAGGATAACCAAGTTAGAAGGTAGAGATGGGCAAAAATTTGGTGAAAAGTCGGGTTCTGATTGATTTAAAATTTTATACGTTGATTAATGATTATGAAAGTTTTTTGCAAAGATGGGTGTGTAATGAAGTCATTTGCACAGTTGTGGATGGAATGTTTTTTTACTTTGGTATTGGAATAAGTATGGGAAGAGATGTTTTTATAAAGTTGAAAATGAGATTTAAAGTATATAATGTGAAGTTGCTCTTATGATTAAATAAAGTTTTTGTGAAAAACTCTCTCTTCTCGGGGCCCTCTTTTTGGCTCTTCTCTTCTTTGCCCTCTTCTTCCGATCATTAAACAGAGGTCATTTTTTTGTTTTGCGATCTCACTTGTTTCCAGTCTGATAAAAATTCCCTTGGTGAAACTTCTTTCAAACTTCATTTGATTAATCAAAAAAAATTGAGTCTAATTCTGACTCTGGCTTCTTTATTCATCGCGAGTCACTGGACATTAATTGGGAATTAATTAAGGTATAATGCTATTTCATGTATTTCGAGTTTTTTTTACACTGTTAAAGACTTGGATTCCCATGCTCAGGGCTGTACAGTGCGACATATATGTCGCACGTGCTACAAAAAAAATCGGTCTGTGCGATGAATATATTTACCCCAGTAGCACGCGTGCGATACAGTTTAGCATGTGAGACAGAGCTTGTTTGAGTGAAGGGAGAATTTGTTTTGTGCTCGTGTGAGGTTAATCTGGAGCTGCACGATTGACTAAAATTAAACCAAAATCGAGATTTGTCTTTGTGAAATTATGAAAATCGCTTCAATTTTTAAATAAATAAATATATGTGCAGATGAAGCACAGCACTGTTCAGGGTGATCGGTTCACAATAAATGCTGCTCTATCTCTGCATGCACTGTGAGATGGAGTCACTGGCATTTTAGTTCGAAAGCGGCACGGTTTGCATGAAAAATTGCTAATGTAAAAGCTGTCAATCGCGGGCTCGGTGCGCACCGAACCCGAGACTCTGAAGGAGGTGGCACTCGAACGGTCCCGCGATTCACGTGAAACGGACTCGGGTGCGCATTTGTTCAGGAAGAAACGTAACCTGCATATGTGTTTTAGCGTATTACAATGTATTTAGTTCAATAAAACACATGTAAGGGATGACGGTGTTGATGATTTACCTTGGATACTAGTGTATTCGCGCATATGCGTGCAATCAGGGCAACAAATGAACTTCAAGCGACGCACACACAGTAAACCCAAGAGTCGTTTACCTAGCTGCGCATAATAGCACCAAATTAATAAAAACAATATATTTACTGCAGTGTGTTTTCTATCATTTCTCAGTGAGTACATAAGATAAAATAAGACAAAAATTAAGACATTAGTCACATTTTATTTTATCGTAATTTAATATTTTATTATAAAACCTTAGACCTTTCTAATGATTTATGTTTTCTGTAAAATATAACAATAATAATAATTGTTATTATTATTTTTATTCTTAAATATTTGTATTGTATAGCACTTTTTGCATTATTCAGACATGGTAACAGACGTTTTATACATGTGCTACAATTTTGTGGGCTGTGCTACAAAACTTGCAGCCTCTGTAGCACCAGTGCTATGTGCAAAAAAAGTTAACGTACAGCCCTGCCCATGCTACACATGGCCAAAGTTTAAAAAAATAAGTTGGACGTTTGATGGGGTATTTCTGTGCCAAAATACAACTTCCAGTTTCGGAATTTTTTTTTTGAATATGGGCCTAAATGACTTCAACAAGAGCAGAATTTCCTTGTATGGGCACTTCTCCCAGGAAGGGGCGTCATGCGTTGTAGCCGCAGGTGGTGAGTAAAACTGCTTCACATCTCTTTGTTGCTGGCAATCGAAAAAACATGATTACGTATATTTAATTTGTCAATGGAGCATGCGATGTGCACTTCCCATATGTACAACTTTTAAAACGGGCAAAGAAAAAAAAATTACAACTACATAATTAAAGTAGAAATGAGCAAGTCACACAAGCCACTAAGCTAATATATACAGTTACAGTTAGCACATACCCCATAGAGACGTCCTGCTATAGTCGTTGTTGCTGCTGCTCCTCTGGACCTGATTCTGGATCATATATGTATGTCTGAATATATATACATGTATGGCTGAATCTGATTGATAGCCATCGTGTATTTAGGACAATGCTTTTTTCCACGTTTTCTGAGGATGTCACAGCTTTCAGATGCTCTCAACGCAATAGCAGCACGCGCTCGTGATTCTTTAGCTCCGCCCACACGATACGCCTCCAGCCACTCGGTTTTATTCGGAAAGACTCGGTACAGCGTATCTGTCTTTTATAAATATGATAAAACTAAAGACTTCTCGGAGATATGAAGGATGCAATACTACTCTATAGCTACTCAAGATTGACATGAGATTGACATAAACTGTGTGATATACCCCTTTAATTTAATTTTGATTTAATACCATAACAATAATCAGCACATTATACAGTCTCTCAAACATGAGGCGTTTTCTGTCTGGGAAATTCATTCCACTGTAGCGATTATGGGCGCAGACATTATAGATGAATGAATCTTCCAAATGATTCGATCAAATGAACATCCCTTCCACAAAGCCCCAATTCAGCTCCAGACCCCAGGAAATCGACCATCTATCACGAGGCTCCATTCTGCCTGGAGCTACTACTTCTATATTATAATTACTTGATTTCCTATGGACTTTTGACCAAAACTTAGACAAAGAGGACAAAAGACTCGTTGTGATCGCAAGACAAAGAAACAAACCAGATCTCTGTCTTTTAAATGACCGGTAAATGAACTCCACGTGACAGCTAAAATTCCAAGCAAACTCCCAGAAAATGTTACATATTGGAGTGCATCAGATAACTGATTATTGGACTTTCATTCAAATAGCCTTCGACATAGCTTATTAGTGTGTCACAATTGATACACGTGACTATTATGCATGTATATCACTCTCAAGTCATGCAATTATGTAACTATTGAATGAGTGGATGAAAAGGCACCGTGTTTGATACCTTTGTGTTCGTATGGGTATAACCCAACAGATGAGCTGAATGAAATCTTTATAGAATTGATCATGTCCTTATAGTAAGAAATTAGGTCTAAATTTACTCTCTGCTTAAGAGCAGGAAACTAAATTACTATAGATAACCCAATTTTATGGGAGGGGTGGAGACACAGTCACCCCTGAACCCTAATTGGCCAGAACCCATCCAGGGGATGGGCAAATATTTGAATTTAACCTCAGAACACAGACGAAGACTGTCGGGTTCACTTTCTGTTCATTGTTCATTGTTCAGCTGTTCGCAGTGCAGTTCCAGAATCCGCCAAGGCGACGATCAGACGATCGTGGCAGACCAAGATCAGAGAAAATGGGTTAACAGATTTCATTCAGGCCATCTGCTCTTCTCTCACTTTCCTTTCTTTTACTTAAAATGTATTTTCTTTCCGTTAAGTCTCGGGTTCTGTTAAGTTTCGCCGCAAAGTTACTCAACGAGTCTCTAACAGCGTGCTTCAACTTCAAACAACGCCCACGAGACTTCCATCCAGCCGCCAACACGCCACGTCGACCAGACCTTCAGCGAATAAAAGACCCGAGAGAACCCCTCTCCAGCCAGGAAAAGGGAATCCCTCTTGTCAGAGACGACACGCGAGACAAACGCAAGTAATACCTCTAGATTCCAAGCTGGAGCGGTGCATTAGATCAAATTTAATAACCCGCCTAAGAAACGATAGGAGGATAAATTACTGATCAATGGTTTCTTCAGGTCATGTGTCATAAATGTATATTGCTTGGGATTTCATAATTTCTCTCTCTTAGAACTTATTCTTTCCTCAATTTCTTCCTTTCTGCAACGTGTGTGAATGTGCGAGTGCGTGTGTTTATGTTAGATATTAGTTTGATGTGTTAGAGTAATCAATAAAGTTTCGTTTATATTCAAAGATAACTGTTCTTGTGTTATGCGCTTATGAATTTAATGTCTTGAACTGCCGATCTAAGTTACCTGGCTATTAAATAGTGTTTCACTATTGTACGGATTTTATTATACGCTGCAGAGTTGATATTTACGGCCCGTTCAAATGAACGCTGGAAGAGTCATTTGCTTGGCTGTAAATTAGACTCTCTCAAAATTCCCTATGAATTCATTTGAGCTAAATAGACCTGTTTCCCTTTAACAGACTTCCCTTTAAGTTCTTACATATCGGTGGACGAATAAGTTAAGGTGTAAACATTAATTCTGAATTATTTATAAATTATAGTGTAATTCGAGTCTCTTTCATTTTAATTCAAATTCCCTGTTGAGTTATTTTATCTGACTCATAGTCGCTACACCACACTGATGACATATAAAACCAGTTCTCTCATACATGAATACTCATGTGGCACTTAAGGGCCATTTTATACCCAAAACTTTTCCCACAGTGTCCACATCTGTACGGCTTCTCTCCAGTGTGAACTCTCATGTGCCTGTCAAGGGTTCCTTTACGGTTGAAACTCATTCCACACTGTTTGCAGGTGTGAGGCTTCTCTCCAGTGTGAATTCTCATATGCCAGTTAAGGATTCCTTTTAGGTTAAAACTTTCTCCACACTGTTGGCAGGTGAACGGCTTCTCTCCAGTGTGAATCCTTATGTGTTCTTCAAAGTGTTGTTTTATATTGAAACTCTTTCCACACTGAGGGCATGTGTAGAGTTGCTCCCCAGTGTGAACTCTCATGTGTCTGGTAAGGCCTCCTTTTTTAGCAAAACTCTTTCCACACTGTTGGCAGGTGTAAGGCTTCTCTCCAGTGTGAATCCTTATGTGGCAATTAAGGTTTCCTTTTAGGTTGAAACTTCTTCCACACTGTTGGCAGGTGAACGGCTTCTCTCCAGTGTGAATCCTTATGTGTTCTTCAAAGTGTTGTTTTACATTGAAACTCTTTCCACACTGTTGGCAGGTGTAAGGCTTCTCTCCAGTGTGAACGCTCATGTGCCTGTTAAGGGCTCCTTTATTAGAGAAACTCTTTCCACACTGTTGGCAGGTGTAAGGCTTCTCTCCAGTGTGAAGTCTCATATGTCTCGTAAGGCTGTTTTTTACAGTGAAACTCTTTCCACACTGTTGGCAGGTGTAAGGCTTCTCTCCAGTGTGAAAGCTCATGTGCCTGTTAAGGGCTCCTTTATTAGAGAAACTCTTTCCACACTGTTGGCAGGTGTAAGGCTTCTCTCCAGTGTGAACTCTCATGTGTCTTGTAAGGCTGCTTTTTACAGTGAAACTCTCTCCACACTGTTGGCAGGTGAATTTACTTCTAGTTCCCTTCTTTTCACCCCTTTTTCGTGTTTTTTCAGGCTGTGAGCAACTAAAGGTGTTTTCTCTTGTTATGAAATCATGATTCTTAAATTGATCTTTCGCTTGTATTTCATTCAGTATTTCACTCTCCTCTTTCAGCCCCATCAGGTCTAAGGCAAAAAGAGACAAATGCAAATTAACACCAGTTTAATGGCACAAAGCAACAGACCACAAAACATTTAGACATGTAAAGTATCAAAACCAAAATACAACTAGATCCTATTCACACAGGCATTGCACCGGAGGGAAAAAGGGGACAGAGTGTGGATGGCCCACAATTTTATGGGAGGACATTGATATCCTATCCATAACATTGTCCCTTGAAATACCTGTAGAGGACCTTCTTTTTACCCCTAAATGAAGACTGAAAAAGAAATTTGCCTTGATAGGAGTAAGACTTTGATGACTGCAGTGCCACACAGCATCTTCTCAATAAAGAATCAGCTGAAGATACACCAGAGTCTCCAGTTGCCGCAGACCAGTCAGGGTGCCCATGCTGACCCCTGTCCACCGCTGAAAGCACCAATGGTGGCACATGAGCATCAGAACTGGACCACGGAGCAATAGAAGAAGGGGGCCTGGTCTGATGAACCAACAACGGAGGAAAAACGTTAAAAAAAGGTGCTATTAAACAATGTCACGTAGCATTTACTTCAGGCAGTCATTCAGTGTGCACAGCTTTTATTCACTAAAGAAATCAACTCTTTCGCTATAAGGGTTGGGTTTCGTCTGGGTTTTTTATGATACCGGTGCAAAACCAAAAAGAACCAGAACAGATACTTAAAAAAAAAAAAAAGAGCCATAAAACAGCTGTGGATGACATTCAAGAATGGCTTTTTATTGAAAAATAAAAAAGAATTATTTAAATTTAACAATTTATTAATAGTTTACTCCTCCTTGAACTGCCACCTTAACGTGGTGGAGGGGTTTGAGTACCCGAATGACCCTAGGAGCTGGGTTGTCCGGGGCTATATGCCCCTGGTAGGGTCTCCCAAGGCAAACAGGTCCTAGGTGACGGGTCAGACTAAGAGCAGTTCAAAAACCCCTTATGACGACAAAGAAAAGGAGGACCATGACGTCGCCCGGTACGGCGCAGCCGGGGCCCCACCCTGGAGCCAGGCCTGGGGTTGGGGCTCGAATGCGAGCGCCTGGTGGCCAGGCCTTCCCCCACGGGGTCCGGCCGGGCTCAGCCCAAAGGAGCGACGTGGGGACACCTTCCCGTGGGCCCACCACTCACGGGAGGGACCGTAAGGGGCCGGTGCAAAGAGAATCGGGCAACAGTCGAAGGCAGGGGCCTAGACGACCCGATCCCTGGACACGGAAACTGGCTCTTGGGACATGGAATGTCACCTCGCTTGCGGGGAAAGAGCCTGAGATTGTGCATGAGGTTGAGAGGTTCCGACTAGAGATAGTCGGAATCACCTCCGCGCACGGCTTGGGCTCTGGAACCACACTCCTCGAGAGAGGATGGACTCTTCACCACTCTGGAGTTGCCCATGGTGAGAGGCGGCGGGCTGGTGTGGGTTTGCTTATAGCCCCCCAGCTCTGCCGCCATGTGTTGGAGTTCACCCCGGTGAACGAGAGGGTCGTTTCCCTGCGCCTTCGGCTCGGGGATAGGTCTCTCACTGTTGTGTGTGCCTACGGGCCGAACAGCAGTGCAGAGTACCCGACCTTCTTGGTGTCCCTGGGAGGGGTGCTGGAAAGTGCTCCGACTGGGGACTCCGTCGTTCTACTGGGGGACTTCAACGCCCACATGGGCAATGACAGTGAAACCTGGAGGGGCGTGATTGGGAGGAACGGCCCCCCTGATCTGAACCCGAGTGGTGTTCAGTTATTGGACTTCTGTGCTAGTTACAGTTTGTCCATAACGAACACCATGTTCAAGCATAAGGGTGTCCATCAGTGCACATGGCACCAGGACACCCTAGGTCGTAGGTCAATGATCGACTTTGTGGTAGTTTCATCTGACCTGCGGCCGTATGTCTTGGACACTAGGGTGAAGAGAGGGGCGGAGCTGTCAACTGATCACCACCTGGTGGTGAGTTGGATCCGATGGCAGGGGAGGAAGCTGGATAGACTCGGTAGACCCAAACGTACTGTGAGGGTCTGCTGGGAACGTTTGGCCGAGTCTCCTGTCAGAGAGATCTTCAACTCCTGCCTCCGGCAGAGCTTCGACCGGATCCCGAGGGAGGCTGGAGATATTGAGTCCGAGTGGACCATGTTCTCCACCTCCATTGTCAAAGCGGCCGCTCTGAGCCGGTGGTCTCCGGTGCCTGTCGAGGCGGCAATCCCCAAACCCGGTGGTGGACACCTGAAGTAAGGGATGCCGTCAAGCTGAAGAAGGAGTCCTATCGGGCCTGGCTGGCTTGTGGGACTCCTGAGGCAGCTGACAGGTACCGGCAGGCTAAACGGACTGCAGCCCGGGTGGTTGTGGAGGCAAAAACTCAGGCCTGGGAGGAGTTCGGTGAGGCCATGGAAAAGGACTATCGGCTGGCCTCGAAGAGATTCTGGCAAACCGTCCGGCGCCTCAGGAGGGGGAAGCAGTGCCCTACCAACTCTGTTTACAGTGGCGATGGGCGGCTGTTGACCTCAACTGGGGATGTTGTCGGACGGTGGAAGGAATACAGTCACTGAGGTGGTCAAGAATCTCCTCGGTGGCAAGGCACCGGGGGTGGATGAGATCCGCCCTGAGTACCTCAAGTCTCTGGATGTTGTGGGGCTGTCTTGGCTGACACGCCTCTGCAGCACGCCTCTGCAGCGGTGATTGGTCTCATCAGCAACAACGATGAGACTGCCTATAGGGAGGAGATCCAGCACCTGGCCACATGGTGCACTGATAATAACCTGCTCCTCAACACCACCAAAACGAAGGAGCTCATCGTGGACTTCAGGAAGGAGTCAAGAGGCACACACGACACCATCCACATCAATGGAATGGCTGTTGAGCGAGTCTCCAGTTTCAAGTTCCTGGGGATCCACATCTCGGCGGACATGTCGTGGACGACCAACACCTCCAGCCTGGTCAAGAAGGCTCACCAGCGCCTCTTCTTCCTAAGGACACTGAGGAAGAATCAGCTCTCCTCGGCTATCCTGGTGAACTTCTACCGCTGCGCAATAGAAAGCATCCTGACCAACTGTGTGGCAGTATGGTATGGGAGCTGCTCTGTTGCGGAGCGCAAGGCACTGCAGCGGGTGGTGAAAACTGCCCAGCGCATCACAGGGACTCCACTACCTGCCATCGAGCACATCCAGAGGAAACGCTGTCTGCACCGAGCTCGCAGCATCCTCAAGGACTCCTCTCACCCAGCCCACAGACTGTTTTCTCTCCTGCCCTCTGGCAGGCGTTTCAGGATTCTCCGGACCAGGACCAGCAGACTTAAGAACATTTTTTTCCCCAGAGCTGTCTCTTTACTGAACTCAAACCACCGTTGATCCACTTCCCTCATAAACTGCTAACTCTCCTACCTCACATCTGCCTTCACTTTGTTATTTGCACTACCTTAATCCACTGCTATATTCCTCATATTTGCCTAACATATTATTGTATACCTATATCTGTAAAATTCTGTTTATAGTAATAGCCATCTGTATATTATATTCATAGTACATATTCACCTGTAAATTCTGTTTATAGTAATAGCCATCTGTATATTTATTCACTGTATATATTCACCTGTAAATTCAGTTCTGTTTATAGTAATAATCATCTCTCTACTTATACATATTTATATATATATTCAGTACATTTTTATGCCCTGCACTTACGCAACCATTGTATATATCCTGCACTTGCTGCTATTGCACTTCTGGTTAGACATAAACTGCATTTCGTTGCCTTGTACTTGTACTTGTGTAATGACAATAAAGTTGAATCTAATCTAATCGCATGGCGGTCGGGGACAGTGCCTCTGGGATGGCAGACCGGGGTGGTGGTCCCTCTTTTTACAGCTTTCCTGTAGCTCAAACAGTAGAGCATGGCGCTAGCAACGCCAAGGTCATGGGTTCGATTCCCAGGGAAAGCAAGAACTGACAAAAATGTAAAATGTGTACCTTGAATGCAATGTAAGTCGCTTTGGATAAAAAGCGTCTGCCAAATGAATAAATGTAAATGTAAATGTAAGGGGGACCGGAGGGTGTGTTCCAACTATAGGGGGATCACACTTCTCAGCCTCCCCGGGAAAGTCTATGCCAGGGTACTGGAGAGGAGAATTCGGCCGATAGTGGAACCTCGGATTCAGGAGGAACAATGTGGTTTTCGTCCTGGTCGTGGAACACTGGACCAGCTCTATACCCTCTACAGGGTGCTGGAGGGTTCATGGGAGTTTGCCCAACCAGTCCACATTTGTTTTGTGGATTTGGAGAAGGCATTCGACTGTGTCCCTCGTGGCGTCCTGTGGAGGGTGCTCTGGGAATATGGGGTCCGGGGGCCTTTGCTGAGGGCTGTCCGGTCCCTGTATGACCGAAGCAGGAGTTTGGTCCGCATTGCCGGCAGTAAGTCAGACTTGTTCCCGGTGAATGTTGGACTCCGGCAGGGCTGCCCTTTGTCGCCGGTTCTGTTCATAATTTTTATGGACAGAATTTCTAGGCGCAGCCAAGGGCCGGAGGGTGTCAGGTTTGGGGACCACACAGTTTCGTCTCTGCTCTTTGCGGATGACGTTGTCGTGTTGGCCCCTTCTAACCAGGACCTTCAGCATGCACTGGGACGGTGTGCAGCCGAGTGTGAAGCGGCTGGGATGGGGATCAGCACCTCCAAATCTGAGACCATGGTCCTCAGTCGGAAAAGGGTGGGACAAGATCCCGGATACAGGCGGCCGAAATGAGCTTTCTCCGCAGGGTGGCTGGGCGCTCCCTTAGAGATAGGGTGAGAAGCTCAGTCACTCGGGAGGAACTCGGAGTAGAGCCGCTGCTCCTCCACATCGAGAGGGGACAGCTGAGGTGGCTCGGGCATCTGTTCCGGATGCCTCCTGAACGCCTTCCCGGGAAGGTGTTTAGGGCATGCCCAACCGGGAGGAGGCCCCGGGGAAGACCAAGGACACGCTGGAGGGACTATGTCTCCCGGCTGGCCTGGGAACGCCTCAGTGTCCCCCCGGAAGAGCTAGAGGAAGTGTCTAGGGAGAGGGAAGTCTGGGCATCTCTGCTTACACAGCTGCCCGGCCCCGGATAAAGCGGAAGAAGATGGATGGATGGATTAATAGTTTAAAGTATATTTATATATATAAATAAATACAAAACAAAATTTACTTAACAAATTTACAGTAAAACCTAAGCCACTTAACTACAATAGTATGGAATTCCAAAGCTGCCAAATATTAAAATTAAAAATAATTAAATAAATAAATATATAAATAAATATGCATAGAAAAGCAAAAAAACTAAAATAAATAATTAATTATACAATTATTTCCTTATGAATATATTTATTTTATCCATATTTATTTATTATTTTATTTATACATTTATTCCTTTCTATTTTTATTTATTTCCACATTTATTTATTTATACGTTTATTTATTTTTACATTTATGTATTTCTACATGTATTTACTTCTACATTTATTTGTGCGTATGGTAATGAGGAGGGCGTGGTTTACCTCAGACATAGCAATCGAGCTCAGAGTAGGCGAGGGCGAAGCGTTAAGGCCACAGTGACACCTTGTGGTGGAAATACAATAAGTATAGCTTACTGATGTTGATTCTGTCTGTGACTTGGATAGGTATATGGCCAAAATCATAAATCTTACTGTGTGACATGGATAGGCTACTCTTTATTCCGGACATGGCCGTAGAACATCGTCTGGTCTGGATTTGTAAAATGTCCTGGGCTAACAAACATGAACAGCAACATCTTCAACAGACAGGGACTGGAAGCTCTTGATATTTTCCATTAGTGGTCAGAACACACGGAAAGGAAGCCGTGCACATATAGGCTACAGTGACGCCGACACAATGTATTTGAAAAGAGACCACAAATTCACTTCACATTCATATTTCCTATTTGTGCATGCACAACACGTGACAAACGCTTAAAATACAACGCATATTTCAAAGATTCAAAATAGAACGAGGTGTCGGTTACAGTAGAACATTTTGTTGAGTCGCGTCATTTCACGTGTGGACAGTCACAGCATCACTAAACATAATGGGGTTTTCTTGGTGTGGTCTTATTATTAATCACACAGCTGGGGACTTAACGACTGAAACCTTCTAAGACTGAACACACTTAAAGACTCACAAAGTGAAAAGTGCTTCTGCTGATGAAACTGCAAACTATTCTTCATATGCACTATATTAGCCTAAATATTAATTATATTCTACTTAGTGATGTTTTGATTATTTAATGTTTAAATAAATATGTTATGAAAATGAAAGTCACTTTGTATAAATTATTCTATTTCAACAGCGAAATGGAGAAAAAAATAATAATAATTAGATTTACAAGTTTACATACAATGTGTTGTTTGAGTGTTGATTATTATATTTAAAAATAAATAAGTAAGGGCTCCCTATAGTTTGCAGCATTATAAAAATAAATAAAAAGCAATTTTGTAAAACTGTTGTACCGAGCACGCACCGAACTGTGACTTTAGACAAATAAGAGCAGTTTACCATCATTAGTAGCCTTTGACTATTAGGAAAAACTAAGAGTGTGTCTCATTAAGTTCCCTTGTTCCCGAGCTCGTGAATCATTATATCAGTACAAAGACGCTGGCTCACTACACAATGGGACACTGATGACTCTATTTCCCGCGACGTGACAACATCATTACTGGTCTTTATGAACAACAGCAGAGACATTACTTGTCATGTTAATTATGCATGCAAAATTTCAGCCTTAAATAAATTATAAATGTTAGCTAGATTGTGTTCATTATCTCTCTAATGAGTATGTTTATGCTGAAATATAATAAAATAATGGTTTGTTTTCAAAAACACATATTGCGTGTCGTTATTGGTCATTATGTGTAGTGAGTTGGCTCACGTGATTTAAGTTTCAGAACTTCTGTTAAGGGAGCATAGTGAGCATTGATGCACCCTGGGTTTTGCAGTGCATTGTGGGACTTTTTAGGGAGCAAACATTTCAGTGCACTGGAAGGATTCTGCAATTGAGACAGCCCTTAAAATGGACGACTCCCTGATCAGTGCCCTGACTACTGAACTAGGGCTGATTGAGATGAACCCTAGATCAGACAAAATTGCTAAGTGTCCCAATACGCTGGATAACTACTTTGGCAAAAAAACAAAAACAAAAATTGCTGATGGAAGACCGGTAACTGAGCAGACAAGTGTCACTCAGTCAGAAGAGGGGAATTCCCGGTGCGAGCCGTCAGTTCTGCAGCCATTTGAAGCGGCTAGTCAGGCCTCCACAGAGAGTGCGCGTCATGAGTCGAGATCCAGTTCATGGACCCAAGACGTCTGCAAACTTAATTGAGACTGGACCATATCAACCAGTAATTTCATTTCCAGTTACTGACGGTAGAAAGTTCCAGAAAGAATGATATGGGGTTTATGAATGGCTTGAAATTTACCGGGCTTTTTGTTTCGCATGCTGTGCATTTGGAGGGAACGAGCCACTAAAAAAATTAAATGAACATCAAAAAAGTAGCATGCGCATTTCAGCTAGGTTAAAAATGAAAGGTCATCAGCAGACACAAACACGGGAAGTGTAGCCACGCAAATCAGCAGTGAACACGCAAAGAGAGTGGATGAAAACAGAGAATATCTGAAAAAAATCTGTGAGACTTTGCTCTTCTGTTGTCGCTCTGGTATTGCTCTTTGTGGTCACAATGAAATGGAAATGGGAAATTTCTTACAGTTGATGGATTTAAGGGCCACTGATAACCAACAAATTAACCGGCTATTCAAAACTAGAGTTAATTATGTTAATAGCACGCACCAGAATGGGTTGATCAATATAATGTCCGGGTCAGGTTAAAAGTGACATCATACAACGAGTGCACGAAGCCGCGATTTTTGCCTTGTCTTGCATCTCATCCGCAATAACTAGTAGGCAACGAGCAAGTTGCAGTGGTTTTCAGATCTGTCGACAGAGACCTCAATGTCCATGAATCATTCATCGGATTTTACCGGACTGAGAGAACAGATGGTGAATCTTTGGCCATTCTTTTAAAGAATGTACTGACAAGCTTTAATCTTGATAACTGCAACTTGAGTTGGATGCGAGGAACATACCGTGGTGTTGCTACACGCATTTGAAACGAAAATCCACTTCCGATGTACACTCACCTAAAGGATTATTAGGAACACCTGTTCAATTTCTCATTAATGCAATTATCTAATCAACCAATCACATGGCAGTTGCTTCAATGCATTTAGGGGTGTGGTCCTGGTCAAGACAATCTCCTGAACTCCAAACTGAATGTCAGAATGGGAAAGAAAGGTGATTTAAAGGTCCCATGGCATGAAATTTTCATTTTATGAGGTTTTTCAACATTAATATGAGTTCCCCTAGCCTGAATATTGTCCCCAAGTGGATAGAAATGTTGATCGGTGTAAACCCGAGTTCTGGCTGTCTCTCTCTGCCTTTGAGAAAATGACAGGCCAGACGAGCCAATCCTGAAGTCTCCTGTTTTGACGTCCAAGCAGGAACGGTTACCTCCCTTTCCTCCGCCCAGAGAATCTGGCACGCCCATGCAAAGGCTCGAGAGATCATTCCTTGTGAACGAGTGAATGCAGGCAGTTTCTTAGTGTTTGGATGTACAAATGAAAACAGAAGTCTTTCTTCAGTTCCTTCTGATCTGTGATCATTGATTTCTGATGTGTAGCTAATTATTTATTATTCGTGCACACACTGCGGCTTCTCTCTCTCCCGACAGAACGGTGTTTTCGTGTTTTCTATCTTGTGAGTCAGTGTTTTTGTACGTCCTCGTCGCGTCTATCTGTTCTTAAATGTGCATACAGTCGTTTCTGCTCAACATAAGCAGAGTAACACCTTTAGAGATAAACTTCACACACGCCGAAGCTTGGCCTTCAACATCCCCGACCCCCAGTACTGCATCTGGCCCACAGCGGAGGCACCAAACGTAGCGTGAGATTAAGCAGAAGGAGGGTAAGCATGAGGGTCGCCGGGCTAGGCTAGCCAGCTTTCCCCACAATAAACTGGATTACATTCGATTACTGCTGTTGTGTCTTTGTTTGCGCTGTGTACTCAATGCGCGTCACTGACGCTTTTCATATGATTGGAACATATCTTAAAATAATGCTATAATCAACACTTACTAACTCGTTCATCTCGCTGTAATGGTACTTTGCATGTGTTACAAAGTTGGTAATAATGATGAAGACGGACTCGGCGTGACTGGGACTCGTGTTTATTCAGAACTCTCAGATACAAACACAATAAACTCGCGCTGACTGACAGCGCTCTCATAACTCAGTAGTTACTATAAATAACTTTGTTAGCAATCGCTCCGTCTCCGTGATGTCCGGTTCGCGAACGAATCATTCTTTTGAATCGGTTCTTTTTAGTGAACCAAACCAGTTCACCAAATCGGACTGAATCGTTCTAAACGACCTCGTTAAACCACGCCCCCTCCGCTCATTTAAAATGCAAAGATGTCAGCCAATCACAACAGTGGGCGTTTTTACTGAAGTCTCAAAGCAGACACGCCTCTTGAAACAGGGCCTTCAGCCACAGGGCAAACAGCAGTATAGAAAAAATGCCTTTTATTTCTAAATTATGACATTTTATGATGTAAAAATCATACTAACAATATAAGTACACCTCAGGAATCACTATAACATAATAGAAAAATGCCATGCCATGGGACCTTTAAGCAATTTTGAGCATGGCATGGTTGTTGGTGCCAGACAGGCCGGTCTGAGTATTTCAAAATTTGCTCAGTTACTGGGATTTTCACGCACAACCATTTCTAGGGTTTACAAAGAATGGTGTGAAGAGGGAAAAACATCCAGTATGCGGCAGTCCTGTGGGTGAAAATGCCTTGTTGATGCTAGAGGTCAGAGGAGAATAGGCAGACTGATTCAAGCTGATAGAAGAGCAACTTTGACTGAAATAACCACTCGTTACAACCGAGGTATGCAGCAAAGCATTTGTGAAGCCACAACACGCACAACCTTGAGGCGGATGGGCTACAACAGCAGAAGACCCCACCGGGTACCACTCATCTCCACTACAAATAGGAAAAAGAGGCTACAATTTGCACAAACTCACCAAAATTGGACAGTTGAAGACTGGAAAAATGTTGCCTGGTCTGATGAGTCTCGATTTCTGTTGAGACATTCAGATGGTAGAGTCAGAATTTGGCGTAAACAGAATGAGAACATGGATCCATCATGCCTTGTTACCACTGTGCAGGCTGGTGGTGATGGTGTAATGGTGTGGGGGATGTTTTCTTGGCACACTTTAGGCCCCTTAGTGCCAATTGGGCATGGTTTAAATGCCACAGCCTACCTGAGCATTGTTTCTGACCATGTCCATCCCTTTATGACCACCATGTACCCATCCTCTGATGGCTACTTCCAGCAGGATAATGCACCATGTCACAAAGCTCCAATCATTTCAAATTGGTTTCTTGAACATGACAATGAGTTCACTGTACTAAAATGACCCCCACAGTCACCAGATCTCAACCCAATAGAGCATCTTTTGAACAGGAGCTTCGTGCCCTGGATGTGCATCCCACAAATCTCCATCAACTGCAAGATGCTATCCTATCAATATGGGCCAACATTTCTAAAGAATGCTTTCAGCACCTTGTTGAATCAATGCCACGTAGAATTAAGGCAGTTCTGAAGGCGAAAGGGGTCAAACACAGTATTAGTATGGTGTTCCTAATAATCCTTTAGGTGAGTGTATGTCCATTGTCACTCGCATATCCTCAGCCTCTGCATTATGGATGTCTGTCGCACAAAACAGCGGTGAGACATATGCTGGGCAATGTTCAATCTCTCTATAACTTCATCGAGGGGTCAGCAAAATGACATGCTGTGTTTGAGTCTTTGCAAGAATGGAGCAATGACTTTTCAGGTAAATCTACCACACTGAAATCTCTAAGGGACACAAGATGAAGCTGCCGCGCAGAGGCTCTCAAGGCCATAATTGACAACTTTGAGGCTATTGTTGACACTCTCAGTGAAATTTCTGGGTTTCAGGGGACAGGCAAGTAGTCTGCTGACATCAGTGACCCATTTTCACTTATTGTTCTCTTGCATTTTAATGCAACGAGTTCTATTGCTCCAAAGCGCTACAGACATCCACCTTATTACATTATGCCAATATAAAAAGCCTAGCGTCTTCCACAATCTCTGCTCTTCTAGCAATGAGAACTTTCAGAAACTATGGGAGTTCACTCGAGTTGTGCGATAAGAACAACTATCGCGGCCTGCAACGTCCATGGAGGAACCCAAGCAACGTGCCTGGACCGAATTCAGCCTCAACTCAGGACTTTTACAAGGATTTGCATTTTCGTTGTACTAAACAACACTATTAATGAGATCCGTGAAAGATTTCAGGAAAATGACATTAACACTGTAATTGCACTTAACCACATTCTCAGCTCTAATAGGCCTACGGACACTGAAGAGGACCTGACATTTACAGTATTTGTTGTCACAATGGATTTCCAGAAGATGAGACGAATGCAGAATTGTCACTGCGCTGACTGAAAACATACATGAGAAACAAACTAAAAAAATAAAATAATTACTAAATTATTAATAATTTAAGGTAAGAAGGTAAATAACCAAGTAACAAGCAAAATTAAACTAGTTTGCTTAATTCCTGCGAATACTTTTCTGATGCAGCTTCGTGTGATCTCTCTCTCTCTTCTGGACTGCGAAGAGCAAAAATGTATCACAGACAAATGGTTTGATATTATCTCAAATAGAAATGGCTGGCAAGATAGAATGTGCGAGATAACATCTATATATCAATAATAAATAGTAACACAAGTGTATTTTTCTTCATTTCTCCAGTATCGACAGCAGAACGAATAACGCTCTGGAGCTTATCGATACTATGATCTTTCATAATTTACCACCAGGACTCATTTAATACCGGGTTTCAGAACCCAACCCTACAGCCACGGGTCTTGCTGTCAACAGGCTGCACTCCAGACTAACCCACTATCACATAGTTTAAAGGGGTGGTTGCATGCGATTTCACTTTTTTAACTTTAGTTAGTGTGTAATGTTGCTGCTTGAGCATAAACAGTATCTGCAAAATTACAGCGCTGAAAGTTCAATGGAAACGGAGATATTGTCTTTTAAAGTTATGGCAGTTTACTGCCTACAAAAACGTCCGGTTTGGACTACAACAAGCTTCTTCCCGGGTTGGTGACATCATAAACCCTTGCTATTAACATAAACACTGCCCCCACGAACACGCAACAAAGTGGGCGAGGCCACGTCGCAGTCATTACGAACGAGAGAGAGCTGTTGCAGAACTACAAACTACATTTGGCCGTCTAACCAATCTAAGACCATTGCGTTTTTCGGAGGGATTGTTTTTCAGGGGTTGGGCTTGACCCCTTAGTTAGGAACTCTTAATGCTACAGCATACCAAGACATTTTGGACAATTTCATGCTTCCAACTTTGTGGGAACAATTTGGGGATCAAATGATTGAGTTCAGCTTTGAGAATGAAACCAACCTGTGTGTTCCTCAGTTTCTTCATGTTTCACTCTCAATGTTTCTTCAATCTTCACGTCTTCACTCTCCTCTTTCTCTGTTTGTTCCTCAGTTTCTTCATGTTTCACTCTCAATGTTTCTTCAATCTTCACTCTCCTCTTTAATAAACACCATCTTTATAATATTGTTTCACATGGATCTGTCTCTTCACCTGGAGTTTTTCTGTGTGTTTGTCCTGTTTAAGATGAGAATAATTCATTAATAATTATCAGAAAGAAAAGAAAATCCAAACTAAATCTCTTAGTGTGTCTCAATCAGCTCTAGTTCAGTCACTGGTAAGAGAGTCAGAGAGAGTTTTTTTATTTAACTTTTAAAATTACAGAATTTAACAGCAAGGTCTTGACACATTTTCACCATTTGTACGTATAAATTAAAAACAGCACAATAGAATTATTTTTTTTTATTTAAAATGAAAGTGAATCACTTAGCATTCCAGACATCTCATATCTAATGTGTTTCTCAGGATATATTCTGTGAACAATGTTAAACGACTCTTCTTTGGTTTTATTTGTTACACAATACCCACAGAAATCCCCAAAAATATTTCCACTCAAATGAGGGAAACATATGAACCCAAACTACTGTAGATGGAGGAGAAGAGATTTAATTTTAAAAAGAGATTGAATCGATTGGTCACTGCCTTCATCATTACTTACATCAAGTTTATCTAAAAACAAATGTTTGGAGACTTACATTTTTTTATTAAATATAATGGCTCTGTTGAATATTTTCCCCAACCATTTATTTAAACAACTTGGTGGTATCAAAAAAAATTACTATATCAATATAATCATATAATCGCTTTGAATCACTGAATCATTTGTTGTGCATCGGAACATCGGAAGTCTGACAAGATTTGGGAAAGATTGCAGACTTTTAACTAATGTCCCACATTCACGCTTTACTCAAAAGACTACAATCTTTCAAGAATCTTTCCCAAATCTTATCAAAGTCTTCTGGTGTAAGGGTGGCTTTAGTTGACATTAAGTCAATGTAAGTTAATGTTAACTTCACATTTTTGCTGCACAGGTGCCATAGCTCTGGACATGGATGAAGAGGTCACATCAATCTGTAAATCCCAGCCTTTCTCTCTTTTATGTGATGAGTCCAACAACAGAAACACTGATAAGCAATTTGTCATACTTGCAAGGGTATACAATGAGGCAAACCTGGAAGTAGCTACAAAGTTTCTAGACATGCCCACATGCAATGTGGGCAATGCAGAAAACTTGTTCAACAAGCTGGACATAACACTAAGGTCAGTCTCTCTCTCTCTCTCTCTCACACACACACACACACACACACACACTCTCTCTCTACCTCTCTCTCACACACACACACACACACACACACACACACACACACACACACACACACACACACACACACACACACACACACACACACACACACACACACACACACACACACAAACACTCACACACTGTCTCTTTCTCTCTCTCACACACTCACTGTCTTTCTCACACACACACTGTCTCTGTCTCTCCCACACACACACACTCTGTTTCTCCCTCACACTCTCAGAGTTTACATACAGTATTTATCAAAGACATTGTGGCTCCATTTTCCTTTTCTTTCCTGATTTTAGGAATCGTGGCATTCCCTGGAAAAATCTGATTGCGTTCAATTCCGATAACGCAAGTGTCATGAAAGGCAGGCACAACTCAGTAATAAGTAGGGTTAAAACAAACCAGCCTAATGTGCAAGATCTCGGCTGCATCTGCCACCTAGTCCAGCTTGCCACTGGTTGTGGCATGAAGGCTACAAAGCTGCCTGTGGAAGACATACTGGTGGGCATTTACACCCACTTTGACAAAAGGTAAAACTCTTTTCTCTCACTCACCTGTATAACTGTTATCGTGTTAACTGACACTTACAGAACTGATATGTGTTTGTTTTCAGTGCAAAGAGATGTGAACTCTACAAGGATTTTGTAGAGTTCACAGATTCTGACAGCCTGAAACTGCTTAGATATTGCAGCACCAGATGGCTCAGTCTGCTGAGCTGTATAGAGAGGGTTCTCAACCAGTGGGCTGCTCTTCAGGTAGGGTTTGTTATAGTATATGTATGCCAATCCTAAAAAAAAAAAAAATCACATAACTCTTGTGTGATGATGATGATAATGATAAACTAGGTATAAAAATAAAATGCACTTTTAAATTTCCTTTTGTGTTCAGTTTTTTTTATATATATAATATGCAAACCTAAAATTATATTGTATAATGGTATTTTCTTTTTCACCATATATTCCTATCTATAGGCATATTTTAACAGTCACGAGGGGGTGGAGACAAACACCAAAATTAGGGATCTGTCAAAACATCTCAACGATCCACTGATTAAGGCGTACTTCAAGTTCCTCAGTGTTGCCCTTAAGCCTCTATCAGACTTTAATATTGCCTTTCAGGTTGGTATAGTCATCATATCCTAGTTGTCACAATAATAAATTGATAACCACAGATTATAATCCTCATAATTTCACTATTATTTACTATCTACAGTGTATCTACAGATACACAAGCTGGACAAAGAGATGACCAGGCTTATCAAGCGGATGCTGGGGTGCCTTGTTCCAGCAAAGGTGATTATGGATGTCCCTCTCAAAGAAGTGAACTTTGGAGAGGGACATCAATTGGCAGACGAGGACCTCTTCATTGGTGGGGACACAAAGGCATTCATTAGAACTGCAGAGTTCCCTGTTCCAACTAAGAACAAATTCTTTCAGTAAGTGATTTAATTTGCACAATATAATTATAATGTTCATCTTCTGTTCTAACCCACATTGAAATGTCTAACACAAATCCATGTTTTTTTTATCCATTTCATGTAGAACTGTGAGAGCTTTCTACGAAGCAGTTTTACGCAAGATGTTTGCCTGCTTTCCAATTGATTCCCAGCTACTGAAGGACTTGAGAATACTAGACCCTGGATCTCGAATGGAGATAAGTCCAGACACTGGTAGGGATAACATTTATTTTGTATGGTACATCTGTGATGAGTGAAGGAAGGGCAATTTCTGAATGTTTTTAACTAAGAAATCAGAGATAGTAAGCTGGCAGGATCTACCTTGAGGGTTATGATAAATTAATTTGTTTTCTTTCTCAGTGTCGAGGCTAGGTGCCCTGTTCCCACAGTTTCTCATGAATGAGGATAGGCTCAGAGAGGAGCTAATTGATTTCCAAGTCACTGATAGCAAAGATCTCCCACAAGAACCAAGAATAGACAGATTCTGGGGCCTTGTAGGAAAGAATGACAGCTTCAGTGAGTTGGCGAGACTTGCAAAGATACTGTTATGTATACCACACAGTAACGCAAGCTCAGAAAGGGCGTTTAGCATGGTGAGCAAGATTGTTACATCCAACCGAATGGCACTGGATTCCAGCACTGTGTGTGCATTGCTATCTTGTAAAATAAATCACACTGGTCAGGTTCACCTATACACTCCCTCACAGAAAGTGTTACGAAATGCAAAATCAGCCACATACAATACAGTATACAATAGGGCTCATGCTTCACACCAGGAAGGGTGACCAGATTGGCTTTACTGTCTCTATCCATTTGTTCAACTGCCTCTTACACACATTCTTTCTGTCTCTCTCTTTCTCTCTGTTTCTTTCTCACTCTATCCCCCAAAATTAAGCTAAAACATGTTGTAGCAAATTAAAATGTATAAGTAATGTTTACTTTGTTTATAAATAAAGCACTTTAAACACATCCATTGGTCTGTCACTCTTTAATATATATTGTGTAGTTATAAACTCTTTAGACTGTTAATGATAAGTGCTTTTTTTTTAAGTTTGTGGGTAAGAATCGTGTAAAAAAAAAAAATCCCTTATTTTGGGGAAGGATTCCGGGAAATCTCCCTTATTTTCAATGTTCAATGTTGACAGCTATGCTCCAGAGACTGAACTCATGTTTGAACTGATTCATGATAAAGAGAGAAATGAGCCGCTCCTTCTGTTACTCATGAGTTTATTCTGTTACTTTACTCACACAACACTGATAAATGTTAGATAAATCACTGAATCATTTGTTGTGAATCAATCGGTTCAATTGACTCGGAGAGTCTAAAGCTCCGGTTCTCTCTCCAGAGACTGAACTCATGTTTGAACTGATTCATGATAAAGAGAGAAATGAGCCGCTCCTTCTGTTACTCATGAGTTTATTCTGTTACTTTACTCACACAACGCTGATAAATGATAGATAAATCACTGAATCATTTGTTGTGAATCAATCGGTTCAATTGACTCGGAGAGTCTAAAGCTCCGGTTCTCTCTCCAGAGACTGAACTCATGTTTGAACTGATTCATGATAAAGAGAGAAATGAGCCGCTCCTTCTGTTACTCATGAGTTTATTCTGTTACTTTACTCACACAACGCTGATAAATGATAGATAAATCACTGAATCATTTGTTGTGAATCAATCGGTTCAATTGACTCGGAGAGTCTAAAGCTCCGGTTCTCTCTCCAGAGACTGAACTCATGTTTGAACTGATTCATGATAAAGAGAGAAATGAGCTGCTCCTTCTGTTACTCATGAGTTTATTCTGTTACTTTACTCACACAACACTGATAAATGTTAGATAAATCACTGAATCATGTGTTGTGAATCAATCGGTTCAATTGACTCGGAGAGTCTAAAGCTCCGGTTCTCTCTCCAGAGACTGAACTCATGTTTGAACTGATTCACGATAAAGAGAGAAATGAGCCGCTTCTTCTGTTACTCATGAGTTTATTCTGTTACTTTACTCACACAACGCTGATAAATGTTAGATAAATCACTGAATCATTTGTTGTGAATCAATCGGTTCAATTGACTCGGAGAGTCTAAAGCTCCGGTTCTCTCTCCAGAGACTGAACTCATGTTTGAACTGATTCATGATAAAGAGAGAAATGAGCCGCTCCTTCTGTTACTCATGAGTTTATTCTGTTACTTTACTCACACAATGCTGATAAATGTAGATAAATCACTGAATCATTTGTTGTGAATCAATCGGTTCAATTGACTCGGAGAGTCTAAAGCTCCGGTTCTCTCTCCAGAGACTGAACTCATGTTTGAACTGATTCATGATAAAGAGAGAAATGAGCCGCTCCTTCTGTTACTCATGAGTTTATTCTGTTACTTGACTCACACAACACTGATAAATGTTAGATAAATCACTGAATCATTTGTTGTGAATCAATCGGTTCAATTGACTCGGAGAGTCTAAAGCTCCGGTTCTCTCTCCAGAGACTGAACTCATGTTTGAACTGATTCATGATAAAGAGAGAAATGAGCCGCTCCTTCAGTTACTCATGAGTTTATTCTGTTACTTTACTCACACAACTTCAATAGATAAAGCAATGCTGTGATACATTTAATAATACATCATTCATTATGCTTCTCTTTAAACGGTTTTATTGCATGAAACGCTTAAAACACAAACCTACCTTCAGAGTCACAACAGATGCAGGAGCGCGACGCAGACTTATGACGTCATACATTAAACCAAAATAAAAGTCCCGTTCACTGCTGAGTCTAATATCATGCATAGGCATTAAAAACGTGTGCAAAGAAATTTACAAGAAAAAATACATTAACAAAATACAAGAAAATCATACAAAATTCAGAGGTGAATGTAATGGTGAAATACATTTAATAACAAAATGGTAAGTTAATTACCTGCTGAAAAAAACAATAGAAACCATCACAGAATTTGTAATGGTTTTAATGGTTATATAGGGAACTATTGGTTTTAACGGAAATTGTAATGGTCCTAGTGGGTCTCTATTGGTAATTTGCTTTCTTCTATTGGTGGCATGTGTTGTCTATTGGATACCATTAAGGACCAATAGAACATTTTGGCAAGATTTAGGTTACATGTTGGTATCGACTGGGCACCAGTATAAACCATTAGGACTCCAATAAATGGGTCATTCCACGAAATCGGTGCCTTTTCAACTTTAAAAATTTGAAAAATATAATCGTTTCAAACTAATTTTTTTTAATACACATCAAATTAAGACATCTTAAAATGACAAGAAATTGTGTTGGGCCATCTCAAGCTATGCCATTTGTTATTTTATGACTGTTTGTTTATTTCATGGTTTGATATTTCCCTCAGTCCTGTTACCGGCTAAAGTGTTACTATATATAATACTTCCAATAACAAATATGCAACAGTTTGCACATATAAATAGTATTTTGGTCCCTCTTTTCATTCAGATTACATAATATTAAAAAAAAAAATCCTGTTTTATATCATAATTGCCATTCAGATTACTGAAAATGTCCTATTTCAGGGATGACATCACATTACAATTAAGAAATATGTATACTTTGACTAGACATTTATTTTAAAAAGGGTCTTGTCCAAAATACAATATAGTGCAGGTTACTATGGTGAGATCTGTTTTACTGTCAAATGTCATTTTTCTTTTAAAATATCAAATGAATGACAGTAACAGGACTGAGCTCTCAATAACCGAGAGGGTCTTTAGTCACCTATTGTTTGTCATTGCAGTTAATTGCATGTATTATGGACAATAGTTATGAACTTATTTACTTCCATTTACGTTACCTATGAAGTTACCTATGGAACATTAGGCCATGACAATCTGCTTCCATATGGGAGGTAATCTAGAATTGTATAGAAAAAAAAACAATCATAGAAGAAAACATCTTTATTAAAACAAATCATCTTTGGACATATAAAAACCAACTGGCAAAACTGTAAAGTACTTTTAAAAACTGATTATTTCTGGTAAGTATGAGATTTTGAATCATCTGGTAAGAACAGCCATACAAACGTCACATTACATGTTGAAGTTAAAAATCTCAACAAAGGAAAGGAATTTCATCAAAGGAAATTAGATGTAAAAACTTTCAACTCAATCATGCACTTAGTAGTGTTTAACATGTAAAAACTCAATTTTATGTATATTGTGACAGTTAAAGAAACAGCTGCCACAAAAAAAAAGTGCAAACAGTACCACAGAAAAACTGGAATTGGAAATGGAATGGAAGTGGTGACAGAGGAACATTTGGCGGAAGGTAAATAATTTGATCTAATGCAATTTCATTCAACAGAGAAACCTCTATGATCGAGATAATGACAGAGCTACTTCTCATTTTACTTTGTAAGCTCAAACCATACATCTCTCTGTATCTCCACATGGCGGGCAGTGACTGGCAAAGGAGCAGGGATGAGACGAAGCACATCATCAAATAGATACCAAAGTACATCATCTCGAATAGGCCAAGAGAATCTGTTTGGACCTCTGCTGTGCATGCATTTCACCTGGACGTAAGAATCATCTGTTGCCATCACAGTCCCGGGGTAAAGGTCATCTCCATATTTAACAACACACCACTTTCCAATGACTTCGGAATTGGTCCAGTCAACTGTGTTGTCTTGTATTGGAGTTTGGTTGTCACGCAGGAAACTGAAGGCCTGAGATCCAGGGCACTGGCACTGAAGTCTCTTCATAGCTACGCATGTACAACTTACATCACGGCAGATAAGGCTACCTCTTTCTAAGGTCACAACTTGATGAAGGCGCATAGTTGAGGGAACTGTTGGGATGTTCTGAGGCATAGCCTGCACTGCCTGTTCTATATCGTCCTCATCCACATAGAACAGCTTGATGGTGGTGTGTGCTCTGATCAGCGCTGAGTACAGAGACCTTGCATCAGTGATGTCATGGCCTTTGCTGACAAGGCCATCAGCTTGTCTCTTCAGTGCACCTCCTACTCCATCAGGAGCCCCCTTCCCATGACTGGCCTCAAAATAGTTCCATGTGCCTTGTGTGAAGCCCCATTTGTGTAATTCGGTGCAGAAGAGGAAAAAGTTGCAGCGCTGCCGGTATTGTGAGCAGGGTCCATCACTCAGAAAATGTAGCACCTTCACAGTAGGATGCTCCTGCTTGACGTATGTCAGCACTGGCCTAAGATGCTCCCATATTGCAGCCGGGCCTTTTTGCCTTGAGGAAGTCACCGTACAGAAACAGGTGGGTGTGGCATTTGGGGCCGTGTATAACACAACTGTATGCAAGATGGCCTGTTGGTGTGACCCCCCAAATTGCGCAGCCTGGATCTCGGAGGACCACTTACATGCATAGTTCTCTGAAAAATCAATATGAATGATACATTCATTATCAGAGAGCTCTGCCTTCAGGGCTCTGACGAAGGCAAATTGCTTGCTGATATTGAAGTTATGCCGTTTGAACTTTACAAGCTGGTCATTAAATTTTTCAACAAGGTCATCCAGAGTGCTCTCCATTACCTTTTTTACAGTGATTTTGAATGCTACACTTTCACCTCCTTCAGACCTCTGTCGCTCCTCCATTCCCCACTGAACGTAGGAGACCATGGTTTCTGGTGTGTAAGGGGCCTTCAATTGGAAAGTTGGTGAGTTTGCATGTCTCACACTCACCATACATGCACTCTTTTCTTTGTGAGTCACACACGATTTCTTTCACTAGCTCTTCGAGGTTGCAGTGCGAGACAAGCTTGTGTTGGTGGAGCTTATTCACTATGAAGGTAAGATTCTCGTGTGTCTTACACAGACACGTCTCCCTATCTGCCAGACTTGGACTGACCACCCAAAAAGGTTGCAGGTGACAAAACAAAGAATACGAAATTATTCTCTCGGGGTATTCGGCCAAGAATTTCCTGTGAGCATTCCGCATTGTGTCAAGGAGGAATCGTTTTTGCTTTTTCAATTTACTTCCAGTTGTCAATCGGCTCACATCATCACGTTCAAAATATTGTCTCACGCAGGTCTTAACTGTCTCTCCAATTCGTGCGTTTCCTTTACGTTGAAATGCCAGGGGTTCTTTGTTAGACATTCTCCACCTTTTTTTGGAGAAACCCAATGCTGCCTCTGCGTACTTCCTCAGCCTGTACTTCCGGATAATTTTACCCCCGGCACATATTTTCGCAATCATCTGCCTTTCCTTTTCGCCAGTGGCATTTTGGTAGCGTGCTCTTAGGTCGTTGGTAAGGGCCGCATGGAAAAGGAGACGTTTCCTTACCACTGTAGGTGAACTTCGCAGCTCGAGGTTTATCTTTGACCTTGGGGACATTTGTTGTTTCTTCTGCCGTTGGCATCTTTTCTTAAATTTCTCCTTCTGTTTGCGTTCCTTTTTCAGCTCTTTTTCCAGCCGTAACAGCAGTGAAGTTATTTTTTTTTGTGTTGTTTTGACCGTTTCCTTCCCTCTCGATGTTGTCTGAAATGTAAACATAACACAAAATTACTCCAATATTGCTTGTCAGTCTCTTTAGGAATAAATCAGTTAGATTCCACTAGTATACATGTTTGTGGTGGTGTACTTGTTCCATGTCTATTCTTGAATGCACTTCCCTACTCCTCATTCCACTGCCTATATTTGCTTGTATGGTGCAACTCAATACTACCTTCTGCTTATATTGTGCAGACTTTACATATCTTTTTACTATTCTAACCTTGAAGGGCCTGGTTCTTGGCAATCTACTTCTTGGTGACCAGACTCGGGACTCTCTGGTGGTGTGGAAAGGATGTTGACTGCAACTGCAGTAGCCTTCTTTGCTGCACTGGTCTTTGCCTGGTCTGCTCTCCATCTCCTTCGCCTCACCACCTTTTCTACCTCATTGCATTCTTCTATGCTTTTTTTCTTTCCTTGTTCTCTGTCTCTCTTATACTTCTTTTTTTCCCATAGAAGGTACCGTTCCCTCCTCTCTGGATCCTGGTCTCTATGAGCGCGATAGCGCCGTTGCTTCTCCGCTGCAGTTAATGGCATTTTATTAACAACTGTAAAAGTGTATAGCAAATCAAAAGTGATGTTAATTATATGCAAATAAGACAGTAAAGTAAGGAGCATAAGAATACAAATAAAAAACAGATGCATAAACAAACAATGGTAACTAAGCATGTACTCGATGCTCATATGCTGCTGACTCATGTGTCGCTGGTTTTAGCTCAATAACATACAAAATAACCTTTATAAATCGTCCCCTTGGAATTATAAGGTTCTATCTGACGTTTTTGTCAAAATTGAGTTATTCACATATTCTTATTCTGTGACAACTTATTTACATTATGTGATGTTTTTTTTTAAGTTGTGTACATTTTGGGACTTTTTATTGAAAAAACAAAAAGGTTCTATCTACAAAGTCGAACTCTGACTTGGCTCTATAAGGTTCTATCTGCGTGAGCCAATCAGCACTTCGAATGCACAGACGAGGACCAATCAGGATCAACTTTATATGTCTTGTCGCCGGCTATTTCCTTGACAGGAAAGATCACAGACACACAGGCTGCGTCCGAAAACCTAGGCAGCTGACTCGTTGCCTCGCTGCCTTATCAGACAATGGCTTGTAAGGCAGCGTTTAAGCATGAAGGCACCTCACAAAACTAATTTCGGACAGACTTCTTAGGCAGGGTAACAGTTTAATGATCTACAGCAAAATAGAGAGAGCTTTGGTGAGAACTAAACACATATTTAATTACTACATTAGTAATTTCTCGCTAGAAATCACATCAGAAGTGGAAAATGTTGGTAAAAAACACGTACATTTACACACAAACCGACCAACAAACGCAACTTTCAGACACCATCTTTTTTTCCAGCTCAACTGTCACATAATGGGAAGCACAGGATTGTGGGATAGCAAAGGGAGCGAAGGATACAAATATGCTGCCTTCAGAAATCGATCAGATGAAGGTATCTCAGGAGACAGGAAGTGAAGCTAACATTAGATTCGGACGTGCCTTGGTGCCTTCCTGCCTTGAAATGTGTCCTCCGAAGGCAGCATTTTCCAGATTTTGTACGCAGCCACAATATCTGTGAGGATTATGGCAAGCAACGCAAAGTTTTTAAAGGTCCCATGGCATGGCATTTTTCTATTATTTTATAATGTTTCCTGAGGTGTACTTATATTGTTAGTATGATTTTAACATAAAAATGTCATAATTTAGAAATAAAAGGCATTTTTTCTATACTGTTATTACCCCTCTGGCTGAATGTTTCAAGGGGTGTGTCTGCTGTGAGACTTCATATTCATGCATGAGAGAGAGAGACTGACAGGGCACTGTGAACCAAGGAAAGCTGGAGGAAGTTTTATTGTACTGAGTTGTTGAGAGCGCTGTGCTGTTAGTGCAAGCTAATTTGTAGCTGAGAGTCCCAGTCACGTCGACTCTGTCTTCTTCCACCTTATTCTACGAACTTTGTAATACATGTAATGTACCATTACAGCTGTCGAGATGAACAAATCGCCAAAGTGTGGATTATAGCATTATTTAATGATCTATTCCTATCACATGAAAAGCTGCAGTGATGAGCATTGAGTAGACAGATAGTCTGTTGATCGCGTGAATGCTGTGATCTCGTCATTGCAACGCGTTTTCTCTCACAAAATGCTTTGACCACAACTAACAGCAAACACAACGTCGATATGAATACAGTAAGAGCTTTGTTGTGCAGCATAACAGCGTCATTCATCATAACGGCAGATTGGGCAAGTGTGCAGATACACTTGCGACGTGTGATTGACAGCTCCGGACATTATAAAGAGTGTTCTTTGATCGCTCTCTGTAGTTTAATCACTTAAATAACTGATTTGTTTCATGCTACTAACAGAAACGATCATTTTAGTCACTGGCTTGATTCACTGATGCATTACGCTTAGAGCATCAAGACGCCGATCATTAAACGATCTAGAAAGAAAGTCTGAGTGAACTTGAATGATTATCAGGCATTAATGAACACTGTTACTCACTGTTTGTCACGGTGCTGTTGAATCCATATCGTAAAGTCTGTTTGTAAAGCCTGTGCTGACATAAACTGAATCCATTTTCTCCACATTCTCTGGACGGGCAAAGCAGAGGAAGGGAAGGTAACCTTTCCTGGTATGACGTCATAACAGGAAAATTCAAGATCAGCTCATCTGAGTTCTCATTTTCTCAAAGGCAGAGAAAGACAGCCAGAACTCGGTTTACACCCATCAAAAATTCTAGCCACTTAGGGACCATATAAAGGCTAGGGAAATCATATTAATGTTAAAAAGCCTCATAAAATGACATTTTCATGCCATGGGACCTTTAAGAAACCTC
Organism: Romanogobio albipinnatus; assembly: GCA_023566225.1. Taxonomy (NCBI): domain Eukaryota; kingdom Metazoa; phylum Chordata; class Actinopteri; order Cypriniformes; family Gobionidae; genus Romanogobio; species Romanogobio albipinnatus. The sequence continues at coordinate 63,890,154 of CM042240.1, read as the reverse complement.
AAGATCGACAATTTTATTGACGATCTTGTCAAGGACAGCAGCCCGAATTCCAGGCAAGTTCAGTCTTTTTTTTTTTTTTTAGGTCTTACTGAGGAGATTGTTTTCATAGTTAGACACCACACTAGCCAGCCTGATATTAAGAGGCAAGCACTAAGAAAATACAGAAAAAACAAATGAACCTATACTACTCAAAATAGTGTGGTTACAGTAAGTTATGATCGTTATGTGAAAATTTGAACATGTGAAAGATCGTTAAAGCAGTTACCTCAGTATTAAAATTATTTCAGAATGATTGTAGCCTGTAGCTACTCAATGGTATACCATATATTTTTTTTTTTGTCTATTTTTGTAATGAACCTGACATATCCAGGAGGGGGAAAAGTAATGCTAAAAACAACAGCAGGAGAACGAGAAAGAGTCACAGAGAGTATTATAGTTCTGTGTTTTAAAAAATGAGTCTGACATTTTTTGTGATTATATATAGTCAGTGAATAATTTTTCAATGATTATTAAACTTTATGAATTAATTTGCTGAAATATTGTCTGTTTTCTTGCAGTTTTTAAAGTCTTAAAATGTAATAGTCAACAGTTTAATTGATGGGGTCTTAATTACAACAATAAACGTTAGCATGTTATTTCAGCCATACTGATGTCTAGATTTCTATATTTCGACGTTTAATTATTTGAAATGTCCTAAATACATGGAAGTACTAAAAATATGAAATAAATGTCATAGAAATGAAACATTTTTACTTTCTAACACATGTTGAAACATTGTTACAACATTAATTTTATATTTAATGTTCAAATAATGTTTTGGCAGATAGAACCTTATAATTCTAAGCAAAAAGTGTTTTTTTAGAATTAGAAGGTTCTATCTGCATTTGACACATTCCAAAAATCCCCATTTACAATTTTGAGAGGATTTTGATATTGTATATTTAGAATACATTTAGGGTCCCTGTTATTTTCATGTTTGTAAGAAACTTGTTCCCCATATAAATTTTCCTATATGTAATGCAAAAACTTTGAAGCTCAATATCTCAAAACTGCTCAGAACGCAGATAGAACCTTATAATTCCAAGGGGACGAAATGTCTATGTCCCTGAGTTGTGGTCCTAATCCTTAAGTTGCATTTGAATGTTTTCCCCTGCAAATAACAAATACACCATCTATGCCTTAGTTATGCAGCTGACCTAGAATCTATGCTCCCTATTGCTCTGGGAAAGTAACAGGACTGATGGTAACAGGACTGATGATTTGATGCTAATATGCTAATTTCTAGCTAACAGGTCATGGTCAGAAAAGCACATGGTATGTAATCTGAAAGGTTATTACTTCTATTTATTGATAATATCAGGATTAATAAATAATTGTTTATATGTACACTTAAAAAATGGTAACAGGACTGATGTTTTATGCCGACCCCTCTCTAACAACCCTGATAAAACATGAAAAATAGTCAATTTAAGAAGAGAGAAACTTACCCTTGCTTATACTGTGGAATCCTCTTCTTCTAAATGATGTCACTTCCTTGAAATGATGTCACTTCTGGTTTGTACCATTATTTTATAGGGTGTTTTTGGGGATAGTAACAGGACTGATATGAAATTAGGGGACAATGATAAAATGACTTTTATTTCTAAGAAAACATTTATTTATGTAAAAACCATTGCTTAACAATGAGATTACACTTGAGACAATATAAAACTGTGAAAAATTTATAATTTTACCAACATTTTACAAATGAGAAGTCCTGTTGAAAAAGAACAACCCTAGCAAGGGACAGGCCAAAATCCTTACCTATGGCATATAATATGTGATTTCAATTATTTAAAATGATATTTTATTGGCTTTTACTTGGTCTTATATTGATGCATATGATCTATAGTAGTAATAAGTTTTTTAAATGACAAATTTATTTGTTGTTAAAGCAACTTTAGAACTGATTATTTGTTAGGGACGCAAAAGGCACCGATTTCACGGAATCACCCAAACAACAAAAACAAGCGCTGACATTTTTCATTCACCTGACTCTTTTCGACATGTTCCCTGTTGTGATTTGATGTTGTTGCACGAAATGCGTCATCAGGTTCTGCGCTCCTACTGATTCTTGATTTGACGGTCGTCCTAGGAGAAGTCACACTGCAGGATTGCGCCTCAAATCTTCTGACACTGCCAGAATTTTGTCCGAGGTAAAATTTGATCGCAACGGTCATTAATCGGTTGTCTGTGCACATGTCAAACTAAGGATCAAAGACTTCAGATTTTAGCCTAGGATCAGAGAAATCTTTTAGGATTTCAAAATTTGTCTCAGACGGCCAAATTGTGGCCAAAATCACACAGTGTGCACCCGGCTTTAGAGGCTGTGCAGCTGAAGCTTGACCTAACAAAATTAAAGGGGTGGTAAAACACATTCTTTCGAAGGCTTGATTGTGTTTGTGGGGTGCACTGTAACGTGTTCATGCTTCGTTTTTAAAAAATTGCATTATTTATCATATATTTTACTTTTATTCTACACTACTCTGTCCCTCTTTGTAAAAACGGTCTGATGGTTTCCGGGTTGTATGAAGCCAGTCCCTCAAAAATACGCAATGGGCTCAGATTGGTTAGCTGGCCCAGTGTGTTGTGATTCGCTAACCGCCTAGTGCACGTTTGTCGGAAACGTCACGCCCCTTACCTTTACCGGTAGCCTGTGCTTTGGGTAGTATTAGAAACAATGGCACCAATAAAACCAGAATCGGACCCAGACAATTTTAGTGAAGATGATCGAGCAGGCCCTGTTCAGTCCTCAAGAGTAAAGACTGCGGATCTATAGTGATCGCTACTGAATGGCACCGTTACTTTTATATTTTTAGAACGATTATAGCCAAATATCTGTCGCAAGAACTATTAACCCAAAACGAACACTAAACATCAGAAGCATGTTTAGTATGCCTGTAGTTAAACAATACATAAAAGCTCTAATCAAAGAATAATTTACACTAATGCCAAGTTCGCTGTTGAGATTTAAAAAAAAGTTTGTAACGTTAGGTGTTTGTCGGATAACGTTAACCCCTCTTTCTGTAGCTTACTGGGTATAGGATGTAACATACATGTTTCTGGTTTAATGTCTTTGTCTGTTGTTTTGTGCCATTGAACTGGGGTTAACTTGTTTTTTGTCTCTTTTAGATCTGATGGCACTAAAAGTGGAGAGCCAAGAACTAAATAAAATGGAAGAGAAAGATCCGTATGGGCAACATCATGATTTCATAGCTGGAGAAAAATCTTTTTGTTGCTCACAGACTGAAAATATTTCCTCACAAAAAAAGTCTGGAAAGAGTTTAATTGAAAAACAGCACCTTAAAGTCCCAATGAGACTTCACACTGGAGAGAAGCCTTACAGCTGCCCTCAGTGTGGAAAGAGCTTCACTCAAAAAGAGTCTCTTAAAGTCCACATGAGAATTCACACTGGAGAGAAGCCTTACACCTGCCAACAGTGTGGAAAGAGCTTCACTCATAAAGAGTCTCTTAAAGTCCACATGAGACTTCACACTGGGGAGAAGCCTTACACCTGCCAACAGTGTGGAAAGAGTTTCACTCATAAAGGAAACCTTGAGAAACACATGAGATTTCACACTGGAGAGAAGCCTCACACCTGCCAAGAGGTAATGACCCCTTCCTCTCAAAACATGACTCTGCACCAGTGCACAAAGCAAGATCCATAAAGACATGGAAGTGGAGGAACTTGACTGGCCTGCACCTCAACCCCGATAGAACACCTTTGGGATGAATTAGAGCAGAGACTGAGAGCCAGGCCTTCTCCTCCAACATCAGTGCCTGACCTCACAAATGTGCTTCTAGAAGAATGATAAAATAAAATAAAATCCCATAAACACACTCCTAAACCTTGTGAAAAGCCTTCCCAGAAGAGTTGAAGCTGTTATATCCGCAAAGGGCTGGCCAGGGTTAGTTCACCCAAAAATGAAATGTCATTTATTCCTCACCCTCATGCCGTTCCACACCCGTAAGACCTCCGTTCATCTTAGGAACACAAATGAAGATATTTTTGTTGAAATCTGAAGGCTCAGTGAGGCCTGCATAGGGAGCACAGAAATTTACACTCTCAAGATCCATTAATGTACTAAACACAATTTAAATCAGTTCATGTGAGTATCACTGCATGTATTTAAAACAAAATGAAATATAACATTCAACCTATAAATATGTGGTTCAGGCAATATGTGAATATGTACTCTGATTATCTTCACTGTAATAAAATGAAATATGACAAACACAACTCTCTTTTTGTTAAACGTCAGTTTTAATAATCAATAATGGCCATTATAAAAGTATAAGTAAAAGGTATAGGAAGCTCTCCAATAAGAAATAAAGCAAACCATTCAGTCAAAAGTACAAAGTCAGCACTTTAGTAGGCTATGGTGATTAAGTTAAATAAGGCATGTTTATTTATATATCACATTTCATACACAATGGCAAATCAAAATGCTTTATAGGATTGGGCGATATAACCAAAAAAACATATCTGTATTTTTTGGTTGAATGGTGATACACGGTATACATCCTGGTATTTCCTAAGTTTTCCTATTTGGATGCAAAAAAATCTGTATACATTTTTTTTCTAATATATTTTTTTTACATCCTGCCCAGTGATGTCCTAGAAACAATGTTGATATTGAAAGCTATAAACCAATATAGTGAATGTAATGTAGGATATACAGGTCCTTCTCCAAAAATTTGCATATTGTGATAAAGTTCATTATTTTCCATAATGTAATGATAAAAATTAAACTTTCATATATTTTAGATTCATTGCACACCAACTGAAATATTTCAGGTCTTTTATTGTTTTAATACTGATGATTTTGGCATACAGCTCATGAAAACCCCAAATTCTCAATAAATTAGCATATTTCATCCAACCAATAAAAGAAAAGTGTTTTTAATACAAAAAAAGTCAACCTTCAAATAATTATGTTCAGTTATGCACTCAATACTTGGTCGGGAATCCTTTTGCAGAAATGACTGCTTCAATGCGGCGTGGCATGGAGGCAATCAGCCTGTGGCACTGCTGAGGTGTTATGGAGGCCCAGGATGCTTCGATAGCGGCCTTAAGCTCATCCGGTCTTGCGCCTCTCAACTTTCTCTTCACAATATCCCACAGATTCTCTATGGGGTTCAGGTCAGGAGAGTTGGCAGGCCAATTGAGCACAGTAATACCATGGTCAGTAAACCATTTACCAGTGGTTTTGGCACTGTGAGCAGGTGCCAGGTCGTGCTGAAAAATGAAATCTTCATCTCCATAAAGCTTTTCAGCAGATGGAAGCATGAAGTGCTCCAAAATCTCCTGATAGCAAGCTGCATTGACCCTACCCTTGATAAAACACAGTGGACCAACACCAGCAGCTGACATGGCACCCCAGCCAACACTGACTGTGGGTACTTGACACTGGACTTCAGGCATTTTGGCATTTCCTTCTCCCCAGTCTTCCTCCAGACTCTGACACCTTGATTTCCGAATGACATGCAAAATTTGCTTTCATCCGAAAAAAGTACTGAGCAACAGTCCAATGCTGCTTCTCTGTAGCCCAGGTCAGGCGCTTCTGCCGCTGTTTCTGGTTCAAAAGTGGCTTGACCTGGGGAATGCGGCACCTGTAGCCCATTTCCTTCACACGCCTGTGCACGGTGGCTCTGGATGTTTCTACTCCAGACTCAGTCCACTGCTTCCGCAGGTCCCCCAAGGTCTGGAATCGGTCCTTCTCCACAATCTTCCTCAGGGTCCGGTCACCTCTCCTCGTTGTGCAGCGTTTTTTGCCACACTTTTTCCTTCCCACAGACTTCCCACTGAGGTGCCTTGATACAGCACTCTGGGAACAGCCTATTCGTTCAGAAATTTCTTTCTGTGTCTTACCCTCTTGCTTGAGGGTGTCAATGATGGCCTTCTGGACAGCAGTCAGGTCGGCAGTCTCACCCATGATTGCGGTTTTGAGTAATGAACCAGGCTGGGAGTTTTTAAAAGCCTCAGGAATCTTTTGCCGGTGTAATTAGTTGATTCAGATGATTAGGTTAATTGCTCGTTTAGAGAACCTTTTCATGATATGCTAATATTTTTTCAGGGTGCAGCCGTCAGAAAGAGCAGAACACAATTGGCGACTTGCATGATGACATACACCACAGAAATCATCAAAAGTTCACGAAAGTTTATAATTTTCTCGTGTTTAAAGCCTTGCAAAAAGCAGCGCGCACTAATCTCAGACAGAGCACAAATAGGCCACTGAATTGAGTCTTCTTTTATTTACTTTTTTAATTTATCTGTATTTAGGGTATGCGTGTGACGTCACCGTCAGCTAGAGTGACTGCAGTTATGAATTGTGATCTATTTTTTTACGATCTATGATCGTGATGAACTGTCCAATTTACTACACTAGTGCCGACTATCAGCGGGAACACATCCAATCAGTTCCACCCCGATAGAATATTCTGAGAGTCAGAAGATGAAGGTTGTGTTTTCAGCAAATCTCAGCACTTTTCATATTCTTTATCCTGTATTATATTATAATTATATAAGAATATATTAAGAATAATATAATCATATAATTAATATCATACAAAATTAATAAAGTGGAGTGGGTGGCAAATAAAGGGTGAATTTTTTTGTTTCTAAAATATTATATCGTTTTATAGGAGAAATTTCATAGACTTGTCAAATTCATTTTTCAGAAGTTAGTAGGTACCGTTGTGGGTATTCTTGGCAGAGTCTTTTATGTAGTTCATATCGACCGAAATTAAAAAATATATTGTGATTTAAATTTGGATCATATCGTCCAGCCCTAATGCTGGCAAATGACCATGGTATAAGCAGGATAATCAATGGCTAGGTGTGCATTAAATGATTTTACTGTGCAACGTGTAAGCAAATAATCGCCCAATGCAAAGCTGGGCATCGAATCTTTATTATTGATTAACCCTTACATAATGATAGCTACACCCCTGGTTTACTCAAACTGATTTGCTGAAATCAAAATGTGGATGGTGATAGTGAGCACTAGCCAATGACATTGCGGATTGCAAATTAGTTCCTCCCACTGCTGAAGGGAATGGTATTTTGCTTCTGCTTGTTCTTAAAGGCTAAATAATTCCAAACAAACACATTTTTAGAGGAAAAAGACAGAAAAAAAGTTGTTTTATGTTCCACTCTGATTTTGACACTTGCTTCATCATTTTTGCATGAATTCATTTTTACAGATGAACATTTTAGCCTTGAGGGGAGGCACGACAGTAAAAGAAAGAGTTTGGCGGATCCTCAGTTTCCTACTTACAAACGACATGGACCGTGAGATGAATTGGAGGGGGATTAAAGGCTGCATTCAAGGACTCCTCTTTAAAAAATGTAATTAATGGTAAGGCTTTCTGAAAATAACTACTGTACTATAACCATTATTTATTCACGTTTGTCTTAAAAATGTAATATTTATAAGTAACAATAACACTATAATAATTCAATAATATTACTCTTGGTCATATACTAAATCTTTAGTAAATCAGTAGAAAATACATAGCAAACTCCCCAGACCAATGTTCAATCTTAAAACATCAATGCTTGTTTTAAATCGTTAAATAACAAAACAAAAAGGCCCCAGGTTTTCATTTTTTGCGATCTCACAAGTTTCCAGTCTGATAAAAATTCCCTTTGTTGGTGAAACTTCTTTCAAACTTAATTTTACATTGAGTCTAATTCTGACTTCTTTACTCCTCTCGAGTCACTGAACATTAATTAGGAATTCAGCTCTCTATGGTGATTTAGCACCGTAACAATAATCTGCAGATTACAGATTTCCATTACCCTTCAAATTGTGCAAATTGAAAATACTTCCAATGGAATCACGTCAATTTCGCAAAAACTCCCATATAATAGCAAAAAGTTTTTGCGCTCGCATGAGGTGGTTTTTCAGGCAATTCGTAAAAAGGAAATTTTGGCATTTACAGGTGACCTGACACATTGCTGCCACATAGGGCCTACACATTTTTCCCCCCACTCAAGTATGTCGTAATAATGAGATCTTATGTCGTTAAAACAACATATATTTTTTCCAAATAAGGACAGTGGCATAACTTTAACCTAGTAATGACGGACCCCGGTGCAGCCACACATATCCTAACTATCTATAGGCCTCTTGTAACTAAGACATATATTCAAGAAATGTATTAAAACAGAAAGACGCTGTAGTTTCAGCCTTGCTCAAAGGCAGAGGAAACAGCCCAGTTACACACATCAATCCATTCCCGACGATCTTGGTTTGATTCTTATTTATTAAATATACAAGCAAATAGTTGATCAAACATTGATCAAAATTAAAATACAATTTATACAAAACAAAATTAATTTTAAAGAAAGACTTTCTAGAAAACAAAATTAAATGAAGTGGACAAAATCATGTCTGACCCCCCTCCATGTCTCCAGACATACGGACATCTGATTATGTAGCCTTACTCATGCTGCTCACTTTTCATGATCAACATATGAAATTAAAAAAATAATATTTAAACATAGCCTAACTATGAAACTAAAGGCTATGTTTTCTTTAACCCTCTATCTGTTGGTGCCTTCTGATGGATTTTTCCCTTTTTGACAGCGGAAACAACAGCGGATAAGTGCAAGACATAATTATACACTATAAACTTTCTATGTTTATTTGTGTACACTCACAATAACAACAAAGGCCGTGGGTTCAGGGAACAGATTATTTTGCATGCACTCCACTCCAAACGCTGTCTTCATTTCTAAAATATATTTTGTTCATTAAACACAAAGTTTTTCATTTCAAAAGCATTTCTAAATTCAGTTTTCAAGCCAAAATAACGAAGTGGTAAAAAAAGCTTGAATTAACACCATGCAAACCATTTCACTCTTCTCTGTATGTGGCAATGCGTCACACCTGGCGTACGTAAAAGTTGATCATTCTTTACAGATGGTGCTGTATGTTTGGACAGAAGACGAGACAGAGTTCTTTATTAAACTAATACAAAACAATAGAATAGAAAATGCCACAATTTATCAAGACCTGGAAGCAGATAAGAGAGAGAAACACCCAGAAACACCTCACGTGTGTCGCTCAAGTATAAGGTGTTTTCCTTGCCATTAGTGCTTGGATAACACACACGTCTCCTTCCATTAAAAATAATAGCGTGCAGTGGCTGGGATATACATAAACCTGGGAGGTGGTGGTCCAGTGGGTTAAACCACTGAACTGATATGCAGAAGGTTTCTAGTTCGATCCCAGTGGTCACCACCAGTGTGTCCTTGAGCAAGGCACTTTACTCCACGTTGCTCCAGGGGGATTGTCCCTATAATAAGGGCACTGTAAGTCGCTTTGGATAAAAGCGTCTGCCAAATGCATAAATGTTACAAAATACGCGGCATCATTTTTGGAATGATTTATCACAAAAGGAAAAAAATTGTTTGTTGCATAACATCAACAAACGCCGTTAATGGAAACGCCGTCATTTTGCAATATTTTTTTATCGACTTTTATATCGCGAAGGTTTTGCACAAATCTGTAATGGAAACGCAGCTTCAGACATGAGACGTTTCCTGTCTGTGAAATTAATTCCACACTGATGACATATAAAAAATGTTTTTCTCATGCGTGAATACTCATGTGGAACTCAAGGGCTATTTTATACCTAAAACGTTTCCCACAGTCCCCACATGTGTACGGCTTCTCTCCAGTGTGGATTCTCATGTGCCTGTCAAGGGTTCCTTTTTGGTTGAAACTCTTTCCACACTGTTGGCAGGTGAACGGCTTCTCTCCAGTGTGAATTCTCATGTGGTCTACAAAGTGGTTTTTTTTTGTGAAACTCTTTGCACACTGAGGGCATGTGTAGGGTTTCTCTCCAGTGTGAACACTCATGTGGTCTTTAAATGTTTCATGTTGATCGAAACTCTTTCCACACTGTTGGCAGGTGTAAGGCTTCTCTCCGGTGTGAATTCTTACGTGGACCTTAAGATGTTCACGTTGTTTGAAACTCTTTCCACACTGTTGGCAGGTGTAAGGCTTCTCTCCAGTGTGAATTCTCATGTGTCGGTTAAGGCTTCCTTTTTCTGCAAAACTTTTTCCACACTGAGGGCACATGTAAGGCTTCTCTCCAGTGTGAATTATCATGTGCCGGTTAAGATTTCCTTTTCGTTTGAAACTTTTTCCACACTGTTGGCAGGTGAAATTACTTCTAGTTCCCTTCTTTTTAGCCTTTTTTCTGGAGGAAGTCTTTTCAGTCTGTGAGCAACTCAAAGTGTTTTCTCTTGTTATGAAATCATGATTCTTATATTGATCTTTCTCTTCATTCAGTACTTCACTGTCCTCTTTCAGCACCATCAGTTCTAAGGGGAAAAGAGACAAATGCAAATTAACACCAGTTTAATAGTACAAAGAAATAGACAACAAAACATTTAGACATGTAAAGCATCAAAACCAACATACAACTAGATCCTATTCCCACGGGCATTGAACCGGGGGGAGTGCGGAGGGCCTAGAAGTTTATGGGGGGACATCTATATCCTATCCATTACAATGTCCTTTGAAATACCTGAGGAGCACCTTCTTTTTACCCCTAAATGAAGATGGAAAAATAAATTTGATCTGATGCCTTCAGTGCCACACAGCATCTTCTCAATAAAGAATCCAGCTGAAGATACACCAGAGTCTCCTGGGCCCAGTTGTTCAAAAAGTTTAATCTGGATCAGAATGATCTGGATTTGGAAATCCCCAGGTAATGAATGCTAAAAAAATTACCCCCACCCAATAGGATTCACAGGTTGAAGTGTTGTAAAATACACGAAGAAGTGTTGTGAATAGAACATTTTTTGTGTGTGATGTTTTTAGGGCTCTCAAGTTTTGAAGACAGGCAAGAGTAACATCTCCAACCCCCCACCAAACACAACAATGGGGGTGTTGTTGTGTTTGGTAAGGATCACTGAACACAATTGGCGGGACGCCTGGCACTCCTTTATTGATTGCCTTTTTTTCGTATCATATATTTGAGTAATTATCATAAATTAGGTCTCAAAATTCATCCTGTGAAAACTATTTTGAAATCGGAAGTTGCGTTACCATGGAAACGGTACTCTAAATTATTCTAGCGGGCTCCTCCCCTAGTGGGCGGTGTCATATTTCATATTACAAAATGAATTAACTACTTCTTTTCTAATCTTAACAAAACACACATCATCGGAAAGGTGTGGTGACTGGTATTTGGTGACTGTTTTGTTATGGAAGTGATATTTGGACAGAAATTTACAGGAAAATGCTAAAAAAAAAATACCAATGAAATTTGGATAACACTTTTTTGTCATATCAATTTTTAAATTTTTGTGATATCAACTTCAAATTTGGAACACAACTTGGTTAGACATATGGCTTTGATTCTATAGTAATTTTAGAGTAAAACATTTTTGTAAAATATATATTTTATATAAAATAAAAAATTTAGTAAAGAATTTTTCATTTACAGTAAATTTAAACTTCCATAACTTTTTCATACTTTCACATTTTGAATACGGCTTTCACTTCTGCAATAATCTGCTGAGTGTCTTTTTTAAAACAAGACCAGACTTAATTTCCGTTTGTGTGTGTGTGTGAGAGTGAGTGTGTGTGTGTGTGTGTGTGTGTGTGTGTGTGTGTGTGTGTGTGTGTGTGTGTGAGTGAGTGAGTGAGTGAGTGAGAGAGAGAGAGAGAGAGAGAGAGAGAGAGAGAGAGAGAGAGAGAGAGAGAGAGAGAGAGAGAGAGAGAGAGAGAGAGAGAGAGAGAGAGAGAGAGAGAGAGAGCATCGTGAAAAACAGACACTCATGAAAAACTGACGCTGATTATCTGGGAAACATTCTCTAACAGCAGTCACATTGTCATTGTTTGTGTCAAACAAGTTGTGAATTTGTTTTAACATTAAAACAGGAGATCATGACTTACTCTGTGCTCAAAGTGATGCTCGGAGCTCCAGTGGTTTCTCTGTGGGTGAACGAGGATATGCTTTTCATTGGTTGTTGCGTTATATATTACCCAGATACAATAATGCTGTTTTCTGATTGGCTATTGTGTAGCCTCTTTAATTTTTTCTGATTGGCTGATAAGTGGCAGGCTCAACTCCAGGGGGAGACGTGCTTGATTCCTGCCCGGTTCCATAGAGTGAGCGGTGCGGCCAGATACATTTTGGGCGCTGCGGCATATTAAATATATGATCAATCGTTTTTCTGCGTGAAAAATACAATGTGTGGCGGGAGTGCGTGTCAAAAGACCGAAATGAGTGACTGTCACGCTCAATGCGAGACACTTGAGAGCCCTGTGTTTTATTAACAAAATTCGGGAGGAGCACGTTCAGATAATTAAACCTAAATAAACACAAGTGGAGCACATCAAGTTAATCAATTTAATAAAGAGGTGTATAAATACTGCAGATTTACCTCCTTTCGTTGACAGTTTTTTAGCATTCCTCCACCATCTCCTCACTTTGTTTTAATAAACTCTTATAAGACGTCAACACAATCCATAATACAATGCAGTCTAGTTGTAGACTATCACAGGGGGGAATACTCTGGGTTCGGACCAAACTTCCTCCCCCGGACAGCACGCCAAATATGCATAATCTTTACTCTATTTAATTTGATGTAAGTGTAAACTCGTGAAATAAGGGTTGAGAGTGACTCTTGAAGGACCAGCACTGTCTATAAAGCTAGGAACACACCAAACCGACGCTGACCAACTAGTGGAGACTAAAGCAGACTGCTGAGTGGGCTCACGTCGGCAGCGTCTGGGTCCAAAGTTGCCCTGACACACGAAGCCGACGCTTGACATCCGACGGCCAAGTAGCACATCCGTTCTGCGCCTGCGTAAGAGGAAATAGTTTTCCGTACCAGTTGGTGGCAGTCGTCTGTTTTTGTTATTCAAAGTGGGAAACCGGAAGAGCTACAGGGATATAAACAAAGCAGCTCATAATCTCGCTCGCCACAGACGATCACTTCTGGGGGGTTTTCTTGTGCACTGGTTCGCTAGCTGAACAGCCAATAAGAATGATCAGATGGCCCGACTGAAAGACAAGCACTGATTCAACATGTCGAATCGGCTGAAAAATAGCCGACAAGGACCAATGTCAGCTGACGGTGCGGAACACACTGAGAAAACTTAGTTGGCCAATGCACGAAAACCCGATGGCCAACCGTCGGCTTGGTGTTTTACAGGCTTTAAGGGTTCCAGGCTATACAAAACCAGTCTTCATGTATTTGACAACACTTCAGCTTGTGATTCTTATTAAGTGGTGGTCATTTTTTTAGGATTCTTAACTTAAGTCTCTGAGATCCTGACACCTGCACTTCTTGAGACTCCAGGTAGGTTGCAGTTCTGGAAAATGGTGGCGCTGGAGACTAAAGGGTTCCTGATGATTTCCAAGTTGTTCCAAACCTGTATGAGTTTCTTTGATCTGCTGAACACAAAAGATGATATTTAGAAGAATGTTTGTAACAAAGCAGAGAGAGCAACTATTGACTACCATAGTATTTTTTGCTTGGTTATAAACATTCTTCTAAATATCATCTTTTGTGTTCAGCAGAACAAAGAAACTCATACAGGTTTGGAACAACTTGAGGGTGAGTAAATGATGACAGAAGTTTCATTTTTGGGTGAACTACCCCTTTAACATTAGCATTGGACACTGAGATACATTCTTCAAAAATAGCCTTAATTTCTGAAGAGCTGGAGATTTTAATAAGGATCAACTGACTGAGTTCAGCTTTGAGAATGAAACCAAACTGTTTGTTCCTCAGTTTCTTCATGTTTCACTCTCAATGTTTCTTCAATCTTCACGTCTTCTCTCTCCTCTTTCTCTGTTTGTTCCTCAGTTTCTTCATGTTTCACTCTCAATGTTTCTTCAATCTTCATGTCTTCACTCTCCTCTTTCTCTGTTTGTTCTTCAGTTTCTTCATGTTTCACTCTCAATGTTTCTTCAATCTTCACGTCTTCTCTCTCCTCTTTCTCTGTTTGTTCCTCAGTTTCTTCATGTTTCACTCTCAATGTTTCTTCAATCTTCACGTCTTCACTCTCCTCTTTAATAAACACCATCTTTATAATAGTGTGTCACGTGGATCTCAGCCTCTTCTCTAGGAGTTTTTCTGTGTGTTTGTCCTGTTTAAGATAAGCATAATTAACAGAAAGAAAAGAACATAAAAAATAAATCTCCTAATCTCATTCAGCTCTAGTTGAGTAGTTCAGTCACCGGTAAGAAAGTCAGAGAGAGTTAATACAATAATTTAAATAAAAGGAAACAAAAATGAACTTAAAATGAAAGCGTATCACTTAGAAATTGAGACATCTCATATCTAATGTGTCTTTCACAGGATATATTCTGTACCAACTAAGAAAACCCCAAAAATGTTCCCACTCAAATGAGGAAAACATCAAATGAGGGTCCATTAGTTAACATTAGTTAAAGCTACACTATGTAACTTTTCCGTCCACTAGAGGTCGACTGTTCAAAACAAAGGCGTAGTTTGATGACGCCACGTTTGAGCGCAGAATCTTGGGACATGTGGTCTTTACCTCACAGCCGGTGGAAGAGTCAGGATAGGACTCATGTTCATGGATGCGATTATTAACATTACTGTAGTATGAAGCAGAGCAGGACCGAGTGTTGTGGAGCTGAGCAAGGCGCAGGAGCGATTGAAGAGCGGAACTGTTATCATCACAGGTGCCACTTCTTCTTTTCCAGTCAAGAGTATGAGGTAACTAGTGATGTTTATGATTAATCGATGATCGATTAATTGTCGATAATACATTTAATTGATAAAACCTATTGATCATCGATTAATCAGGGTCATGCGTGTGCTGCTCAACTGCAAAACATGTAAATCAGACACGAGGAATAAAGCCGCACCATAGACTGTAAAAAGGGTCTGCGCCACAAAAATGACGTCATCGCAGAGTGCCAAGCGGAAGAGGCTCGCTCGCAGTCAGCCTCCGGAGGCTCGTGCAGTGGAGCCAGACGAAAGTATAAACAAGGCTTAATGGTGCGAGCGCGCCGGAGCTCTGTTTTGGACCATTTTACAGCTAGAGTTACACCTTCATCTTGACTACAAGTTTGCATGTGCATTCGCAGCCTTTTGCTTTGTGCAAATGTAAGTTGTAATAGTGTTTATTTTGTGTGGGCCTATCTATAGTTGATTTTTTAATCTCATATAGGATGCATCTGGTTAAGAATGAATGCAGTAGTGAAGCGTGCCGGTGATCAGCTTCAGCGCATGCAGCTCCAACAGCAATGCACAACTTATAATGACTATGATTGGGACTGTCATGTTACACATCATTATAAAGAGAACAATATTGTAATACATCGTTGTGATTTAATGGGTCTAGTTGGCGTTTTCAGCGCGTTGTTACAGGAAGAGCACGTCCACACATTCTGAAGAGCATGCATCTGAGGTGGAGTTTGTAACATGTTGTATTACTCATATTTGATTATTAAATAAGTAATTGAATTAATGATCAATCACATCGATTAATTTCACAATCCTATAGCCCTTTATTTTGATTAAAAACCCTTCTCATTGATTTAGTGAGGAACATGGTGTCTTGAGCAGCGTTTGCACACCCGGTCATGGGGTCGGCTATAAGCCACAGCTGTAGATGCATGCTGCAGTGTTAAGGCAAACGATTAATCGATGAATTGATTGTTAATTAAAACGACAATCGATCATGGAAATTTGTGTAAATTGACATCCCTAGAGGTAACGCAGCTCTGTTTATCATATTAGATATATCTGTGTGTTGAAAAGGAAGTTATGACGTTCGTTCGCTCGGCGGCTGCTATGACACTTGTTCACACTGCAGTTAGAGTAAAGCGTTTCTGCAAAATAAAACCGAGGGTAACGCAGATATGACCCATTGACAGGCGACTCCCTCACATGTCCCGGTTCCTTGGTTAAAATAGCAATTTCTCACGATTTACAAATAGTTGGAAAACTTTGGGATATTGTAAGTACTCAACTGAACAAAATATATAACACTGGCCTAGTGGTTTTTGGATATTTTACTGAAAAAATGTTACATAGTTCACCTTTAACTACATTAGTTAACATGAACTAATAATGAACTGCACTTATACGGCATTCATTTACCTTTGTTAATGTTAATTTCAACATTTATTAATGCATTATTAAAATTAGGGATGCCACAATTCTCAATATAATATTGAACCGTTCGGTACGGCATTCACGGTTCAATACAGGCTTGTGAATTGCTTTTTTTTCGGTTTTGCAATTAATTAATTATTTTTCTACAAATTCTATCATTTGCCTCCATCCCAATATAATGAACGTGACATACATTCACATCACACGTTAGTGGTAGAGTTATACTCACGGAACACTTATAGTTATTCACAATCACGAAAGTTTATTTGCATGCGTTTTAAAGACTTGCCGGCTCATTCGCGTGTGCGGCTTTAACATGTGCTTTTCCGAGTGCGCACACTAAACGCCTGTCAAACACGTGATTATTGAACTAAGTAGTCGTCTTACTGCGCTTATACTGTCAAATACACACAAGGTTAACATAAACACAGTCGGTTATGTCTAAAGTGAAAGTAAAATCGTATGTGTCTGTATATTAGATGTGTGCAGGTCTTAAATTGACAGCAGCGCAGCCTATAGTGAACATGCTGTCCTTAAAGGGAAGTTCACCTCTAAAATAATGTCATTTACTCACTATAATATTGTTCCAAACCTGTATTAATTTCTTGATGACAGAATTTATATTTGAGCGAAATATCTCTTTAATGTTAATACAACAACAAAAGACAAAGAGAAAATCACTCACTGCTCTTGACTGATAAACTTTAATACAGTAGCTTTAATAAGAATCACTGTATATTTTATAGTGAAGTCTATGTAGCGTTTTATTTTTACATTTATTCATTCAGTGTCATATTTAAATGCTGCTGTACTGCTCTGAGCTGCCAGTGTACATTTTTATATATATTTATTTTATATTATACAATACACTATAAATGTGTACAAGGGTTTTTTTTAAAGTAAAGTTTTAAGTTTAAGTAAGGTTTTTCAAGTCTTTTAAGTAAAATAAAGAAAGAGTATTGCAATAAAAAAGTCTTTTTTCTCTTAACCTCTTGCTGTTCCTGTCGCCTAAGAATTGAATAGCAAAAAAAAAAGATGTGATAAGCCATCAGAACCGAACCGAAAACTGTGGGTAAAAACGTTTTGTTTACTAACGTAACCTCGGTTCCCTAAGATGAGGGAACGAGTATTGCGTTTTGCTAAAACGCATATGGGGGAATTCCTTTCCTCGAGATATTGAAGCAAATTTTTATCCAAAAATACCTTTTATACGCAGTGCAGCTGCACAACTCTCAGCAGGAAGCAGCTGCGTGCTGATTGGTTGTGCCGCTGCAACTGCAGCAACCTATAGCGAGACCGTGGGGCGGGACGGACCAATCAGGTCCTTCCAAATTCCCGCCACAATGGGCAACAGCATTTGCATAGCCTAGGGTATATAAGACCCGCTCTCGCAAGGTTAGTCAGGTTAATCGACTGAAGCGACTCCTGAGCAAGTGAGCAAACATGGCAAGCAAAACGCAATACTCGTTCCCTCATCTTAGGGAACCGAGGTTACGTTAGTAACCGAAACGTTCCCTTACGAGAGTACTCTCGTATTGCGTTTTGCTAAAACGCTATGGGGGACCAATGCAAAACGCCGTGCTTGCTTAACGGCTCTAAAGCCGACGACACCAAACCCAGGCCAACCTAAGTGGGCCCGTAGTATGATATCAATAATTCAGAATGAGCCAGACCTAAGTCGGGCCCTAATGAGAATGAACACGATATTCGTGCAATAATAAGAATAGACCAGACATAACCGGGTCAGGAATAATGAGTGGCCAGATACTTCGGGCCGTATAAGGAATATGCTTAGGACTTAAACAATATCCAACCCAGGCCGGACTTATCGGGCCTTAAGGGGTTAAATCTGTTCATACAGCAAGAAGCCCAGCTTGTAAAGCCGGAACATCTAGATTATAGAATCTGATAAAAGTGGACGGGGAGGCCCAGCCTGCCGCCGCACAGATATCATTCAGAGAAATGCCAGTAGACCAAGCCCACGAAGAGGCCATGCCTCTAGTAGAATGGGCTTTAATGCCTAAGGGGCAACTGAGATCTTTAGACTCATAAGCCAGTGATATAGCATCCACTATCCACCGTGACAGGGTCTGCTTTGTAACCGCGTACCTTCGGGTGCGGCCGCTAAAGCATACAAAGAGCTGTTCAGTTTGCCTGTAAGCAGCGGAACGCTCTATGTATATTCTCAGTGCTCTGACAGGACAGAGCAAATTAGCATCTATTTCATCTGACTGCGACGAAAGTGCCGAAAGTGAAATGACCTGTGCTCTGAACGGAGTTGAAAGCACTTTAGGTACATATCCATGTCTTGGTTTGAGGACGACTTTGGAGTCGTTTGGCCCAAACTCCAGACACGAAGCGCTCACAGAGAGCGCGTGCAGATCACCCACTCGCTTAACTGATGCAATCGCTAGCAGAAAAGCAGTCTTTAGTGACAGGAGCTTTAAGCTCACAGAATGCAGAGGCTCAAATGCAGAGCTCTTCATGGCATCCAGGACCGTGGACAGGTCCCATATAAGGACTGAAGGGGGGCGAGGTGGGTGAAGCCTTCTAGCCCCTTTAAGGAAGCGAACAATTAGATCGCTCTTTCCTAGTGACAGTCCGTTCACTTGAATGTGATACGCTGCTATAGCAGCCACATAAACTTTGAGCGTGGAGGGGGAGCGACCCGCGTCCAGAAGCTCTTGTAAAAATGTAAGCACCTCTGACACTGCACAATCATGTGGGGTCAGATTTCGCGCTTTACACCAGTCTGAAAAGACTGACCATTTACCTGAATAGAGCCGCCTAGTTGTGGGGGCTCTAGCTTCAGTAATAGTGTTCATTACGCTTACAGAAAGGTTCTCATGTACCCGTTGATGGGCCAAACATGAAGCGCCCATAGATCGGGACGGGGATGCCAGATCTGCCGTTCCGCCTGCATGAGGAGGTCTCTCCTCAGCGGGATCGGCCACGGAGCTGCATCTGACATCTGACTCAGCAGTGAGAACCAAGGTTGATTTCTCCAAAGCGGGGCTATTAAAAGCACAGCGCATTCGCTCTCCCTGATCCTCTCTATGACTTGAGGTAACATTGAGATTGGGGGAAACGCATAAAGAGGAAGGTTGGGCCATTCGTGGGCCAACGCATCCTCGTGTTTGGAGAAATATATTCGGCATTGAGCATTGTCTTGTGAGGCGAAAAGATCCACTTTTGCCTCTCCAAACTTGCCCCAAATTATCTGAATTATATTTGGGTGAAGAGACCACTCTGCAGGGGACACTTTGCCCCTGGACAGCATGTCCGGGCCCAAATTCAGAATGCCTGGCACGTGAGTCGCTCTCAGCGAGCTCAGATTGTGCTCTGCCCATATTAGGGCTTCTTCCTCCATTGAGTGCAGGTCGATAGATCTCAGACCGCCGTGGCGATTTATATAGGCTACCACCGATCTGCTGTCCGTTCGGATCAGGACATGGTGGTGTTTTATGTACGGAAGGAAAGCTCTTAGCGATATCGTGACCGCTTTCATCTCTAGACAGTTTATATGAAGGCACTTCTCCGAGTCTGACCAGAGACAGGAGATCGGCCTGCCCTCGTGAAGGGCTCCCCAACCTAGGTTGGATGCATCTGTCGAGATAACTTTCCACTTCGTAACAGTGCCCAAACTCACGCCCGTCTTGTACCAGACGGGATTTTTCCAAGGAGCCAGAGCCAGCACACAGCTGTGGTCTACCTTGATTTGCAATCGGCCCGAAAGCCATGCGTGAGCTGGAATGCGGCGATTCAGCCAGCGCTGTAGGGGGCACATGTGCAACAGACCCAGTCTGAGAACTGGCGCCGCCGAGGCCATGACACCCAACATCCTCTGAAAGTGTTTGAGAGGAATGTGTGCACCGGACCTGAGGGAAACCGCTCGGTTCTGAGAAGAGAGCACGCGCTGTGACGTCAGCCGCGCGCTCATCTGCAGCGAGTCCAATACTGTTTCCAGAAACGAAACTTTCTGTGTGGGAAACAATAAACTCTTTGCCACGTTGATTCTGAGTCCCAAGCATTGTAAATGGTTGAGAAGCCAAGATCTGTGGGTTAATAGCTGTATCTCTGACTGAGCTATTATGAGCCAGTCGTCGAGATAGTTGAGAATTCTCATTCCCCGAAGTCTCAGCGGGGTTAGCGCCGCTTCCATGCACTTTGTAAACGTGCGAGGGGCTAGAGATAGACCAAAAGGTAGCACCTTGCATTGGTATGTTTTCCCCTCGAAGGCGAATCTCAAGAATGGCCTGTGATGGGGGGCTATTTGTATGTGGAAATAGGCATCCTCTAGATCCACAGTGAAAAACCAATCTCCCGGGCGAATGTGCGCGAGGATTTGTTTCATTCTCAACATTCTGAACGGGCGCTTCATAAGGGCTTTGTTCAAATGTCTGAGATCTAGGATGGGTCTGAGACCACCGTCCTTTTTTGGTACAAGGAAGTAACGGCTGTAAAAGCCCGACTCGCTCTGTGAGGGGTGTACGGCATCCACCGCTCCCTTTATTAACAGTTTTGATATCTCGACTCGAAGCACGTGACTTTTGTCGCTTCTCACCGTTGTCTCTTCCACGGCGCGAAAGCGCGGTGGTCTGCGAGCAAACTGTAGCGAGTAATCTCGTTCTATTATGTTCAACACCCATTTCGAAATGCCGGGAATGGCCCACCAGGCCTCGGCCTTCGAAGCCAGGGGCTGAATTAATCTGTGGGGCGAGTCGCTGAGTAACAGGGACTCGGTGGCCCGATAACCTTGCGCTAAGTTGGCGCTTATGAGGGAATTGTTTCCCGCCGCCTGAGTGCAGGGGGCCGGGGAAGATAAATTATTGGTGCTTGTGTACAGGCGAGCACGCTTGAGTGCGGGCTCGTTGGCTGTGAGAATAGTGTTTCCAGCCACCTGAGTGCAGGGGGCTGGGGAACATGGGGAAGTGCTTGGGTGTAGGGGTACATGCTTTAATGCTGGCACACTGCCTACAGAGAAAAAGCTCTTTTTGTGACTCATATGGGTCGCCGTAAAAACGGCGTTTATGTACAGGCGAGCGCGCTTGCTTGCGGGCTCGTTGGCTGTGAATATGGCGTTCCCAGCCGCCTTGAAGGGAGCTGGGGGACGTTTTAAAAGAGAGCGAGGCGGTGCACCGGTCGAAGCGGGCACTATCCACCCTCTCTTCATACCTCTGGCTAGGACGGCTTCGGAGGCTCAGGTTTCGACACATTGCTGGGTCGTGGACCTCGACGCTCCGGCGGTCTGCTGCGGCTCGTAGAGCGGGAACGCTGACCGGGCTTGGAAGCCGCGTCAGGCTGGCGAGCTGAAGGCGGCGCCTTGGTGGGCTGGGCTGGTCCAGCTTTAGCTTGACGGCTAGCGGAGGAGCTGGAACGCTTGGGCAGGAAATGTCGCATTGCCTGCGAAGCCTTCTGTGCTTCAGTGAAACGCTCCGTGAACCCAACCACGGCGGGACCAAACAATCCTGAAGGCGAAATTGGCGCGTCCAGGAAAGCGGTCTTGTCCATGTCCTTCATCTCCGTTAAGTTGAGCCACAAATGGAGCTCCAACACCGTCAGGCTGGCCATGCATCTGCTGATCGCCTGAGCATTGGCCTTGGTGGCGCGCAGGGCCAAGTCAGTGGCGCCGCGCAGATCCTTCAGAGCCTCGCTATCAGGAACAGACTCGTCCAAGGAACGGAGGAGTTTGGCCTGGAAGACCTGAAGCACCGCCATGGAGTGTAGCGCTGACGCCGCCTGGCCGGCGGAGGCGAATGCTCGACCGGCGAGGCTGGAAGTAGTGCGGCAGGCTTTGGAAGGGTGCACGGTCTTTGACTGCCATCCTCTGGTGGAGGGCGGGCAAAGGTGTGCAGCGACAGCTCCCTCGAGGGTAGGAAGGGCTTGATATCCCTTTTCCTGAGCGCCATCGACTACCGAGAGCGCTGGAGAAAAAGAGGATTTGGCGCGAGAAGAATATGGCGCCTTCCACGATTTAGTTAGCTCCTCGTGGACTTCTGGAAAGAAGGGAGCGGGACTTTGAGCGGTCGGTTGACGGCGGTTTTCAAAATACCACTCATCCAGTCGGCTTCTCGTGGGCTCCTCGGGCTGAGACCAGTCAATGCCGAGGTCGTCCACGGCCATGGTGAGCAAGCGCATAAGCTCAGAGTCGACTGAGGTTATGACGCCACTAGCCGTCCGCGTCGAAGTGGCGTGCTCCGAGGCGGCGTCCGACCACCCGCTCCCGGATGCAGCAAGGGAAAGGCTGTCATCCTCTTCCTCCTCCGGTCCGCCGAATGAAACAGCAGCAGCCGCCCTGCGAGGGGAGCTGTGCTGCTCCTTGACGAACAACACGGGCGATGGCGAGGCACGCGGGGACATGCCCGGCGTGTGCTCGTGAGAGCGCTCCGGTGGCCTCTGGTCGCGACGTTTTTTCTTCCGTGGCTCCAGAGGCTGGGAACACGGGACGGAATCCGAGTCGAAGCTGGCGAGCCGAGCCCGAAGGGTCTGCAGCGCCAGCTCGTCACACTCAGGGCAGCCGCCCTGGTTGAGTGCAATCTGCGTGTGGCCTCGTCCGAGACATGACACGCAGATGATGTGCCGATCCTCGTCTGCGATGAAGCCTCTGCACGAGGCGCAGGAACGAGACATTTGAAACAACGTCTCGGCTCTTTTAGAATGTGAAACACAGAAAAGGTAATAAAGGATATGTGCCGGATGGCGCAGCTGGAAGGCAGGCTGAAGGCAGAGAATCCGACGTCCTCAGGCCGCGTGTTCCGCTGGGTGCGTGTCGACGGCAGGCTTCGATCCGGAGCTCAACGATAGCAAGTCGCTGAAGAAGAATTAATCTGACTAACCTTGCGAGAGCGGGTCTTATATACCCTAGGCTATGCAAATGCTGTTGCCCCTTGTGGCGGGAATTTGAAAAGACCTGATTGGTCCGTCCCGCCCCACGGTCTCGCTATAGGTTGCTGCAGTTGCAGCGCCACAACCAATCAGCACGCAGCTGCTTCCTGCTGAGAGTTGTGCAGCTGCACTGCGTATAAAAGGTATTTTTGGATAAAAATTTGCTTCAATATCTCGAGGAAAGGAATTCCCCCATAGCGTTTTAGAAAAACGCAGTACGAGAGTACTCTCGTAAGGGAACCGAGGTATGTATTGAACCGTGGACTAACTGTATTGTTGCATCCCTAATTAAAATCTTTTTAACATTAGTTAATGAACTGTGAACTAACATGAACAAACCATGAAGGGCTGGATTTTTATGAACTAATGTTAACAAAGATGAACTAATGCTGAACAGAGGTGTTGTTCATGGTTAGTTCATGTTAACTAATGCATTAAATAATGTTAACTAATACAACCTTATTGTAAAGTGTTAAAGGTGGGGTAAGTGTTATTTCAAAACTGCTTTAGAAATGTGACTTTGGCCGAGTGCAATAACAAACTGATAGCCAATCAGCGTGTCTACTAATGACAGGGAAAAGAGAGTGCTCAGTGTCATTATTCAAAAGACACGACACACTGGATGGACATTAGCCAAGTGACGACAGAAAGAGAGAGATGGCAGATAAAAAAACAAATGTGGAAGATGTCTGTGGAACAAAAGAAGAAGTCTCATCTTTCCAGCGCTGGAGAGAACTCAAGGAGCGAAGGCCGAGGTTGCTTTATGTCTTCTCGATAGGCGAGTAACATTGGTTTTGTTTTGTTTCACATAGGGCTGTGCAATATGGTCAGAATAATCATATTGCGATTTTTTTTTATTTTTTATGAATATTGCAATTGCGATTTTATTTGCAACTTTGCCAATTGTTTTTGTTTTTTTAAACATGCCAGTGCACAAGAAGTGCATAACAACAGATTTCACCATGAAATAACACAGTATTAACAGCTTGATAAACAAAAATAGACAACATAAATTAAGGTTAACTAACCTAAATTCCAGTCATAACAATCAATAAACTTCAAAACCGTTACATTTATATCGTTCTGCTGGAGCACATATCTGAAGTCGTGGCGTAGTAAATGTTTTTATTCACTAGTAACATTTGTTTAATAAAAAACAAATAAATTACAGTGCATTGATTCTAAAATTGGTTGACAGATTATTTTGACAGCATTAAAGTTGTGAAAATAATTTAAATATGTTGCTTTGGAATTATATTCATTGTGAAATGTGATAAATCTTAAATGAATTATTCATTATGCAAGTGGGTGGTAAAAAAAACTGAACATGAAATAAATATTTCCAGATAATTTTCTAAAGTTTGCTTTGGCATTAGTGGCAATATAAAAACTAATTATTCAAGGGTGTAGTTTTGGCACAGAGAGAAATGAGCCGCTGCTTCTGTTACTCATGAGTTTATTCTGTTACTTTACTCACACAACGATAATAAATGTTAGATAAAGCCATGCTGTGTTACATTTAATAATACATCATTCATTCTAACTGTAAAACTTTGAAAATGGTTTCTATAGTTTTAAACACTTTAAACGCTTAAAACACAAACCTTTCTTCAGCAGAATCACAACAGATGCGGGAGCGCGGCGCGGGCTTATGACGTCATACACAAAACCAAAATAAAAGTCCCGTTCACACACACTCTCTCACTCCAGTCTACATTCACAGAAGTGCCCAAATACAAATAATACAAGAGATGACCAAAATTCAGGGCTGAATGTATTGGTGAAATACATATTTAAATGCATGTTGTTCAGTGATGAGCTGAAAATATTAGGAAACTAGTAAAGACTGAGAGACTTTAAAGGTTTTGTTTAGGGGAATGCATTATTTATACAATACAAATGATCTTTGTGTGTGTTAGCACTGAAATGCATGTCTGATATTAAAAATATGTATATAGCTATAAAGTTAATTTGAGTGTAAAGACACCTGAAAATACGTGTACAATGTCTAACCAGAGTAAACAAACTCTTAGGGTTTAGGGTTTGAAGTTTACCGTTTTTTACAATCGCTATGACAATTTTTTGCAACAAATTTCCTAAACTCTTAACGCACACTGCAAAAAATGCTTTTCTTACTTAGTATTTTTGTCTTGTTTTCAGTCCAAATATCTAAAAAATCTTACATTAAGAAGCATTTACTAGACAAGCAAACTTTTTTTGTCTTGTTTTGGGGGAAAATAACTCAAAATTGATGAGGTAAAAAAATTATCTTAATTCAAACAGAAAACAAGATTATTTTGTTTACCCCATTGGCAGATTATTTTGCTTATTTTAAGCAAAAACTCCCTTCATTTTGAGTTATTTTCCCCCAAAACAAGACAAAAACTTTTGCTTGTCTAGTAAATGCTTCTTAATGTAAGATTTTTTAGATATTTGGACTGAAAACAAGACAAAAATACTAAGTAAGAAAAGCATTTTTTGCAGCGCACCAATACACAATTGGCAAAACGGTTCATTTCATGTCCAAAATCACACATTGTAAACTAAACTGCAACACTAGTTTTATGAACAATAGTATTAAAACCCAGGGGGCGCCAGGTTGATGCGATCATGATGGGTACAAGTCAACTGGAGATTTGAAATGACTGATAACAAGAACTGCAAGCAGTAGTAGGCGAACGAATAGTATGTCCGAATCCTCAGTATTCATAAAAGAGTAGGCAAGAATATTCTGGCTGATAAACTAATTCTCGCGAGATTCAGAAACGTGTGCGTACTTAAGTTGTGTCCGAATATGCCTACATACAGTACCGTCGCAAGGGCTGTGCCAAGTGTGCGACCGCACAGGGCCTCGCGCCTCTAGAGGGCCTCGCGCCTGGCCTGCATTTTATGAAGTTTGTCTATTTTTTATTACAGTTTTTCCACCCAACATCGATAATAAATACAATTCCTACTGTCTCTCAATAATGCATAATCAAGGCCACGTGAAAAAAAAAATCAGCAAATTATTATTGTTATTTTTCAAATTTCGATATGACGTTCTGCGTGGTGGCGCCGCTGTGAGCCGCTCACTCTGAGGAAAAAATGTCAGGGGCTGCACGAGAGCGCGACCGATTTCGTAAACACGAGTCGGGTGGTGAGAAAAGGAAAATAATTAAAAAGAAAGAAGAATTTCAGAAGTCACTGAGAGGATCGCTGGATAAATTTGTCAATGCCAATATTGCGACTACAAGCAGCACAACCAACACAATCACGGAGACTAATCAGGCTGCCGGGTTGCAACAACAAGATGAAGTTCAAGGTGAGGCAGTGAGGCATAAATATAACAAGTGGTCGTGGACTATATATATATATATAATCCGGCTTATGGGGTGAGCGATATGACGGTAGACACGACGTAGGTAACGATTTTGGACTAACGTTAATATGTCTCTATTGCAGTTACGCTCATGTGACGTGTCGGGCTGTGCTGCGCACTGTCAGAGAGACTGTTTCTGAGAGCTGAGAGACTGAGCTCCCGTTTTAGTGTTGAATGAGTAAATCTGTTTGTTAGAATGACTAAAAAGTTTTAGTCTAGTCTGCTTCACCGTTCTAGCAGCGCTGGTCAGTGACAGAATGAGTGAGGTGGCCAATCAAATCAAAGAAGGTGGGTCTTGCTGTCAGTCATAACCACAACGCAACGAGAGTTCGTGGAGAGATGCTTGTACTGTACAGCTGAGCTCACAACTGTTTTACGATAGAAATGTTCAGCGACCAACAGTAATAGACTATAGTGATGCAAACTAGCCTACTCAACTTTCTATGAAATTTAGCCGTCTTGAAATAAAATTATGCGTTATAAGTCATGTAAATCATAAATGAATGTGACAAGAAACTTTTGCGTTTTCCCTATTAGATGAATAAGAGTGAATGTTTGCACGTTTCTTCATACTGTTCTTATTTAGGCTAGTTATTTCCATAGATCGCTTTTAATCCTTTAATTGCTTTATTATTGTTGTTGTTGTTCTATCATTATGCAGTAGATCTTATTGTTATGAGCGTGTGAGTGACCGAGCATGCTGCATGTCAGTGAGCACAATAGCCTATCACACACGTCAAGATTGTATAGAGTTTTACTCAGTCCATTTTAAATTCTAATTGCAGCATCTGAAATGGGTAAAACGATACTCGGTTACTTAACGTAACCTCAGTTCTCTCTAGAAGAGGGAACGAGTATTGCGTAAGTTCCTTACGCTACGGGAAAGTATTCTTTCTTCGAGATTTCTGAAAAACCCAAAATTATCCTTAATTTTGTAACATTGTCAACGCAGTGCGGCAGCCTGGCAGACCATAGCAGGCTAATCCAGCGTGCTATTGGCTGCTCTGCTGGCAACTGCAGCAGCCTATCGGTGAGCCCGCGTGACGTGGCGACCAATGAGGGCGCTTCGCGCCCACCTGGCTTCATTTGCCTACAGGTGGGGCGTGGCCACGTGTATATAAGCAGGGCTCACGGGCTGCATATTCGGTTTTCGTAGTTCTGAAGCATAAAAGCCCGCGGGGCGCACGGCAAGGAACGCAATACTCGTTCCCTCTTCTAGAGAGAACCGAGGTTACGTTAAGTAACCGAGTATCGTTCTCTTACGAGAGGTTCTCTCGTATTGCGTAAGTTCCTTACGCTACGGGAACATATTGTCAACGCCGTGCGCGCCTCGCATACAGCATATGTATCCCAGGGAACCGGGGACCATAACACTGCTCGGGCAGGGTGGCCGGTAAGGAAAACGGGCCACCACATATACAGACACTTCATTCGAACTGACGGGTGGTTACGACGGGTGGTTACAACACCCTGTCCCATGAATGAGGGAACGGCACCTGCCGGTCTCCTTCAAATTCACCACACCTTGTCTCATGAATGAGGAAGCGGCAACGCCGGTCGCCTTCAAATTCACAATATCTTGTTATATGAGTGAGGTAACGGCACCGCCGGTCACCTTCAAACTCACAACAGCTCGTCTCGTAAATGAGGGAACGGCACCGCCGGTCTCCTTCAAATTCACAATGAGCCTAGTACCGAACTTACTACCAGTATGTGAGCTATGTCTGCGCAGAACCACTGGGCAGAACCAACAGCCCTATTGAACTGATAACACTTTCGCCTGTAAGGCAGGAACTTCCAGATTGTAAAATCTCACGAACGTAGACGGGGAGGCCCAGCCTGCCGCCATACAGATATCGTGGATGGAAATCCCTCTGGCCCAAGCCCACGAAGAGGCCATGCCTCTGGTGGAGTGTGCTCTGACACCTAGCGGGCACTGCAGGTGTTTGGAAGCGTATGCAGCTGCAATCGCGTCCACTATCCACCTGGACAGGGTCTGTTTCGAGGAGGCGAGACCTTTAGTGCGCCCACCAAACGAAACAAATAGCTGCTCAGAACGCCTGAAGGCGGCGGAGCGTGTGACATAAACCCTCAATGCCCTGACAGGGCAGAGGAAATTGCCACCGTCCCCCTCATCGGATGCTGGCAGAGCCGAGAGGGAGATAATCTGCGCCCTGAAGGGAGTGCCGATCGCTTTGGGGACATAACCATGCCTCGGTCTGAGAATGACCTTAGAGTCATTAGGACCGAACTCCATACACGTCGGGCTCACTGAGAGCGCGTGTAGATCCCCCACGCGTTTCACTGAAGCCAGAGCTATCAGAAACGCGGTTTTTAGCGAAAGGAACCTTGGTTCCACAGTCTCGAGCGGTTCAAAGGGATGAGCCTTCAGGGCCTCTAGGACCAAGGCCAGATCCCATATAGGAACCGACGGGGGCCGCGGGGGATTCATCCGTCTGGCTCCTCTGAGGAAACGGATGATGAGCTCGTTCCTTCCTAGCGTGCTACCTAGCGTCGTCTGAGCGAACGCTGCTATAGCCGCCACATACACTTTGAGCGTGGAAGGGGACCTGCCCCGTTCCAAAAACTCTTGGAGGAAGGAGAGCACCCGCTGGACCCCACATTGCTGTGGGTCCAATCCCTTGGAAACACACCACTCAGTGAACACCGACCACTTAGAACTATATAACCGCCTCGTCGAGGGGGCTCTAGAGTGTGAAATCGTGTTCATAACCCCTTCGGGCAGGTCAACGGGTATCCGTTGGTCACCCATACATGCAGAGACCATCGCTCTGGATGGGGATGCCAAACTGACCCTCCTGCTTGAGAGAGAAGGTCTGCTCTCAGCGGAACTGGCCAGGGGGGTGAGTGCGACAGCTTCACCAGCTCTGGGTACCAAATCTGGTTCTCCCAGCGCGGTGCTATAAGGAGCACCGGACGGCGCGTTTCCCTGATTTTCGCTATGACCTGGGGCAATAGGGAGATCGGCGGGAAAGCATACAGCGGGAGGCTGGGCCAAGTTTGGGACAGCGCATCCTCGCTTTTGGACAGAAACGTCGGGCAGCGGGCGTTCTCTTTTGTTGCAAAGAGGTCGAGCTCCGCTCTGCCGAACAGGCGCCATACCAGCTGGACTGTCTGGGGGTGCAGGGACCATTCTCCTGGGAGAATGAGGCCCCTGGACAGCTTGTCCGGGCCCACATTGAGGTGGCCCGGCACGTGCGCAGCTCTCAGCGAGCGCAGCGAGCTGTGTGCCCACACGAGCAGGCGTTCTGTCAGATTGCCCAGACCTCTGGACCTGACACCGCCCTGCCGGTTCACGTAGGACACCACTGTGGTGTTGTCCGACCGGACTAACACATGGTGTCCTCGTATAAGCGGGAGAAACTGCCTGAGCGCGTTCTCTACCGCTATCATCTCCAAACAGTTTATGTGTAGGAGTTTTTCCTCGCTCGACCAAAGGCCCGAGGCTGATCTGCCCTCGAAAACGGCGCCCCAACCCGTGGTGGAGGCGTCCGTCGAGATGACCTTGCGGTGTGAGATGGCTCCCATCGTCACTCCCCTCTGGTACCAGTCGGCTACTAACCAGGGCTCTAGGGCTGACACGCAGCCCTGAGTCACTCTGATCCTGAAGCCACCGGACGCCCAGGCTCTGTGAGGCACTCGGGCGTTTAACCAGCATTGCAGCGGGCGCATGCGCATTAAGCCCAGCTGGAGCACAGCTGCAGCTGAGGCCATACGTCCCAGCATCCTCTGAAAAAGCTTGAGAGGTGCGATTTTGCCCGGCCGGAAGTACGCAGCCATGCGCCGAACTTGGCGCGCGCGATGGGGTGACAGGCGGGCTGACATTGCCACAGTGTCCAGATTCAAACCCAGGAATGAGGTTGATTGCGTGGGCACTAATGAGCTCTTGGTCCAATTGACCGTGAGCCCTAGGCTGTCCAGATGGCTGAGCAGCATTGCCCTGTGGGCGAGGAGCTCGGCCTCCGACTGCGCCAGGATGAGCCAATCGTCCAGATAGTTCAATACTCGCATCCCTCGATTTCTCAGAGGAGCGAGGGCCGCGTCCATGCACTTCGTAAATGTACGGGGTGCTAGTGACAGGCCGAACGGAAGGACGGTGTATTGATAAGCCTGGCCGTCGAAGGCGAATCGTAAGAATGGCCTGTGACGCGGCGTTATCTTGATTTGAAAATATGCATCTTTCAAATCTAGGGAGATTAGCCAGTCTCTCGGGCGAATATGCGCGAGGATCTGCTTGGTCGTGAGCATCTTGAACGATCTTTTCATAAGAGCTTTGTTCAGACGCCTCAGATCCAGAATCGGTCTGAGCGACTCATCCCTTTTTGGCACGAGAAAATACCGGCTGTAAAAGCCTGACTCGCTCATAGAATGGGGAACCGGTTCTATAGCCCCTTTGCACAGCAGCGTGGCTATTTCTGCTCGAAGTAGATGTGCTACTTCCTCGCTCACTCTCGTCTCTGTACGCGCACAGAAGCGCGGAGGGCGGCGAGCGAACTGCAGAGTGTAGCCGTGCTTCACTGTTTTCAGCACCCATTCTGATACACCTGGAATGGCTTCCCACGCTCTCGCGTGCGCCACACGGGATAGAACGGCCTCCGGGCTCGAAACGCCGCGCTTCGCGGGTTTGACGGCCTGTATAGGAGGGGCGGGCGCAGTGCGCGCGCTCTCTGTGCTGTGGGCCAGCCGATCGCTCGCGATGGCTGGCCGCCCTACACACTGCATCTCTGCCGCTTCGAGCGGGGAGTGGCTTGTGTGCGGCCCTACACTCATCGCTCCGGCCGCCCTGGGCGGAAAACAAATGGTGTGTGGCGCGGCGCGTGGCGCCTGAGGCATAATGTTCGCGAAAATGTGTGAGCGCGTTTGAGCGGGCACAACTCTTACGCGTGGAACATGACCGGTTAAGAGTGGCTGTGTGACAGCGCGTGTGGTGGTTAGTCGTGGACGCAAACAAGCGGACACGTGACCTAACTCTAGCACTCGAGCGGCCGGTGGCCGCTTTATGTGAGTGGGGGACACAGGGTTTATAGTGCTTGTGTGCAGGGGTGAACACAGAAAAGTGGGCACATTTACTGCATTTGAAACACATACGGCGTGAGCCGTGCAACCAGAAATAATGCAACTTTTGTGATTTCTCTGGTTCGCCGTAAAAACGGCGGTTATTGACAGGCGAGAAGGCATTTTTGCCGGCTCGTTGGCTGCGTGAAATCCATCTGCAGCAGCCACAGTGGTGGGGGCTGACAGGAAAGAGAGTTTTGACGGTGGTCCGGCCGCGGCGGGACTTAACCGTCGTTTCTTGCCTCTGGCTAGGAGGACTTTGGAGGCTCGGGCTTCAGCGCGATCCTAGGCCGGGGGCCCCGAGGTGGAGGCGGCTTACCACGGCTGGAAGAGCGCGATCTGGGGCGGCCGCTCGGTCTTCGCTGAGACGAAGGGGGCCGCGCTGGGCGCTGCGCGGAGCTCGTTGCTGGCTGGTCACAAGGACGGCGAGCAGCGGAGCTATTGCTAGCGCCGGGGCGTCGAGGCAGGAAGAGGTTCATGGCCTGCGTCGTTTTCTGCACTTCGGAGAAACGGTCGACGATCCCCTTGACCGCTGGTCCAAAGAGCCCAGACGGGGAGAGCGGGGCATTTAGGAAGGCCGCGCGCTCTGTTTCTCGCATGTCCGCGAGCGTGAGCCAGAGGTGGCGCTCAGCTACCGTGAGGGAGGCCATAGAGCGTCCGAGGGCCTGTGCTGCGGTCTTGGTGGCGCGAAGGGAGAGATCCGTCGCGCTTCGCAAATCCGTGATTAGCTCAGCGTCACAGCATTTCTCGTCCAGGTCGCGGAGGAGATTAGCTTGGAGGATTTGCAGCACGGCCATAGAGTGCAGAGCGGACGCAGCTTGACCGGAGGCAGCGAAAGCGCGGCCGATCAGCGATGACGTCACTCTGCAGGCCTTAGACGGGAGGGCAGCCTTTGAGCGCCAGCCAGAAGGCGGGCAAAGGTGCGCTGCGACCGCCTCTTCCACCGGAGGGATAGCGTTGTAGCCTTTCTCGGCCGCGCCGTCAACTTGTGAGAGCGTCGAAGAAGCCTGAGACGAGACCCTCGCGGAGAATGGCGCGTTCCAGGACTTTGCAAGCTCCTCGTGAAGCTCCGGCAGAAAGGGTGCAGTCCTGGAGGTGGGCGCACGGCGGCGACTGTTTAGGAAGCATCCGTCAAGTCGGTTCGGCGCTGCCACCTTGGGCGGGGCCCATTCGAGGCCTAGCTGCTCGACAGCCCGGGTGAGAAGGCGCAAAAGTTCGGCGTCCTCACCCGCTCGAGAGCGTCCGGAGCCCCGGACTGAAGAGGACGCGGAAGACCAGTCCTCGCTGTCGGAAGCCATGATGGAGCAGCTGTCAGCGCGTTCCGCGGCCGCATCCGCCTCATCCCCGGAGGCGGCAACAGAAATGGCGGCCTGGGGGGGGGGGGCGGGGAAGGCGAGAGTGAAGCGGGCGGGAAAGGTTCCGGCGAGCTTCTCTCGGCGAACTCCGGAATCCGCTGCGAGCGGCGCTTCTTTCTGCGCAGCGTGGCAGGGACTGGAGGGATATCATCATCGAACAGGACGAGTCGAGCCCGCAGGGTCGACATCGTCAGTTCTTCGCACTCTTGGCATCCGCCGGCGAGGAGTGCGGCGGCGGCGTGATCACGGCCCAGGCAGAGAGCGCAGATCACGTGGCGGTCCCCGGAGCTGAGCTGCGCGTGACACGAGCCGCAGGTGGAACGAGACATTTGTATCAACGCTCGGCTCTTTTTGTGAAAAAGTGTGACGCAGCGGCGACAACACTTTTGAGCGTAAAGGATATGGGCTGCCGGATAGCAGAGCAGGCACGGATGGCTGAAGGTGGCGCGATGCTGCCGGCTTCCTCAGGCGCTGTCCTCTGCTTGCTTGTCTGCGCGGTCACGGCGGCGGGTTCCAGATCCAGCGATGCGAAGGGCTTCGCTGAAGAAAAGAAAATCGAATATGCAGCCCGTGAGCCCAGCTTATATACACGTGGCCACACCCCACCTGTAGGCAAATGAAGCCAGGTGGGCGCGAAGCGCCCTCATTGGTCGCCACGTCACGCGGGCTCACCGATAGGCTGCTGCAGTTGCCAGCAGAGCAGCCAATAGCACGCTGGATTAGCCTGCTATGGTCTGCCAGGCTGCCGCACTGCGTTGACAATGTCACAAAATTAAGGATAATTTTGGGTTTTTCAGAAATCTCGAAGAAAGAATACTTTCCCGTAGCGTAAGGAACTTACGCAATACGAGAGAACCTCTCGTAAGAGAACCACTTTTGATCAGATATGCGAAAGTTCGGTTCGTTACTATAGCAATACCCGGCCGCATACACGCGCGCAAATCAATTGTATAGAGGGCCTCGCATGTCAACTGCGCACAGGGCCTCGCACCCCCCTTGCGACGGCCCTGCCTACATACCTACTATATAGTAGGAGAAAACAGTACGTGAATGGAGTAGTATGTCGGAAACCTCAATATTTATAAAACAGTAGGCGAGAAATCCCCGGATGGCCTACTGCGTCCGCCCAGATTCTGAAGTGTGCATCAGATGGACATAAAATATTAATATATTAAATACTGATATATTAAATATATTAAGTTGCTATAAAACATTTATTTTTCATATAGCTAGCGTACCAGTTGTGCTTCATTAAACACACATACTTCATAAGATTTGTTAAAATCGTGTTCTTGAAATCATTGCTTTAACTGTGTACAAGGACAAATGTTTGTTTAAAGAAAAAAGTGCGTTATGCACTCTTAACCATATGCAATCTAGATGTGCGTTTAACATTTGACGGGGGACATTTTACAGACATTATGGCAGATGAAACTTTTAAAAAAAATACATATTCCAGATAAAAACACATCAACACCATGTACGTGTTTTATGTGTGCTATGATGTCCTCGTCAGCTTTTGTCACCACCCTCCATCACTCCTCCTGCCCTGATTTTCTCATCTGGCCCGGATGTTGCTGTGGCCTCTTCATCCTCGGGGAGCCCTGAGCCAGCAAGGGGCGTAAAAAGAAAAAACTTTGAGGACCTAATCTGGGAGATGGAGGAGAGGGAGGCTGCGAGAGAGCGAGAAGCAACAGACTGCCCGTGTAATGCACTGCACATTAGAGATCGACCGATATGGGTTTTTCTATAGCCGATGCCGATGTTTAGGGGTCAGGGTCAACCGATGGCCGATATGGGCTGATATCTTGATTTTTTTTCCCCTTCATTTGCATGCTAAAATGTCACAACATTTCTAAACTTAACATAATTTATTGAACACTGATTTGAACCATCTCTCTAATCTTAATTTTGTGCACTGCATGGTATTAAAATTAAATATTTATCCAAAGTTAACCAAACAAATCAATAAACTGACCAAGTATTAAAAATATAAAACTGGTAATATAAAAAAAAAAACACATCAAACATTTACATAAAAGTTTTAGAGTATTTATTTAGCAGAATTTTTCAAGTTAGTTGGAACAAATGTAAACTTAAATATACATTTAAATAAAATAAATACAACTTTATAAATAAAAATCAATCAAACGGAAAAATATAAAAAAATATAAAATAAAATATATAAAAAATAAATAATAGTAGTGCTGCAAACACACTAGCAACCAGCAAGATTTGTGTTTGGTATAAATGACAGAACATCTAAAGTGCATTCTATTTTTCTGCTTTTTGCAACTTTCTGCATTTGTATAATAACTGGTCAACTTTCAGTGGGATCCGAATTCTGCCATTTACGTTGGGCATCAAACATTTCTGTTAGAGTTGGCTGAGATACATTGGCTGTAGAGGCAGCTGCTTCTTTTTCTTTCCGTGCATCTTTGTAAGCCTGGAGGTGGTGACATCTCAGGTGACTCCACACATTTGTGGTGTTTTTCTTTTTACCTTTTTCAGCTCCCAAGCTCACCAGTCCATTGCAGATATTGCACCTGGCTTTCCCTGGAGTTGGCTCGGTGAAATGCTGCCATACTGGATTTGATTTTTGTTCTGCCATCAGACAGCAATTACTAAACAGAAGAAACATTCATGGTTAGCATTTTAGTAGCGCCTTCATCTTCAATTCAGTCTATAATTCTTGAGCTGAATATGCTCATAGTTGGATAGAAACCCGGCTATTGTCTGCATCAAACCAGGCCCGACTACAGAATCAAATCACTGAGGGTGCTTCTGAAATTACTGAGAGTGCTCTAGTAAAGTCCAGATGTTGGCTAAGCAACGGCTCTAGCATACAGTGAGAAATTTAGGATTATTTACAAGTTCAAGTTATAAAAATAAATAAAAAATTTTGCAACAAATGTTTGTCTATTAGTCTGTCTTTACATTGCTTTAATGCATTACTAGTATTTTTACATGTAATTTCCCTGAGAACCAGGAAAAAAGGTCATTTTTTAGGTCATTACATTGTTTGGAGCATAAAAAACAAATGGGTAAAAAAAAAAAAAAAAAATCCTATGTTATATGCTACATCATCTGCTCTGTAGAGGACAACAACTCATTTATTAAGAAAATGTAAAACATGAATAGGCAAAAACAATGGGATTTTTTTTTTCATTCACCAATCAATTTTTATGCTTCAAGGTTGTTGTTTTTTTATCCAACCTCTGTTTAAAGATGACTCAAATGTTATGAAAGATATAAGCCTAACAGGATAATTAATGATAAACATGACCATACATGCAATTCATCTATACACTACATCTAATTTGCATAGTAATTTGTTTTTGGGAAAATATGTATTGTAAAAAGAGCAGTATTTGCAGCTGGCAGGATGTCCAAATCTTAAACTCATCATCATTATCTCATGACGTTGCTAATCAGATCACACTGAACAAAGGGTCTGTGTTATGCGGCTATCTTAAGTTAATTTACAACCCAAGAAGCCCCTGTCTCTTGAAGAGATTCGAGCGTTGGACTTTATGGCCCCGAGATATGCGCGTGACTTCACGCTACACACACATAGTCTTTTGTGCGAATGAGCGCACACACACATAGTTGAACACACTGAACTTTCGGACTCATCTCACATACCCAACTTATAGGAACCATGTGGATCAAAACAGCCTCCATAGTGTTTAAATATATATATATATATATATTATTGATTTGATGTCCTTATACGATGTATTAAAATAGCTAGGATGTTTACTGTATGTAAAATTAATTCTGTATGCCAGTAACTGTAAGAACTCCTGTGCCTCTGTATTCTAAAATCACAGAACGATAGTGTTTGGTATCTTCTCGATCGCAGAAACCCGAATGTACCGAATATCGTTCACAAATTACCATTTAATGCATTATTACAAAAATACCAGCTTTCCAGCTGAGACAGCTAAGAAAGAGTTTCAAAACGATCACCCCTTTTGATTAGCCGAGAGGAGGGGGTGTCCACGAACAAAGAACAATGAAAAACTCGCGCCTTTGGTCTCTCGTGCGCGATTGGATCACTCCAGGATAAGGGCGTTGGTCATTGTGTCCATAAAAACGGGAACTGACCGTTAACTCTTTGCATTCTTGCCATTGAGAGAGACCCGGCACGCTCCGCCATTCCGAGAGAGACCTGCAACTTCTGGAGCGACTTTCCTGAACTTCACAGAAATTCTCCGGACTCACCTCCTTAGCGAACTTCCACGACGATTCGAACTCAGACACGTACACGAGAGAGCCTAATGCAAGTATTATATTTCACCTTTAACTGCTTGTACGAGGTTGTCTTAATTAATCCTGATTCATGAAATCATAAATGTCTGAAGGGTTTTGGTGAAGTGATTGAACTCTCTCTCTCTCTCTCTCTCTCTCTCTCTCTCTCTCTCTCTCCATTCTTTTCCTTTTGATTTTATTCTATTAAGTTTGATTTTTCCTTGTTTGTACCATATCATTTGTTTCTCCTAGATATATATGCATATTTACCCCCGTGTGATTCGTAGCTTTGTATTCTGTAGTTGTTTTATTAAAACCCAATAATTGCATTAAATTGAATCCGTATTGTTTTGCTCACAAATCTCGAAGTCACTGAAGCGTAAGATCTAAGCTACCCATTTAAGCTTGATTTTCATGTATTACTACTTTAGTAATACAAATTGTGCAAACATAAGAGATATTATTTGTCCTGATCAAACAAATCAATGTTTCTTAAGGTTTGTAAGATTGATAATTGATGAAGAAATCAATTTGGATAAAGGTTACTTTTAAATGATTAAAGGTTCCGTTATACGTTAATTTTTCTGTACAACAAGCTAATAATATTCATAAACTCATGAATAGTCATACCATTTGAATTAATTATTCCCCAGAACTTATTGTTGTTACAGTGGTGGAGATTATTTCGGGCAGTTTCAAACTTTGTTTTTGTGAGCAATATTAATATTCATATTCATGTGTATTTTTGGGTATTAATATTATGCACGCGCGTTCCCGTTCATTTGATTGAACTGTGAGACATCGCAAACTCACTCACTGACGAGGCACAACGCCGAGCTCAGTCTAAGCATATTAAGAGATGCTAAATTGACAATATTATACGTCTGGCAAAGATAAGGAAATCTCTGCACAGTCCGTACATGAGTAATATTGTTTTGTCCCGCTTGATTTGAACGAAGAAATCTTCTGTCAAGCGGAAGATTGAAATTGAGCGAGTTTCCTCTTTTCAATAATAGGCCTAATATAATATTATATCGTTAAGATAAACGATAACTCCTGGTCGAACATTGGCCTAGCTAACCAATTTAATCTTGACCTAAAACATTTAACTCATACATGCTGAACGATCAGCCAGTTTAATAAATGTCTATTGGAGTTCTGTTAAATGTGAAGTAAGCAGATGTAAATTCCTGTATCCACATTTTCTTTCTGTGCAAAATATTGCACAAAGAGACCCGCCGCGGTCTGA
The DNA here is from genome assembly GCA_023566225.1 of Romanogobio albipinnatus. Taxonomy (NCBI): domain Eukaryota; kingdom Metazoa; phylum Chordata; class Actinopteri; order Cypriniformes; family Gobionidae; genus Romanogobio; species Romanogobio albipinnatus. Next base: position 63,851,809 of record CM042240.1, on the reverse strand, counting down.
AGGGTAAATGGTGATTTGTGTTTTAAATATAAGTGCAACCATTATTCGATTTTTGGTCACATAAGCAGGTGCAACTCTGCGTGCTAGACACCAGAGGGCAACCTAACAGCTCTCGAGTAACACTTCACCATAACTTTATCCCGAACGGGCGCAACAGCGCCATCTGGTGAGCAGTCCTCCTAACTAACTCTAGTTGGGTGGACTCGACTGCGCCATCGCGTGGAGAATTACAGATAGTTCTCTCCGCAATTAATTTTGTCTTAACAAAATTTCCTTCCTAAGTAGAGCATGTGAATTGTTTATTGATTACTGTTAGAAAATAGCATTAGGCAGCAACCAGGTCTCCATTCTCGCTGATTAAACACACTTATTTGAATTTGAGTTTAAAAGGAAAAATGAATTTCCTTTAACTTAAATTGAGATTAGATCTCTTCAAATCACTGACAGTCCGCTTGGAAGGAAGGACGCCACCGTGTGGCCGTACCCTGCTAAGTCAGCTTACAGCTCTCTCTCTCTCTTTTCCACTTTCTTCCAATTCTGTGTGAAGTGCTTATTCCTGTTTCCCTTGCTGATTATTACAGGGAGTGCAGAATTATTAGGCAAATGAGTATTTTGACCACATCATCCTCGTTATGCATGTTGTCTTACTCCAAGCTGTATAGGCTGGAAAGCCTACTGCCAATTAAGCATATTAGGTGATGTGCATCTCTGTAATGAGAAGGGGTGTGGTCTAATGACATCAACACCCTATATCAGGTGTGCATAATTATTAGGCAACTTCCTTTCCTTTGGCAAAATGGGTCAAAAGAAGGACTTGACAGGCTCAGAAAAGTCAAAAATAGTGAGATATATTGCAGAGGGATGCAGCAGTCTTAAAATAGCCAAGCTTCTGAAGCGTGATCATCGAACAATCAAGCGTTTCATTCAAAATAGTCAACAGGGTCGCAAGAAGCGTGTGGAAAAACCAAGGCGCAAAATAACTGCCCGTGAACTGAGAAAAGTCAAGCGTGCAGCTGCCAAGATGCCACTTGCCACCAGTTTGGCCATATTTCAGAGCTGCAACATCACTGGAGTGCCCAAAAGCACAAGGTGTGCAATACTCAGAGACATGGCCAAGGTAAGAAAGGCAGAAAGTCGACCACCACTGAACAAGATACACAAGCTGAAACGTCAAGACTGGGCCAAGAAATATCTCAAGACTGATTTTTCTAAGGTTTTATGGACTGATGAAATGAGAGTGAGTCTTGATGGGCCAGATGGATGGGCCCGTGGCTGGATTGGTAAAGGGCAGAGAGCTCCAGTCCGACTCAGACGCCAGCAAGGTGGAGGTGGAGTACTGGTTTGGGCTGGTATCATCAAAGATGAGCTTGTGGGGCCTTTTCGGGTTGAGGATGGAGTCAAGCTCAACTCCCAGTCCTACTGCCAGTTTCTGGAAGACACCTTCTTCAAGCAGTGGTACAGGAAGAAGTCTGCATCCTTCAAGAAAAACATGATTTTCATGCAGGACAATGCTCCATCACACGCGTCCAAGTACTCCACAGCGTGGCTGGCAAGAAAGGGTATAAAAGAAGAAAATCTAATGATATGGCCTCCTTGTTCACCTGATCTGAACCCCATTGAGAACCTGTGGTCCATCATCAAATGTGCGATTTACAAGTAGGGAAAACAGTACACCTCTCTGAACAGTGTCTGGGAGGCTGTGGTTGCTGCTGCACGCAATGTTGATGGTGAACAGATCAAAACACTGACAGAATCCATGGATGGCAGGCTTTTGAGTGTCCTTGCAAAGAAAGGTGGCTATATTGGTCACTGATTTGTTTTTGTTTGGTTTTTGAATGTCAGAAATGTATATTTGTGAATGTTGAGATGATATATTGGTTTCACTGGTAAAAATAAATAATTGAAATGGGTATAAATTTGTTTTTTGTTAAGTTGCCTAATAATTATGCACAGTAATAGTCACCTGCACACACAGATATCCCCCTAAAATAGCTAAAACTAAAAACCACTTCCAAAAATATTCAGCTTTGATATTAATGAGTTTTTTGTGTTCATTGACAACATGGTTGTTGTTTAATTATTAATGTTGTAAAATTAATCCTCAAAAATACAACTTGCCTAATAATTCTGCACTCCCTGTAATTTTTTTTTTTTTTTGTTATTAAGGATACTCCAACTTAGCATTAAATTGTTATAGGATATTATTTGGACTTGCTTTCTTTTATTTACATTCTCCCTACAGGCTTATTTAAATTTAAATTTTAAACTTGTTTTGAATTTAATTTGAATTTTTTAGTTAATTTTTTTTTATTTTCTTCCTCTCATTTGGGTTAGGTTCATTTTGATAGTTACCGACATTATCAAAATTGCCTTTTGTTTTATCGTTATTTGATAGAAACCTTTGCCTTTTTCTAAATCACTCACAGGATTTTGCATTTCCTTTTCGCCTGCAACCATAAATCACTTGATCCGGTAAACAATAGAGTCTTAATTAATTTTGAGTTCGTCTGTTTACCCTCTTTTGTGTATTTATTGTAAGGCTCACAAGCATCTGTGGTGAACTGAGAATCGTCTCAACGTGGTCTCCACGAGCAAGGTTGTCCAACCGACGTGACCGGCACCGGCTGTGTGTGAATCTCGGTTTCTTTTACCTCTGTCCGCCGTTGCGGCACGCAGTGGCGACATCAGCAATCTGACACTCCAAAGCCGGTCAACCAGTTCAGCTGACACACACAAGGCAATGTCTGGTGCCCGTACCTAAACCACGGCTTAATAGGGAGCCACTCTTGAAAAAGAGGGTTCTGGGGAGCGTGCCAACTTTGCTGTGCTGGCTGGCGGTTGACGGGTGGGTGCTGTCAGGTCGTGTTTAAAGTCTAAACTGTTTGAGTGGGCGTAACGCGACAGAGTAACAAGGACCGAGGACACGGCAGTTGGGTGTTTGGGAACGCCCGGAAGGCCGACTGCGCCGCTGGTTTCCCACCTGAGCGACCTAAATTCGCCCCGGATAAACTAAATGTGATAAAATCCACATTACAAGCCAAATATTAGATACTCCCCGAGTATAGCCTAAACGTTTGGCCCACCTTTCCACTCTAAGCCGCACCCTTTTCCTAGGTTTCCTACCCCGATAGCCACACATGCTGTAGGCCCTATCAGAAACTCTTACGAAAGGTAGCAGGCTTAACCCCTTTAGTGCTTCTCTAACACTCCCAGCGTTCGCGCTTATTCTCCTTGTTATTGCAGACCAATTCATTTTGTGTTTGTTTTCACTGTGCTCTTTCCTACTTTCACTGTCCGGACTGTCGTAATCTTGTTTCTTTCAGTTCACCAAGAGACCCCAAGGAAAGCAAATTAATAGAGTGACAACCAAGCAGCCGGCGTCACCAGGTGACCCACAGGGCTACCGCCTGTCAAAGCCTCTATTTCAGGCTGATCCAAAATTGGCCCGCCTAATTGTCTAACTGTCTAAATCAGTTAGCCAAAATTCTTGTCGACGGCATAGTCCGTACAAGAGCTCGTAAACCTTAGGACAAACTTGCATTGGCCTCTTTGTGTGTGTGTGTGCTGTGTTTCTCTCGCCCACAGTGAACCAGTATGTCCCGTTCATCCAGTCCCGCTGTCCCTTGGGACCGCCTAGCGGTATGGCTGGAAGCGATGACGAGCACTGGTCTGTCTGAGGACACCAGTTATCTGCAACAGCTGAACCAGGAGGAACTGGACACAGAGCTAGACAAGCTGACGGCACACGACCCGATGCAGAGTTACTCTCACAAAGAACTGGCCAAGATCCTCGGGAGCCTCGCCCACAACCTTGTCGCCCAGGCACGGCTAAGAGAAAAGAGCCACACCGACCTGGAACAGGAAGCGGCAGCGCTAAAGCTCCAAGCCGAGGAGGCCTGGAGAAACCAGGCCCTCACCCAGCGTCATCTAGATCAGCTACTTCTAGAGACCGAGAAAGAGGGTGAAACGGACACAGAACAAAAGAAAGAAGTAGAAAGACTTCGAAAGACCCTGGACAATCTGCGTCTAGACACAGACCGCAGAGAGCAGTCGGAGAAAGACACCAGGGAAGAACTCAACGAACAGCTCCGGCAAGGCGAAGCTCTCCTAGAGAGAGCCAACACTGCACTTAAAGACAAAGATGCTAGAGCCAAAGCCTCCGAGAAACACTTGCAGGCTGCCCGAGCCGAGATCAATGAGCTTGTCCAGCAAAGACATGACCTCAAAGATGAATTTGACCTTGTTCACAGAGAACTGAAACATGCATATAAACTGCAAAGTGACCGGGAAGGGGAAACACGCCACACAGAGTTACCCCCGACCAGCTGGTCCGCACATTTTAGCCAAGAACCAAGAGCTAGAAAGGGGGGTGACAGCCCACCATTCAGACTGTCACCCACGAGCCTCCACGAATCCCCGCCAGCAACTGAGGAAGGGAAGCCCTTCCAGGAAGTCAGGGTCAGCAGCCACGTAGCTCATAAAGACCTTGACAAGCTGGCCAGGAATATCCCTACATTCAGCCCAGACCCTGCAGGAGGACACGACGTTCACGCCTACTTGCAAGACATAGACTTTCACCTGCAGACTGTCGCTAACGCGCAATTTACCTCAGTAATCTGTAAATACTAACATTTGTATATATAGCGTTCCTGTTGTTCTTAATTACGTGTTCATTTTTTACATATTTAAAGTTTTATTTGGTTAACGTTAAGTCGGCTTTAAGTTGTTCGTCAGCAATTCGTTGGTAAGTATTAGCCTTTTGACATCATAACGTGTTGAAAATGATAACAATATAAAACATACAACTAAATACTCAGAATTGAGTTTAAAAATAAATTTAAGATACAACCACCTTACCGCTAAACCGTACTGGATCTCCCCGAGAAAACAGCGGTGACCGACTTGCAGCGCCTTGTTTATATAAGCGCCATTTAACCGACATTATCCAACCACAGGTCGGGGCGGGAAATTTTGAAGCGTTGCTCTACTTCAATAACTGGTTTAGCCCACCAGCGCTGAGAAAAGAAACATAAGCTTTAGCAGCGGCCTGGATGACATAGGCTTGCGCTGATTAAGTTTAATAAACACTAAACTAACGAAACAAGCACTATGGACAAGCGATAATCATTATTTACACACAAGTTCAAGGGTGTCCAAACTCAAACTCGGGTCTGCAGGGCCACTGTTTAGCTTTAACTGGTCTCCACGCCTGCCTGGAAGTTTCTATTATGCCTAGAAATTCATCGACTTAACAGTTTCAGATTTAATTGGGGTTGGAACTAAACTTTGCAGAACAGTGGGCCTCTAGGAGCAGGATTGGTCACCCTCGCACTTACGTTAGTTCTTGCCATGCATAGTTAAAACGGTTACCTTGATGCTGAAACTCCGGCTTCAGAGGATATGCTGACCCCGTTCTCCCGACAAGAACCACGAAAACATATGTAGAAAAACAATACCATTAAACAGATCGTATTTACTTTACCTAACGTTACCTGTAATGAAACCTGCGTGGCGTGCAAGCGTGTCAACTCGTCTCTGCTTCTTCTCTTGGTTAATAACGAATTGCAAACAAGGCGCTTACCGCCACCTACTGTACAGGAGTGTGTAACATGTTATTTTATAATAAAAAAATAAAAAACAAGCTCTGGTGATATAACAAATTACAGGAAAACAACTATAAAAAATAAGACTAAATGGTTTTGTATATACACAACTATAAAAGCTTAATTAAATGCACTTATAAACAAAAATGTCCTTCAAAGCTTGTGCTAAAAAACATTGTCATGTCATTAAAATTTGGCAGATCAAAATATATTTTTACATTCAAAGGAGTCAACCAACCATGTGCTAGAATTCTTAAAATGTAGTCACAAAGTAACTAGTTGAATTGAATGGATTAATAAACACTATCTAAAAAGTAGTGACCACACACAGGTTTAATAAGCTTTTGTATACTATTTCTAGGCACACATTTAGGTTCAATACATAAAATGACAAAACTGACAGTTGTTATATTGTTTCCCCAAACAGAAAGTTCTCTATAGTCAACAACACTCACTCAACAACAGTAGCCACCGTTCAGTCAAAAACAAGGTATGTGCTCATATGTACTCATTAACTTTAACGCATTAAGTCATTGGTTCTCAATTCTGATCTTCGGGACCCACAAAATTACACATTATGGATGTCTCTCTAATCAAACGTGCTGTTTAGAGCTTCTATTATATGAGTTGAATCATATGTACTACTGGAGACATCCAAAATGTGCAATACAAGGTGCTTACAGGACTGTCATTACAATGTACTTTGTTTTGTTACTGTCTCAGCACCATGGTTTGCAAAAAACAATCTTACTGGACATTGCGAAGAAAAGCCAAAGAGAAGGTGGACAAACAACTGCAGTCAATGCAAGCAGTATCATCCCCATCATGGAGGGAGGAGAGTGGTAGCAAGCAAAGTGACACAAGCAGCACCATTGATGATGACGATGTCGAATTTATGGATTGTCTGTCCCAAATCGATGAGCCTGAATGCGTCACCATGGCACATACTTTATATAGCAGTGAATCTAACACAGACTCAGACACAGAGTCTGAACTGCATCCAAGTTCCCTGGATGATGACTTGGCAACCTGGGCAACAGAGCATAAAATTACACATGTGGCACTAAATTCATTACTCAATATCCTCCGTGAGCATGAATTGAATCTGCCAAAAGATGCCAGGACACTATTAGGAACAGTGCGCTCAAACATATCTGAAATACAGAACAAGGCTGGTGGCCAGTACTATCATTTTGGCCTACTTCAATCCATTTCAGGCGTACTCCACAAGAACTTGGACATCTTGAAAAACATGAGCAATCTGGAGCTCCAAGTAAACATCGATGGTCTGCCTCTCCATAAGAGTTCAGCAACTCAATTCTGGCCTATTCTCGGAACGGTCCAAAACTTGGTGCAGGAGGAACCGGTCACAATAGGTTTATTTTGTGGTGCTGGTAAACCTAGCTCACTGGATGAGTATCTCCAAGATTTCATCTGTGAAATAAATGAATTGGGTAAGGGTTTTGAATTTGAGGGAGTCAAGTTAACACTAAAGATTACTTCGATGGTTTGTGACGCACCTGCACGTGCCTTTCTAAAAAAGGTGAAAGGACACACAGGCTACCATGGTTGCGAAAAATGCATTCAGGATGGCGTTTACCTGGAGAACAGAATGACCTTCCCCAGAAATGACATGCCTCTTAGAAATGATGAGAGCTTCCGAAATAAAACTGATGCGGATCACCACCATGGCATCTCACCTCTGGAAGAAACCTCACTGGACATGGTCTCTGGATTTCCCCTTGACTACATGCACCTTGTGTGCCTTGGAGTCATGAGGCGGCTTCTCCTCTTGTGGCTTCGGCTGGGTCCTCTCACGTGCAGGCTGTCAGGATTCCAAGTCTCTGTGCTGACAGAAAGGTTGGTTGGTGCCCAGAAAAATGTGCCCATGGAATTTGCACGCAAACCTAGGGCATTGAGGGAAATAGATCGATGGAAGGCGACTGAATTTAGACAATTTTTATTGTACACAGGCCCGGTTATGTTAAAAGATCTACTCACCACAGAGGTGTACAAAAACTTTCTGCTGTTTTTTGTCGGAATTTTCATCTTAAGCAGTAACAGCCTAATTGGAGATCACATCGACTATGCCAAAGATATCCTGCGACTTTTTGTCACGCACTTTGGACAGCTATATGGCCCCAAATTCCTGTCCTACAATGTTCACTGTCTTGTACATCTTGCGGAAGATGCAAAACATCACGGCGTCCTTGACAACTTCAGTGCCTTCAAGTACGAGAACCACCTGCACAAGCTGAAGAGACTCCTGCGGAAACCTACATGTCCACTGAGTCAGATTGTAAGAAGGTTCTCTGAAATGCAAAGGTGCAGCAAAGAAAAAGTGAAAAACAACCCACAGCTGCTCAGAAAACCTCATACAGCTGGCCCTCTACCCGAATGTTTTCATGGAGCTTCACAGTACAAAGAAATAAAAACAAGCTCTTACACTCTGAAACTGGACCAGGCTAACAGTTTTGTTTACATTGGCGGTAAAGTTTCAAAGCTGCAAAATATAATTTCAGTGAGGGATGACATTTATGTGGCCTACAGTACCTTCAACAATCATGAACTTTTTTTTGACTATCCCCTTCCATCCTCGGCACTTGGTATTCATCAAGTTGATGACCTCTCAAGAACAACCGATTTCTGCAAGCTGGAGAACATTGAGGGGAAAGCTTTCTTAGTTCCTTATGACCATTATTTTGTTTCAGTTCCTCTTTTACACACACAATAATTTTTCTTTTTCCTTTTGAATGTATGCGTTTTTAGTTTTGTTACATATATTTTGTGTATTTGAATCATGCATATGAACAACGGAAATTTAATGAATGTTATTCAACATTATGGGGCTCTAGGTTGTTGCAGCTTAAAAACAAACAAAACAACAACCAAAAAACAACAGCATGTACCTGATAGTGGAGTTTGTGGGAGAAGGGACAACTGGACCTGTAGCAAAGTCCTGGTATTCAGATGGCCATTCGTGGTGGCCTCCATTCAAAGACTTGGACCGGTTGCTGAAAAGTGTCAGGATGATGGAGGCACCACAGCCAGATAAAGGGTGGACCAAACATCAGGCCAGAATTCTGCACGAGTCAGGTAAGTACACTGTAAATAAACATTAAAACATCAATTAAAACTAAATCACTAAATACATAACATCCCATGGCCTAATGCTTTCATGAATTGAGTTAAGATACTTTGTTTCTTTCAGCATCTTTTGAGAATATTTCAAAAAAAATGGAAAAAGGCATGCTACACTTCGGACATTTCTGAATCAGAAGTCCCTGGAAAAAGAATTCACAAGTAAGTTGAAAACATACATTGGAAAGTAATTTAAAAACAACCATATTCATAGTCTTTTGAAACCATGCAATATATTTATATATTTATGCGAGTAACAGAGCAATTTAGTTTTTTTACTCATCTTGAATTTAGCTTTCCCCATCTCATTCACACAGCAAAACTAGGTATGTTTAGTTTCTAATGGGTCATCAATTGTGCTGTTCATCCTGCAACATGCAAAGAAAGAATCATGCCAGAATTTTGAAGGGGTTTTAATTAAAAAAAATATTGCATGGTGTCAGAAGACTTAGTATATAGACCACAGAACATAGAATAAGTAAAATAAAGACATAAGTAGTACGGGACCTTTTTTATATTGAGAATTTTTTTCCTTCAGTTGACAAACAGGGCAGTTTTATTACCCATCTAATCCTGCTTTGTAAAATAATGTTATACCCTGATTTTGCTCTCAGAAGGAAAATATACACATCAGATGATGAGCCTCATGATACCCACCACAAAAAGAAGAAAATTAATAGAGAAAAAGTTCCACCTGCACCAAAGGTTCCACCTGCACCAAAAGTTCCAGCACCCCCAAAACACTTCAAGACAAAAGGTAAAAATACATTGAATCTAGTTCAATAAATTAATGATGGCTAGACGCAAGTGTGTATAAGAGTTCTTTTTTTTCAGGTCCTGCTGTACGACCTTTGCTTACACCAAGTAGAGCAGGGAAATCTTTCAGCAACTGTGAGTTTAAACTTATAAAACTGATATTTCTGATAGTTTTAAGCATTTTGTGTCATGCCCAAGAATGCTCCTTACCCAGGGTAAAATGTTTGTAATGCACATTTACATACCAATTCTTTCAATAACATTTGTTAATCACCACCAAAGAGCCATGGAAGAGCCACAGCAGTGCTGCTTTGAGACTCTCCCCAACTGTCAAGGTAACCGTCTCTACATGATTTACATGTGGTTACAGTATATCATGTGGTTACAGTACAAGTTGGAACCACACAGCATTTATGCCAACTCAAAAGTGAGGCTGACTCCATGACAGGGTGGGTCAAGTTTCTGACATTGTTAACATACAGTGTGTGCACAATCATTATGCAAGTCCAATGAGCATTTCGCCGTCCAATGATCACGCCTTAATTGTGCAATTTCTAGTATTGCATTAGTATTTCATCCTTTTTATGGGCATTTAATAATTTTTGACACAGTGCAAGTTAAATCTCTGACCATGTTCACACAGTCAGTTTTTGAGATAGACAACCGTATTTACTTCCAGTGCAAGTCTCGAAATGTCCTGTTCACACAGCAACTCTGAAACACTGTTTGAATGTGCAGTGAGAGTCAAACCCTTCTCTTACTAGTAACCATAACGACAGCCTCTTTTTTGGCTAATTTTACTAGTAAAAGAAAATATAAGGTGTTTTTCACTTCCAGACTTCATTAACAATTATATATAACTTATAAAGATTATATACTGCTAAATGACTAAATGTAAATATACGAATTAAAAGTCGTTAAAACTGATGTGGTTTGGATTGGTAAAATGTGCTTAAAATAAACATAAAAATAATGCACGCACTGTAGATGTTTAGTCATGCACTTATATTCTGCCTGATGTCAGAAAGTTGCAGGCCTCTTTAATGAATCCAATAAACCAGCCAATAAAAATGAAAATGTCATGTAAAATGTCTTTAGTATATACAAACTTGAGCAATTCCACCTTTCTCAGCTCCAGATGTACCAGTGAGCTTCTCCCAGGCAGATAAGCCCCAAGATGAACACCAACCTAACATTCAAGGTAAACGAGCATTAATTAGTGTATGGAGGAAACTGAGGTATAACTTAAGAGCCCTCATGTACCACTTACCAACTTCACCTTTCTCAGCGCCAGTTGTACCAGTGAGCTTCTCCCAGGCAGATGAGCCTCAAGATGCTTGGGGTGAACACACACCTAACATTCAAGGTAAAAAAATAATTATTTAGCATTTGGAAAAATAAGGACAATCACTGCACACAAAAGACAGCCTTGCATTAGCTAATTCAACATTTTCTGTACAATCCATTAGATAATGCATTTTCTGTCCTGAGACCTTCAGGTTCCAAGCAAGGAAGAACACCCCGTAAGTTATGAGTCTCACTTTTGGTAAATAATGTAGCATTTCATCTAGTTGTACAATATAAAATGTGTTTGATAGTTTAAAACAAGACTACAAAACTAAATAGGCTAATATACAAAGCAAGAGAGCACAATTCAGTTGCAGCAGTTGAACAAGTTCCATAAGTAAGCTCATCTAAGAGAGAACTTCTCTCACGCAGGCCACCAACAGGATCCTTGGCATGAACACTCACCTAACATTCAAGGTAAAAGACCCTTAATTAGTAAATGGAAGAAATCACATATCACGAACGCTGCAAATGAGTGAATGAATATGGCATTTTTTTCTGTATAATAAATTAGAGAAGACATTCTCTCACCTGAGACCCTATCAAGACCCAAGACTGTTTACACATCAAGGAAGAATTCAGAGTAAGTACAAAAAAAAAAAACTTCAGGCATAACTGAGGTATAGCTTCATGCACTGTCATAGTAGCAAATGCAACTAACTTTACCCATAACTCACACCCCTTTCTCAGCTCCAGTTGTTCCAGTGAGCTTGTCTCATGTAAATGAGCAAGAGGATGCTTGGGGTGATAACCCATCTAACGTTCAAGGTAAAAGAACATTCATTATCACATGCACAAAACACAACCTGCAAATGAATAAGTGTCTAACACTAGGAAATGTTACATTTTCTGTATAATCTATTAGAGGACACAATCTCTGAACTGAGACCCTCAAGTACCCCCCAGGCAAGAACGCAGAGTAAGTCATTTATTTCTATATAAAAAAAGACTGATCTCAAGGGCACGTGAACATCGTGGGCACGTGACTTTACTGATGTTTCAGGAGTTTATTGAAACCATTTATCTCCAAAAATCACCGAGCTGAACAAAAAGCAAAGAAGCGCGTATTAACACCTCGTACACAAACTATCTCTCCATAGCATTATCAATAACATACAATAAAATACTCATTACAAATGACAGTAAAGAAGCACAGGTGTCCATATTATACCTTTTCGGGGATGCTTAACAAACTGTAAACTTTAAATCTGCTTAAATCCACTGAATGATGAACCACGAGCGCTCACTCTCTTTCCATATCGCTCCGTAGACTGAGGGCACGGGAGCTAGCACTTGTGTTGCACATGAACGTACTGGAGCGCATCTCATAAATCCGAAACTCAGCGTATAGGCTACTTCTCACAGACATGAGATATATGCGTACAGAAAGCTTGAAAAGTCCTCTTTACGAAACAATTTGAAATGGAAAGAAAGCGAAGCGCACCGTTCACGTGAGCAGCTCATGACTGGCGGTTCTGTTCTGAATGCTGCACTCCTGCATTAGACTAATCCTGACTGACTCCTGAGTATTTAATTTAAGTTGCATACATTTTGTTCTTGCACTGATGTTAAATTTGTAACCATTTTGCACTTTCGCAGCTTTGAGATATAGGCTATATTTGAGTATTGTGTGTATCAGATATTTTACAAAAGCAAATGATTCTGACAGTTTTAGCCATTGAAATGACTGGTAAAAAAGTATCCCAATCAACCTGAATTCACCCCATACTATGCTAGTGCACTTTCTTTTACAAATTTGCATTCCGGAAAAAGTGGCTGGTAAAAAATATAAGTGGCTGGTAAAATTGGGCATCCACCAGCCACTGTGGCTAAAAAGTTAATTTCCCACCCTGATAAGAAACAAATTAGAGTGATTTCTGAAGTAACATGTGACACTGAAGACTGGTGTAATGATGCTGAAAATTCAGCTTTACCAATCACAGGAATAAATTACATTTTAATATAAAAAACAGTAGCGATGCACTAAAACTTCAGAAACCATAAATTATCGGCAAGAAAAATCATAATTTTTTGGCTCAAAATATGATTAATATTATAATAATACTATTTAGTGAAAAATATAGCTCTTGTTAGTTGTTAAAAGTGTACTAATTAATTCAGGGTTTTTCCTACATTAAATTTTTCTTGGCGGCCGCCAAAACAAATTTGTGTTCCGCCAAAGCCTAATTTGATGAGTTATTGTGATTTATGAGTAGAATGTATATATATATATATATATGTAGAATAGATGACTCCTGCGTTTGTAACGGAGTGACAGAGAGAACGATCAGAGAGCTCCTCCCCGTGCACACTCTCTGGGTCTTCAAAACAAGCACCGTCTTAGCTCTCTCATATTTCACATATTAATCAAAAGGTTGGAAGACCGAATCCATGTTGTACGTGACACATTTGGACTATTTTTTCCTTCGAATTACTGCTGGCTGTGAATTGCGCTCAAAAAACTTTGACTCTTCTCTGACCAGCTGACATAAAACATACTTTAAGTAAACGGGAAACAAATTCTGTCCAGTTATGAAGTGTTTTCTGTATTGACAAATCTTTCTCGATGTTCTAACAGACGAGATTCGCACACAACGCATCTGCTATGTCCGATTCATGACCTATTGACTCCTTTGAACCGAATCATTTTAACGACTGGTTAGAACAACTGATCAGTCCAACACTGAACTCACGAATCAGTTTAATCATTTACTCAGAACACATCTGAAATGAGAACACAAGTGTGCTTACACAATTTAGCAAGTGGATAGTAAGAATTAGTTTAAATTATCAATCATCATGATAATTATCAGTTATTCAATTATCCAAATTATCCAGTATTTCAGCTTATTTCTGTTGACAATGTGTAGTAAAATAAATAGCCTAAAATCATTTTTAGACTGGAGTGAGGTGATACCAGAACTAAGTTGTTGTTAGCTAGCTGATAGTTTTATTAAATTGTATTTGGCTGAAAATTTGGCTATTTGTTCATTTGTAATGCTACTTTTTAATATTGATATGATTATATACCAAAACAAGTATCTGTAAATAGTGTAAAAAAGGAGGAACAAAAGAAACAAACATCAATGTAAGAGATCATACATAATATGAGATATCAAAATAAGATTACTAGCAAAATTACTAACCATTTCTTCTTTCGGTTCGGTTTAAATATCATTACACCCCTACTTTTCTGGATTCTCAATCCAGTTTAATCATGGAAACTGTGTAATCAAATGGATACAGTTAAAAGTTTTTAAACAATACAATTGTTAAAAGCTTTAGGCATTAACCGTATCTTTCGCTACAACAACATTTTTATAACACTGTGTCTACACCAAACGCGACTTTTATCACGAGCAACAGCTAAAAGCTGCCTACACTGAACACAACACCTGGACTATGTCAGAAATGGAATGGGGATTTGTTTATGGGAATGGGTTCTATTGTCATAATGTAAGTGTTGTTTTTAAGACATCTAAAGCACTTTTTGTGCTTCCAGGGGCTTCTGGTGTGAGACGATGGAGTTGCATCACTGATCAATGTACACGTATGTTAAATTGAAGTGCTAAACTTGTAAAATTCTACATTTTATAATTTAATAAAGATACTCTCCCAGATAAACCTATTGTATTGCAGCTGTTGAGAGGACAATTCTGGAGACACTAAATGAACTGGACATGAAGATCAATCACCTGACTTCAGTGGTCCAGTCCCTTGCAGGTAACAGCCATCTCAATGCTCCAATGCTGGTGGTGGACAATGAGGATGATGTCTTTCCTCTCACATCCATGGAAGAACTTGATCATCTGGAAAGACAATTATCTGAAAGAGGGATGATGCAAAAGATGGTAAGAATCATTGACAGTTGAAGGTTTAATACTTGTAGTGAAGTCAATTGTGTCCAGTATATAATTTGTGTTTTGTTATTACCTTTTATTTTTAAGGTGAACAGGTTGTCCATCAGTGGAGGACACACACTGAAAAAAACTATTTGGAGAATCTGTTCCAAGGTCTTTGGTCCTGTAGCCAAACAACTGAACTGGTGCGGAAGGGGAGAAAAGAAAGGGATAAGGAAAACAAATGTAGGAGCACTCATAATAGGTACGTCCAAAATGTAATGTCTTACAATATACAGTACATACAATATTTGTTTAAGATGAAACTGTTGATACAGCTCCAAAGCGTCATTACTCCTCATGAGCTTTTCATTCAGACATATAAATCCACGTGCCACATGCTTTGTAAACAGTGTAAAATGTTGTTTCATAGATACAAGAGCGTTTTAGATATGGAGACATTTATTTTTAAAATTAACGCGTTCATGAGGTAACAACTGCTATGCTAAGTGACGAAGAACCACTGAATTATAGCATGTGTGCACGTTTACAGTAGTTTATACGTTATATGTAACAGCAAGTCTGTCATATACTCTTTTAAATGTAAAGAACATTTTGTTAGAACTTAAGTAGTACACCAATCACTTCAACAAACCACAAAATCAACCGTTACCGCTAACATTACTTGATTAAACCACAGAAACACACATTTATCACGCAACCTTAATTAAGTTACTACCATATCTGTTACGTTTATTTGACTGACCACACATATTATGACAATTAATCAGATTAGCTACCTTAGCTTTCCCGCTGGACTGAAATCACCTCGCACGTGTCTTTGTGATGATCTTTGGGAGCACATGCGCAGTATGGGGAGTTGATTCCAAAAGAGTCGATTCCCTGAATCTGACTAGCCCAATTATCGGAATGATTATATCTGAAATATTAAAGACAATAGCGAAGTTTAAAGTTTCTATGACAAATATGAAAAATAATGCAGCATATTTCATCACCACTTAAAATGAACAGCGACCAATCAATCTATGGAAAGCATGAACGAGAAAACTTAACGTGGCTTAATTATTAGTTTACTAAATCAGTGTTATTAACAAACCAAACCTAGCAGCCTAAACACCATACTAATAAAGCATGCACAGAAAAGCAGTTGAGCCCAGAATATGAACGCAACACATGTAATTTCATTAAAAAGCCAAACTTAGTAAACACTATACTAATAATGCATATTATAAACGCTTAACGTGAATTTAAACGCGATGGGTTCATAGTCTGGGCTCAACTTCTGTACATAGTATAGCCTACTTTATCAGTATGATGTTTGAGTTTGGTCTGCTAATATCACCGTCTTAGTAGGCCTACGTTAAGCTAGCGTTTTTCGTTTTATGTCCCATATGTGGGCTATATTAAATCCTAAAAAGCTGATTGACATTAAAACAGGTGGCAAGCATTAACCTCACATCAATCCTCTATATTAATAAATCCTCAGACATCAAAATGTTTTATTTGTTCAATTTATTCTGGTTTTACCTTTTTAACATTCAGGAGCAGCTATGAAGAATCCCGTGCTTCCGTCGCCAACCGAGGCAGAGGCTGAAAAGCACATTAAAGATTACCTCCGCTTGGCCCCAGGGAGAATGGCTTAAACTGCTTTTGTTCTTTTTTTATCCTGTTTGTTTGTTTTGTTGGTTTGTTTCAGGATTTTAAATAATGTAAATACATTAAAGGTTCTTCTTTTTCACTGTTAATAAAATAATTAAAATCATTCTACATCGCTGTGTCTTTCTGAGTGCACAATGTAGACGCATGTATAAGTAGCAGTAGTTATCAATAGCAGTAAATGTGAGGGAACGTCTAAAATGTCTAATTAAAAACGACGTCTATGCTACATAAATCAGATGTCACACAGACGTAAGATTCTAATTGTTAACGTCTTTATTACGTCCACTAGATGTCATTTGAACGTCTGAAAAGAACGTCTATGCGACGTCTTCCAGATGAGCAAACGCCCTAAAAAATACGTCTCCCAGATGAAAACGCGCACGTCAAACAGACGTCTCCGCGACGTACGTGTGCTATCTGGGTATAGTCCTACACCAAGCACAAACGGTGGCCGTTTCTCAATACCAAGTACGCGAACTTCTGACTTGCGTCCTTGGTAGTTCAGACTTGCAAGTTCGACTCGGGAGAACGAACTCCAGAGGACGGGGGAATCGCCATCAGTCGTCAATTGTAAAACGTCATCAGTTGCTGCCAAGTCCTGTTCCAATTCAAAGTTCACAAGTAGCCAAGTACAGTTCAAATCCCCGCATGTGTCCTTGATCCGCCCCTTTTATCGAGGATGCATCGAGAGGAGACTTGTGGACTTCAGACAGACTGGTATCCCAGAATGCATCTCGCACCAACCAGCAAACGTCAATAGCGGATGAGAAACCCCTCGTAATTTAAAAATACTGTTAATGTTTCACAAAATGTAGTTTTAAGACTTTTTCAGGCGAGAATGTACTTGTTTAAAGCTCAAATCTGTGGTTTATTTATAAAGAGAGCGCCTTATAGAAAATGTGATCTGGCGTTTTCGGAGTTGTGGGCTCCAGTGGATCAGCGGCGATCAGCGAGTGCTCTCCCCGCCCAGAGCAGACTTAACACGGCTAGTCCTTCTGACACCTGCCGCTGGCTCTGATGTCTTCAGATATAATCCGTCTTCTAACGGGCGATCTTTGGTCTCATGAATCTATCATTTGTTCCCTGGGAAATCGTTTTGACTGAGGGCAAAGAGAAGTTTCATAACTTTATATTTTTAGGCTATTAAACATAAACTGACATTTAACAAAAATAGACTGGGTTGTGTTTTATGTCATCATTAATTTTATTACAGTGATAATCACACTTGTCTGAACCACATATTAATGTTTTTTTTTTTTTTTATAAATATATTTTTGTTTTATTGTAGCCTAAAATATACATATATACACTGAATAACATTATCAAGAATGCTGCTGTTCCATTAGCAGAGTACCGGACTATTGTCCTCCCGTCCTCGGGAGTTCGTTCTCCGGAGTTGAACTTGGCGAGCCTGAATTAACTCCACGGACGCAAGTCAGAAGTTCGCGAAGGCCTACTTGGTATAGAGAAACAAATATTTTAGGCTACAATAAAACGAAATATGTCATAGAACACCACTGTCTCTTTTCGTTTAGATTAAAAAAAAACAAAAAAACAATAGGCCTATATTAAACATTAGCCTAATATGTGGTTTAGGGTGAGCAGATTTCTGAAATGGAAACGGGGGACATTTCCTCTTTGAGTGGTCAAAATATCACTAAAATCACATTTGTTATTATCTTTAAATAAAAATCGGGACAATATATTTTAAAATGTTTTTGTTTGTTTATTTGTTGTTGTTGTTGTGGGCTCTCTATATTATTATTAACATTAATAATTATTCTGATTTAGTTTGATTATTAGGATTTTTTATGTGGTTTTAATACAATTCAACGCACCCGCAAAAAACAAAAATTAAAACAGTTAATAGTTGCCATTGTAAATAACAAGCAGTTCAAAACAATATTATAATGACTTAACAAAACCACATTACAAAAATAAAACATAAATATGATAAATAAAACTATTTAACAAATATTTTAACATTTTATAATTGTATTTAATATTTTAATTTTCACAAGTGTATACTAAAAGTAATACATTTTTAAAAAAAAAACATTTTTTTACTTCAAATGTTTTATTAGGCTTGTGCTTAAAAATAAATCTTACTATCCTAAATTGGTCTCGTTTTGCATTTTAGGCTTATTTTAAGCAGAAATGATGTGTATTCTGGATGTGTTGCAAGTGACAAAACAATGCGCACCCCGTGATGATAATGCCGCTCGGTTAGGTTAGTAGAGGCTCGCGCACAACCAAGTTTAGTTTATCATGCGGGTGTTGGGGGGCATGGCATTAAGGCCAATTTATACTTCTGCGTCGAGTGCACGCAGAGGGTACGGCGTACCCTACGCATAGACGTGTTGGATACGCCGTACCCTGACGCACCTCGGGGTACCCTGACGCACCTCTCCAAAAATGTAACAACGCGTCAATTCTACGCGGACCGCAAGCGCTGTGATTGGTCTGCCAGAACCCTTCCCTCAGGTCAATAAATAAATAAAAAATCTGCGATAGGAGTGTGTGTGTGTGTGTGTGTGTGTGTGTGTGTGTGTGTGTGTGTGTGTGTGTGTGTGTGTGTGTGTGTGTGTGTCCAGAAATTGGACGATAGTTCCTTACGTCTGCTATAACACAATATTTTGCAGTCCAGCGATTCTTTATGGTAGTAAATAAATACATAGATCCGCTGAGTATAGTTTATTTATTTTCTCATTAAAACCAAAGATGTTAATCAGTGATTGTATATCAAGAACAGGGACACATTAGGGTATATTTCGTGAATGAAGTCTCCGCAACAGCAATCGCTCGAGCCACCGCTGCTGAAAACAGCGGCCACGAGCTCCGCCTGATTTCACAAACACATTCCAGCGCCAGATCGCCTTATTTAACTTTACTAATCAACTAGAGATGCTTAATTTGCTTTAGATACAACAACTCAAGCTGCAAGAAAAGCCGCTCTCTCACTGCTGCTGATACTCCGACATGAATGTACAGATTCTCCACACGAAGCTGCTTCTTCTTCGGCTGTTCTCTTGATTACACCGAGGACACTGCCTACTAGCGTCTGCATGTGTAACTGCACATTGACGCAGACAACAGCGCAGAAGTATAAATGCTCACGACGGCGTCGGCTACGCGCGTACACTCGACGCAGAAGTATAAATTGGCCTTTACTGATCGTTGCGTCCGTTGGTCTGAGATGCATTCTGGGATACCGGTCTGTCTGAAGTCTCCTCTCGATGCGTCCTCGATAAAAGAGGCGGATCAAGGACACATCCGGGGATTTGAACTGTGCTTGTCTATGGCTAGATGTGAACTTGGAATTGGAACAGGACTTGGGCAGCGACGGATGACGTTTCACAAGTCCACGAGAACACAAGTACAGACAAGAACGCAGATTGAGAAACGGCCGGTGAATCCTTTGCCCAATGTGATGATCATTTGCCCAATGTCAGTGGTGGGAACACAGTGGTGTTTCGCGGGGTCGGAGTGTTCATTGTGAAGTTAGCAAGCGTGTTACACCGGCTTCACACCGCACGCGTTTTTGCGTTGGCCGGGCAGTGGTGCGGCTGGAGAGCGCGAGCCGCGCGCGGTCGTTTTGCATTCACACTGGCAGCGGTTGTCTCACGCAGCTGAACGCGGCTCATGTATTGCAAATACAGTTAGTGGGCAACGTGGAGGCAGGGTGTGGAGTCACAATGACAATGACAGTAGTCCGAACTGTGCATACTCGGCGGGCGCGTGCGTCTGTCTCTCGTCTTGTCTCGTCATCTCACTCATGATCTCTGCCTTACCGTGGCGAGTGATCTTTTAAACAGGTCTTGTCTACTTGTGTTTGTGTGTCATATGAATAATATATATGTGTCCCATACATGGAATCAGAGTGCCTACTGTATGCAGTAAATGAAAAGTCTCTACAGCAAAAGGCCAACCGTTACATGCATTCAGTTTGTTTATACCATTTATTAGTAACGATTTACACAGTTTGTTTACTATTTACTATTTACCTGAGCATTCAGTATTGTGCAATATAGCATACAGAAGGTGAGGGACATTTTGGGGGGAAAGAAGTGCTGCATTTATCATTTAAACATGTGACTTTTCATGAAAATTCTATAATCCAAGGTGACCACCACCATATGACGTCATAATATGCAAATTAGATGGGACAATGTAATCCCTACATAATCTTTGGGTCATCCTTAATATTTCTCTAATTTACAGAAAGTCTCTATCTTTTATCACTTTTAAGATATAGCCTTTTCAAATTAAGATGTCAAAATCAAACGTTTTAGGAAAAAACCTCTGGCGCCTAAAGGGTTAATATGCATCAACAAAGCAGTGTAGCCTATTTGATGTCAATTAATGGGGGATTGGCGGTTTTTTTCATCACGTTTAAAGTAAATGGCCTAACGTTAACGTTACCCATCTCAGGGCTACGTTAACTAACATGTCCATTTTTTAATTAGGAAACTTGTATTTATAATTCGGATAGCACGTGAGATCACCATTATTTATTCACACAGATGAATCAGCGCGAAGCTCGCGTCCGGCAAAGTTAATCTGAAAGTTCACTGTACATTAACAGTAACGCGTTAACTCTTTAACCACCATGACTGCAGACATCTTAATAACTCTATACTTTTCTGCAAACGTAACTAAATTGACCAATAAACAAATATTTCATAACTTACCGTGTAAAAATCACATCAGTCTTCGAGAAAATTTTCCGTTGCTTTCCTCTGCGCACCACTTCAGTTCGGACCCCAGTGAGCGTGCGCATAGATTGCCTGGCTTCATGGAGTAAGTTTTACTTGCGTTTGTCATTTTTTGCATTAGTTCGTTAGATGACAAAACACTAAGTAAATATTACTTGGGCAGTTCCATTTGAATTTACTTATGTATTTAAGCACAATAAATAAACATGAAGCCTCCAGTAGTTTAATGAATTAAACATGACATTTGGAAGTAAAAAGACAAAATAGGATTTGTTTGTAAAATATACTTAACTTATGCTATCTTTATTTACAAGCTCAAAAAATCACTTTTTACAGTGCAGATGGACCCGGCTGAGGATCGGCTGAATCCGTGTCGGGCTGTGGATGAAGTGGAGCCGTCTTCTTGCGCTTTATGAGTTGCACTGCTGCAGTTTTTACAGTCCGACACATTTTTCCGAAGAATGTACAGCTGTCTTTCTTCTTCATTTTTGTTTGCTTTTCTAAAAACCCCAAAACAGAAAAAGAACAGTTAGAAATTGTCTCCAGATATTATAAATCAAATACTGAGGCTAGATCCCAAGACACAAAAGAACGGGAATAAAATCACAGTAGACCCACCTTTAGCTGGATTTGCGTCACAGTTTGTCGGCTTGACGCTGGACGGGCCCGGCTTTGGATCAGTTTTATCCTGTTGAGCCGCTGACCTGAGGTGGGACGGGCCCGGCTGTGGATCAGCTGGATCTGTGTCAGACGGTGGCTGTAGAGGGACTTCTTCTTCTTTCCCTCGACTTTTTATAGCCAGCCACGAGTTTCTGAAGAATGCAGAAAGGCGACTCTTCTTGCTTTTCGATTTTCGTTTTTCTAAAATAATAATAAAAAAGGATTTCCAGTTACTACATTGACTTTAATTAATTAAACATTTGACATTCAGCATGAATGCCACAGCAAAAGTAACTTCATAGAATGAACATCTAATCAAATTAAAAGATAAATGTGACCCGTGCTGGAAAAATGAGCACATTTTCAAAAATGAGATATTCTTAATTTCACATTCTCTATTAAAAAATCTACTCCTCTCAGAAAACGCACCAATAAAGACACTTTTAGATGTTGAATTGCTATTCGGAGCATTGGGATCTCTAGACGAAATCAAAATTGATCAATCTTTCAATAAATCAATATTTTTCACTTAAAACGACTCATTTTGCCAGCACGGGTCACAAACAATATTTCATTTGTAATTTGAATCATATACACACATACAGTAGAGGCCAGAAGTGATGCTGTGCTTGGAGAGTGTAAATTGTTGTTTTAACGCAAATAAACGGCTAATGAATTATTAACTGCTTATGCTATAATTAATGTATATTTAATTTCCTGTCGGCTTTTTTGCATAGTGAAATAAAACCTGAATACTAAGCTGTAGTTTGTCAGCTTTTCAATTAAATACTTTGACCAAGTTTGGTGTTTTCCTCTTCCCAATGTAACATGATCCTCATATGACTATATATTTCTTGTGTTTAAAAACCTTATGTGTGAAAATATGAATATGGGATATATTCACCTGTTGAGCTGTTGTGAGCAGCCTGTGGGGAGATGGAGACAGATGAAGCAGCCATACAGTCCTGGTGCCACAGATTTTCTGCAAGGGCATTTAGGAGAGGCGCTACTTCACCAAGCCCCGCACTCACATCACCTCCCACTCGGAAGACCGGAAGACCCCACACCTCTTGAAAATGTGTTATGTCACTCTCTGTCACGTCTGCGTGCATAAATAAGTCAGATTTGGTGCCAACCACCAATTTAACCACTGGATCTGAAGATACGGTGATCCGTGATATCTGATTTGAAAGATCATCAAAGGAGCCACGATCAGTGAAGGAGAACAGGAAAAGGATGGCATCCACCTGTTCCTTACATGACGGTAGCATGTGGTCAAATCTTCGCATGGCACTTTCTCCACAGTCCCAAAGCTCAAAGCGGAAAAACAGCACACGGCCACTGTCCTTTAGTCTCACAGGCCAGAAGACCGCTGTTGTCTCCATGCCTGTGTTCTCATAATGCATTTTGGGGAGATCGAGGCCAGCGAGACGAGCAGCAAGAGCACTCTTCCCGACTCCAGTTTTACCCGAGATAAGAACCTTGTAGCGAACGATGTCCACATCCATATGAGGAGGCATCATCGGCGCCTCCAAGAGCCCAAACTTTCGCCGTGTCTTCTTGTGCAGTATTTTGCTGAAGAACTCTCTGCTGTCTGCGGAGCGGTGCCAATCCGACACCAATATGGATCCAAGTGGGATAGCCATTTTAATTTAGATAAATTAGATAAATGAAGAGACTTGCGCTTTATATTATGATATCAAGTAACTTATTCTGGGCGAACGCTGCTGCTGCTGATTGTGTGAAAGTCTTCGCTGCTGCTGCTGACTTTTATACTGGCGCAGCTCGGAATGCAGCACTGTGACGTCATGAGCCCTGTGATGTCACGCCGCGCAGTGGAGCCTCGATCGCTGCTTTCACAGACGATCAACTTTACAGCTTCATACAACATATCGTTTTGTTCATTTCACGGCTGTTGTGTGTCAATTTAAAGTATCGTGTGTGGGATATGCTTTATTATATTTTGCTGTTATAATGTGCATTCGTTTTTTTAGGGCCATTGAAAGGAGATTATCGTGTCTTTAGACATGCAGTGCTGTATACATTAGCTTGTTTATGATTAGTTGCTTATGTTGATGTCCTTTATGTATATTTAATTTGTATTTCTGTGTTTATTTGTCAAATCGCTTGTTTTGAGGTATTCTGAAGTTGTAAATAACTCAATACTCGTGCGCCTGGAACAGAGTAACACATCTCGACCCTTACAAAAATTAACCATGATTTTACTACAAATAAAACAAAACAAAAAAACACATGGTTATTATAGTAACCACAAACTTTTTGCTACACTTCCATGTTTTTTAACCATAGTTTAACCATGGTATTTGTATTAAAACTGAGGTTATTCAAATGGTAATCAATACGCCAAAAAAAACACATGGTTACTATAGTAAACCCATGGTTTATTTTCATACTGTTTCACTTAATATGACATGCCCATTTTGTTTCTTATTATTAATCTTTTAAAATAGTTTGCTGGATATTCAACATGTGTTTAATGACTTTGGTAAAGTTGGTTTTATATTCACACATTGGGACTTTCGTATTCAATATCTCTCCAATGGCGCATGTGGAAAGATTTATATCAGTAAAGTATTCTTACCTGTCAGTCTACTACAAGCCATTTCTTCCCTGAAATATTTGTTTTTCAGATGTGGATAAAATCATTGTTTCCTATGTACTTGGTCTGCATTCCTGGGAACGCTTACAAAAACGTAATTTCCATTAATGCCATGGAATTACCCAAAGTGAGCGATGCGTTTGCCGCTAATGTGTGATTTTCCCCTCAATTGCACCTTCTGCACAAGTTGAACAAATATTTGGGACTTCCACAACAGAGTAGCAATAGTAGTTATCCCCAACATGTTTGATGATGGAAAAAATGGCAGAAATAAGTGTTCTGTAAGTATATATATATATATATATATATATATATATATATATATATATATATATATATATATATATATATATATATATAAAGAGTTCTTATACTGAATCATATGCTAGTCAAATTAAAATCATATAGGATTTATTTACATTTTGTGTCACTTGTTTATGTATTTCATACAGTTTTCATATTTTTTAATAGGGAAATGGTGTGCTTGCTCTTCAAGCTTATATAATACACATATAAACTACATATAATTATCATACATGATTTCAGTCAATATTAAAATATCTCTGCATATACTAACCATTTATATGATTTCAGTCAATAACTTACACAAATTTGTGATGGAAACACTTTTATTTCACACAAAGTGAAACACTCAAATTATATACTCCACATTAATAATTTACAATTCCAAATTGATAACAAAACACACAAAAGAACAACAAAACACATTGAACACACTGTCATGGCCATCAATCGTCAAAGAGACTTAAAGCGATAGTTCACCCAAAACTTACAATTAGCCCATGATTCACTCTCCCTCAAGTCATCCTATGTGTATACCATGGGCGTCAGTTTGGTTTGAAATGTGCTGGGGACAGAGACGCATTCAGAAGTGCATTTTCAGAAGTGCTGGGTACATGAAGCATTATTTTTTTTCTCTTTCGCGCAGGTCATGTTTTGAAAGAATATGTCCTGTAGCTTTCTAATGTAAATAAATAAAAATGTCAGCTGAGAGACATATTGCGGGTCTTATAGCCTATCTTACTCATGCCGACGAAAGCGCCCCGCAAATTCTTTAATATTTTTCATTTTTGCAATTTTTTTTACCACTTCGTTATCAGAGTCCCACTGGAGCCCGTGTTTTTTTGGGGTTTTTTATCCTCCCTATTACACATTAATTGCAGCCATTAAAATAGTTCAGTTTTGTTTTTAATGTCAAAGTAGTTGTATTTCGTTTTGTTTCTTTATTAAGTTAATTTAGAAAAATGTTTGAAGCATTTTTTGTTTGTTAAACTAAAGTTTTTGCTTTTTAAAGTGACGACCAAGCGGCCAGCGGACGACAGTGAGTTAACCCCATACCTTAGCCTCTGAAATCAACACTTGACTTGTCTTGCTTATAAAATCCATATAAAACACTTAAAGCATTGTTTAAACATTTATCCTACTATCACCACCATCACAGTAAAAAGGCATTTTTGACAAGATGAGGCAGGCAGATCGCAACGGCGCGCGCAAACAAAACGGGCTACACAATCTAAACAAATAAGTTAAAAAACATGCTGGTTGTCTTACCTTACACCTCTTCGCGAAATTAATATAAATCCGATCTTCAATTCCCGTGCTATATGCACATTTAACAGAGTTCATGTCAACGAAAACAACAGATATGAGCATTTTATTCATCAGCTCATTTCATCATCAAAGACCGCATTATGAGAACGAGCGACCTGAGCACTGTAAGAGCCTTTAGTCTCATTAGTTTTAATGAAGATTGATTGTGCTTTTGAGCATCTCAGACTTAGCTTTTTTTCAGTTTGACTTGTGGCAGTTTGCGTGTTGGCTTGCTTTACTCATTTGCGGTGATGCGTGTTGCATAGTGCCGTCCTATAGCCTAAAAAGGCCCGAAGCCCGGCCCGCGTCTGAGGTAGGCTATGACTGGAAAATTGGCCCGAAGCCCGGTCCTAGGGGCATAAAAAAGTTGGGGCCCGTCGGGCTCGGGCAGAAATGTAGGGCTCTACTTTGA
The DNA here is from genome assembly GCA_023566225.1 of Romanogobio albipinnatus. Lineage (NCBI taxonomy): Eukaryota > Metazoa > Chordata > Actinopteri > Cypriniformes > Gobionidae > Romanogobio > Romanogobio albipinnatus. The sequence goes on along the minus strand of CM042240.1, from coordinate 63,825,425 downwards.
GTAAGGCTGAAAGCGTCTTTCTTTTTAATACATTTCTTGAATGTCTTAATTACAGTAGGCCTAGCCTATAGATAGTTATGATATTTGTGGCTGCACCGGGGTCCGTCATTACGCTAATCATGAGCGGTCCATGGCACCTGCTACCCATGGCTGTTAAGAAATGTAGGCTACATCAATACATTACAACAATTTCGTGCTATGGGCACTGCCACTGATACAGGCGGCGGAAGAGCCTATTTTATGGAGCTTGCTTCTGCTTTTCAAACGTTAAAACGACATAAGATCTCATTATTATGAGAAAAGATGTCGTTACATAAGATATCGTTATTACGACACAATTGAGTGAAAAAAAAAATAATATGTGTGTGTCGGCAATGCTTCACCGTAAAATTGAACTTGAGGTTTAAAAAAAAAAAAAGTGGTGGGTACAAAAGGACTCATGACGAAATCTGGTGGGTACGCGTCCCCCCCGAAATCGACGCCTATGGTGTATACGACGAATGAAATCAGAGCTATATTAAAAATGTCCTGACTCTTCCAAGCTTTTTAATGCGAATGATTCAAGATTTTGATGGCCATAAAAGTGCATCTATCCGTCATAAAAATAATCCATCTGCAGGGGGTTAATAAAGAAGCGAAGCCATGCATTTTTTGTATAAAAAAACAAAACAAAACATATTTATGACTTTACAGACTAAAATAACTAGCTTCCGGCAGACGATTGTATGCATCAACTTATGCCAAAAGAGTGACCTTTGACCCGACACATGATGTATTGACGAACGAGGATACGCAGAGGATAGAGAAAAACAATACACTGGTCACAAATTAGAAGTCCACAATAAAAACTGCTCCCGAGGTGGTACTTTTTCAAAGTTCGGGAACTTTCGGGGGTGGGACTTGGGCGCTGAACATGCTGATTGGTTGAACTCACGCAGCATTTTATTTCAACAGGCATTTTTAAAAGTCTTTTGCGAGGATCGTTCAGCGTTCAGTAAATATCAGTCTTGCTCTTTCTGTCCGATGGCACGCGTTTGTCTCAGCCATTGCTCGGTCAATGTCCCTAATAGCTGATGATAACATACTTTGTCTTATTTTAAATCTAGCTTTACGAGCTTTCAGAATACGCTTTAGTATCAATGCTTGTCTCTTTTCCGCCGTTTTGTTAATGACCTCTTTAGTAAACCAATATATAACCAGCAAAAGCAGCACTGCTTGCATCTCCTCCACTTGTTATTGTTGCAGACAGTATCGCCCAAAAATGATTACTGTCCGTCGCTGACTGGGAGGAGCTGTCGCGCCGCACGCAGTCCTACATCACCGGACTAATTTGCCTAATCTTCACGGTACTTTAGACCGCAGTGGATACGCAGACAGCAGCAGGTCTGGGGGAAAAAAGTTCCTGGTACAAATTGTTCCGGGTAATTTTGGTGGATACGAGAATATGACGCAAACCGGCGTTCGGACACATGACCCAGAAGCGAGGAGGAGATGTGTTTACAGCGAGCAGAGGAAGACGCGCCGTATCTAAGCTGTTGAATTCTACATTGATCGTGCTTTAGGTCTCGGCGTAGAGCTCAAAATGAGACTAAAGTGTGTATTTCATGGATTCCCGAACGGCAGCCCTACGTCATATTCTCACGCATGCGTCTTGGTGCTTCGTGAGCTCACGGCAGAGGAAGACAGAACTTGTGGAATAAAGTCGTTATTTTGATTTTTTTTCCGCTCAAAAACTATTGTCGTCGCTTCATAACATTATTGTAGAGCCACTGTAGTGAGATGGACTTTGTAACGACGTTTTTAGTGCCTTTTATGGGTCTTGTGAGTGCAAAAGTACTGAATCCCTATGGAGGCCTGTCTGAAGCCTTACTCAGCCATCAGCTTTCAACAAAAATATCTTCATGTTCCGAAGATGAACGAATGTCTTACGGGTGTCGAACGACATGAGGGTGAGTAATTAATGACATAATTTTCATTTTTGGGTGAACTAACCCTTTAACAACCTTACTAACTAATGAGCAGTAATTAGGGGTTTATTGAGGCAAAGTCATAGTTTATAGTGAGAATTGGACCCTAAAGTGTGAACATATTTCCTATTGTACTGAACCCGTATTGAACCGTGAACCTGTAAGTGTTTCACCTCCAATAACTACACAACACTGCTGTAAACCGAAATAGAATTTTGTTTTGCATAATTTATTCATTATGCCTATAACTGTAAACCTGTTTTAAAAGAATCTATATTATATAATAAATAAATTACATTCCAATATAGTTGTGCAAAATTATATTTGTATAAAACAAATATATTTAAAAAAAAATCAAATATAATTTATTTGACACAAACATTACTAAATTTGAAAACTTGCACTTACTCCACTAAAATGCCTTTTGATATTCATGCATTTTAATTTTGGGATGTTACTTCTAATAAAGACAAACCATGAAAGTGCACTTAATCAATTCTTGTAATAACGTTTTAATAATTTTACAACATTGATAAAATTCAAAAATACTTTATTTCATATGAAGACAAAGCACAAAACTTAAAAAGAAAATGTTACATTAAAGATATATATTTATATATCATTTGAAATTTGTATATGCAAAATCAAGACAAAAAAAAAACGTTGACAATTTTTCAATCCAACCATACTAAACACAATTCTGTACAAAATTGCTTATTTCTACGTGTACAATAAACACATTTTGAAAAATATCTGTGAATAAAGTGTGTTGTACACACAATATGCTGTCAGGACTTGGGTTTGATCATTGCTCTTCCTGCTTTTTCTCTCATTTATGTTTCCCTGTATTTTTCCACCGCACCACAGCCGTGCTCTTTTCTTAATCAGCACTACTGCACCGCTCTCTCACCTGTCTCTCCATTTAAGTTTCCCGCACTTGATTTCTGCGGCAGCTGCGCTGCATTATAATCAGGGCTCTTGCACACCTCTCTCACCTGTTTCTCCTCTCATTTAATTTCTCACACTATTTAGCTTCCTTCCTTCTCTGCCCGACTGTTTTTCTGTCATGATCTAGCCTTTCAATGTGAATCTATTTTTGCCTTGCCAAATTTTGATCCTGTTTGGTTTTTCCTAGTCTGATCCAGCCCTGCAGCTCAGTTTTCCCATCTCCTTTTGGATTTTGCCTTTTGTTATTGACTCTGTGCCTGGATTATTCTCTGCCCTACACCTTGGACTGTGTCATTTTGCTGGTCTTGAACCTGCCTGCCTCTTGACCACTCTTACATTATTGCCTCACTGGACTGTCTACCTGTTGATGACTTTGGCCTGTCCTTGGATTACGTCATCAGCTATTTCCCCTGGCTTGGCAGCTCGGCTGTCCAATGAAATAGTGTTTCTGTTGCAGTGGCAAAATACAGGGAAACATAAATGAGAGAAAAAGCAGGAAGAGCAATGATCAAACCCGAGTCCTGACATATGCAGTGTAATTTGGTGACATTTACAATAACAAAATCAAACATTGTAGGCTATTTTTCATGCTAAACAATGTCTAGCAGAATAGTCACCATTGACAATAACCAACTTAAAGGGGTGATGAATTGAGAAATCAAGTTTCCCTTGAGCTTTTGATATATAAAAGGTCATGGATATATAAGAATATCCTGTAAGTTCCAGAGCTGAAAACTTCCTTGTTAGTCAAAGAAAAGCTTTTATTGACACCAGACCCAGAAAACGACCAATCTCAGAATTTGCCCGGCTATGACGTCTGAGTGTGGTGAAGCACCGCCTCAACAGAAGAAGAACAACATCTGATTCTGTAGCCCCGCCCACCGACTCGTGCCACTAACATGACTGCTAAGAGCAGCATAGAGCTAGACAGCATCGAATTTATAAGCAATAAACATACCACATAAGCTTTTTGGATTCTGATTTTTAAGCATTCGAATTCCAATATTATGAATGCATGGATTAACTTTATTTTTAATGAATATCCAGCTCACGTGGGGAAGACACTGCGTTTGTTCCTTCATTTCTGATCACATATTCGTTTGTAAACGAGACTGGATTTGCAGACAGGATGAGATTACATGAACGAATGAAGCTACACACTAATGTGAGTAAAACATTTTTTTTTATATGTGATAGTATTGCATTGCTACAGATAGTACTGATTATGTGTACATCTCTGACTGAAGCACGCTGTCACAGACTGGAGAATACTTTATTTGTGGTGTTCTTGGTACATTACTGTCTTGATGTGCGTTGTTTACTCTCTTGACTCGATGTTTGGCGCAATTCCGGTTACCGTTTGCCACACGCTGTCACTGACAGAGGGAGCAGAAGCTCATTATGCAAATCTTATCCAATCCTAGCTGTGGGCGTTTACTTCCATGTGTTCAGTGCGGCACACCCATCAAAACTGAGAGTGTCTTGAGAGAGCCTCAAAACCAGGTCAGAAAATAGCCTATTACTTATTCATTATGATGTTTTTAAATGTAAAAACCACGCAAACGTCATAAGTTGACCTCACATGACAGTATTAAACATTTAAAAAGCTAGTTCATGACCCCTTTAAAGACTTATTAGTGTGTGTATAAAATCAGCTGTCAACTAAAACATAAAAAATGTCCCTGCAAAACATGCATCTTTTTTTTTAGATGCATCTGTATACCAGTGATATTACTACATAAACTATAAACTTAGGTTTAACCCATGGTACACAGACAAAAAAACATTACACATCCTCTGCACTGAAATTTGCTGGACTACATTGTTCAAAGACATTAGCATTAGCATTAACAATTAGTCCTCGACACATTTCAACTCTTAACTTGTCGTGGCTCAAAATCTTTGAAGCCAAGGTATCTCCCTCATCCTTCACACCTCTTTGCAAATGAAGCTCGTGATCCAGAACAAACTTTTGATTACCCGTACCAACATCAATGGTGATGTGTCCCCGAACTGTTGACCTAATTTTACTCGTTTTGCAGAATGCTTTGCAGTGCAAGCATCTGGTCATCTGAGTTTCATGATTCACAGAAGGCAAAGTGTGAAATTGTGGACAAAGATATTCCACGCGAACATCTGCACACTTTCTCTTTGATCTACTTGTACACAAGCACCAAGATCTCCAATCATAGACAATCGGCTCTGCACAGTTGTGTTGAGGCAAGGTTTCTCACGGACACATTTTCAAATTCATACCATTTTCCGATTTGTACAGGTATTTCGCCCCAAACAGACAAATACATGCTTGTTGTAGAATCAGCTACTGTGTGTGTAATTTGGACGTCATTTTGACGACTTCTGGTCACAGTGTCCTTCTGCTGAACAAGCTGCAAGATCTTGACTGTAGGTACAATAAAAATACAACATCTCTATACATTGTTAAAATTCATACACAACAAAAAATAAACACAACTTCAGCCAATATATAGTAGCGAACGAGCCGCCGCTCTGTTCACTGTGCGCAGTGAATAGACCTCTCAGTGTGCGAGTAGTTTTGAGGACACCGCTCATTCCCGCGGGTATATAGCGCATTGCTAGGCGAGTACATGTTCTAGACTAAACTGGTAGGTATTTTTGGGCCGGTAGCCACCTCAGGGTAAAGCGGTTAGCATCTCCTCTCTGTGTAAAACTTCAGAGAGTGTAGGTTCAGACTGGCGCATGAACTTCAGTTAGATCTACGTCCAGCTCCGCGGGGCTTCTGACTTTTTCTGCCCGAGTGCCTCCTCTCATGTGAGGCCGTCGCTCCCCCAAGCCTCGTGTAAAGATCTATGCTTGCAGGCTGGCCCTCAACTGCTATCAGATAGTAGGCCCCACCAGGCCTCCCTGAAGGTGGGCTCCCAGTTGCCAGTTACCTTGACAGTTAGCATGGATTGCTAGCAGGTAGTAGGCCTCACCAGGCCTCTCTGAAGGTGGGTTCCCAGTTGCCAGTCACCTTGACGGTTAGCATGGATTGCTAGCAAGTAGTAGGCCTCACCAGGCCTCCCTAGATGCGATTTCCTGGACCCCAGCCACCTTAACCGCAAGCATAAATTGCTATCAGATAGTAGGCCCCACCAAGTCTCCCTGAAGGCTTGCTATCAGATAGTAGGCCCCACCAGGCCTCTCTGAAGGCGAGCTCCTGGACCATTTTCAAACAAACTATTCCAAACGGCAACATGTTTAAAACTGTTCATTTAAGACCTGTACCCATCCATTTCCCTTTCAACTGTTTACTTTCATTTCACGCATAACCAGCTATATCTATACGTAGACCTTGTGAGTTTTTACATTTAATGATATAAATGATAACTTAGTCCATTAATTATGTCCAATTCCACAGGATCTTACTGTGCGCACATTTCAGATGTAACTCTCAGAAGAAGCAAGTCATGACAGCATGTGTATTAATACATTTGAAATAATGTACATTACACTGTGACAAAGTTGCCAGAACTGAATTTGATCAAATGTGCACTATAACACAATACTAGGCTCAACATTTGAAAAGCAGATTATAAATACATTTGAACAAATATCAAAAATTATACCTGGTGTCTACATAATTTTTTATTTGAACGTGTATGTCACTTGCGTCCTTAAAAAACGTTGTCCATTGTATGTAGTAGGGATATCACAAGTACGGGTACTTCGGTACCAAGTCGGTACTGAAATTATACAAATGTGATGATACCAACATTTCTGTAGTACCGGTAGTACCGACTCCCGAGTATATTCGGTACCCGCAGCTGCGTTCAGCGGCTTCCGTGTTTATCTAAGCGCAGGGCTCCAGACTGTAGCCGAATATATACTAGTGTCTGTGAATATTAAACTGCAAAATACTATTTAAATATTACTCCATGTTCTGCGTCTCCGTGTGAATGAAGTCGGGCGCAGAGGCACGGGCGGGCGTGTGCGTCACGGCCTTTGTAGTCTCTGCCGTGTGTCACTATCATAGACTGTAAAAAATTATATCACTATATGAGGACATGAACGCATAAACCGTCACTTCATGAGAATTTACAGTTTCATTTGACTGTCATATCATGAACTCAGACACTCAAAGGTGTTCACGGCAACCCGTTAAAAGGATTCAATTAAATATTGTCCCGTCTAGTGCCCTTCTCAGCATTTCTCGGTGATTCAAAGCCACGTGATATCAGTATAATGTTTACAACACATCTGGTAATCATTATTTCCACCAGCAGAACACTGAGATCCTAGCCTGACGTTGTCATACTCAATTCTAGTCAGAATATGAGTCTGATACTGCTCCGTTGGGCTGTGATTATGGGGCGTGTTTAAACCGAACCAGGAAAGACCTCAACTGGATAGACCTACAACCAATCAGAGCAACGGAGCGACGCATAACGTTAGTTGTCAAATGTCAACAGAACTCAACTGCACTGTGTTGCCAAGTTCGCGGGTTGAAGCGACCCCAATTATGTGATATACAGACCCAGGAATGCGAAATTTAGCAGGCAGTCCAGCCAAAATAACACATATTTTACCCCCCAAATGCCATTTTTCCCGGAGAACCCCCTCACCGGAAAGCTATTGGGCTTGTTTTTAGCTAGTTTTGAGTAACATTCGGGTTGGGGGCGGGTTTTGCTGTAAAAACTTGGCAACCCTGTCTGTGCGCACGCTGAAACAAGTCACGTTAGAAGAAGAAGATGAGTGTAAACGATCTTTGCCGGTGTTGTAAAAAAAGAATTTAAGGATACACAGAGTACTCACCAACACGATCATCATTTCTGAGAGAAATAGTAAAGGTAAATGCATATACGAACAAGTTCTCTGTTTAGGATTAGAACAAATTCAACCCAAGCGCCTTTGATGACGTAGATGATTACGTTACTGTTTATCATCTGTCCATCATCGTCTAAAGCCCGCCCTGACAATTTCATTGGTCCGAACAGTTTCTGTTCGGGCATAATTACTTCTCTACGGATCAAGTCCAGACCGAACTGCCCGTGCAAAAATGTTTGTGGGCGGGGCTAAGTTCGTCTGGCATCCAGGCTACTGAGACCCTGCAACTCTCCTAAATGCAAAGAATAGAGAAACTCAGGTCCATTTCACCATGAGACCCAATAGAGCCTTCTTATATGAAAACCATGTCTAGGGTATGTTTCACTTAAAGAGTGAGAGAGAGGGAGAGCGCGTGTGTGTGTGTGTGTGTGTGTGTGTGTGTGTGTGTGTGTGTGTGTGTGTGTGTGTGTGTGTGTGTGTGTGTGTGTGTGTGTGTGTGTGTGTGTGTGTGTGTGTGTGTGTGTGTGTGTGTGTGTGTGTGTGTAGATCTATTATCTGATTACTGTTTATGAATGTGAGTGTGAGAGGACTGTTTGAAATGAAGTCCTCCTCAATGTCCTGACTGTCCATAGTGCTTATGTCGTTTTCTTTGTTGATGAAGTTTGTCAGAAGTGAATTTGTTATAGACAGAGACACTTCTTCATTTTCTTGTTCAATTATACGTATATAAACTTTATTACAGGCTCTAGGCCCAACAACAAGACATACAACGTAAAGAAAAAAACAAAACAAAAAACAAAACAAGGCATAGATACATAAACTCATACAGACATACTTTGATTCATGAGAGCCTTAACAGGCACCAAATCCGTTACATAGGTGGTACCTTTACGCAGGATTTTGCAGGTAGTGCAGCGATGGAAACTGTCGTTTTTGGCCAAGGCATGTTGGGGGCTATGACCCTTGGGGCATTGTTTTTTCATTGTGACTGATGGGTTTCATCATCGACAAGGTTTATTTGTGCATCCCATAAGGACAGTGTGATCGTGCCAGTCGTGTCCGCCAGGCAGCAGGTCTTTAGTTCACAGTCATTTTCTCTTATGGTGACCGTTGGAAATGTCCATTGAGTAGACCAATGCCTCCAGTTTGGTGATCTGTAATGAATAAAATGTTAATAATTGAAGTACATTATGTTCATTGATTATTAATAACAGTTTAAGTAATAAAGGGAAAAAAACATCTGGACAAGCAAAGTTATTGGGAGATTTATATTATTTTTGATTTTATTTAAATATTCATATATTTATATAGTAATTAATTGAGATTGTAGTGGTATTTGGTAATGTGATAAATTATGGTAATGAAAATGCACAATCTTGTTATTGCAGGCACTTCAAAATATTTAAAATAATAGATCTGAAATGAGATTTTTTTCAAATGTGCATTATTTTCCATCAATTCCTTAAAAAAATAATGTGTATATGCTGCATAAAACACGTTTGTACTAGTGTAATGAATACAATTCTCATAGGAGAAGCGTGACAGGAAGAGGAACGCTGGAGATGATTTATGCCCTTTAAACTCATTTAAACTCATTTACTCATTTAGCTTGAGTCTAACGCAATTTACATTTTTCACTCACTTTTACACCACACATGCCTTTTCTCATGTAGAGAAAAATCAGTGCGCAAACAGGACACTTACACTGATAGACAAGACAGAGCTTTTGATATGAAAAATGATTAGCATTTAGGTTAGGTCCATTTTATTATTCAATTCAGACAATTGTTGCCGCTTGTCGATGTGATGTGATGGATCGCTGTAGTGCCTTCAATTAAACTGATCATCTTTTACTTTTATTTAAAGATACAGTACACTTTGCTGAAAGGTGTATGCCTCATACATTACATTGATTGATCAGTGTTTTTCAATCACAAAAAGAGGTCAATAAAATTGCAAGAGAACAATTTTCACAGAACATTATGTTTACCTTAGGAAAGCCATATCATTTAATGTTAGTTAACTAGAAAAAATAGCTATAGAGGAGTATTTTTGTAGATATGTTCACTATATTACATATTTATTATATTTTACTTGTGTTGTCACATAATTAAAAGTGAGTGAAGTGAAAAAAGTGAGTCTTCATTTTCTTGAATTGTTTTCATTTTATTTATTGTTATTATAATGAAAAGATGGTCCCAATAATGTGCTTACATTTACATTTACATTTAGTCATTTAGCAGACGCTTTTATCCAAAGCGACTTACAAATGAGAGCAATAGTCAAGTCAAGTCAAGTCACCTTTATTTATATAGCGCTTTTAACAATGTAGATTGTTCCAAAGCAGCTTTACAGTGTTAAACAGTAAAATAATGCAGCATATTTTTATTAAGCTGTATAGTCATTTGATGTCATCAGTTTAAATTTCCATACGGTGACAGTGTGGGCTTTAGATCAATAATTAGATCAGTAATTTAGTTGATATGGTTAATTTAGTTTATTAATTAGATTTATTTCGATGTTCAGTTGAAAAATTTGAGTGTATAAAAATAGAAGCAGCTAGAACAGTCAAGGGCAACAGTATGTAACAGTACGTAAGTGCTGTAACAAGTCTCAGTTAATCTAGCACAGAACACATAGGACAGAAGGTTTTTTTTTTTTTTTTTTTTTTTAAAAGACAGACAGACAGACAGACAGAAAATGAATAGAATGTTAAGTGCTAATCTTGATTGATCAGGTGCAGCTGGAAAAGACGTGTCTTTAGCTGTTTTTTGAAAATGGCTACAGACTCGGCTGCTCGAATTGAGATAGGCAGGTCATTCCACAGGGTGGGAACGGTCCAGGAAAAGGTCCGTGAGAGTGATTTCATGCCTCTTTGGGATGGCACCACAAGGCGTCGTTCACTGGCAGAACGTAAGCTCCTGGAGGGTGTGTAAGTCTGCTTAAAGTGAAGTAAATTTACTTTGTGCATGATAACATGATATAACATTTATTAATGCTGCATCCTAAATTGTGGATAATTAAGCTATATATCATATGCTGAAGTAAAGTTCTGGAGTGTTTAAAAACAACAACAAGAATTGTACAGAATTGAAAATTGTGACCCTAAAATTGCGATACAATCTGAATTGTGGGTTTTCAGCCTCCTCTATTCAGCAGTGAAAATAGTTATAAACAACAGAACCATAGCATCTCACAGCAACACTCTATGATTCAATACTGAATGATTCACGTTTTGAATGAATCACTTGTCAAAGATTCAATTACTCATTCATAAAGTGCCTCATTCTGAATAAATGAGTTGTTTGAACGAATTGTTTGACTCAATGACTTGCTCGATGTTCGCATGCTTCCTATTACTGGCGGTTTAGTTTCAAAATTCTTTTCAAGTTATTTATATGTTCAAAACATTTTTCAATGTTAATTTGATTCGTAACAGCCTAGTGTCTTATTTTAATTGAATGTATGGATAAATTGTAAGAATTTTTAATTAAATTTAGTGCATACATTTAATAAAATTAGGGGGAAAATGCTCTTTATAAAAGTACAAAAAATTATTTCAAACAGTGATGTGAAGTTTGAAGGGAGTAAAGCTTCTGTTTAGGATATAAAGCAAATGTAATTTTGCCAAAAGAAGAACTTTTAATTTAAATAAATGTTCATTTTAAATCAGCCTACTTCAGTGTGATATGTTACTGTATTATTATGCTTCACAACTGTAATGTAAAAAAGAATTTTACAAAAATAATTGTAACGTGATGATCGGATGCAGATATATAAACAAAGAATATGGGCGGTTGGATTAATTATTTTAATCAACAGATTCGGGTGACTCAAAGTGCATCAGAGGAATGAATTTATCTTTAAAATGTACACAATTCTCATGGGGGTATTACTTGGACTCTCCTAGAGGCACTGAGCTCCACCCACAAAAATAATGTTGGGGAACACATTAGGCTATTAAATACAAATTTAATCACCATATTAAAATACATTATTAGGATTTTACCACCTTTGCCTCATTTTAAACCAGGAAAAACACTGCAATGGCATGTATTAAACTTGGAGTTGTTGATTTTTGCAGCCCATGGGTGCATAGATGCATTTCTGGCCCGTCGAGTACCTTGGGCCAAAGTGGGGCAGCTTGGGCTAGAGCATCGGTTCCCAACAGGGGGCGGGGAGGGGGGGGGGGGTCTGTGGGGGGTGGTGTCATATTTTGAAAAGTCCATTTCCCAATCCGTGTTTTTGTCTTATCCTGAACCACTATGGTCTATTTTACACTGGTTCGGATCGCTGCCGCTGCGGAGTAGCCCAGTACCTGTGTGACTCGTCTACTAAAGTTTTTGTTATTGTATTTTCAATATTATAGGCCAGGGGTTTTCAAAGTGTGGGGCGCGCCTCCTCTGGGGGGCGCCAGAGCATGCCAGGGGAGGTGTGGAGAGTGGTAAAATTATAAAATTATAGCCTAATAATTCATTTATTGTTGAGTTTAATCATAATATGTATTTTTTCTATATTTAAATATTTTCATTTCTGTTTGGTAAGCCTGCCAATAAAGGTAAATGCCTAGATGTCAGCGGCTGCTACAGAAGAAAACGAATAGATGGACAGAGAAAGACCCTTTACACATCAGCTGACTCACCAGTCAAATACTAATTATTTACTTTTCCAAAAATGTATGTGATTTTTTTTTCTTCTTCTCCTGTTAGAGACTTTAAAAATATGATGTACAACAATAAGTAAAATAAATTATTGTCCATTTAATTGAATCAGTATTAATATTAATCAATATTAATGTTTAATTGAATCAGTATTAATATTAATCAATATTAATGTTTATACAGTGAAGTTTGCCAGATCTAAATGCATATAGTGATAAGTGAATAAAAGTAATTATCTGAAGAAAAAAAAACTGCAGTGACAGTTTGCACAGTGATTTTTATATATACTGTATTTACAACTTTATGTACATTTATTTTGTTTGTGGATGTTGACATCAAGATGTGTGAAAGTTGTAAACTATGTGAGCTGAAATTATGAATTATTATAATCTACTGTTGTGAGTCATGTTAAGACAAGGAGAAGAAAATAACACTATATATATTATAGCTGTTGTTGGCCATGTCATGTTTTTAATGTAAAATATTTGGTATATTTATGTATTCTTTGAGGGAAGAAACATGCTACATCATTTTTTAAAGAGCAGGAAAATATAGATAATTATGATTATTTTGTGTTAAGTATAAATATTATTTCCCCCTTTATCTAGAAGGGTGGTGTGAATTTTGAGTGCTATAAACATAAGTCTACATTCAGTTGATGTATAATATAGTAGGGGTGTGACAATATATCGTTCCACTATATACTGCAATAGAAAAATGCATGTATGTATTGTGGATAGTGACAATCTGTATTGTGTATAGTTCAAGGAAAGGAAATTGTGTTTTAGTGTCACTGCCAAATTAAAGTACTACATATAATGTTGAATATAATATGCAATGGGGGAATATTAGTTGGTCCTGAAAATACATTTTTGTTGAAATCCAGTGGCTCAGTGAGGCCTGCGTAGCCAGCAATTTCCTCTCTCAAGATCCTAAAAACTAAAATGTTTTTATTACTAAAAACATATTTAAATCAGTTCATGTGAGTACAGTGGTTCAATATTAATATTATAAAGCAACGAGAATAGTTTTGGTGCACCAAAAAAACTAAATAACGGCTTGTATAGTGATGGCCGATTTCAAAACACTGCTTCATGAAGCTTCAGAGCGTTATGAATCAGCGGTTCGGAGCGCCAAAGTCCCGTGATTTCAGCAGTTTGACACATGATCCGAATCATCGACACACTCTGTTCATTAAATGTTGGTTGACTTTTTGTTTTCTTCATAGAATTACTTCAGGCAGTGCCGCAAACAGTGTGAGGTGGAGCTGCAAGTTCTGCTGTTTCACGACAACCAAACAACTATGGTACTGTAGGATTAAAAATTTAGGAAGGTACATAACGTTAGCATTTAAGGTAAAAATGATGATATCAGATTAGTTAGTCTACTATGCAAATCTTCCAGGCCAGTTAGTGTTTTCTCTTCATTATAAGTAAAATGCTTTAATGGCTCTTGGAGCCCCTGAGTGATTGGATTAGCATCTATGCATTTGAATGACACTGTTATGCTGATTGAATCAGGACTGATGGCAGGAACGTTTGGGGTGGGTCCCTATGTCCTATACAACATTTGCATTGTATTGTTCAGAGTGTCTCCTCCCCTGCTGTATAATCCCTCCCCCTGAAATGTAGATAAATTACAGTGTTTGGTACTGTTAAGTTAGACTTGATGACCTCAGCGGAAAGACAGCACATGTCCTGTCACATGTCCCACAAGAATCCTGCTGAAGAAAAAAACCTATCCAAGTCTCCTGGTCTCTTCTTCAAACGAGGAAAAGGAAATTCACAACAGTACGTTAAATATTAAGCCTATGAAAACAAATATGGCAAGTGTGTCTATGTAGGCTTTTACTTATTTGTATAGGTAATGACATTATGTGCCTTAATGAGAGGCTTAAATGTTGTTATATATGTATATTTTTAAATATGTACAAATAACTTTTTAACATATGCTTTTCTGGTAACAGGGCTGACACAATGAGCGTGTCCCTGTCTTTCAGACATTACATAAACATTAAAAGAAGAGAACACTTACTTGTCTTCTACCATCAACTTCATGAAAGGCAGATGATGTCACTTCCTGGAACTGATGCAACTTTTGGAACAGTCCATTATCTTTAAAGAGGTGTTTTCATAAAAAGTAACAGGGTTGACGAGAACCTAGGGACCCGACTAAATTGTGTTTTCTTTTCCAAATTTGACACATGTTAAGAATAAAATCTAATCATGACTAATGAACTGACACTTAAGGCTTAAGTATATATACTATGTCTTACTTAAGACAACGGATGTTTAGTGAACCATATAATTGAAGCCTTAGTCAGTCCTTTGAAAAGCTGTTATAGATACACTTCTAGGTTAAGACGACATTGGTGCAATAGACTGTATATCCTATAGGCTAATGTGGAGGTTTTTTTAATGTATATTTTGTATCTCCTTTGTATCTCCTATTTTTGTACTGTATGATGTGTTATATGGACCTGTGTCTGCAATAAAGTTTATAAGTTTATATATATGTTTTTTATGATAGTTTGACTTTTTTGGCCTTGACATTTCAACATTTCTGCAAGATGCTTTACAAAAATGTGATTAAAATCCTTTAAAAACAAAAGAAACAGAAAGTAATGTATTCTTATATTATGAGACATATTATGGAAACTAAATTATTAAATATTTTATTTGTTTTATGGTTTATTAAGATTTACAGAGCTTTTTTTCCTGAGGGACACAAAATGGCACGTTTTCGTATAATGACCCAGTAGCTTCCCCAACTCTGGCCCTTGAGGTCTGTTTTTTCAGACACACTTGAACAAGCGAATCAATGTCTTCAGGATCACTAGAAAGTTATAGGTCGTGACATTAAGCAAGGCAGGAGCTAGACTCTGCAGAAAAGTGAATCCCGAGAGTCGAGAACCCTGGTCTAATGTCTGTGATGGTCTAATGTCTGTGATTTTAGGTATAACATTGTCTCATTTGGAGGGGTGGAGGGCTTTTCACGAAAGGCGATTTTTTTTCTTCTCTTTGTGTACAGTGTTAGGATGGGTGTAGCTAAATAATGATTTTATCACTGATACTTATCAGTACTCTTATATTTAAAAAAAAAATATTTCTGTGATCAAAGATGAATTTTTAACATCATTACTCCTGTCTTCAGTCACACGATCCTTTAGAAATCATTCTAATATCAGGATTTGCTGCTCAAGAAACATTTATGATTATTATCATTGGTGAAAACATTTGTGCTGCTTCATATTTTTGTGTAAACCATGGTGCATTTTTCAGGATTATTGATGAATAAAAAGGTTTTTTTTAAAGTTTGAAATTTTAAAAGTCCTATAACATTATAAAAGTCTTTACTGTCACTTTTGATCAATTGAATGTATTTTTGTTATTGTCTTCCAAAAAATATAAAGCAGCACAACTGTTTTCAACAAATCATCATATTAGGGTCATGTGGCAATTATTTTAATATTATTTCACAATATTATTGTTTTTATTGTATTTTTTAATCAAACTAATTCAGTCTTGGTGAGCATTAGAGACTTTTTTCAGACATAAACAATTGTACCAACACCAAACTTTTGAAAGTTAGTGTATGTTTGAGGTTTTACTCCTAGTGCTTAAGAGATGTTGTCCGACAGGAGATCCGCTCCAACAGGGCATCCGCATAGAAGCATCAACATACACAATTTATCACAGAGCCAACAATATTAAGTATACAACGGCAGGTTTATTAAAAGGAAAGAAGCTACAGCAGAGGCAAAATGCAGAAAAGAGAAAGAAGAATACAGAAAATAATTAGGAATTTAAGACTATAAATTTACTCAATTGATCAATGCAGATATCAAAGGGTTAGTTCACCCCAAAATGTCAATTCTGTCATTAATTCCTCTCCCTCGTGTCGTTCCAAACCCGTAAGACCTTCGTTCAGCTTCAGAACACAATGAAGATATTTCTGATGACATCCGAGAGCTCACTGACCTCTCCATAGACCGCAATTTAATTAACACTTTCACTTCATAGAAATGTCATTAAAATAGTCCATGTGACTCGAGTGGTTCAACCTTCATGTTATGAAGCGATGAGAATACTTCTCATGCGCAAACAAATAAACAAAAATAATGACTTTATTCGACAATTAATAATATATTTATCAGTGAGAATATCTAGATGTAGAATCTTATAGTCTACATCTAAAAATCCTCAGTTATCATTAGTACAGTTATTTTAAGGTATTTTTAGACTCAAATGAACTTTATATGTATTTATATATTATAGAAATAATTTATTTCCCTAAACAATACCGTTTTAACTTTTAGACAAAGTCTCTCAGTCTTTACTAGTTTCCTAATATTTTCAACACATCATTGAACAACATGTATTTAAATATGTATGTCACCAATACATTCAACTCTGAATTTCTGTCATCTCTTTTATTATTTGTATTTGTGCACTTCTGTGATTGTAGACTGTAGCCTGTGAACGGGACTTTTATTTTGGTGTGGTGGTGTGACGTCATAAGGCCGCGCCGCGCTCCTGCATGTGTTGATTCGGCTGAAGAAAGGTTTGTGTTTTAAGCGTTTAAAGTGTTTAAAACTATAGAAACCATCTTCAAAGTTTTACAAGCAACGCAGATTGAATGATTTATTATTAAATGTAACATTGCATTGCTTTATCTAACATTTATTAGCGTCGTGTGAGTAAAGTAACAGAATAAACTCAAGTAAAAGAAGCAGCTTCTCATTTCTCTATCATGAATCAGTTCAAACGTGAGTTCAGTCTCTGACGAGTAGAGATGAGAGAAATTAAATAAATAAATATATAGTGTTTGTGTAATTTGTTTTCTTTTATTAGTTTGTAGTGCTAGTTTTAAATTGTTAAATTGACTGTTGATACTGAAATAGAGCTGATTGAGACACTCAGAGATTTAATGTGGATTTATTTTTCGTCTTAAACAGGACAAACACACAGAAAAACTCCTGGAGAAGCGACTGAGATCATTAATAAAGATGGTGTTTATTAAAGAGGAGAGTGAAGACCTGAGGATTGAAAATGTATTCAGTTTGAAACATGAAGAAACTGAGGAACAAAGAAAGAAAGAGGAGAGTGAAGACTTGAGGATTGAAAATGTATTCAGTTTGAAACATGAAGAAACTGAAGAACAAACAGAGAAAGAGGAGAGAGAAGACGTGAAGATTGAAGAAACATTGAGAGTGAAACCTGAAGAAACTGAGGAACAAACAGAGAAAGAGGAGAGAGAAGACATGAAGATTGAAGAAACATTGAGAGTGAAACATGAAGAAACTGAGGAACAAACAGAGAAAGAGGAGAGAGAAGACGTGAAGATTGAAGAAACATTGAGAGTGAAACATGAAGAAACTGAAGAACAAACAGAGAAAGAGGAGAGAGAAGACGTGAAGATTGAAGAAACATTGAGAGTGAAACATGAGGAGACTGAAGAACACTCAGGTTGGTTTCATTCTCAAAGCTGAACTCACTCATTTGATATTTTCAAGTCTACACGCTCACAGATCCTCTCATTATAACAAGCAAAGCTTATACTCAATGTAAATAATTGTTTGTGCTGTTAGATTCATTGGTTTATAGAGGGATTTTCTGTCGATCACTATAACGGCTGCACTGCTTGCTTTCTGTAGTCTAAACTACATTCACAATTTGAAGAAAAGTTTTGTCATGTTTCTTAAGAGGATCAACGTCCACATATACCGCAAAGTTTCAGGAATGACGAGCGCTTTTAATTGACTGAATCCGCTTTCCTGTTCTGCGAGTCGCTCCTGAAATGGCCTAGACCAGGTAAACCCAGCCCAAACTGCAGGCGATTTGATTTCGGCCTGTACCTCAGGCTGGAAACCTGTACATATTTCTATCCTGCTTCTGTTACAAATTTGCGGGGACGAATCAGAAACCGGCTTATTCACCTGGCGCTCTATTGGCGGGTTTAACACAATGACGGATAGTTCGGTGCACGCGTGTAACCGAGTGCAATCTTTAACAGTTCACAGTTGTCTTGTTTCAAGCGCCGAACACACTTCAATCCGAGTTCCCACACTCGCCCCCAGGGTATTTGTAACTTGCGTTTGCAAAATCTTTGCACTCACATCTAGAGCTACACTTATGCCAATAACCAGTCAAGAAACTAAGATGTTAAAGGGATAGAAACTTCTGTCATCATTTACTCACCCTCAAGTTGTTCCAAACCTGAATGAGTTTCTTTGTTTTGCTGAACACAAAAGAAGATATTTTGAATAATGTTTGTAACCAAGCAGAGAGAGCAAACATTGACTACCATAGTATTTTTTTCCCTACTATAGTAGTCAATGGTTGCTCTCTCTGCTTGGTTACAAACATTATTCAAAACATCATCTTAGAACAAAGCAGACAAACAAAGAAACTCATACAGGTTTGGAACAACTTGAGGGTGAGTAAATGATGACAGAAGTTTCATTTTTTGGTGAACTATCCCTTTAACAAGTAAAACGTGACAGACATATTCTCTTCCATTTCTACTCTGTTAAAGAAAAGTTACTGTAATGTTAGCTTTTAGACGCATCAAAGGGGGAATTTCCTTAGGCCAGATTTTGCTCCTGATTAGATTAGATTAGATTCAACTTTATAGTCATTACACAAGTACAAGTACAAGGCAACGAAATGCAGTTTAGGTCTAACCAGAAGTGCAATAGCAGCTAGTGCAGGATATATACAGTGGTTGCGTAAGTGCAGGACATGGATATGTACTGAATATATATAAATATGTATAAATAGAGAGATGGTTATTACTATAAACAGAACTGAATTTACAGGTGAATATGTACAGTGAATATAATATACAGATGCTATTACTTTAAACAGAATTTTACAGATAGAGGTATACAATAATATGTTAGGCTAATATGAGGAATAGCAGTGGATTAAGGTAGTGCAATAAATTATGGACAGAGTTATCCGAAAAAAAAGTGTAAAAGTGCAGTGGAAAGTGGTTGCATATTGCAGTTAAAAGTACGGTGCAAAATGCAAATGTAAACAGTTGGTACTATAAATACAGTCGGCAGTGCAAATGAGCATATTCCAGTTAAGATATGGTGGTGCAAAATGCAAAAGTAAACAGTTGTTACTGTAATAAACAGTCGGTAGTGCAAATAACAAAGTGAAGGCAGATGTGAGGTAGGAGAGTTGTCAGTATACGAGGGAGTGGATCAACGGGGGTTTGAGTTCAGAAAAGAGACAGCTCTGGGGAAAAAACTGTTCTTAAGTCTGCTGGTCCTGGTCCGGAGGATCCTGAAACGCCTGCCGGAGGGCAGGAGAGAAAACAGTCTGTGGGCTGGGTGAGAGGAGTCCTTGAGGATGCTGCGAGCTCGGTGCAGACAGCCTTTCCTCTGGATGTGCTCAATGGCAGGTAGTGGAGTCCCTGTGATGCGCTGGGCAGTTTTCACCACCCGCTGCAGTGCCTTGCGCTCCGCAACAGAGCAGCTCCCATACCATACTGCCACACAGTTGGTCAGGATGCTTTCTATTGCGCAGCGGTAGAAGTTCACCAGGATAGCCGAGGAGAGCTGATTCTTCCTCAGTGTCCTCAGGAAGAAGAGGCGCTGGTGAGCCTTCTTGACCAGGCTGGAGGTGTTGGTCGTCCACGACATGTCCGCCGAGATGTGGATCCCCAGGAACTTGAAACTGGAGACACGCTCAACAGCCATTCCATTGATGTGGATGGTGTCGTGTGTGCCTCTTGACTCCTTCCTGAAGTCCACGATGAGCTCCTTCGTTTTGGTGGTGTTGAGGAGCAGGTTATTATCAGTGCACCATGTGGCCAGGTGCTGGATCTCCTCCCTGTAGGCAGTCTCATCGTTGTTGCTGATGAGACCAATCACCGTAGTGTCGTCCGCAAACTTGACGATGGAATTAGATCCATACACAGGCTTGCAGTCGGAGGTGAAGACGGAGTAGAGAAACGGACTTAGCACACAGCCCTGTGGTACACCAGTGTTGAGTGTGATGGACGTGGAGCAGGTGGATCCTGATCGAACATTCTGGGGTCTGTCAGTTAGGAAGTCCAAAATCCAGTTACACATTGAAGTGTTGATGCCCAGGTCTCCAAGTTTGGCAATTAACTTGGATGGGATGACAGTGTTGAATGCTGAGCTGAAGTCAACAAACAGCATGCGTGCATAAGTGTTCTTATGGTCCAGATGGGTGAGCACAGAGTGCAGTGCCATGGAAACTGCATCCTCTGTGCTCCTATTGCTGCGGTAGGCAAACTGGTGTGAGTCCAATGTGGATGGTAGAGAGTCTTTTAGGTGTTCCAGGACCAGCCGCTCAAAGCACTTCATAATGATGTCCTAGCGATCTCAGGAAGGAGTCGAAGATTGTCCATAAAACTGTCGGAAATTCGCAAACCAACATCCAAAAGCTCACAACGGGTGTAGGATGTAAAGGCACAACTGTTCTGTACGAACAGACCCGAGATGAGTAAGAAAAATACCGCAAAATTGCAGAATCTGGAGAGACGCTGAGCCTCGCGATGTACTCGCTCCGCCATCTTGGTCACACAATATCAATATATGATGAGTTACTTTAAGCAATGACTTAAATGCTCTCTGTCTGCTCATGTAAATGTCCTCTCTATATAAGATAAGTTGTCCACAGAATGCTATTTAATTACACAGAACCGCATGTATTCAACCCACTTTTGAGCTAAAATACAATTATACAGCAGCTAAACCTAAATTGAGCTAAAGCTATACAAATACCACAGCTGTACAATTTTCACACCCTATACTAAATGTACCCTATACAATAGCCTACTCATCTGGATTGAAGCAGCAAACATTCAGTGTAAGTGTAAACACATGACATAACATTATTTAATATTTGAATCACAGCATTGACAACACAAGTGCATTTTACCTCAAACTTGCGACTAGTTAACTTTCTAAAGTAGCAATCGCTTCTCGGGTCGACATTAACACTGACAAAATTATATTCTGAATTAAAAATATTTTTATACCACTTTTTAATGTGTGATTGTGTAAAGGTGTTCACGAGATGCCAACCTTTCACAAACTTGCTTTCAACGGCGAACACTCGTTCTCATGGAGACGGCGGTGTGCACGGAGGGGAGGGGCTGTGTGTTTGTGTGTGTGTTTGTGTGTGTGTGTGTTGTGTGTGGCGCGCAGGGGCGTAAATCGCGGAGGGGACAGGGGGGACAGGACCCCCCTATCTGAGGGCTGTCCCCCCCTAAAAACCATGCTGAGTATTGTAAATAATATAACAATATATATTTAAAATAAATGTGTAAGTAGTAAAACAATACAAACGCAAACGGGACAAAAAAATGCGTTTTAAGTTTAGAAACATTTTGAGTCCCCCCTTGCCTCACAGTGGTTTGATCCACCGTGCACCTCAACTAACGTAGTAGAACGTAGAAAAACTACCACACAAGTTTGGGGAGAGAACAAGGCTCTTCAGACAGCAGTTGTGAAACACCAGTAAGTCGCTGTCAAGGCTATTTTATTCACTTTAAACGTCAGATGAAGTGATTCTTTTCTCTTTAATACAGATTAGGCAAAACACTGTTAACATCACTTGCCCACCGCCGCACCGCCCCGCTCCGCTGTATAGTAATAAAATAATTAAGTTCAGTTAGAGAACTGACAAAACAATTAAAAACTGAATGTGTCTGCTCAATACAGCACGAGCCGAATGAGCAAACAGCTGACAGACAAGATTATCGAAGATTTGGTTTCAAAGTGTAAAAGCGCCTATTTAAGGGAGTGTGTCATTGTACTGTTTTGTTGTTGTGTTTTTCATTACGAATAATAGGCTAATGAACCCAAAATTCAAGCAACCCGCCCCCAAATTCTAAAAATTGGCTAATTCTAAACCGAAAGTTCAGTCAGATCTGTGTAGGGTTTTGCTCAATATGATAATAAGGGGCAGATCAGAGGCTTGCTGCAGTTGAATATCTAAATATCTGAATATCATAGTATAAAATACTATGTGGAGGACGCAAGATAATTTAATAATTATAATATGACTGCGTGGCGAACCTTAATCGTATTTAAACTACTGTCGCGTTGTGTTGTTGGTCAGATAAAATGACAGAGAAAAGAAAAACAGAGATTAGATTATTAGATAATTTTTCAGTGCACCAAAACGCCAAATAAGTACGAAATGTTTTTTTTTTTTTTTTTTTGTGGTACACATATCCTTACAAGTACGAATTTGGCTGTATTATTTGTGTCCCCTTCAAAAATTGCTCTTGAGAAATTTCATGTTTATTGTCGCCCCCAACTTTTAGATTAAATTTACGCCCCTGGTGGCGCGTGTGTATGTGAGAGAGACGCGTGAGTGAGAGACGCAGGGGAAGGAAATGCAGCTGAAGGTTATTTGCTCTATGAAAGACATTGATAAAGATGAAAACTAAGGACATTTAATCTATAATTTTATTTTAGTTAGTTTTGCCAAACACACATTACAGTTTTGGTTAGTTACCATTTTTTTTGTAATGCCTCGTTTTTATTTTTATTTCAGTTAACGACAACCCACCTAGTTTTCGTTTTTTCGTTCGCTTTCGTTAAAGATTATAACCGTGGTAACGATGAGACGAGATGAAGTTACTTGCAGTAGTGCTCCGGTCTGCAACACTGTATCATCTTGATAGCACAACGGCTCTTTGTACTTCTGTCCAACTTCCGACTTTTCGGCTATTTTTTTGTAGCTGGATATAAATCATTTGTTGTGTCTAAATATGAATGAGGATAGGGTTATTGATAAATCGAATTGTTATTGTGGTTCTTATTATCATTTAGGGGGGCTTAGGAACATTTTGGGGTAGCTTCAGCCCCCCTAAAATAGGCCTAACGACGTCCCTGATGCTGAGGATACATTACAACTTACTGTCATGTGGTGTAATCGCTAAATCAGTGTTTCAACAGGGGAAAGACGTCAATATAACTGCTTGTAAACTAAACAATGTCATGTAACGTTAGCATCACATTTACCTCAGGCAGTCAATGACAGACACTGTGTATAAAATTATATTTCAACAATGAATTGGAGAAAAAACGATTTTATAATTGGAGTTAAGGGTCCTGCACACTGTGCGATTTTTCTAAATCCTCTGCGAATGTTGCTTGTCAGACTGTACGAACATGATCCCTGATGTAATACATGTCACACTGTAGGATCTCAGTTGTCATTATGTCAGACTGTATGACAGTCAGACGCGAAAAACGGACGCAAGCAAGAGACTCGTATGGACTGAGTTTTACGTCATCAATCCGTGACACGTTCAGTAACGGTGAGCTGCATTCACAGACACAACGGTAGCGTTCAGCAAACAACAAAAACAAGCGCTGGCATTTTTCATTCACCTGACTCTTTTCGACATGTTCCCTGGTGTGCAGCTGAAGCTTGACCTAACAGAATTAAAGGGGTGGTAAAACACATTCTTTCGAAGGCTTGATTGTGTTTGTGGGGTGCACTGTAACGTGTTCATGCTTCGTTTAAAAAAAATTGCATTATTTTTCATAACTTTTACCTTTATTCTACACTGCTCTGTCCCTCTTTGTAAAAACGGTCTGATGGTTTCCGGGTTGTATGAAGCCAGTCCCTAAAAAATACGCAATGGGCTCAGATTGGTTAGCTGGCCCAGTGTGTTGTGATTCGCTAACCGCCTAGTGCACGTTTGTCGGAAACGTCACGCCCCTTACCTTTACTGGTAGACTGTGCTTTGGGTAGTATTAGAAACAATGGCATCAATAAAACCATACCAATTTGAGCCCGAATTGGACCCAGACAATTTTAGTGAAGATGATCGAGCAGAACCTGTTCAGTCCTCAAGAGTAAAAACTGCGGATCTATAGTGATCGCTACTGAATGGCACCGTTACTTTTGTAATTTTAGAACGATTATAGCCAAATATCTGTCGCAAGAACTATTAACCCAAAACGAACACTAAACATTGGCTTTACTAGTAGCCAAATCAAACACAGAACCATGTTTAGCATGCCTGTAGATAAACAATACATAAAAGCTCTAATCAAAGAATAATTTACACTAATGCCAAGTTCGCTGTTGAGATTTTTAAAAAAGTTTGTAATGTTAGGTGTTTGTCGGATAACGTTAAGTATGAATGAGCATTTAACAAACTGGTTTACAGAGCCAAACAGCGTTGTCATCTGTTTACTTCCTTGCCACAACGTACAGTTAACAACACAAACTATTACAGGAAAACACATCAACGAAAAATAAATCATACTTACAGGTTGTGGCCCGTAAACAGCTTCTGTTTTTGAATCCATCCTTCAGGACAAGCCGCTGTGCGAATCCTGCATTGAACTCGCAAAGATTGTGGAAGCTTTCCTCCGTGAATTGTGCAGCGGGAGCCCTGGCAGTGTTTGTCTCGTGCAGCTGAACCGCGGCTCGTGTATTGCAAATACAGACGAATATTGTCCATTATGTCACATTTTCCGGTCTTCTCCTCCGACCCCTGTTCCCCACTGTCTCATACACACACGCATATAACATGTTGTATATTAAACGCACTGCAACGCACCGCCGTCCCTAGGAAGGCTGAACAAAGTGGACCTGCAACTTTGTTGATGAAAATAACAGCGTTTCGTCAGATATTATAGAGGATATTATATATATATAATAACAGATATTTTCCCCAAATCGCAAATCCCTATATTCCAAACCACTTCAATAACAACTGTGGCAGTGTCCTGAACACATAGAATCCAAACATGATGAAAAGTGAGTTTGTAAATTTTCCTAAAGAAATGTAACGTCTCGGTTACGTATGTAACCCTCGTTCCCTGAGGAGGGAACGGAGACGTACGTTAGTGACTAACGAATGGGGGTTTCGCTTAGAAGCCTATCATCTTCGAGAATTCAACAGCGCCCAATGGCAGTGCCAATGCCATGGGCATGCGGAATTTGCATGCGTAACTCCGCCCCACCCTGTGGGTATATAAGGAAGTACGCTGGCAACATCGCATTATGTTACTGCTGCAGGAGACAAGACTGAACTCCGCGTTCCAGGCAGCACAGTTGATGTGGCAAAGGAAACGTACGTCTCCGTTCCCTCCTCAGGGAACGAGGGTTACATACGTAACCGAGACGTTCCCTTTCGTTCAGTCACTACGACGTACGTTAGTGACTAACGAATGGGGGTTCCAATACAACAACGCCACTCCGCTGTCTTCCAGTGCCCTGCGTAAGTGTGAGTACCCTGTCGTAAGACTAGTACGGACGAAGAACTCCCACTTATCACAGGAATACCAAGGTACACTGGGAAGCAAATCCCAGTGAGGGAATGCCAAGATGCCTACCCGTAGGGAGGACTTAGAGAATACACATATGACCCGCTAAGGGCTGCATATGGAAAACTCAGGGTACCAGCCAGAGGGTGGATTTTTAACCCTAGGGGTGGCAGGGACTTGCCAAGGGAAAGACACCTGCTCGCTGAGGAGGCTTACGGTGGGAATACTCGTGTGGGGGTCGCCGGAGGGGAACCATGCACACGGAGCACCTGGCCGGACATGAGGGTCTGGGCTCGAAAGGGCAGACTGAACTGATGTCGGCGTAAGCAGTGCTGGAGGAGCTCAGGGCTCTCGGGGAGCTCACCTGAGGGAAAATATCGCACGTATCCAGTCCGTGGAGTGGAATGGCGAGCAAGCGAAGACACCTGAGCCTTGCCCATTACCGGCCACCCATAGGGGCGAGTACATAGTCGGACACTGGCTCCACTCGGAGATCGTAGAATCTGGCGAATGTGTTTGGTGTCGCCCAGCCTGCAGCTCTGCAGATGTCTGTTAGCGAGGCGCCATGCGCTAAAGCCCAAGAGGAGGCCACACTCCAGGTGGAGTGTGCCCTGACCCCAAGGGGACATGGTCGACCTTGCTGCTGGTAAGCCAAAACAATGGTGTCCACTATCCAATGAGACAACCTCTGCTTTGAGAGAGTACTTCCCTTCCGCTCTCCACCATAACAGACAAAGAGCTGGTCTGAGGTCCTGAAACATCGCGTACTGTCTACATAAGCGCGGAGAGCGCGTACTGGACAGAGCAATGCCAAGGCTGGGTCTGCCTCCTCCAAAGGCAGCGCTTGCAGGTTCACCACCTGATCTCGGAACGGAGTGGTGGGAACCTTGGGCACATATCCGGGCCGGGGTCTCAGGATCACGTGAGAGTTAGCCGGCCCGAACTCAAGGCACGCTTCGTCAACCGAAAATGCTTGCAGGTCCCCGACCCTCTTAAGCGAGGCCAATGCGGTCAGCAGAGCCGTCTACATAGACAAGAATTTAATCTCAATCGACCGCAAAGGCACAAAGGGAGACCTCTGCAGAGCACTTAAGACTACTGAGAGGTCCCAAGAGGGAACGAGAGGAGAGCGAGGAGGATTCAGTCTCCTCGCCCCCCGCAGGAACCTGATGATCAGGTCGTGCTGACTTACCTTTTTGTCTCCCAGGAGATCGTGGTAGGCAGATATTGCGGCCACGTACACTTAAGGGTGCAAGGACACAGCCTTCGTTCCACCCCCTCCTGGAGAAACGATAGCACGGACCCGATCGGACATTTCCAGGGGTCTTCCTGGCGGGAAGAGCACCATGTGACGAAGAGGTTCCACTTCAACGCATAGAGGTGTTGTGTAGACTCTGCCCTAGCGGAAGTGATGGTAGCGACCACCGCAGGTGGAGGGCTACTCAAACCAGCCGCGTCCCGTCCAGAAGCCACACGTGGAGCTTCCAGAACGCTGGACGCGGGTGCCAAGGGGTGCCCCGTCTCTGAGTGAGAAGGTCTTGACTCAGAGGAATAGGCCAGGGAGGGGCTGTCGCAAGGAGTAGCAGTTCTGAGAACCAGGTCTGGCCGTGCCAACGGGGCGACCAACATGACCTGCTCCTTGCCCTCCCTGATCTTGCACAGTACCCTGTGCGAGAAGGCTCACTGGGGGAAACGCATATTTGCGTAGCCCCGACGACCAGCTGTGCGCCAGTGCATCCGTGCCGACCATAGGTCAGGGAATAATACAGGGAGCAATGGGAAGAGTCCTGGGAGGCAACAGGTCTACCTGTGCGTCGCCGAACCGTTCCCATATCAGCTGGACCATCTGGGGATGGAGTCTCCATTCTCCAGGAAGTGGCTGAAGCCGTGAGAGCTCGTCGGCTGCACGGTTCAGGACTCCCGGGATGTGGACAGCATGAAGGGACCTCAGATGCTTCTGACTCCATAAAACGAGATGGCGGGCGAGTTGAGACATACGGCGGGAGCGTAGACCGCCCTGGTGGTTGATGTACGCTACTACGGCCGTGTTGTCTGTCCTGACTAGTACATGTTGACCCCTCAGCAACGCTCGGAAGCGGTGCAGGGCGAACCGTACTGCCAGTAACTCGAGGCAATTGACATGCAGAAGGCGCTGGGGTCCTGTCCAGGAGCCCGCGGCTGCTTGTCCATTGCACATGGCACCCCAGCCCGTGGATGATGCATCTGTTGACACAACAAGATGCCTGGAAACTCGTTCTAAGGACACTCCGGTCCGTAGAAACTTGAGGTTCGACCACAGGGTGAGAGTCTGTAAGCAGGCCCGAGTCACTTGTACCCAGAGCGTGCCAGACCGCCATGCCCATCTCGGGACTCGATCGCGTAGCCAGTGCTGAAGCGGTCTCATATGTAGCAATCCGAGCGGCGTCACCGCGGCTGCAGATGCCATATGCCCCAGGAGCCTCTGAAATAGCCTCAGTGGGACCGCACTCTCGCCCTCGATTTGACGAAGGCAAGTCAGCAGAGACTATGTGCGCACTCGCTGGTAAGCAGCACGCACCTGCGACCGAGTTGGAAACCACACTGAGAAAGGAGATCCTCTGCACGGGGCAGAGTCGCTCTTCTCCCAGTCGACCCGAAGGCCCAGACGGGCTAAGTGCTGGAGCACTTGGACTCTGTGTCCGCAGACCTGCTTACGAGAGTGAGCCAGTATGAGCCAGTCATCGAAGTAGTTCAGGATGCGAACCCCGTGCTGCCGAGTGGCACAAGGGCTGCCTCGATAGACTACGTAGAGTCCCGAGGGGACAGAGCTGCCCGAATGGGGGGACTGCGTACTGAATGTCCGCCCCTCAAAGCAAACCGTAGGAACGGTCCGCGTCGAGGAAGGAGACATGAAGTAAGCGTCCTTCAGGTCGTTCGCTGCAACCAATCTACCGGACGAATGCGTCCAAAGAGGTCTTGACTACCTCTTTCGTTCGCTACCGACATCCTGAACGGAAGCCTGAGAAGGATCGGTTCAAGACGGGCAGATCCAGGATTGGCCATAACCCATCGGTTTCCTAGGGTACAATGAAGCAAGGGCTGAGAAGCCGGACTTCACTTCGGCTGGAGGGACAGGCTCGATCGCACCCTTCACCAGTAGGGTGACAACCTCCGCACGCATGACAGGGGATAGGCCCCATCATAGCGGGCGGCCTCCCCAGAGCGGGGAGGAACCTGCGCGAACTGAATCGCATAGCCGCGCCTGACGGTCTTCGCGACCCAGCGGAACAGTCCCGGAAGCTGAGGCCAGACTCCCAGGAACTGAACCAGCGGGGTCATTCGGACCACAGACGTACCCAGGGTGGGGCAGCGAGGCAGCGTTACCGGCCCGGACATGGGAGGCTGTTGGGCGTCCCGGTGCGGGAGCACGGTTAACTGCTGCGTCCTGACAGAGGAGACCAGGGAAGGACGCACGTTCCACTGGGGTCTGCTCTGAGAGGAGGCTGGCGAGAGAGAGGGACGAGAGTGGCGCGGCCCGGAGGCGGCACACACTGCCATCATCAGTCTCTGGGTCCTCAGAGACAGGAACATGAGTTCTTTCCAAGCGCTGCTAGCCCGAGGGCCAGCAGCAGAAGGATTTTCCCCCCGCCCTCCACCGGGGGAAGGAGAGGCCCTGCTACCATCCCCTGGAAAGAACTGGAACCCATCTCTGAGTTGTCCACCTCCAGCCTGGCGTCCAGCCAGGCTGAGGAGCGGACTGGGCGACATCCTGCAACCACCTCCACGGCGCGGCCCGGAGAAGGCTGCTGCTGGGGCCGGACGGGAGGAGGGAGGGCGCCCTCGGCGGCGAGCAGACTGAGGCGACTGGGCCGGCGGCTGGTGCAGCAGCCAGCCACCGGGGCAGTACGTGTTACAGCCTCAGTCTGCTCTGGGGCGGCCGAGAACTGTTGGGCGCAGTTCTCAGCCGCGCCGCCGAAGAGGCCAGCCTGGGATATGGGCGAGTTGAGGAGGCGGGCTCAGTCAACCCCCCCATATCACCAGGTAAGGCCAGGAAATTCTCCTGGACCACAGCTGTGGACATCGCCCGACCGAGGGAGCGTGTGGCGACCTTCACCACCCAGAGGGCGGGATCAGTGGCGGCACGCAGCTCAAAAAAGAGCCCTGGGTCAGCTCCACCCTTGTGCATGTGCAAAGGGGCGGCGGCCTACCCCATAGCACTGCAGGACCACACCACCGAAGTAGACGAGCCCACAGGCTTAGGGAGGGTGCTTAGGACAGCCACACCACGTCAAAGTCCTCTGTGGACACCGTAGTGCGCAACAGAGTTGTTCAACAGTGGGGGGGGGGGGGGGGCCCCAGTGTACCCTAGGCCGCGGCCCCATCAAGGGCAGAGAAGGCGGAGGAGGCCACCAAACGGTCACGGGAAGCACGGGGATTCCAGGACCGCGTGATCTCCTCATGCACCTCGGGAGCGAAAGGCATTGGGGGCGGGGCCCAACAGCTGTCGGGTGCCGCCCACAAAAACCGATCGCGCAACCACGAGCACTCGCGACTGGGCGGAGTTCCACACCAGCGCGAGGCTCGCGGCTGCCCGAGATAACATGGCTATCACCTCTAGGTCAGATCAGGCAGTGCTGACACACCCGGAGGCAGAGCACAACCTAATCGTCATCCCCAAAGGATCTAGCCCACCTTGGGATGCGGCGAGATGTATAAGAACATCTCGCCGCTATCTGGAGTGTGAACGAAACGAACGAGGCGTCAAGAGACGGGCCGCTGTTTCAGTCCAGCACTCGCGGGAAGCGATGTGCGAGAGGGGGGCGTGGCCCGAGGAATGATCGTCGGGGTTCTTATACCACGCACCGCCCTCAGGTCACCCTGGCCACCAGCCAAAGCACCACCTCTCTCAGAGACGGTAATTTGGGGTGTGGCAGAGGGGACTCTCTCTCCTCGCGGAGATCACTGAGTCTCGACCGCGACATCGTGATGGTCACGTTCCCGCAGTGGGAACATGACACATCCACAATCACTGCCCGAACGTGCTGAAGCCCAAACACGTCGAGCAATGAATGTGCCCATAGACAGCAACGGAGATCGATCGTACCCGGAAGTGCACGGGCGAACCGTCTTGAAAAAGACGTGCCACGCGCAAGCTCTTTTTGTGAGAGGATAGCCTCGCAGAGAACACCGAAGCGCCCAGGGACCACACACCAGCTGTCTAGCAGACCACTGCGCAGATCAGCAGGCAGGCAGTATGTAATCGCTGGAACGTGCCGTACAACCAAACGCCTCTGGAGAACCGCTCGTCTCGAAGACTGAAGAGTAGACTTCAGAATTCAGGCTTGTAGGAGTGAAGAGATGCTCTTGGCTCCAAAGCAGAAACATAATGCGATGTTGCCAGCGTACTTCCTTATATACCCACAGGGTGGGCCGGAGTTACGAATGCAAATTCCGCATGCCCATGGCATTGGCACTGCCATTGGGCGCTGTTGAATTCTCGAAGATGATAGGCTTCTAAGCGAAACCCCCATTCGTTAGTCACTAACGTACGTCGTAGTGACTGAACGAAAGGGAACCCCTCTTTCTGTAGCTTACTGGGTATAGGATGTAACATACATGTTTCTGGTTTAATGTCTTTGTCTGTTGTTTTGTACCATTGAACTGGGGTTAACTTGTTTTTTGTCTCTTTTAGATCTGATGGCACTAAAAGTGGAGAGCCAAGAACTAAATAAAATGGAAGAGAAAGATCCGTATAACCAACATCATGATTTCATAGCTGGAGAAAAATCTTTTAGTTGCTCACAGACTGAAAAGATTTCCTCACAAAAAAAGTCTGGAAAGAGTTTAATTAAAAAACAGCACCTTAAAGTCCACAGGAAAATTAACACTGGGGAGAAGCCTTACACCTGCCATCAGTGTGGAAAGAGCTTCACTCAAAAAGGAACCCTTGAGGAACACATTAAAATTCACACTGGAGAGAAGCCTCACACCTGCCCTCAGTGTGGAAAGAGTTTCACTCGAAAAGGGCATCTTAAAGGCCACATGAGACTTCACACAGGAGAGAAGCCTTACACCTGCCAACAGTGTGGAAAGAGTTTCACTCGAAAAGGGTCTCTTAAAGGCCACATGAGACTTCACACTGGAGAGAAGCCTTACACCTGCCAACAGTGTGGAAAGAGTTTCATTGATAAAGGAACCCTTGGGAAACACATAAAAATTCACACTGGAGAGAAGCCTCACACCTGCCAGCAGTGTGGAAAGAGTTTCACTCGAAAAGGGCATCTTAAAGGCCACATGAGAATTCACACTGGAGAGAAGCCTTACACCTGCCAACAGTGTGGAAAGAGTTTCACTGATAAAGGAACCCTTGGGAAACACATGATAATTCACACTGGAGAGAAGCCTTACACCTGCCAACAGTGTGGAAAGAGTTTCACTGATAAAGGAACCCTTGGGAAACACATGAGAATTCACACTGGAGAGAAGCCTTACACCTGCCAACAGTGTGGAAGGAGTTTCACTCATAAAGAGTCTCTTAAAGTCCACATGAGAATTCACACTGGAGAGAAGCCTCACACCTGCCAACAGTGTGGAAAGAGCTTTACTCGAAAAGGTCATCTTAAAGGCCACATGACAATTCACACAGGAGAGAAGCCTTACACCTGCCAACAGTGTGGAAAGAGTTTCACTCATAAAGAGTCTCTTAAAGTCCACATGAGAATTCACACTGGAGAGAAGCCTCACACCTGCCAACAGTGTGGAAAGAGTTTCACTCGTAAAGGGCATCTTAAAGTCCACATGAGAATTCACACTGGAGAGAAGCCTTACACCTGCCAACAGTGTGGAAAGAGCTTTACTCAAAAAGGGCTTCTTAAAGGCCACATGAGAATTCACACTGGAGAGAAGCCTTAAGGCCCGGGTATACTTCGGCCGTCCGCGTTCGTGCACCGCCCGCATGATGTAATTTTGTAAACACCCCGTCCGCGCGCAGCCCAAATTTCGAGACCGCGCGGATGGTCCGCGTGCAACAGCGCATGCGCCAGCAGTACAGTCTGGTAGAGCATAGGGAAAAAATTTACTGCGCATGCGTCGAACGCGATCATCCGTTGTGTAGTATACTTTGAAAGACGCGCAGACAGGGCTGCGCGCGTGACGCGTCCGGGCGCGGTAAGTGAAGTATACCCGGGCCTTTACACCTGCCAACTGTGTGGAAAGAGTTTCACTCGTAAAGCAAGCCTTGAGAAACACATGAGAATTCACACTGGAGAGAAGCCTTACACCTGCCAAGAGGTAATGACCCCTTCCTCTCAAAACATGACTCTGCACCAGTGCACAAAGCAAGATCCATAAAGACATGGAAGTGGAGGAACTTGACTGGCCTGCACAGAGTCCTGACCTCAACCTGATAGAACACCTTTGGGATTAACTAGAGCAGAGACAGCGAGCCAGGCCTTCTCTTCCAACATCAGTGCCTGACCTCACAAATGTGCTTCTAGAAGAATGATAAAATAAAATAAAATCCCATAAACACACTCCTAAACCTTGTGGAAAGCCTTCCCAGAAGAGTTGAAGCTGCTATATCCGCAAAAGGCTGGCCAGGGTTAGTTCACCCAAAAATGAAATGTAATTTATTCCTCACCCTCATGCCGTTCCACACCCGTAAGACCTCCGTTCATCTTAGGAACACAAATGAAGATATTTTTGTTGAAATCTGAAGGCTCAGTGAGGCCTCCATAGGGAGCACAGAAATTTACACTCTCAAGATCCATTAATGTACTAAACACAATTTAAATCAGTTCATGTGAGTACAGTGGTTCAATATTAATATCATAAAGCAACGATAATATATATTTTTTTTCTTTAAGAATCTTAAACATAAATAGCCACACAAATGTGGTCCAGGAAAAGCGTACTTTGATTATCTTCACTGCATGCATATTTAAAGGTCCCGTTCTTCGTGATCCCACTGTTCAAACTTTAGTTAGTGTGTAATGTTGCTGTTAGAGCATAAATAATACCTGTAAAATTATAAAGCTCAAAGTTCAATGCCAAGCGAGATATTTTATTTAACAGAAGTTCCCTTTCAAAGCCTACAGCGAACGGCTGGCTTGGACTACATCCTGGTACTTCCTGCAGTAATTACGTCAGTAGAACAGACTAACCTCCGCCCACAAGAATACGCTAAAAAGGGGGCGTGGTCTTGTTGCTGTCCCACGTGGAGAAGAGGACGGTCACGTGGAGAAAAGGAACTGTAGCTTGAGTGTGTTTGTCGCCATGTCGTCGAGACGCTGTTATTTTCATCCCGGAGTCAAATCACCTTTGTTTGGCTTTCCTAGGGACGCTGTAGAGATCATTCTCCCGTTAAGAGGCGTGACCTTTCCGTACAACTTGCGCTAAGCTGCTGTCGAAATCACAACATAGGAACTGCTGGCACAATCAGAACTCGTTACGTATTTCTGAAGGAGGGACTTCATAGAACAAGGAACTCATCAGCCGTTTTTAGGACAGTGAAAACAGCGGTATACAGATAAGTACATTGTGTGAAAAATACTGTTTTTTACAAGCGAAACATGAACACGTTATATTGCACACTGTAAACACAATCAAAGCTTCAAAAAAACACGAAGAACGGGACCTTTAAAACAAAATGAAATATAACATTCAACCTATAAATATGTGGTTCAGGCAATATGTGAATATGTACTCTGATTATCTTCACTGTAATAAAATGAAATATGACAAACACAACTCTCTTTTTGTTAATCGTCAGTTTTAATAATCAATAATGGCCATTATAAAAGTATAAGTAAAAGGTATAGGAAGCTCTCCAATAAGAAATAAAGCAAACCATTCAGTCAAAAGTACAAAGTCAGCACTTTAGTAGGCTATGGTGGTAAAGTTAAATATGCAAGGCATGTTTATTTATATATCACATTTCATACACAATGGTAAATCAAAATGCTTTATAGGAATGGGCGATATAATCAAAAAATAATATCTGTATCTTTTGTTTGAATGGCGATACACGGTATACATCCTGGTATTTTCTAAGTTTTCCTATTTGGATGCAAAAAAATCAGTATAAAACATTTTTTTAATATATTTTTTTACATCCTGCCCTGTGATGTCCTAAAAACAATGTTGATATTGAAACCTATAAATCAATTCAGTGAATGTAATGTAGGCTATATTATGTGCAAATTGGAGGTTTACAATTAATAATTTTGTTTTTAAATTCACTAAACTAAAAATGAAAATAAAAACAAAAGCATATTAGCCTATATTTATATATTACCACATTTTAATGGTCACTTTCATAAAAATATACTTTTAGGTTTAAAATTCCACATATGGCACATTTATTGTCCAACAACAAATATTTTAGAAATATATAGTCAAAAATTATGGCATTGCTATTCTATTGCGCTCCGTCTGTTTGGTGCGCATGCACGCAGTGGTGCTCGTTCACAGAATTTTAGCAGAGATTCACTTGCAGAAGGCTCGTCCTCTCCTGACATAAAATGGACATATTTGCATGTAGACATGTGCCAGTAAACGGTAATACGATATACCACAATAATGAACATGCACAATATTGTTATCGTGGGCACTTCAAAATACCGTGAATAATTTTTTATTACGAATTATTCCGATTTTTTGAATGAATTTTAAGAATACTTTACCCATCAACCGTTTAAAATGAACAACACGTCAAAGAGGAACGCGCAATGATGTTAATAGACCAAGAGGAACGCGCAATGATGTAAAATTGTAAATAGACCGTGCATGAGCTGAGCACATGACGGAACGAAGGCGTATTTGTTTACTTTATACATTTTTGTGTATTGCTTTATTGTATTTAAATGTTTGGTTCTTTTGTTACAAGAAAGTTATTAAACCTGTTATAGTATGACCACTTTTTTTGCAACTTATTTCAATATCGTGATAATACCGTATACCGTGATAAAAGCTTCAGCAATTAATCGCAACATGAAAATTTGATACGGCACATGCCTATTTGCATGACTTTCTAACATTTACTGATGGAGAATATACCTATGAAATGTAAGTTATGCTCTGAGGAAAGCACCACATTTCAAACGCATTAAACAGAACAAATAGGCTATTTATCTGTCTGTCAGCACAAGTATCACTCAGAGCGTCTGACAGGGCAAGCTGCTTAAAACTATACGGGTCAACTATATTAATTTATTTTGAAGCCCTTAATATAAAGCATGTGTCTTGTTGAGGACAAATTGTATTATGCACTTTCCCTGCATCAGCTCATTTTGCGTACTCCGCTATTTTTCAGATGCGTTCGTATCAATCTACTGTATATCGATATAAACGGTATTGCCTCATTCCTTATTGTCTCTAAAAAATGTATCCATGTATATTGTAAAAACTCGATATACCGCTCAGCCCTAATGCTTTACATAGAAAAGTTATTAAAATATTGATAATCACAACTTAATAAAAATACCATGTTTAAGAAAGCAAATAACAATAACCAAAGATAAAATCAATTAAATTCAAATTTATTTGTATAGCGCTTTTCACAATACACATTGTTTCAAAGCAGCTTTACAGAAAGTGCATTTCATAAATGTACAGTAAAAATGTTAGAAAGACAATGTTAAAGAATAATGTTCGAAAAAGTTAATCAATCGTGTATTAATTTAGGCCATAACAACGCTGGCGTTGAGTCCTCTCTTCACAGGCGTGGAGTCGTCTCATCACAGGTGTTGGGGCATCCGAAGTCTCCATGAGAGGCTGGAGCTGACCAACTATTTACCTCGGGACTAATGTCCCGAGATAACAACAGAAAAGCAGATGGGAAATAATTAGCGTAGCTGCTGTTCAGAATATTATATTAACGCTTTTGTTCCGATTTAACTGTAGTATAAAGGGTAATTATAATGTGAATGCTTGGCTAAAGAGATGCGTCTTTAATCTAGTTTTAAACTGGGACAGCGAGTCTAAACCTCGAACAATATCAGGAAGACTATTCCAGAGTTTAGGAGCCAAATGTGAAAAGCCCTCCCTCCTTTAGTGGACTTAGATATCCTAGGAATGACCAGAAGCCTAGAGTTTAGTGACCTTAAAGAGCGCGATGGATTGTAGGGCGATAGAAGTGTAGGGCGATAAAACAAGTTTAAATAAAAATAAAAAAACATTATAAAAAGATGATACATAGATAAGATGAAGTGCAATCAGTCGGACACACAGTGTGTTAGGGGATAACAGTTTCGGACCCAAGACCAGTTATGAAAATTGAAGACCTTGGGCCTCATTTATGAACAAAAGAAGGCGTACGCCGCTCTCTACTCAATAATTGGTATTTATAAAAAGCAAACTTGACGGGAAAATGTGCGGTCCTTCACGCAAGCTCTGACCCAGGCGGACGCACAAAAATGGGTGAAATGAGAAATGGCGACACCGTCGGCAGATGAAGAAACACGTGAAAGTGTGTGAAACTGTCGACCGTTGTGTAAAAGAAATGGCAATACTGCCTCTCATAAATAACATGAAGACTTCACAAAGCAAGTCTTACAATTAACAGCCTACACGAACACCCGTTTGATCGATCTACAGTGCAAAACAAACAAAATGCAGATTAACACATATTTGCAAAAAGAAAAGTGATATGTTCTGCAATAATATTGGCATATTATGCAATTCATCCTCATAAATAATATGGTAAACAGAACGAAATAGCTAATGTACAAAACTGATATTCTCATCAATGTGCAGATATAGATGCAATTAGATAGATGGTAGATAGATAGATAGATGTAGTAATTGTCCACTAGGGAGAGTTGTTTTCATAGTAAAATTTCTTCATCAGCTACGGAATCATTGTATTCATGCATATGCCTTTAGTTTTATTTTTGATAAAATAACGTATGACGTATGTCTCAACCATTCAGAAGCTGCAAGACATTACATTTGCACTGAATTATTTCCCATTTCCACGTAGATTATAACCGACATCTGTAGCTTGTCAGATGCAATGAAATGGATGGAAATAAAATGCCCTATCACAATGCGTAATGACGCACAATGGCTGATCTTGCGCTCTTAGAAGATGTGGCAAATGGAAGGATTCAGAGTGAACGCATCTTCACACAGCAAGAAGACTTGCTGGCAAATGAGGACACACTCTGGCGATGGAGCTTATTTGCCTCGACTTTGATGTCCGACCATTTCTTTTTTATTTTGGCCATGGTCGAGGTTGTGAAGCTACAGCATTTACAGCGTCTGCAACCTTTTGCCACTCAAGTGCCTTTTTGCCATTAGTAATGCCCACACAGTGCCCTCCAAAACAACATTTTTCTCCTCTGTTCCACCTTGCCATGGTTAAGTGAAGTTACGTTTTTTTTAATTTCCTCTCTGTGTTTGCCATGATTTCGCAATTGATGAATATTAACTTGTGGGCATTTCACGGACTATTTATGGACAACTATGGGCGTGACATGAAGCCGCAAAAGCTGCGCTACATTTAGGATTGATTGTGATTTATTAAGGGAAAACTGCGTAGGATGTGCGTGCGCACGGTTTTATAAATCCGAATATTTCCGTGCGTATGCACGTCCTATGTTTCATCCGTACGCCACTCCTGACGCAAATCCTATGCAAAGTTTTATAAATGAGGCCCCAAGAGTCAGGGGTGCAATTAATTAAAGAAAATTTTACTGAAGAATAGTTTGTATTTTCATCAGCAGAAGCCAGCTTCAAGTCTCACAAGGAAGGAGTTCATAGGCCACGCTCTCTCTAGCAGTCTATCCTACCTATAATTTCTCAACAGTTATACTGCTTTCAAGGTCTAGCCACGTCATTACTGCAAGGTGGATGATTTTGATTGGCTCAGCGAAAATGAACAGTCATGGTAAATTTCCACACATTGTCAGTTAATCAGGTTCACGTGTCCATATTGCACTTGTTGATGCTTTTGCGACGCATCACACATCCCTAGGACAGACACTCAGTCACCAATCAGAGACCAAATACAAACTTTAGAAAACATGTATGAAGAAACAATCAGTGGTTCTATTGATTAAGTAATATCATAAACAAATCATTATAATATAGGAGGATAAATATTAAGGCTTTGATTATAAATTTAATTTGGTTATCTACAGGTCAAGTGGCACAGTGCTCATTCAGTAAATGTAGCTTCAGATGTGTTTTGGGTCTGGATTTGAAAGTGGCTACAGTTGGAGCACATCTGATCTGTTCAGGATGCTGGTTCCAGCTATACGGCTGGCATAATGGCTAAAAGCAGACTCTCCTTGCTTTGAGGGAATCCTTGGTATTTCTAACTGGCTTGATCCTGATGATCTGAGTGATCTGTAAGGTTTGCATTCTATCAGCATATCTGCAATGTACTGAGGTCCTAGGTCATTGAGTGACTTATATACCAGTAATAATACTTTAAAATCCTAAATGTAACTGGAAGCCAGTGTAAAGACCTGAGGACTGGTGTGATGTGGTCATATCTTCTGGTTCTGCTCAGGATCCTGGCAGCAGTTCTGTGTGAGCTGCAGCTGTCTAATGGTCTTTTTGGGAAGGCCAGTGAGAAGACCATTACAATAGTCCACCCTGCTGGTGGTATTGCCTGGAAACAAAACATCTAATTCTTGATATATTTTTGAGATGATAGTAAGCTGATTTAGTCATTGCTTTGACACGACAACTGAAACTCAGGTCTGACTCCAAAATCACACCTTGTAGCTCCCTGGCTTAAGAAATGTTTGACTCTTCGACTGATGATTCCCACGCTTTATTGAATATCCGTCACAGATGCGATCACCATAAGTACCAGCATGAAACATCGGGGAATCAACGTAAGAGCTTTGTACAAAAGAAAAGAAAACACCAATGTGATTAAACCTTGAAATAAACATACATCAAAATAGATAAACTTAAACATACCCAAACATACTATGAAATAATGAAACAACAAACAGATAATCAACAGGGGAAGCTACTCTGAAACCGCAGTTTGACAAGCTACACGCTACTTATAAATGAAAG
This sequence comes from Romanogobio albipinnatus, assembly GCA_023566225.1. Taxonomy (NCBI): domain Eukaryota; kingdom Metazoa; phylum Chordata; class Actinopteri; order Cypriniformes; family Gobionidae; genus Romanogobio; species Romanogobio albipinnatus. The sequence continues at coordinate 63,785,766 of CM042240.1, read as the reverse complement.
TAGTTAAATACTGTAGTCTATGACGTGACGTGTGTGTGTTAGTCTGTGAAAATACCGTGGTTCAGGCTACACAAATATTGATCTTGACATTGTTAGCATCTTGTCTTTTTTACATATCTAACGCCGGTTTCACAGCGCACGCGTAAGCAGGGCGTAAGCAGCGCGTTTTTTTCGGCGCCCATGTTAATCAATGAGTGCATTCACACCGGGAGCAGGAGCAGCGCGGCAGCGCGTAGCAGAGCAGAAGCAGCAGTCTATTTTTGCCGCGCTGCTCACGCTGAATTAAAGCAACAGTGGATTGTTCTTGATCAAAACTGACCTGATTAACGTGGAAAATAACAAATTTCACCATGAAATCATGTAGTGAAGTGTCCAGTGTGTTTCACGATCACCATATGACATTCAGCACTGTGAAAAAATTAAATAAAATACACGAAAACACAACACTGCCTGAAGTTTTTGCCCAAACTTCAAAAGCCTGTTTAAATGATTAAAACTAGAAGCATATCTTCATTTTAATGTTACATTTATCATGAGAACTACTTATATACAACATGTTATATGTGACACAGAGGGAAAAAAAATAATTTAAACTATTTATACTGCCAGTTTAGTTAAGTTACCAAGTTAAATATTAATTTAATTATGTATATACATATAACTATTTATGCTGGCATAAAAGATGTCATGCTGACGATCATAAATTAAATCACGTGGTGTCACAGGCAGTGTTCTTCAGAGTGCACCTGGAAAGACAATAATGGACGACACTCGTCTCATCGTGGAGGTTGAGAAGCACACAGTTCTTTATGATCCACATAATTTGCTTTATAAAGACTTGCAAGTTAAGGAAAAATCATGGGAGGAAGTTGCAGCGGCTCTTGGTGCAGATGGTAAGTAGGCTTATATTAAAGTGTTTTTGACAACCTTTCGTTGGCCCACGAGCGACCAACTAAATATAGATAGGCTAATAGTATATACACAGATTAATATAGCACAAATACAATGAGTGTTATTTTGTCAATTTATTTTTCGAGAATTTTCTAATTTAGCCTACAATGTACCATTAAGAAGTTTGCTGTTAGTTATTAGTCATTTGTAATTATCTTTAAGATGTTTATGATGGGTAATGTATGTTCTAAATTAATTTTATTATTTTACTTTTTCACAGAGCGCTTTTTATTGATGTGAGAGCTAATATGTATTAAATATAAATAGTAGGCTATATAATAAATATAATTCAGGTATGAAAATATTCACAATTTATTTATTCTAAAGAATAAACAAAAGCTGTCAAAGTGCTTACAGTTCTGGTTTGACCGCAACCTCAAAAGCCTTTGACTGTCCTCTGATAAATGTGCAACAACAGTTTGTGTCTGTCTCAGCGACATAAAAAACAATTTATACTATTTTTGCATTATTATATTTTTTCAAGAAATGACAAAGTTATTTAATTGAAGTATTTATTTACAATTTGTTCATCACACACACACACACACACACACACAAACAAACTAGACCATATTGTCTTGCCAGGACACGCTTCCATCAGGGGAGCTGAAAAATGTGCAGAGCTTTTCACGCACATCGTAAGCTTCTCTGCATCCCCTGTTTCCACCCATACTTCTAACAGGTGGTAGCACTTCCCCTCTCTCTTCAGCCTCATCCAGCCACCTCTGATTTTCTGATGGGCATGTGAGGTAATTGTGTAGGATGCATGCTGCGGTGACTATAGAGTCGGCATTGTCTGGCTTCACATTCATCCTAGTATGGAGAACCCTCCACCTGGATGACAGAATGCCAAAGGCACATTACACAACCATCCTTGCCCGTGACAGTCTGTAATTGAATATCTGTCTCCATCGTGGAATTCTGTTCCCTGGAAAAGGTCTCATCAAATAAGTTTTTAGTGGGAATGCAGCATCACCCACCATGGTGTATGGCATTGGGCCTTGTACACCAGATCCTGGCAAAGGGCAGTCTGCAGGGACAGACAAAGTTTTGTCCTCCATGGCTCTTCCGAGAGCAGAACCACTGTACACTCCACCATCGCTTGTTCTGCCGAAGTCTCCGACCTGGACAAATGTAAATCTATAGTCTGCATCTGCTAGTGCTAGAAGAACTATAGAGAAAGTCCTCTTGTAATTGAAAAACAAGCTACCAGAATGTGCTGCTGACACAATGGTAACATGTTTCCCATCAATAGCACCGATGCAGTTTGGGAAGTTCCATTTTTCCCAAAATGTGGATGCTATGGCTCTCCACATGTCCTCTGTCGGTCTAGGGAACTGCAATGACATCATTTGCTGCTCAATTGCTTTGCATGTCATGTGGACAGACTCTGCAACGGTGCTTATCCCTAGACGGTACTGGAAGGCCAGGCTGGTGAAGCTCTCTCCAGTTCCCAGAAATCTGTGGGAGACAAATATATATAACAAGTTTTTATTTATTTCTATCCATCCATCCATCCACACAAACACACACACACAAATTCTCATATATATATATATATATATATATATATATATATATATATATATATATATATATATATATATATATATATATATATATATATATATATATATATATATATATATATAAACATTTTTTTATGTATTTTACAGTGAATGAATGCAAACGAAGATGGAAATTGTTGAGAGATGCTTTTGTCAGAAACAAGAAGCAAAGAAAAAATTTGCCCAGTGGTTCTGCAGGTGGCACAGTCAGGGAATGGAAGTACGACAGAGTAATGTCATTTCTGTTGCCATACATGCAGCCTAGAAGGTTAGTAGTATATCACTGTTGTTGACCTCATATTTTAACCTTTCTATTTAGGTTTCTAATTTTATCTTACAGACAATTACTAAACAATATATTTTCATTGAGCATGAATATAATAGTACTTGTGTGTAATGTACAAAAATAATTATGTTTTGGTGCCATATATTAATATCACTTGTAGTTCCAGACACACTTTGCTGAGTGAGCAGGGACTTCTGGACATGACTGTGGCTGAGGAGGATTTGGAACCAGAGTTATCTGAACTCACTACAACTTTCAGTCCCCAGCCTGCCATACAGAGGCCTGCAACACCTTTACTGGCAGGTGAAAGATCAGCTACCCCCACACCACAAATAACAGCTCAAAGAGCTGACACCCCAACCCCCACCATGCATCCCAGGGTTCAAGCACTGATTACTGACAGTCAACAACAAAGACAGAAACGGAGAAGAACAGTTTCCCCAACTACAACTGAGCAACAGTTACTGGACATAATAACACAACCCACTACTCCTGCACCACCAAATGTCCCCAGAGAGGAGGACGAAATGTATTATTTTGCCCTCAGTTTAGTTCCAAAACTGAATCGGATGCTTCCCAGAAACCGTACCAGGGCACAAATACAGATAATGACCTACCTTGCTGACCTGGAGTTAGAAGATGAAGATCAGAGGCAACAAGCAACAGCAGCCCACACAGTGTTCCCTACCAGAGGTAGCCAGCACCCACAATCAACTGGATTTCAGCCTATTCACCCCACACCCACCTACCATGAGAAACAAGGCCATCACCCCCATGACCCCCACCACGTCACACCTTCCCCAATGTCCATCATGCCTGAACAGCATTCCTCTGTTTACCATCAACTGTAGTATTACAGTTTAACATAACCAAGGTTTTATTTTTATTTATTTAATTCAACCATTTGTTGTAAATAGTTCAGCAGTTTCAGTGTAATAATGTGTTTTGACGTGTTATTTTTGGTACTATTGTTCATGTAACCGTATTGTTAAGCATGTAGGCCAAGCATGATAACTTTCTTACTTTGTGATATTTGTTAAATTTATTTTAATAAACCTTTTTTACTTGATATACCCAAGTCACATTGATTTCATTTTGGACCTACATTTAACTTATTAAAACTAAAATATATACAATTACATTATAAATATTTACAAAAACATACATTAGTAGGCTATTTACTCCAGAAATTATTACTAACATGTTGAGATTACCTCAGTGTAACAGCAAGCCGTTGCTTGGGTTCAATGGACTGCCTGTAGTTAGTTGTTTGCCTGGTAAGGAGGCCTCCGATCAGTGAAAGAATGCTATCCATTTGCTCTGCACTCATCCTGAAGTAGTTTAGGTGCCGGTGTTGTGCCTAATTCCGACCCCCCCAGCTGGAGACTACCCTCCTTCGCGTGCACGCGCGCAGTACCGTCGTGTGTACTGTAGATGGCGGTTAAAAGACGAAAAGATCGGTCAACGTAATTAATTGCCGTTTTAACCCTAATCTTAAACGAGACTGGCAAATGTCCATGGTATCTGTTTTAATAACGCATCGATAGCGTTTTCCCCCGTTTTTTTTTGTCTGTCACCTTAGATGCTAAGAATGGTTTAATTTTACACTAAGGTGTTATGCTTTTCTGCAACTCTGCCACTAGATGGTAGCAAACACCTGGTTCAACTTCTTAAACGTCAAAAGGTTTGATTCAGACCCAGGCTTAGATGCAAAGAATGTATAATGGGTAATGCCACTTACACCAAAATGTGTATAATATTACAATAAACTAAACTAATGAACTAAAATAATTTTTATATTGCATGAAAATAATCCAGTTGCATTAGATGTAGTCATTTGGGCAGGCCCATTTGGGCCACCCCCCTACTTCTTCTGTCTGGATACCCAGAGTTCCTAAAATGGGTCTGATACACGTACATCAGCAATACTGTGTGTAAAATTCCACATTTAACTCTATTAACATGGACAGCTGTAGTATTTAGGGGGGTATTATTTAGGTAGGCCCATTTTATTGCACCTGCCTGGATTCCACCTCCCTACTTCTTCTGTCTGGATACCCAGAGAGTTCCTAAAATGGGTCTGATACACGGACATCAGCAATACTGTGTATACAATTCCACATTTAACTCTATTAACATAGAAAGCTGTAGTATTTAGGGGGGTATTATTTAGGCGGGCCCATTTTAACGCACATGCCTGCATTCCACCCCGCTACTTCTTCTGTCTGGATACCCAGCGAGTTCCTAAAATGGGTCTGATACACGTACATCAGCAATACTGTGTGTAAAATTTCCACATTTAACTCTATTAACATGGACAGCTGTATTATTTAGGGGGGTATTATTTAGGTAGGCCCATTTTATCGCACCTGCCTGCATTCCACCCCCCTACTTCTTCTGTCTGGATACCCAGCGAGTTCCTAAAATGGGTCTGATACACGTACATCAGCAATACTGTGTGTAAAATTTCCACATTTAACTCTATTAACATGGACAGCTGTAGTATTTAGGGGGGTATTATTTAGGCAGGCCCATTTTATCGCACCTGCCTGCATTCCACCCCCCTACTTCTTCTGTCTGGATACCCAGAGAGTTCCTAAAATGGGTCTGATACACGTACATCAGCAATACTGTGTGTAAAATTCCACATTTAACTCTATTAACATGGACAGCTGTAGTATTTAGGGGGGTATTATTTAGGCAGGCCCATTTTATCGCACCTGCCTGCATTCCACCCCCCTACTTCTTCTGTCTGGATACCCAGAGAGTTCCTAAAATGGGTCTGATACACGTACATCAGCAATACTGTGTGTAAAATTCCACATTTAACTCTATTAACATGGACAGCTGTAGTATTTAGGGGGGTATTATTTAGGTAGGCCCATTTTATTGCACCTGCCTGCATTCCACCTCCCTACTTCTTCTGTCTGGATACCCAGCGAGTTCCTAAAATGGGTCTGATACACGTACATCAGCAATACTGTGTGTAAAATTTCCACATTTAACTCTATTAACATGGACAGCTGTAGTATTTAGGGGGGTATTATTTAGGCAGGCCCATTTTATCGCACCTGCCTGCATTCCACCTCCCTACTTCTTCTGTCTGGATACCCAGAGAGTTCCTAAAATGGGTCTGATACACGGACATCAGCAATACTGTGTATACAATTCCACATTTAACTCTATTAACATAGAAAGCTGTAGTATTTAGGGGGGTATTATTTAGGCGGGCCCATTTTAACGCACCTGCCTGCATTCCACCCCCCTACTTCTTCTGTCTGGATACCCAGCGAGTTCCTAAAATGGGTCTGATACACGTACATCAGCAATACTGTTCAATGAAACATTTTATATTATTAAAGTTTAGTTTGATTTATACAGATGTGTAAAATAAAAAAATAAAAAATATATAAAAAACATGAAAGAACAAGGATATAAAAATGTGTTTGTTGATGTCTGTTTAAGTTTAACAGGTATAACACAGAAAGTGCACTTTGGATGTCCCCCTGACACATGATTGGTGGTACCACCGACTGCAGCTGTCACATGAAATCTGAAATTTAGAAAAATTTTATAACTTTCTGCAAGGTACTAGATAGACACAGTAACCACTGATGGGATTGTGATAAAATACATCAACTGTTAAACAGTAACTACTTACCCAGTCAATGTCACCACTTTCCTCCCCACAGACATGGCACAAATTGCTCAGGTCATCTAAAATAACCAATTCAGATGAGAAGATGTGTGAGTACATGAAGTAAGCCAATCAATGTGCACTATGCATTGTAAAATACAATGTTGCCTATTTAAATCCAATTTGCAGTAGAAGTTCTTCTAAACAAATCTAAGACTCTAAAGATATCAAATAATCATTTAATTAACTAAATGTGATGCCTCTTTGATGAAATCTTTTCAAACAAGAACATTTATTCAAATTAGAAATATTTTTTAACAATATAAAGACAATAAGTCTTTACTATTTTTATCCATTTAAAACAGTCTTGCTTAATACAAGTATTAATTTCTTTAAAAATAAAAATAATTACTGAACCAAACTTTTTAACTTTTTATTATAAATAGATGCAGTTCTTTTTTTTTTACATTTTATTCATGAAAAAATCCTAAAAAAAGATATCACAGATTATAAAAATTATTAAGCAGCACAACTGTTTCCAGTATTGATAATGAATAGAATATTAAAATGATTTCTGAAGGATCACGTGACACTGAAGAGTAATGGCTGATGAAAATGAAGCTTTGCATCACAGAAATAAATTCTATTTTAAAATATATTAAATACAAAAACATTATTTTAAATTGTAATGATATTTTACAACATTAATGTTTTCAATGTATATTTGATACAATAAATGCAGACTTGTTGAGCATGAGACTTCTTTCAAAAACATTACAAATTAAAGCTGCAGGCAGCATTTAGCGGGGTTCAAGCAATTAAGGCCTTTAAGCATTTAACGCCTTTTGCATTTAAGGCCTTTAAGCAGTAAATTAGATAAAACAGAGCTTAGGTGAAATGAAGTGATAAACTGACAAAATGTGATTGTAAATGTTATAATAGTGACTTTATAAAGTCTAAATGTGAATTATAGAACCATATTAGTGAGTAGTATGACAAAATGACTATTTTGACCAGCAGGTGGCAGCAGAGAACCCCTCATTGCCTCACTTTCATTTTAAAAGTGTTCTATTTGTTTTATGGCACATTTTCCATGTTAACTCTTTTATATGTACTTACACATACGCATTTTATTGCAATATAAATATTGATATATGAAATACATGTATTTTGACTAAATGTGATTGTAAATGTTATAATAGGGATTTTATAATGTCTAAAAATTAATTAAAGAATAATATTACTAAGAATTAAGACACAATGACTATTTTGACCAGCAGGTGGCAGCAGCAAACCACTCATTGGCTCACTTTCATTTTAAAAGTGTTCTGTTTGTTTTAAGGCACATTTTCTATGTTAACTCCTTTAAACGTGCTTACACACATACACATTTTATTGCAAAATATAGATGTAGATATTTGAAATAAATGTATTTTGACTAAATGGGATTGTAAATGTTATAATAGGGATTTTATAATGTCTAGACATGAATAAAAAAAAAACAACATCAGTGAGTAGAATGACAAAATGACTATTTTAACCAGCAGGTGACAGCAGAGAATGTATGTTTTTTATTTAATTGCATATTTTCGAAGTTAATGCCTTCAAACCTGCTTACACGCACACACATTTTGTTGCAGATATAGATATGTGAAATAAATGATGGGTAACAAATTGCTTATTCCATGTTTACCTTTTTCAGGTCTTATTGTAGATTGAATGTAATATTATTGCAAAAACATAACTCAAATTAACAAATGAAGTGGTAAATTTGGACAAAATGTGATTTGTAGCGTTATTATAATGATTTTATACAGTTTAAATCTGATATATAATTATTTCAGTGAGCATAATAAACCAGTGAGTGGTCTTCTGCTGCCCTCTGGTGGTTTTGTAATTGTAAGAAATATATAATAGCACATTTTCCATGTTAACTCATTTAAACTTTAATTTTGTTGCAGATATATTTGAAATAAATTATTTTGACAAAATGTGATTGTAAATATTGCAGTAGTGACTTTATATTGTCTAAATAGGAATTATATAACATGATAAGTAAATAGTATGACAAAATGACTATTTAAGCCCAGCAGGTGGCAGCAGAGAACCACTCATTGGCTCATTTTCATTTTGCAATGTCTGTTTTTCCTTTAATGGGCACACTTTCCAAGTTAATGCCTTCAAATGTTTTTAACTCGCATGCACATTTTGTTGGAGATATAGATATTTGAAATAAATGATAGGTAACAAGTAGCTTATTCCAGGTTTTCTCCTTTAAAACATATTTTCAGGCATTATTTTAATTGTAATATAAGAATTATTGTAAAAAAATACATCAAATGAACAAATTAATTGATAAACATTGACAAAAATGTCATTTGCAATGCTATTATAATGTTTTTTTAGAGTTTATATATGCTTAGTGGACAGAATGAACCAATGAGTGGTCTCCTGCTGCCATCTGGTGACAATTTTAGGTAATATGGGATTTAAGCATTGGCTCCTTTTTTACATTTATAGAGGCATCTAATGCCCGATCTCCATGAAATTGTGCATGCTTCTTTAGAGTCACATACTGCACGTGCCCACCTATTTTCGTGAAGTTTTGAGTTTTCGTTCAGGATTAATAAGCTTTTGAGCATGTTTTGCCATACCGATTCTCTAAATTACCCTGTTATAGCTACCCAAAGTGTAAAGTTCAACATATTTTTGATAACTATTGATCAGGAGAGTCCAGAGAATCATACTGCACTGGTTTGGTTCCGATCAGGCAAAAAAACTAGGACTAGTTTGCAAAATGAGGTTTTTACCATAATTGTGAATATTTAAATAACGATTAGATTGACAGTATTGGTTCTTGAGGCAAAGTTGTTCAGTATGAGGAGATCTATCATAATATATGCATATTAAAAATGTATTCAGAAACATTGGACTACACACACACATTTTGTTGTAGATACAGACATTTGAACTATATGATGTTGCAGTAAGTCTCCTTCAAGATTCACATTTCTCAATGTGACACAATTGTCAATAGTAATCCTTAATAGATTAATTTTGACTAAATGTGAAGTAAATGTTAAAATAGTGATTTTTTTGTAAACTCTAAATATGACTTATAGATCAATACTATTGTGTAGTACAATAAAATGAACAGCGGGGGGCAGCAAACGACCACTTATTGGCTTAATATGTGTAGTACAATAAAATGAACAGCGGGGGGCAGCAAACGACCACTTATTGGCTTAATATGCCATTATTTTCATGTGAACTCTGCCTTTATAACAGTTAAAAATGTGAAAATTACAAAGATTGTCCGATCTGTCTGAAAATGTTCATGCTTGTTTAGAGGCATTGGACACATGACTTGTTTTTAAGTAGATCTGAACATTCATTGAATAGATATAGGCATTCGGGGACACTTGGTCAAGGCCACATCTTGAAATTACCCTGTTATAAGCATTCAGATGCAAAAGTTTAACTTTTTTTTTTAATTATTGCTCTAAAGAGTCCAGAGAATTGTACTGCACTGGTTTGGTTCTGATCAGGTCGATAAATCTATTACTACTTTGCAAAATGAGGTTTTTAACATAATTGTAAATATTTAAATAATGATTTGATTGACAGTATTGGATCTTGAGGCAAAGTTGTTCAGTATGAGGAGATCTATCATAATATATGCATATTATGTGGATGTTTTTAACCCCACCTGATTACAGAGATGGAAAATACCATTTACAGCCAATACAGGCAATTCACCATAGGGTATACATGGTTTTCAAAGCTTTTTAACAGTTATAGCGCCACCTATGGTCCGATCTCCATGAAACTTTGCATGCTTCTTGTGTCATGATCACAGAATGAGGAAACAATTGCAGGTGAAAATAACTCAGTTTTTAATGTCAGAAAGTACAACTCGGAGACAGACAACACCGCTGGCAGGTGACGCAGGGACCTCGATGATCAACAGGTGTATCTGTGCTGGTGAAGAGTGAAGCGATGGTGATGAGTGTGAAATCCGGCGTGAAACGATGAACAGGAAACAACGAACAGGAATCCCAGAACAAATATCACACGATCATCCAACAGAACAGGAACAAGGAACTCAGGACACCAGACAGCACACAACATCGACAAACGATCTGACAAAGGAGAGGAGAAACCGGTGAGTATAAATACAAGTGATAATGACTCGCAGCTGGCGCCGATGATAGATGAATGAGCATGATTGCTCCGACCACGCCCACGGATCCACGCAGCACATACCAACACAACAAACAGAGACACGAGACACAAAAGAAAGCAATGCATTCATGAACCGTGACAGTACCCTCTCTCCTAGGAACGCCTCCTGGCGTTCCCAGCCTCCCTTACCTGTCGATTGTAATCATCGATAAGGGAGTGATCCAAAATGTCTCTCGTAGGGACCCAACTTCTCTCCTCCGGACCGTAACCTTCCCAGTCCACCAAGTACTGGACTCCGCGTCCCCTCCGCCTAGAGTCCAGAATACGATTTACCGAAAACGTAGGTTCCCCATCTACGAGACGCGGCGGGGGAGGAACCGGAACCGGCGGGTTAATTGCTGATCGAAACACAGGCTTAATTTTAGATACATGAAACACGGGGTGAATTCTCCTGTACACTGGAGGAAGGTTGAGGCGGACTGTCACCGGACTAATGATCTTGGTGACAGCGAACGGGCCAATGAATTTGGGTGCGAGCTTATTAGAGACGGAACGGAGAGGAATATTCTTAGTAGAAAGCCACACCTTTTGACCAACGACGTATACGGGAGGCTTTGACCGGTGGCGATCGGCCTTAGCCTTGGTGCGCAACCCCACCCGGAGTAGAGTCTCTCGGGCTCTAGTCCAGGTGTTGTGACACCTCTGGATGAAGGCGTGGGCGGAGGGGACCGCGACTTCGGAATCCAGACTGGGAAAGATAGGTGGCTGGTAACCTACACTACACTCAAACGGAGACAGGCCCGTAGATGACACTGGTAACGTATTGTGGGCGTACTCCACCATAGACAGTTGCTGACTCCAAGACGAAGGATTCTTGGAAACCAAACACCGCAACATTCTTTCCAGATCCTGGTTGGCTCTCTCGGTCTGACCATTGCTCTGGGGATGAAACCCTGAGGAAAGACTAACCGTCGCCCCTAGCAATCTACAAAATTCTTGCCAAAATTTGGACACAAATTGGGGTCCTCTGTCGGAAACCACGTCCATCGGGAGGCCATGTAACCGAAAGACGTGATCCACGACGGCCACCGCTGTCTCCTTGGCTGAGGGTAATTTGGGCAAGGGAATAAAATGAGTCGCCTTCGAGAACCGGTCCACCACGGTTAAAACTACCGTGTTGCCCTGGGAGGGCGGGAGGGCGGTAACAAAATCTAGTGCGATATGGGACCAGGGTCTCGAAGGGACAGGCAGCGGTTGGAGTAGCCCATCTGGGGGTCGATTGGAAGACTTACCAATGGCACAAACCGAGCAAGCCAAAACAAAACTGTGAATGTCCCGGGCCATAAGTGGCCACCAGAATCGTTGTTTAACCAGAAACTTCGTACGAGTCACTCCTGGATGACAGGCTATGTTGGAACAATGCCCCCACTGAATAACGTCTGACCGTAATCCCTCCGGCACAAATAATCGATTCGGTGGGCAACCGACCGGAGGCGTTACCCCTTCTAAGGCCTTCTTGACCTTCGATTCGACCTCCCATGTGAGTGTGGAGACAAATAGGGTCTCAGGTAAAATGCACTCGGGAGTAACCAGGCGTTCGGAGCGATCAAAAATGCGCGACAAAGAATCGGGTTTGATGTTTTTGGAACCCGGGCGGTACGAAAGAGTAAAATCAAAACGACCGAAAAAAAGTGCCCACCGAGCCTGCCTGGAGTTCAGTCTTTTAGCCGTCCTAATATATTCCAAATTCTTATGATCGGTCCAGACGATAAAAGGTACCCCCGACCCTTCTAACCAGTGACGCCATTCTTCCAACGCTAACTTGACTGCCAACAACTCTCTGTTACCAATGTCATAGTTACGTTCGGCAGGTGACAAGCGATGGGATAAAAACGCGCAAGGATGCATCTTCTCGTCCGTGGAAGAACGTTGGGACAACACTGCACCTACCCCCACCTCTGACGCGTCGACCTCCACCACGAACTGACGTGAGGAATCAGGGGCTATTAGAATGGGGGCCGAAACAAAGCGGTCTTTCAGTTTGGTAAACGCGGCCTCAGCCGCGTCAGTCCACCTGAACGTCGTTCTGGGGGAGGTCAAGGCAGTCAGAGGTGCGGCTAGTTGGCTGTAGTTACGAATAAAACGTCGGTAGAAATTGGCGAATCCCAGAAACCTCTGCAGGGCCTTGCGAGAATCTGGGATTGGCCACTCCACCACAGCCTTAACCTTCTCAGGGTCCATACATACTCCCTCAGACGAAATTATGTATCCCAGAAATGGAACCGACTGTGCGTGGAACTCGCATTTCTCCGCCTTGACAAAAAGCCCATTCGCCAGCAACCTCTGAAGCACTCGTCGAACGTGCTGCACATGTTCCTGGAGAGACGAAGAAAAAATCAATATGTCATCCAGGTAAACATATATGAACTGGTCGACCATGTCTCGCAGCACGTCATTGACGAGGGCCTGGAAGACTGCTGGGGAGTTGGACAGCCCGAAGGGCATGACCAAATATTCAAAATGCCCCCTAGGGGTGTTAAAAGCAGTCTTCCATTCATCCCCCTTCCTGATGCGGACCAAATGATAAGCATTACGTAAATCCAATTTCGTGAAGATTGACGCTCCCTGCAACCTCTCGAAGGCTGAAGACATCAACGGTAAAGGATAAGTATTCTTTATCGTGATGTTGTTCAACCCCCGGTAATCAATACAAGGTCGTAGAGAACCGTCCTTCTTCCCCACAAAAAAGAACCCCGCCCCCGCTGGAGAAGAGGAAGGGCGAATGAACCTAGTTGCTAGTGAATCAGAAATGTATTTCTCCATGACCTCCCTTTCTGGAACCGAAAGTGAATAAAGTTTGCCCTTAGGCGGAGATTTACCTGGCAATAAATCTATGGCACAGTCGTAGGGACGATGCGGAGGCAGAGAAGCAGCTCGAGACTTACTGAACACTTCCTTCAGGTCCTGGTACTCCGCGGGCACGTTAGACAAATCCACTGCTTTCTCCTGTAACACAGACATAGGAACAGACGAACAGGCAGACACAAGACAGGACTCATGACATTTAGTGCTCCACTCCGTGATGGACCTCCGGATCCAGTCTACTTTGGGGTTGTGTTGAGTTAACCAAGGATGTCCGAGTACTATGGGTGCAAGAGGTGAGTCCATGATGTAAAATGACAGAGTTTCCGAATGGTTACCAGATGTAATGAGAGTAACAGGTCCAGTAGATAGGGAAATCATGGGAAGCTGTTGACCATTGAGTGCGTGGACAGAAATGTCCTGAGGAAGTGACTGGAGGGGAATCTGAAGGTGGTGTGCGAGAGTGTGGTCCATAAAATTACCTTCCGCCCCGGAGTCCAATAGTGCATGACAGTCGTGCTGGTGTGTTGACCATCTTAGTCTTACCGGGAGGAGGGTCGATGTCGATGAGGTCTTCTCGGCGGAGATCCCACCCGATAGTAGCCTCACTGTTACTACCGGGCGTGGCCTTTTACCGGACACATGTTCAGAAAATGCCCATCTCCGCCGCAGTATAGACAAAGGCCTTGGGACCTCCGCCTCTCCTTCTCCTCCCGGGAAAGCCGAGCTCGCCCTACCTGCATGGGCTCGTGATCGTAGGTAGGGCTGACCACATCCGTACCGCTGGACCGCGAACTCTCTGCTCCTCTAAAAGCCCGATTGGGAAGGACGCGTCGCTCGACTCTTGACAGTCGAGCATCAACTCGTAGTGCTAAGTCAATCAGTCCATCCAAGGTGTTAGGCAGGTCCAGGGTGTAGATCTCCTTCTGGATGCGGTCAGCCAGCCCATGCAGGAACATATCCCACTGCGCCTCGTCGTTCCATTTGCACTCCGCCGCGAGAGTCCGGAATTCGATCGAGTAATCCGAAACAGACCTCTCTCCCTGGCGAAGCTCGGCGAGCACCCTCGCCGCCTCTCTTCCGGAGACCGCACGGTCAAACACCCGCTTCATGACGGCGGAGAGTGCCTGGAACGACTGGCAGCATGGGTCCTGGTTCTCCCACACCGCCGTTCCCCAGAGTGCTGCTCTCCCAGTCAGTAGCGAAAGAACAAATGCGACCTTGGATCGCTCATTGTTGAAGGTTCTCGGTTGTAGTGCAAAATGCATGGAGCATCCAGTCAGAAACGCCCGACAGAAACTGGGCTCTCCGGCATACCTCTCAGGCACTGGTAGACGAGGCTCCGACCACGCCCACGGATCCACGCAGCACATACCAACACAACAAACAGAGACACGAGACACAAAAGAAAGCAATGCATTCATGAACCGTGACATCTTGTCACATATACATAACAATTTTCGTGAAGTTTTTGAGTTTTCCTTTAGGATTTATAGGCTTTTGAGTGTATTTTGCTACGTCCCTCTTCTAAATTACACTGTTAAAGAAATCCAAATGCAAAAGTTCAACTTTTTTTCAATAATTATTGATCTAGAGAGTCCAGAGAATTGTCCTAGACTGGTTTGGTTCCGATCGGGCGAAAAACCAGGGACTAGTTTGCAAAAGTAGGTTTTGGACAAAATTCAACATAGCAGAAAATTTTAGATATCCATTTTGTCCGACCTGAGCCAAGGATTCCAACGATATAAGACACTTGATCCTGGGACAAACAGTCTAAGAGTTATGAGCAATTTTGAACTTTTGGTTGCTGTAGCGCCACCTATGGGCCATTCGGGGTCATACTCTGATAGGTTGTCCCCAAACTGAGACCTACCATCTGGCCAGGTTTCATGTCTCTAGGCCTTACGGTTTGGCCTGCACGATGCGTTTTACGAATCCTTACAATTACAATAGGGTTTCAGCATTTCATGCTTGAACCCCTAATAATAATGTCTCCAAACTTCTGACCAGTACTGTACATTACATGTACCGCTGTTTTGGAGAAGAGTCACAGCTATTGCTTTCCTTGTTTCTTCCACTCCTTCTGGTGTGTTAAGGAAAACAATTGGTTCCTGTCTAAGTACATATTCAGCAAACTAAAAAGGGAAAATAACAAAAGAGGCAGTTTTACTGTGAAGTAAAATAAAACATGAATTTGACATTAGGAGGCCATGTACACCATAAGTAGCAAATTAATTGACAGTTTAAGACAACATAAATTTGCTACCGGTATTTAATATCACTTACCTTCAAAGCAAAGACACCGCAGGATGTGCCATCTTGTTGTTTTGGGTGAGGCAGCGTATTGCAGGACCACCTTGAAAAATTGCACCCCTTTTGTCGCATAAAGGCCCAATTTAAATTATAAATATTGTGACACTGGAACAACTTATTTTACTGTAGAAATATTGTAGAGATCAATCATGTCATGTATGTTATTTCACAAACAACTTAAAATACCTTGTTACATTCTGGCATTGCTTCTGTTTTGCAGAGCTTTCTCCCAAAGGATCAAGGAACAAAGCCCTCCTTTTTGATGGCAGCATAACCTTTTAAGATTTTAAACAGTGTTGGCCAGACATCTCAAAAACATCCAAAAATACATTAGAATACAGAAACACACTGGCGCCTGTCAAAAGAACACACACACGCACACATAAAAAACCCCACAAAATAAGATGATGACGATAATGATGATGATGACAACAGTAATAGAGGTTGTAATACAAATTAAATTACCAGCTAGAGTGTGTTTTCAAATGACTGGAAGGCACATTATAGTAAGCTCTTTAAAATACATAGTTTTTTTTTACCATGTTCAGCTGGCCTCTGGAGACTTGTCCCAGGCTGTGGTTGGGAGTGGGCGCTAGTGCTGGGCACCACGGATGATCCACTGGGGCGTGTCAAGAGAACACACACACACAATTTAGTGATGATGAAGATGACGATGACACTAGCCTTATAGTAATAGTAGTTTTAATTGTTTACCAGCACTTATCTCCTCCTCAATCTCCCTGCTGTCCTCGAGGGTTGGATCTGGCTCCTCAGTTACTTCGGCTCCTTCAAAGTCTTCATCTTTGTAGACGGTCTTGTCAACAGGCCACATCCCACAGGCCTTGAAACCCTTTTGGCCCCTCCCCACACACGCTGAAGCTGAGTAGGCTTTATCCAAAAGCCCACACACAGCATAAATATTTAATCGTTGTCCTGGGTGAGAGGTCATCCAGTTATCTGCAGCTGTGTTGTATTTTGCCTTAATAGACTTGAAAAAGGTGCGGTCTAATGGCTGCATCTTGTGACTGCAGTGGGGTGGGATGGTAATCATATCACCCCACGCTCTCTCGCAAGCAACACAGCCTCGAGGGTCTTATGCGAGTGGTGGCCATCCAATATCAGAATGTGAAGCCTCTGAGGAGTGCATCCAATGGTGTCACAAAAATGTCTCAGGCTGGATGGACAGTACACTGTTTCTCCAGTGGCTGAGTCAGTCACTCCACCAATCGATCCTGCTGGGGCACCACACAGCAGGCGCTCATTCATTCTTTTTCGTGGAAAAATGAACAGTGGTGGTACAAACTGCCCAGCGGCGTTCATGGAACAGGCAGCAGTGACAGAAAAGCCTCTTTCCGCACTTGTGACTCTTGCCACCTGCCTCTTCCCCTTTGAAGCAACAATTTTGTTTGGCGTCTGTACATTCTGGACACCGACCTCATCCATATTCCACAGACGGGTGGGGTCAATGTTTTCGCCAAGCCTATGGAGCTCATCCTCATAAATACAAAAGAACAGGTCCACCTTCGGTCTGTTGAACCCCACCATCTGCTCGTCGCCTGTGGAGTCCTGACAGACAGGGTTCCTTGTCTTCTTAGAAAATAATAGAACCAGTCTTTCCCTGCCATCTTGCGCTCTGAATTAAAACAATGGTTCAAGCCTAACCTCTTTGCCAGGTCATAGGCCAGCCTCCTTACATCAATCGTTGAAAGCCCAAACACTGCCCTCTCCATTGATTGAATGTGCTCAGTTAACTGCAGCTCGAATGATGACGTAAACACTGCTTTGCAGCCTAAACACTTTGATCCAGGCTCCAAAACCTTTTTATCCCTATGCCGCCTCAAGGTCTTTGGGGGGACTCCAAATTGATGGGCTGCAGTCTTCAAAGCAGTTCCCTCTTCAATCGCTCTGATGGCATTTTGTAGAGCTTGCTCTGTATAAGCACCACGGTCACTTTTTCTCTTATATGTCCGCATCTACATGGAGAGAAAAAAGATATATATATGAGGTTGAGATTTCTACACTAGGCCTTTATGGGGTTGATAATTTATGTATTTGTTCACCACTATCACCAAGACAAACAGAAAACAATAAATAAATATTAAACTTATAAATTTGTATATTTATGTAGTGAAATATATTCAATAAATGCATTAAAAGCCACTATGTTTTATCATTGGGTCACCTAACCACCTTCCATCAGTGAGCTAACTGTGCTATCAAGCTAGCCTAATGCTCACTTGAGGTCATTTTTTTTTTATTTTGTTCAAATATTTTGATTTTACCACCTAGTTCCCTTACGAGAGTACTCTCGTATTGCGTTTTGCCAAAACGCATATGGGGGAATCCTTCCCTCGAGATATTGAAGCAAATTTTTATCCAAAAATACCTTTAAAACGCAGTGCAGCTGCACAACTCTCAGCAGGAAGCAGCTGCGTGCTGATTGGCTGTGCCGCTGCAACTGCAGCAACCTATAGCGAGACCGTGGGGCGGGATGGACCAATCAGGTCCTTCCAAATTCCCGCCACAAGGGGCAACAGCATTTGCATAGCCTAGGGTATATAAGACCCGCTCTCGCAAGGTTAGTCAGATTAATTCTTCTTCAGCGACTCGCCATCGCTGATCTCTGGATCGAAGCCTGCCGTCGACACGCACCCAGCAGAACACGCGGCCTGAGGACGTCGGATTCTCCGCCTTCAGCCTGCCTTCCAGCTGCGCCATCCGGCACATATCCTTTTTATTACCTTTCTGTGAATTTCACATTCTAAAAGAGCCGAGACGTTGTTTCAAATGTCTCGTTCCTGCGCCTCGTGCAGAGGCTTCATCGCGGACGAGGATCGGCATATCATCTGCGTGTCATGTCTCGGACGAGACCACACGCAAATTGCACTCAACCAGGGCGGCTGCCCTGCGTGCGACGAACTGGCGCTGCAGACCCTTCGGGCTCGGCTCGCCAGCTTCGACTCGGATCCCGTCCCGTGCTCCCAGCCTCTAGAGCCACGGAGGAAGAAACGTCGCGACCAGAGGCCACCGGAGCGCTCTGACGAGCACACGCCGGGCATGTCCCCGCGTGCCTCGCCATCGCCCGTCTTGTTCGTCGACGAGCAGCACAGCTCCCCTCGCATGGCGGCTGCTGCTGTTTCGTTCGGCGGACCGGATGACGCCGCGGGCATACAGAGTTTCACTCCTTCCTCTCTCATCTCCACCGCTCTAAAATGGCCGTGGACAGAGAATGTTATATCCCCGCTGTGGACATACAGAGCTCTCCCTTTCTCTCATTCCGTCGCGCTGAAACGCGCCGCGGACCGAGAATGTTATATCCTCGCTGCGCTGATGACGCCGCGGACATATGGAGCTCTACACGCGCTTCCCTCTCTCTCCTCCGCCGCTCTAAATGGCCGTGGACAGAGAATGTTATTCCCGCCGTGCTAATGGCGCCGCGGGCATTTGGGGCTTTTCACTCGCTTCTTCTCTTACTCAGCCGCCCTGAAATGGCCGCTGACAGAGAATGTGATACTGCCGCCACGCGGACAGAACATGTGCACTTCTGCACACGAGTGAACTCAACATAAGCTAAGCGAACTCAGGCTGCTGGATATACCGAGAACGCGCTTACGTCACAGCCGTTCTCGCTGCAGTGCGCGCTTCTGCCAAAGGTAAACAGCCTTATATGGCAGCGCGCGCTCTCTGCTCAGCGCGCGTTCGCTGACTAGAGCGCGTCATAACATGCGCTCTCCGTCTAGAGCATAACGATGTCATAAAATGGCCGCCTAGCTTGCGCCTTTTTTCCCCTCAAATATCACTTCTCCCAGTCCCCCTATTCAGGCGGCTGGAGTGGTTCAACACTGTAGGTAATGTGTCCACTACATAGTGTGCACTCCTGCATAAGCACTGTTAATTCAGTGCCACAAAATCACTCAATAAACCTGATATTGTCCCAGTTCCCTTAGTTCAGGTGACTGGAGATGTAACATTGCAATAACTAGCCTGTGGCCAAACATGCTCAGTTGCACATTGACGCTGTTATGCGTCTACCTCTGTGAATTCGCTCGCTGGCGTGCGCCGCGAGTACTCTATGTAGTGGCTCCCATTATACAGTGCGCGCCACCACACATTATTTACAATGAATCAGAGCTTTTCTAGTGGCTAGGTAGACTCGCGCCTGCAGAGCACGCGCTACCCATTAGCCCTGCCGCTAACGTGCACGTGGACTAATCCGCAAGAATGCGTCCACTTTACAGTAACACTATCCAAACACAGTGTTACGAGTTCATCTGTAGGCAGTGTGCCAACATCAAAGTTGTACCCCTACACTCAAGCACTTCCTATGTTCCCCAGCTCCCTGCACTCAGGCGGCTGGAAACATTATTCCTACAATCAACGAGCCCGCAAACAAACGCGCTCGCCTGTACACATGCACCATTTCCCCGGCGACACAAATAAAGAGTTCGCCGCTATTCTGCGTTCTCCGGCCCCCTGCACTCAGGCGGCTGGGAACACTATTTCCCTATTTACTATTTATGAGCCCGTGAGCAACGTGCTCTTCTGTACACAAACACAATCCCCTTGGTAAGCGCCATTTCCACGGCGACCCAATAAGGCGTGCGTCACCATTCAGTACACGCCGCCTCTCACAGTGCCACTAGCACAATGCATCCGGGCTAACAGGTCCCTGTTATTCAGTGACCCGCCCCACAAATTAATTCAACCCTTGGCTTCGATAACAAGGTTACTCGCTACAGTTTGCTCACAGACCACCGTGCTTTCGCACTGTGGTAGAGACAGCGGTGAGAAGCGACATGAGTCACGTGCTTCGAACTGAAATATCAAACTGTTAAATAAGGGAGCGGTGAAAACCGTGCACCCCTCACAGAGCGAGTCAGGCTTTACAGTCGCTACTTCCTTGTGCCAAAAGAAGGGGGGTGGCCTCAGGCCATTCTAGATTTCAGACATCTGAACAAAGCCCTTATGAAGCGCCCGTTCAGAATGTTGAGAATGAAACAAATCCTCGCGCACATTCGCCCGGGTGATTGGGTTTCCACTGTGGATCTAAAGGATGTCTTTTTCCACATACAAATAGCCCCTCATTACAGGCCATTCTTGAGATTCGCCTTCGAGGGGAAAGTTACCAATACAAGGTGCTACCTTTTTGTTCTATCTCTGGCTCCCCGCACGAAGTGCATGGAAGCGGCGCTAACCCCGCTGAGGCTTCGGGGAATGAGAATTCTCAATTATCTCGACGACTGGCTCAGAATAGCTCAGTCAGAGATACAGTTATTAAACCACAGATCTTGGCTTCTCAACCATTTAGAATGCTTGGGACTCAGAATCAACGTGGCAAAGAGTTTATTGTCTCCCACACAGAAAGTTTCGTTTCTGGGAACAGTATTGGACTCACTGCAGTTGAGCGCGCGGCTGACGTCACAGCGCGCGCTCTCTGCTCAGAACCGAGCGGTTTCCCTCAGGTCCGGTACACACATTCCTCTCAAACACTTTCAGAGGATGTTGGGTGTCATGGCCTCGGCGGCGCCAGTTCTCAGACTGGGTCTGTTGCACATGCGCCCCCTACAGCGCTGGCTGAATCGCCGCGTTCCAGCTCACGCATGGTTTTCGGGCCGATTGCAAATCAAGGTAGACCACAGCTGTGTGCTGGCTCTGGCTCCTTGGAAAAATCCCGTCTGGTACAAGACGGGCGTGAGTTTGGGCACTGTTACGAAGTGGAAAGTTATCTCGACAGATGCATCCAACCTAGGTTGGGGGGCCCTTCACGAGGGCAGGCCGATCTCCGGTCTCTGGTCAGACTCGGAGAAGTGCCTTCATATAAACTGTCTAGAGATGAAAGCGGTCACGATATCGCTAAAAGCTTTCCTTCCGTACATAAAACACCACCATGTCCTGATCCGAACGGACAGCAGATCGGTGGTAGCCTATATAAATCGCCAAGGCGGTCTGAGATCTATCGACCTGCACTCAATGGCGGAAGAAGCCCTAATTGGGCAGAACACAATCTGAGCTCGCTGAGAGCGACTCACGTGCCAGGCATTCTGAATTTGGGCCCGGACATGCTGTCCAGGGGCAAAGTGTCCCCTGCAGAGTGGTCTCTTCACCCAAATATAATTCAGTTAATTTGGGCCAAGTTTGGAGAGGCAAAAGTGGATCTTTTCGCCTCAAAAGACAATGCTCAATGCCGAATATATTTCTCCAAGCACAAGGATGCGTTGGCCCACGAATGGCCCAAACTTCCTCTTTATGCGTTTCCCCCAATTTCAATGTTACCTCAAGTTATAGAGAGGATCAGGGAGAGCAAATGCGCTGTGCTTTTAATAGCCCCGCTTTGGAGAAATCAACTTTGGTTCTCACTGCTAAGTCAGATGTCAGATGCAGCTCCGTGGCCGATCCCGCTGAGGAGAGACCTCCTCATGCAGGCGGAACGGCAGATCTGGCATCCCCGTCCCGATCTATGGGCGCTTCATGTTTGGCCCATCAACGGGTACATGAGAACCTTTCTGTAAGTGTAATGAACACTATTACTGAAGCTAGAGCCCCCACAACTAGGCGGCTCTATTCAGGTAAATGGTCAGTCTTCTCAGACTGGTGTAAAGCGCGAAATCTGACCCCACATGATTGTGCAGTGTCAGAGGTGCTTACATTTTTACAAGAGCTTCTGGACGCGGGTCGCTCCCCCTCCACGCTCAAAGTTTATGTGGCTGCTATAGCAGCGTATCACATTCAAGTGAACGGACTGTCACTAGGGAAGAGCGATCTCATTGTTCGCTTCCTTAAAGGGGCTAGAAGGCTTCACCCACCTCGCCCTCCTTCAGTCCCTATATGGGACCTGTCCACGGTCCTGGATGCCTTGAAGAGCTCTACATTTGAGCCTTTGCATTCTGTGAGCTTAAAGCTCCTGTCACTAAAGACTGCTTTTCTGCTAGCGGTTGCATCAGTTAAGCGAGTGGGTGATCTGCACGCGCTCTCGGTAAGCGCTTCGTGTCTGGAGTTTGGGCCAAACGACTCCAAAGTCGTCCTCAAACAAAGACATGGATATGTACCTAAAGTGCTTTCAACCCCGTTCAGAGCACAGGTCATTTCACTTTCGGCACTTTCGTCGCAGTCAGATGAAATAGATGCTAATTTGCTCTGTCCTGTCAGAGCGCTGAGAATATACATAGAGCGTTCCGCTGCTTACAGGCAAACTGAACAGCTCTTTGTATGCTTTGGCGGCCGCACCCGAGGGTACGCGGTTACAAAACAGACCCTGTCACGGTGGATAGTGGATGCTATTTCACTGGCTTATGAGTCTAAAAATCTCAGTTGCCCCTTAGGCATTAAAGCCCATTCTACTAGAGGCATGGCCTCTTCGCGGGCTTGGTCTACTGGCATTTCTCTGAATGATATCTGTGCGGCGGCAGGCTGGGCCTCCCCGTCCACTTTTATCAGATTCTATAATCTAGATGTTCCGGCTTTACAAGCTGGGCTTCTTGCTGTATGAACAGATTTAACCCCTTAAGGCCCGATAAGTCTGGCCTGGGTTGGATATGGTTTAAGTCACAAGCATATTCCTTATACGGCCCGAAGTATCTGGCCACTCTTTATTCCTGACCCGGTTATGCCTGGTCTATACTTATTGCACGAATATCGTGTTTTTTCTCATTAGGGCCGACGTAGGTCTGGCTCATTCTGAATTATTGATGTCATACTAGGGCCCACTTAGGTTGGCCTGGGTTTGGTGTCGTCGGCTTTGGAGCCGTTAAGCAAGCACGGCGTTTTGCATTTGTCCCCCATATGCGTTTTGGCAAAACGCAATACGAGAGTACTCTCGTAAGGGAACGTTTCGGTTACTAATGTAACCTCGGTTCCCTAAGATGAGGGAACGAGTATTGCGTTTTGCTTGCCGTGTTTGCTCACTTGCTCAGGAGTCGCTTCAGTCGATTAACCTGACTAACCTTGCGAGAGCGGGTTTTATATACCCTAGGCTATGCAAATGCTGTTGCCCCTTGTGGCGGGAATTTGGAAGGACCTGATTGGTCCATCCCGCCCCACGGTCTCGCTATAGGTTGCTGCAGTTGCAGCGGCACAGCCAATCAGCACGCAGCTGCTTCCTGCTGAGAGTTGTGCAGCTGCACTGCGTTTTAAAGGTATTTTTGGATAAAAATTTGCTTCAATATCTCGAGGAAAGGATTCCCCCATATGCGTTTTGGCAAAACGCAATACTCGTTCCCTCATCTTAGGGAACCGAGGTTACGTTAGTAACCGAAACGTTATACTGCATTAAGTGTAAAACAAAGGATTTGATTGACAGAAATATGTTATTATAGTAATTATGATAGAGAGAAACTATGCCCTTTTGGGGGGCGTTTTACCCCTCAGCGTAGGGGGCGTTTTACCCCACAAGCTATGACTTTTTTTTTAAATCTTTTTTTTAAAATATAATTATATTCCTTATAAATAACATTTCCTCTCAAACTACAGACTTCACTATTCATCTATCATACATCACTGTGATATCCTGCAGACCAATATTCTCTTAAACACTTGTTTACTAATATCTGAACATTATAGCGTTTCCCATGTAATCCTCTTCTCTTCAAATATGTCGCTGGGGTCAGCTTCTCCAAGGAGATTTGTTTATCCCCGTTGTCAACGAAGTGCATAGCAACAGTGAAAATGTATTGTACCTCCCTCTAGTGGTTATTTTGGGAAACACAGGTGGGGGGCGTTTTCCCCCACTCTACTCTACTAGTAATATTTTTAAAGTTCTGTTTGAATCAGAAATTGATGCATAGTCAAATTATAGTGCATTTCAAAGTAAGTTGCATCACTTACCACAAACTTCCAGTGGATGTCATTTATATTAAGAAATGTGATAACCCCATCGAATGCTTCAAAATTAACCTGTACAACACAACAGATATGCTTGTTTATATCAATATTCAAAAATTTGTTTTAATATTTAAGTATATCTTTACACTCACATCCTTTAAGCCTTGTCGAGCCACTTGTTCTCTTTCGCCATAGAACATTACAAAGGTGGTGTGATGGTTTAACTGATACATTTTCCCAGACTTGTCATGTTTGTTAAGGACAGAGCGGATGTAACTTTCCATAACCTAAACAGTTTGACAACACAACAATATTGATATTTGCTCTAAGAATTCCTTAGCTAAATTAAAATCTCTTATTATATAGCTATTAATTATTTGTGATTATATTCAGTAATAAAAACAGCATCTACACAAAAACAAAATTGACATGTAGAACTTTTTTTGCGACTTGTTGCACATTGCTACCCATTTTTTAGGCAACGTTCTACATGTAATTTGTGTATTGTTGATTACTGGAAAAGGTAAATGTGACTTAACAAATTATAAGAGAGTGCACTTACTTCTCCACATAGTCTGTTGTGGGGTTGCAGAGTCAGAAGTTCTTTATGTCTCAATGTCATATCGAATCTGTAATGGACCGCCTTAATACGTGCTACGACCTGTTCAGTGGTTTGACATCCCCATAGTTTGGTTACCTATAAAAATTGTTAGTAAATGCTTGGATGATATTAAATTATTTTTCTACATTTTGTAACTTCCCTTTTACCTCTTCAGCAACATCAATTCCTGTATCAATGTCTGTCTTGTCCTTTGTGTCACTGTGCTCACTTGGTGCTTTTTTTGATTTATGTTTTAGTTTGTGACCATCACATAATTTTGGTGTTGGGACCTGTGCAAAAATGTTTTTCAGAGGCAAAGTAAGTATGGAAATAATGTTTATTTTGGAAAATGTATATTTATAGTTATTAATTGTAATATTTTATATTTACCGTTTCAGGAACATATTCTTGTGAAATGTTCTTTGCACGTATCATGCCACTGCTTTCAGTTT
This sequence comes from Romanogobio albipinnatus, assembly GCA_023566225.1. Classification (NCBI taxonomy): domain Eukaryota; kingdom Metazoa; phylum Chordata; class Actinopteri; order Cypriniformes; family Gobionidae; genus Romanogobio; species Romanogobio albipinnatus. The sequence continues at coordinate 63,760,094 of CM042240.1, read as the reverse complement.
TTGGGGTCCGTTTTGTTTTGGGAATGTCATGTTTGTTTGTCAACACCTGCAAAAAATATGGTTACTAGGTGTACAGTCACCTAGTAACTTTTTTTTTTAAAACCATTTTTACCTCTTCAGCAACACCTGGAATGTCAGGGACACTAAATGCGGTTTGTGTTGTTCTTTGCATCCCAGGTCTCGGCATTTGAGGTGGAGCTCTGTAAAATTTACCAGCACTTTTATGTTTTTCGGTTGCCCGTTTTCCCCACCTCTCTTCTGCAAATGCCAAATGACCTGATGGCTTATGAGGTCTAATGAGGATATCTTCAGGAAGATTGTTCCTCATGATGTATTCCCTGTAACGCCCCTTCAAAGATGTGTGCAGTGTCTGAATGAAGTGCGCTGGCCGAACACATGTTCTTTTTGAAAGAATGCATGTTTTTACAATGCCAAACCACTTTTCGACATGACAGTTTGTGTCTCTTGTTTTAGAGTGTTCTGCTGAAGGAAGGAGTTACTCTGTCATGTCACATGCATATCTTTTCAGATCACCCAGCAGAATCCCGCTCCAAAGTGGATAGATCCCCATGTAATTGTCCAGAAGGAATGTGATTACATCTGGACAATAATAAGGATTTTCACCACTATGATGATGTTCATTCTCCAAGACAGCCATGACATCATCATAGATTTTTCTGAAAAGTTTGGAAAATGGAGACCCACCAGCAATTGTTTTTGTTGAATTCTCATCCATCTCCCACTTTTCTGAGACCTCTTCTGTTCTGTCCTGAAGAATGGCATCCTTTGTAATGAGGCCCTCCAAGTATTTAAGAGACTCTGTGACATTTTTACTGACATGTCTTGCAAGAAAAACCATGCAGAATGGTCTAAAAATGGCAAGGGCATCATCCAGATCAACAATTGCATCCTGGCAAAAACATATGTTGCCACATTTTGCAGCCCTTTATCTCCTGTCTTCCTTGAGAAAGCTGTAGACACAGCTTTAATGATGTGAGCTGCACACAGGTGCAGAACTGTTGCCGATTTGATATCTGCCCAGGTTTTTTGCTTTTGGCAGATGGCATACACCCTATTAAGGTAAGCCGGCATGCTTTCTTTATTAAATGCCAAAATTACTCCCTGCATAAGAGCCCAGCTGTAATCTGTCTCCACCTGATGAATTTGTTGACTGGTATATTTTGACAGTTTGAGGAGAAACTGCATTAGCCAGAAAGTTATTGGAGGAATGGAATGCTTGCTTGATATCATCTCGCGTACTGGAAGTGGAGGTGCATCTCTTCCTTTACCTGGCAAGGTAAGAGCGTAGTATAGGATGGGTTTTGGTTGATGTGGAATACATAATTTAGGCTTGCTCTTTCTTAAGATGCAAACCATTCTGCATATATCTGATGCAGCAGTACAGGAAATAGTTCAACAAATTAATCAGATCTTTCTTCTGTCAAAACCTCTATTGTGTAATGCCATACAACAGATTCTAGATCAACATGGAGTCCGTGATAGTGATTCTGTTTTGAGAGACATTGTGACAGCAGTCACAGAGAATAATTTGATCTTGAAAATGACTGATTCTGGTGAAGCGCTCTCTACAATCAGTAAAAGAGCATCATATTTTCAGAAAGAATTTCCAGTTGTAATGCCAACTGAATACAAGATTGGGGAAGACTCACAATCATTTGCGTATGTACCAATTTTGAATATGTTACAGGTGCTTTTAAACAGAACTGATGTCCTTGACCAAATTCTTGCTCCTTTTGACAGTGCAGATGGGATCAGCTCTTACATAGACAGCACTAACTATTGTGACAATGATTTTTTGACGGCAGGGAAATTGAGGATTTTGCTCACCTTGTACACTGATGAATTTGAGATTGCCAATCCTCTTGGCACTTCAAAAAAGAAACACAAGATGTTCAGTGTGTATTGGGTTCTTGCTAATCTTCCATATAAACACAGGTCTTCTCTTCAGGCAATTCAGCTGGCTCTGTTATGCAAGGCTAGTGCAGTAAAACAGTATGGATATGAGAAAATCCTTCACCCACTTTTACAAGACCTCAAAACGCTGGAGAAACATGGTGTCTTTGTGGAGCAGTTAGGGGAATGTTTAAAGGGAACTGTGCTGAATGTTTGTGCTGATAATCTTGGTGCTCATTCCTTGGCAGGGTTTCAAGAGAGTTTCATTGTGGAACACCCTTGCCGCTTCTGCATGGTGAAAAAGAGTGAAATTCAGCAGAAGGACGTACTGTCAGGAGGATTTGAACGCAGGACAAAACAGAATCATGACAGGCAAGTTGAGGAAGTTTTAAAGAACCAACATTTGGTGAAAGAGTATGGTGTAAAACGCAGTTGTGTTTTCAATGAGCTTGACCATTTTCACTCTGTCAGTGGCTTTCCACCTGACATCATGCACGATCTCTTGGAGGGTGTCATACCCATTGAAATGGCACTGTGCCTTAATGATTTAATCAACAAAAAGTACATCACCCTTGAGTTTGTGAACCAAACAATCAAACAGTTTCCATACAAATTCATAGACAAGACAGATCAACCTCAGGTCATTCCAGCCACATTTGCTTCTAAAGGCACGATTGGTGGTAATGCCCATGAAAACTGGGCACTTATAAGACTTCTCCCACTAATGATTGGCTTTGACATCCCAGAACATGATGAAACATGGGAGATTTTAATGCTTCTGAAAGACATTGTAGAACTGGCGACATCCTTCAGATTCACTGATGATACCATTGATTTCCTTGGTGCTAAAATTTCAGAGCACAGAGGTTTGCTTTCAAAAGTATTTCCTCATTTTGTGTTGCGTCCCAAACACCACTATATTGAACACTATCCCCAACTAATAAGGACACATGGGCCACTTAGAGATGTCTGGACCATGCGTTTTGAGGGAAAGCATAAGTTCTTCAAACAAATCATTCGTGACACAAAAAATTTCAAAAACGTCACACAAACTCTGTCAGTCCGACATCAAAGAATGATGGCGTTCCACATGGATTCATCTTCCTTTTTTAAACCTTCTGTCCAGATGGACAAAGTGACATCAACACTGATTTCATCCTTTCCTGAGAATGTACAGAATGTGCTTCAGCAGAATTTTGCCACCCAAAGCACTGTCCTTGTCACATCTTCAGTGTGTATTGATGGCATCAAATACAGTCCTGATATGGTTCTGTCAGCTGGTGCAAGTTCATGTCTGCCTGATTTTAGGCTAATTGTAAAAATTGTTGTCATCAACACTGATATTTTGTTTGTATGCAAACAACAGACGGCATGGTACGTTGAGCATCTACGTTCCTATGAACTGTGCAGCCATGTACCGGAAATGGTGGTCATTAAGGTGTCTGATTTGAATGACCTTTTTCCACTGGCATCCTACAAAATTCATGGCAGGACATTTGTTACAGTGAAACATTTCATCTTGTGCTAAACTGAACATTTAATAGGATTGTTCACCTAAAAATGGAAACTCTTATCATTGACTCATCCTAATATTGTTTTAAGCTTTTATTACTTTTTTTCAGTTTAATTCAGTAGAAGATATTTTTGAAGAATGTTGGCAACCAAACAGTTTCGGTTCCCCACTGACTTTGATGGGGAACCCAGTACTGTTTACCAGTGTACATAAAGTTACCAGTGTACAGTTACCAGCATTCTTGAAAAATATCATCTTTTGCAGAAGAAAGTCATAAAGGCTTAAAGCATTATTAGGTAGAGTAAAATATTTATTTTTTTTTTTCAGTTTTATCACTTTAATACTGAAATCATATATCAAACAAATTGATTTATTTCTCATTGTTAGGTTTACAGGATGCAGTGGAGACGAGAACTGTAATGAGAGTGGTAGTGAATGAAAATGACATACGGAAAATCACATTGCCTAGGAAACCAGAAACTTTGGACTCGTTGGTCGAGCAACTTGAGGAGAAGTTAAGGCTTCCATACAAGTTCTCTCTTCAATACGAAGACACTGATTTTAACAATGCACTGATCAACCTCACAGACATTGCAAATTTACCTGAGAGGCCAACCTTGAAGGTAATCTCTCTTGTAACGTCTCCTACACCAAGTACAGCTGACACAGACATTATATCTTTGTCCTCTGAAGAAGGGTCATCTCATGTACGCCAGGCTCAGTGGCCAGAGACATTTGAAATCCCCAATTTTCCAGTAGATATTGAGTACAGATTGCGCCAAGGGAACCTTCTCTACATGAGAGACCAGACACATATGCAAGTTCCCAGAGACATGAAACACGAAATTGTCGAAAAACTTGCAGAGTCTATGTACAGCTTCAAAGCATATCCCTGGGATGATGATTTCAATGGTGTTGCATCTGCACTGGTCAAAAAACATCCATGCCTCACTGAACCGGGTTCCTCCACTGGATGGAACGGCTGGAAGAACAGCCTAAAATTTAAAATGGGGAACTATAGAACGAAGCTACGCCGAGCTGGATGCACAGATGTTCTTATAAACACTGGGAAAAGGGGACACCAAGATTCTCAGAGAAGTGTTAAAAAGCCTAAACGATTTGAAATCAATTTTCTTCCCAATTATCCTGCTGGTGAGGATGACCAAAGCATGGAATTTAAACGCTTACAACTTGTGGAGGAAATGAATAAATGCCATCCGAGTTCCACCCTAATATCACAGCACATGGACTCTACCTTTTCCTTGAGAAGAAAAGAGATTGTTGAGATGGAGCCTCCAGTAAATGAGACTCTACAAAGATGGCCATCACTCTTTACAGATAGACAGGCAAGTAATTTTCAAGTATCCCTTTAACACTGTAATCAAAAGCCTCAAAGACATTAATTTTCTGTTTCCCTTTACAGATCAATGCAGAGTTTAATCGCATCACAAGCAAAAACCTCAAGCAAGAATTCTTCTCTGCGCTTGATCAACATACAGCTCGATTTCTGGAAATTTTTGAAACCAAGAAAGGGGCAGTTGGAAAAAGACTTTCTGAGTATCTTCAGGAAATAAAATCTGTGGTAAGATTGTCAATGCTTCTTTCTTAAACTAAATTGTGTGACCTATTAAAGGGTTAGTTCACCCAAACATTAAATTACTGTCATAAATTACTTACCCTCATGTCGTTCCACACCTGTAAGACCTTTGTTCATCTTCAGAACACAAATTAAGATATTTTTGATGAAATCCAAGAATTTTGCTTTGTTTTAGCAAAGAAACTACCACATTAAAGGTTCAGTATAGACATTGTTAAAATAGTCCATGTGACTGCAGTGGTTCAACCTTAATGTTATTAAGTGATGAGAACACTTTTGTGCAGAAAAACAAAACAAAAACAAAACAAAAATATACTTTATTCAACAAATTTGTCTTTTAATCACGCTATTTTCATTGCAGCACTTCCGTGTTTACATCAAAACGTCGGTTCATTATTGGCCAGCTCCAGTGTCAGCATCACATGCATGCGCCATGCTGCTCACATGAACAGCCGTCGGCCAATATTGAGTCTGCATTCTGACATAGAACCTGGAATGAAAATAGTGTAGGAGACAGGGGAGAGACGAATTTGTTGAATAAAGTGGTTATTTTTTAGTTTTAAAAATTTATTCATTTATTAGAGTTAGTTAGTTTTGTTTTTGCGTACAAAAAGTATAATCTCCGCTTCATAAAATTAAGGTTGAACCACTGTAGTGTGACTGTTTAAATTATGTCTTTAGTACCTTTCTGGACATTGAATGTGGTATTTCATTACTTTCTATTGAGGATAAAAAACCCTCTTGGATTTCATCAAAAATATCTTAACTTGTGTTCTGAAGATGAACAAAGGTCTTATGGGTGTGGGAACGACATGAAGGTGAGTAATTAATGACAGGAATTTCATTTTTGGGTGAACTAAACCTTTAAAGGGATAGTTCACCCAAAAAAGAAAATGTGATGTTTTCTGCTTACCCCCAGGGCATCCAAGATGTAGGTGACTTTGTTTCTTCAGTAGAACACAAATGATGATTTTTAACTCCAACCGCTGCCGTCTGTCAGTCAAATAATGGGAGTGAATGAGAACTCCAACAATAAGAGTCAAATAAACATGCAGACTCTGCGGCTCGTGACGACACATTGATGTCCTAAGACACGAAACAATCAGTTTGTGTGAGAAACCGAACAGTATTTATATAATTTTTTACCTCTAAAACACCACTATGTCCAACTGTGTTCATTCGCTTAGTGATGTCTTATTGCACTCTGACAACGGCAGTGATGTCTTGCACTCATTGAAGTATATGCACAAGTATATGCTTCCTTTCCTTTGTAAAAATGGGTCAAAAGAAGGACTTGACAGGCTCAGAAAAGTCAAAAATAGTGAGATATATTGCAGAGGGATGCAGCAGTCTTAAAATAGCCAAGCTTCTGAAGCGTGATCATCGAACAATCAAGCGTTTCATTCAAAATAGTCAACAGGGTCGCAAGAAGCGTGTGGAAAAACCAAGGCGCAAAATAACTGCCCGTGAACTGAGAAAAGTCAAGCGTGCAGCTGCCAAGATGCCACTTGCCACCAGTTTGGCCATATTTCAGAGCTGCAACATCACTGGAGTGCCCAAAAGCACAAGGTGTGCAATACTCAGAGACATGGCCAAGGTAAGAAAGGCAGAAAGTCGACCACCACTGAACAAGACACACAAGCTGAAACGTCAAGACTGGGCCAAGAAATATCTCAAGACTGATTTTTCTAAGGTTTTATGGACTGATGAAATGAGAGTGAGTCTTGATGGGCCAGATGGATGGGCCCGTGGCTGGATTGGTAAAGGGCAGAGAGCTCCAGTCCGACTCAGACGCCAGCAAGGTGGAGGTGGAGTACTGGTTTGGGCTGGTATCATCAAAGATGAGCTTGTGGGGCCTTTTCGGGTTGAGGATGGAGTCAAGCTCAACTCCCAGTCCTACTGCCAGTTTCTGGAAGACACCTTCTTCAAGCAGTGGTACAGGAAGAAGTCTGCGTCCTTCAAGAAAAACATGATTTTCATGCAGGACAATGCTCCATCACACGCGTACTCCACAGCGTGGCTGGCAAGAAAGGGTATAAAAGAAGAAAATCTAATGATATGGCCTCCTTGTTCACCTGATCTGAACCCCATTGAGAACCTGTGGTCCATCATCAAATGTGCTATTTACAAGGAGGGAAAACAGTACACCTCTCTGAACAGTGTCTGGGAGGCTGTGGTTGCTGCTGCACGCAATGTTAATGGTGAACAGATCAAAACACTGACAGAATCCATGGATGGCAGGCTTTTGAGTGTCCTTGCAAAGAAAGGTGGCTATATTGGTCACTGATTTGTTTTTGTTTGGTTTTTGAATGTCAGAAATGTATATTTGTGAATGTTGAGATGTTATATTGGTTTCACTGGTAAAAATAAATAATTGAAATGGGTATAAATTTGTTTTTTGTTAAGTTGCCTAATAATTATGCACAGTAATAGTCACCTGCACACACAGATATCCCCCTAAAATAGCTAAAACTAAAAACTACTTCCAAAAATATTCAGCTTTGATATTAATGAGTTTTTTGTGTTCATTGACAACATGGTTGTTGTTTAATTATTAATGTTGTAAAATTAATCCTCAAAAATACAACTTGCCTAATAATTCTGCACTCCCTGTATAATATCAATTTTACAACAGTGCACTAGCATCACACTCATGCTGGTGATTTCTGCAATGGAGTGTGTTTGCTGAGAAGACTATGACTGTAGAAGGCAAGAGCTTTCCAGTGGTCCAGTATTATTTAGTCAGTATAAAAAAAATGGACTTGCCAAAAGTATTCTGCCCTCTACACCTCTAGACATTTCTGGCTGGGAAGTGCCTTTGATGAGAAGATTGTGTCTAAATATATTTACAAAATATTAAATATTGTAAAATATTATTACAATTCAAAATAATATCATATTTTATTGTACTTCAGATGTAAATTATTCCTGTGATCAAAACTGAATTTATTATTATTACCCCAGTCTTCAGTGTCACATGATTCTTCAGAAATCATTCTCATATGAGGATTTGATGATCAACAAACATTTATGATCATTATTAATGTATTTTTGTGGAAACCATATTACATTTGTCTTCCATGACTCTTTGAATAGAAATATACATTTATCTTTTTTTAAAGAATGTTAATGTAACAGCTGTCAAAAAAATGTCAAAAAATTAAATTTGAAAGTTTGTCGTGACTATTGTAGTGTAACTTGGGAGGAAACAATTTGGTTACAAAAAGCTTTGAATAGCAAACAGTGCAGAACTTTATTTATTTATTTATTTTATTTATCCGTAATTTTTTTTAATTGGATTTAAAAAATACAAAACAATTCAGTATGTTCTCAAGACATTTAACAAACAATGTTTATCAGCACAAGGACGCAATAACTACATACAATAAATAAAATAAAATAAAAATGAAAGGACGACAAAAAAATATTAAATTCATTGGCTGCACCGATGTCAACGAATGACGTCATGCGCGTGCACGCGGAGGGCAGCCTGATTCTGGCAGGCAGTCGAATTTCGGCACAACACCGGACACAGAAGGTATGGGATGATTTTAGACTCAAAATGATTAATAAATGCACACACAATTATCCATGAACTTGATAAATGTTGCAGACGTATTTCACTATCCACAAACAAATGCCTTTTAACTTGTGTGTGCAAAATACGATTTGTACAAATAGAGACATAGTTGTGAATACAGTTAACTTTGATTTTGAATTAATAAGTCAGAATTTGTGCATGCAGCGTGATGTGCATTTGCGGATCCGGTGATGGACAGGCTATAGGCAAGATTAAATCAGGTTATGAACATTACATTGTTCATCACAACATTTTTCTCCCATATAAAACATTGCATGTTCAATAAAGTGTAGCCTACTTTTAATATCACGTTTTACTGCAGGAAGCCATTTTAAGCGTTTTCTTTTATAATAGACTTTATGGGAGAAAACGCTATGTTATGTCCATAGCCTGATTTAATCTTGCCTATACAAAGTAGCCTATGCGTTATTAATACTTTTAGTAATACCTTTTTAATGTTAGCCTATTGTTAAGCGTTTTCCTCGTCTTTATAACGAGGACACAAAGCGTCTTATAGGCATAACGCTCACAGTGCCGTTGTCTGTTTCGGCAGAATACTGTCATCTGGCAGCAGGTTTTCTTAGACAGGTGTGTGTGTGTGTGGGTGGGTGTGTGGGTGTGTGTGGGTGTGGGTGTGTGTGGATCGTGCAAGGCCAAACCGGCGAAATGAAAGTCTCAAAATCCAAATGAATCAAAGGATCGACTCGAGTCAAATAATGCACGCGTGTCACCGGATCCGCGAATGCACATCTTATTCATTGCACGCACAAATTCTGACTTACATTAATACAAAATCGAAAGTCTCTATTTGTACAAATCGCTGCATATTCATGTAATTCTGTATTTTGCACACACAAGTTAAAAGGCATTTTAAATTGTTTGTGGATAGTAAAACACGTCTGCAACATTTATCAAGTTCATGGATAATTGTGTGTGCATTTATTAATCATTTTGAGTCTAAAATCATCCCATACAAAGCAATGTTTCATAACTTACACGACTTTTTGTCAAACACATGACACGCCACGCACACACAGGCAGCGCGCTTTTAAACATTTTATTAGTAGCCTACCGAGTTGCCATAGGCTACATGGTTCGCATTAGCTGCTAGATGTAATGAAAAGTAACACTGCAGTGATTGCATCTGTCTTATATTAACGTCCTTTACTAGTGTCACAATGTCGCCAATGTGTAGCCTATATTATTATAAGTTATAGTGTTTTGTATGCATTTATTTGCCAATGACAATAGCCTAGCCTAATCTTATCCCTTTGTATCTCTCCACAGGGATACACAAAGTCTAGGGTTGAGTGAATTATTATTATTATTTTTTTTTTTTTATCAAAGAAGGGATGACTCTTTAGACTTTATTTTATGTGCCATTTTCAAAATGGGTTGGCTATGCAGGTTGTGTGACGCCTCTTCCGAGACACAGGCTCAGTTACTTTGCCATTATCGATTAAGTCACAGTCAGTTTTCAAGGGTCAGCCCATTACCATGTATACACCACTCATGCATTTGCACATTCCAGTCTATCAATGCACTGAAAATTCATCTCTCACGATTCCATCGAAAAACAGAGCAGGAGGTTGCATATCAGGAGCGTGAAGGAGTTAATCTTGTGTTTATATGTCGCCTGTGCAATTTAAAAGAACCTTTCTCAGAGAGAGCACTATTTGCCCATTTAAGAGGCCATTTGAGAACCAACGAAATTGTAGCATGTCCTTACAAAGGCTGTGGTTATAGGACTAATGTGTACTCTTCATTCAATGCACACAAGAGTAGAGCACATAGGCATGAGGTAAATGTACAGTTTGATGATGTGGCCCATGCAGATGATGAGAGTTCTCAGGGTCAACATAGTGCAGAGCCAGTTGTTGAGGGCCCTTCCCAATCTGTTTACGATTTGGATGTTGACGATAGTCAGTGTGATAGTAGACAGTTGAAAGATCAGCTGCATAATAATTTAACCACTGTATTTTTGAAAATGCAAGCTATACTGCATGTGTCAGAGATGGCCACACAGGAAATAGTGGACCAATTCGGAGAGATTGTTTTCTTATCCAGACCTCTTCTCAGGCAGGTAATTGGAGATGTACTGCAAAGACATAGCAGTAATGTAAGTGATTTTGCTCTTGACGAAATAGTAAAGGTTGTCATGGACAATAATGTATTTGTCAGTGCTACAGCTAAAGGAGCAGAATTATCTTCTTCCAAGCGGAGAAAAAGTTGTTTTGAGAATAACTACCCTGTTGTTATGCCTCAGCAGTATATCATACAACCTGATCATACAGCTGTGTATGTCCCTGTGCTTCATATGATGCAAGCTCTGTTTAAACACACTGCGGTTCTGGAAATAATTCAAGAAGCAAATAGCTCTAGCTGTGATCATTACAGTAGCCACAGAGATGGGTCTTACTTTCAAGAAAACACCTTTCTATCAATGCCAGGGGACCTTAAAATATCTCTCTTGCTATACATTGATGACTTAGAAATCGCCAACCCACTAGGTACTTCTAGGAAAATTCACAAACTTTGTGCAGTTTACTGGGTTTTTGCCGATCTACCAACCAAATATCGATCAGCTCTACATGCGATACAGCTTGCAGTTCTGTGTAAAGTATCTGATGTCGAGAGTTATGGCTATGATCGAGTACTTGGTCCATTAATTAAAGATATTCGTGTATTAGAGGAGGATGGTGTTTTTGTAGAGGCTCTTGGGAAATGTATCAAAGGCACTGTTCTCTGTGTTGCTGCTGATAACCTGGCCGCACATGCACTTGCAGGCTTTGTCAAGTCCTTCAAAGCAGGGCATGTATGTAGGTGGTGTGTGGCCACAACAAATCTGATTCAGAGTCATGAGGTGGCAGAGGGAACTTTCAATCTGAGAACCATAACTAGCCATGACTTGAATGTCCAGAATGTTTTGTGTGGTGATGGCACACCTGAGTGTGGGGTGAAGGCAGATTGTGTCTTTCGACAAAGCCTGAGACATTTTCACCCCATCACAGGTTTCCCACCTGACATCCTTCATCCAGTGGAGTTGACGTTATGCTTGCAGGAGATGATTCGTCTCAAGTATTTTACACTTGACTTTTTAAACACAAAAATATGCACATTTCCGTACAAAGGCACTGACAAGTCTGACAAACCTAAACCAATACCAAAGACTTTTGTGGCAAAAAAGACTATCGGTGGCAATGCACATGAAAATGCTGCTTTGCTTCGCCCTCTGCCCTTCCTGGTTGGAAGTCTAGTACCAGAGGGTGATTATGCCTGGCAGGTGTTAATGGATTTGAAAGACATTGTGGAATTGTCCCTGTCCCCTACATTCACAGAAGGAACTATTTGCTACTTACAGAGCAAAATCACTGATCACAGGCAGGTTCTCAGTGAGGTCTTTCCACAGTTTACTCTCAAGCCCAAACATCATTACATTGAACACTATCCTGAACTTATCAGACGTTTTGGACCACTTGTCAACCTGTGGACAATGAGATTTGAGGGAAAACATCGCTTTTTTAAGCGGGTTGTCCATGATGCTCAAAACTTTAAAAATGTTCTCTTGACACTCGCAAGGAGACATCAGTACATGATGGCTTACCATCTCAGTTCTCCGTCCTTTTTTAAACCATATCAACACACTTCACTCATGTCCACTGTATTGGCTTCTCAATTACCCGAAGTTGCCAAGCAGTTTGTGAGCGAAAGGACTGACAGCCCAACAGTTGACAGCACACAACAGATCACAATTGATGGTACTGCTTTCTGCACTGGGTCATATGTTTCAGTTGGCTTTGAAGCAGGACTGCCTCAGTTTTGTAAGATTGACACAATTATTTTGGTCCACAGTGAAGTTGTCTTCATTTGCAGGCAGCAGAAGTCAGATTATGTTGAACACTTAAGGGCATATGAGTTATGCCCAGGTAACATCTCTGTGCACACTGTCCATGATTTCAATGAGTCATGTCCTCTTTCTGCATATAACATTTCAGGAAGATTGTTCTTGACACCAAGAAGATTTATCTTGTGTAGAAAGACTTTCACATAAGCAAGAACAAAGGTACTGTATTTTGCACATAAAATAATACTCATGTTTTGATCATTTAGAATTAAAAATTAATTGTACTTTTCCTTTCTTTTTATTATTATTTTTTAGATGGCACAACCCCCTGGTTTGTTGCTAAGGGTCTATATTAATGCAGACACAGCTCACAAGGTGATCTTACCAACCAGACCATCCACATTAGATGAATTTATATCATTTATGCAAGGGAGATTTAACTTAGAAGGCCATTTCACTCTTCAATATGAAGACCCTGACTTTGATGGGGAACTCTGCGTCTTGACAGAGATGTCGGAGTTGCCCTCAAAGGCTGTGGTCAGGATAATAAGACCAGACAATTTAAATGACTCCCCTCCCACAGACACAGAATTCACTACCCAGACCCAGGAACGCACTCAGAGACGGCCCATTGAGTTCCCAGTTCCAAACTTTTCATATGATGTGGAACACATATTGGAGGCAGGTAACACTGCATATAATGCCACACAAACACCCATAAAACTCACAAAAGGGCAGAAACATAATGTTTTAGAAAAAATGGCTGAGGTCATTTTTAGTTTCAATGCCTATGCCGGTGATGAGGAGTTGGCAAATGCTGCAGAGGCATTAGTGCGCAAGCACCCTTGCCTAAAACAGCGTGGGAGTGATTGTGGTTGGTTGGCTTGGCAGACCAGCTTATCTTTTAAAATGGGTAACTACCGTCACAGGTTGAGTAGAGCTGGGTGTCTAGAGGTAGCAGTTAACTCAGGCAAAAGAAGCCAGTCTAACCCTGATGGAGCAGCATCCCATGCGAACATAAAAAAAGCACGCAAAGCTGAGTTAAATTACTTGCCAAACTTCCCCAAAGGAGAAAATGCCACTAGAACAGTTAAGACTGCAACTTCTTGAAGAAATTTCAAGGGCCGAGAGAGATCCAGTTTTAATTGATAAGCTTATGAACAGTACCTTTGCACTGCGCAGAAAGCACATTATTGTGGAGAACTCGTCACAACCTGTGAGTGAAGTCCTGGAAAATTGGCCTGCTCTTGGAATGGAGTCACAAGTAAATTGACATTTTTTATGTATTATATCTGGTGTGCTTAAAGGTTGTATCAGCGATTGCAGGCCCAAACATAAGGGTCATTCCTTCTCCTTTCTCCTGTTTACTGTAAAATCTAAGTCTTCTATCTGCAAAACTGGGGGCTCAACAACTCTTCAAATGTGCTATTTTATTTTCTCCAAGCCAAATTTTGGAAAAAGTTTAAGTATCTACCATTCTAGGTTATAATTGAGGAACACCCCTGACATTCCATGTCTGGATACTATTAGTAATAGATGTTGACTCTAGAAAATTTGAAGCCTACAGGTGAGAAAGTTTTCCAGATATTGCTGTTTAAAAATGGCTTTTCAGAGTATGATGCCAAAAAATGCCCCTCATTAAAAAAAATGTAATGAGAAAACTATTAACAGTAGAGACTTAAAGGGTTAGTTCACCCAAAAATGAAAATTCTGTCAGTAATTACTCACCCTCATGTTGTTCCAACCATGTAAGACCTTCGTTCATCTTCGGAACATAATTTAGTATATTTTTGATGAAATCTGAGAGCTGTCTCACTCCTCCATAGGCTTTCAGAGGGACTGAAGCTTGATGGCCCAGAATAGTAAGTAAAAACGTCATTTAAGGAGTCCAAATGACTACAGTGGCTCTGTATTAAGTCTATCATGCGACGAAAATACTTTTTGAGCGGAAAAACAACAAAAATAACGACTTTATCACACTAGTATTGTTGTTCAATTTGAGCCTCTGAGAGAGTTCGCGGGAGTGCCACGACGCATGCGCCAGAACCGTTCTTCTTCTACTACGACTTGTTACTGGCTGCTCACTCTTTCGGAGTATTACCGCCATCTACTGTACGAGATGATGTCCCGACATTGCTTGTAAACAGACCTTGTTGCGCTTCCGGCAGAGGAAGACGTGCGCTGTATGCAAGCTATTGAATTCGACACTGATTGTGATTTAGGTCTCGATTTAGATTTTTACAATGGTTAAAAAGTGTGCATTTCCTGGATGTAAGAATCGTGAGAAAAAGAAAAGAAAACGTAAGAGTGCCTTACCAATTCTGCAAAATGAACGGCTTACCTTCCACACTTTCCCAATAAATGATCGTGAGCGAATGAAGCTATGGCTGCTGGCAGTGCAGCGGGATGTTAATTTACCGCTTAAAGTCGTTAATAACATGAGGTTGTGCAGCAGTGAACATTTTTCAACAGACGACTTCAAACCAGTTCAACAAAACACAAGACGATTACTGAAATCAACAGCTGTGCCCAACTTGTTTTTACACAACAAGGTAATAAGTGGAATCGGCATGTAGTGGTTGTTAAAGTAACAATACATGATTTTAATTATTTGATTTTATTTGCATGTGGCTAATTATATATATATATATATATATATATATATATATATATATATATATATATATATATATATATATATATATAATTTTTTTTAAATATATATATATATATATACATATAAACACATATATATTTTATATTTTATATATATATATATATATATATATATATATATATATATATATATATATATATATATATATATATATATATATATATATATATATCTTGCATACAGCGCGCGTCTTCTTCTGCTTGTAAACAGACCTTGTTGCGCTTCAGGCAATGTCGGGACATCATCTCGTACAGTAGATGGCGGTAATACTCCGAAAGAGTGAGCAGCCAGTAACAAGTCGTAGTAGAAGAAGAACGGTTCTGGCGCATGCGTCGTGGCACTCCCGCGAACTCTCTCAGATGCTCAAATTGAACAACAATAATAGTGTGATAAAGTCGTTATTTTTGTTGTTTTTCCGCTCAAAAAGTATTTTCGTCGCATGATAGACTTAATACAGAGCCACTGTAGTCATTTGGACTCCTTAAATGACGTTTTTACTTACTATTCTGGGCCATCAAGCTTCAGTCCCTCTGAAAGCCTATGGAGGAGTGAGACAGCTCTCAGATTTCATCAAAAATATACTAAATTATGTTCCGAAGATGAACGAAGGTCTTACATGGTTGGAACAACATGAGGGTGAGTAATTACTGACAGAATTTTCATTTTTGGGTGAACTAACCCTTTAAGATTTTTCTTATTAGGAAGTGTATCTTTTTACTAGAATTTTTCCAGGAAATTCTGAGATGGTCATGTGGGAGGTATTGGGTGAAAGGAGACGGAATGATTATAGCGTAGCGAGCTAGCTCTCTGTTTTGTTTGAATGTCAACAGTAGTGACGTTACCTACAATCGCTGATACAACATTTAATTGGGCGCCTAGCAGCAAAGCTGGGAATGCACTCACTGTGTTTTTATGTATTCTACTTCTTACTATTATTCATCTCTCCACTGCACTTGAAGTCTTCGGCAGCTCATATGACCGTATAGTTAGACAACCGTAAGTTGCACACTAATGGGGGCAATCTTAACCATCACATTTTCACCAATCATATGACTGACCCCATTGATGGGTGTTAGTCATATGGTTCATTTCACCAAATTGCATTTTTTTGCAGCTGAAGAGCTTCAGTGCCACCAATAGGTCAAATTTGGCTTTTCACCCATGTACGTATCTTTTGAACCGAGTATCAAATCTTAAAAGACGAGACATGGTTGGGATTGTTGACACCCTATTTTTGCCATGATGGATTGAAAGTGAAACAAATTTTTCAACGATTGCATAATGTTTCTGTTCATAAAGTTACCTAAAGTTACCTGTAGCAGTTTCCGTCATCAAAATCGTACACGCTCTACAGCCAATAATATTTAGCAGTAACAGTAACAGCCACCTATAATTAAGTGATCTAATTTCTTGATTTGGTTCAAAACCAAACTTGACACACACACCCAGTTGTGAGGAAGCGCAACACTTTTTTGCGTAATTTCACCTGTAGGGGGCAGTGATGCCATGCTGCTGTGATATTTAACTTGATGTCATTCTGACCAATTTTCTTTTTTCATTTTCAGATTTGTGCAGAATTCCATCGAATAACAAGTAAAAATTTAAAGAGTACATTTTATTCTGCATTTGATAAGTACATGCCACGCCTAATGACGATGTACCGTGAAAAAGCGGCCCGCACTGGCAAAACTTCTGAATTGCTAAGAAACATCTTCAGGACCTATGATCTCCTTGTATGTAACATTTCCTACCTCATGACAATTTTTACTATAGTATTATTTAAAGCTGCACTATGTAACTTTTCCATCCGCTAGAGGTTGCCTATTCAAAACAAAGGTGTAGTTTGATGACGCCAATTTTGAGTATGGATTCATGGGCGATGTGGTCTTCACCTCACAGCGGTGAAAAAGAATCGGGATAAGAAATCATGTTCATGGATGAGATTATTAATGTTACTGTAGTGAAGCAGAGCAGGGCCGAGTGTTGTGGAGCTGAGGAACCGCTGGAGCGATTGTTAATAAGATGAACGCTACACACGCCTCGTGAGCAGCAGGACTTTTACTATGCCACAGTTGCCGGAACCATTTCCGCTTTTCCGGTCATAAGTGTGAGGTAACTCTGTTTATCATATTAGATACATCTGAGTGTGTTGAAAATGATGTTATGACGTAACTCTGTGCGTTTGCTCGGCTGCTGCTGTGACACTTGTTCACACTGCAGTGAGAGTAAAGCACTTCTGCAGAATACAGCCGGAAGCCGAGGGTAACGCAGATATGACGACGCAATTGACAGGCGACTCCCTTACACGTCCCGGTTCCTTGGTTAAAATAGCAATTTTCTCATGATTTACAAATAGTTGGAAACATTTGGGATATTGTAAGTACTCAACTGAACAAAATATATAACACTGGCCTAGTGGTTTTTGGATATTTTACAGAAAAAAAATTACATAGTGCACCTTTAATATATGCATAGGATTAATATTCTACTGATTTGTCTTCCTATTACCCCACAATCCTAGCCTGACGTTGTCATACTCAATTCTAGTCAGAAATTTAGTCTGATACTGCTCCGTTGGGCTGTGATTATGGGGCGTGTTTAAACCGAACCAGGAAAGACCTCAATTGGATAGACCAACAACCAATCAGAGCAATGGAGCGACGCATAACGTTAGTTGTCAAATGTCAACAGAACTCAACTGCACTGTGTTGCCTAGTCAGCGCGGTTGAAGCGACCCCAATTATGTGACATACAGACCCAGGAATGCGAAATTTAGCAGGCAGTCCAGCCAAAATAACACATATTTTACCCCCCAAATGCCATTTTTCCCGGAGAACCCCCCTGGAAAGCTATTGGGCTTGTTTTTGGCTAGTTTTGAATAGCAATTGGGCGGGTTTTGCTGTAAAAACTTGGCAACCCTGTCTGCACGCACGCTAGAATAAGTCACGTTAGAAGAAGAAGATGAGTGTAAACGATCTTTGCCGGTGTTGTAAAAAAAGAATTTAAGGATACACAGAGTACTTACCAACACGATCATCATTTCTGAGAGAAATAAAGGTGAACGCATATACGAACAAGTTCTCCGTTTAGGATTAGAACAAATTTAACCCAAGCGCCTTTGATGACGTGGATGATTACGTTACTGTTTATCATCTGTCCATCATCGTCTAAAGCCCGCCCTGACAATTTCATTGGTCCGAACAGTTTCTGTTCGGGCATAATTACTTCTCTATGGATCAAGTCCAGACCGAACTGCCCGTGCAAAAAATTGTGTGGGCGGGGCTAAGTTCGTCTGGCATCCAGGCTACCACAATCCCTCTGTCTTTCTAGGAAGACGTCGATATCAACAGCAGACGGACAGTTACTCTGCGGGCCCTTCCCATCTTCCTGCGGGAAGATGCTGCTGGATTTTTTAAGACCTGGAATGTAAGTTTTTGATTTAACTGTGTGTCCTCTTTCACTCTTTCTTTTTTTCTTACTTTGTCTTCTCTGTATATCTCTTTCTATTTAACCCTCTCTGACCTTGCAACCAAAAGACAACAACCACAACCATCTTCCTAAACACCAGAATAGCAATTAAATCATACTACAGTAATTCACCAAGAATGTCATATTTGGGAATTTTACCTGAACTTTTCATTCACTGGTATTTCATATTATATTAAATACACATGTAGTGTTTTTCATTGACTACTCTACTCATTAACTAATTACTGTCATGTTCTTCAGGCAGAAGAAATTGACCTGCCAGACATCTCGGATGCAGCTCTTGCTATTCTCACTGTCTCAAGTGATACGGACTCCCTTGTGAAATTTGGTCCTGCAATCAATTCTATAGTTCTTGAAGGAGATATTGTTGTGCGTGATATAGCGGAGTTGACAGAAGCGTTCATTTTGCTGTTCGGCTTAATTTATGCACTTCACCTTGATTATCCGAAACAATTGTCACACACATTTAATTTCATTCAGAAAATTATAATGGGTTTGGATGACCTGAAGCGGTTACCTCCAAGACTGCTTAGCCTTAAAAATGAGTTGATGATGGATGAGTAAGCCTTAGCCTTTTCCAAATGTCATTGTTGGTACTGCCAGCATGTTTATAATCAAGCAAGCAATAGAGTACCATTTTTCCCCCCCGTTTTTTATTAATGTGTGCCTATTATTGTTGACCTATTATTTTTGGATTGGCCTATTATGTTGGCCTATTAATTTTGTTTTTTTAGAGTATTATTACGTTTGTTGTTATTTCCTTGATTTTCTGTATGAACCCCATTGCTAGGGAGGTTTTTCTGTTAAATAAAAAGAAATGGAATCTGCAGTGAAATTGTCTTTTCATTAGTTTTTTATTTGAATCATACAAATAAAATATATTTGATTTCGAGGAAAATAGTAAACATAAACAGTCAATAAAATGTGTTTAAATAGACTTAAGTCAACTTAAAAATATAAGAGGCTGAATTGACAATGTTTAGGTGTGAGAAACTGAATGAGTCATAAGATAACATGAATATATTATTAGGAGTGATAACTTAAAAAAAACAACTCTGTTTCCAGTGTCAATTTTGTTAGTTTTAACAATGGTTTCAAACTGATCAGGTTCATTGAACTTATCCAAACTTAAAGTAGTGATTACTTAAAATGTTTGTTTGTCAAATTATTATGTTTCAGTTCATCAACTTCCTCAAAAAAAATGTGAATAATGTTTCTAGTTTAGAGTAGTAATTACTTAAAATGTTTGTTTGTTGAAATTATTTGTTTTAATGTTGTTCATTTTCTCAAAGATTTGGAGTCTAAAGAGCTTGTCTGACTAATGTAGTAATTA
This sequence comes from Romanogobio albipinnatus, assembly GCA_023566225.1. Classification (NCBI taxonomy): domain Eukaryota; kingdom Metazoa; phylum Chordata; class Actinopteri; order Cypriniformes; family Gobionidae; genus Romanogobio; species Romanogobio albipinnatus. The sequence goes on along the minus strand of CM042240.1, from coordinate 63,740,147 downwards.
CTTAAAACATATATTTCTCACATTATTCTTTTTAATTTTATCCTTGTGCTTAAAGATTTTGAGCATTAAAAAAAGTCTTGTTTTAAGCAGAAGTTACTTAAAATATTCTTTAACATAGATAAATATTTTGAGGTAATCAGTTTCATCAAATATTTTGAGTTCATTGAACCTGTTGGGGAATACAGTGCACTGATCATAAAGACTATACATTTACTCATTTGAGCAATGCAGACGTCAAACTGTTAGTTCGCCCCAAAATGTCAATTCTGTCATTAATTCCTCTCTCTCGTGTTGTTCTAAACCCGTCAGACCTTCGTTCATCTTCAGAACACAAATTATGATATTTTTGATGAAATCCGAGAGCTCACTGACCTCTCCAGAGACAACTATTTAATTAACAGTTTAATTTCCCAGAATGGTAGTAAAAATGTCATTAAAATAGTCCATGTGACTCGAGTGGTTCAACCTTCATGTCATGAAGCGACGAGAATACTTCTCATGCGCAAACAAATAAACAAAAATAATGACTTTATTCAACAATGTCTTCTCTTTCCTGTCACTCAAAAATTGAGATTTTATATTATATTTATTATTTAATAATATATTTATCATTGAGAATATCTAGATGTAGATCTATATATTTAGATGTAGAATCTTATAGTCTACATCTTAAAATCATCAATCATAATTAGGTTATTTTCAGGTATTTTTAAACTCAAATGAACTTTATATGTACTTATATATTATACAAATAATTTATTCCCCTAAACAAAACAGTTTTAACTTTTAGACAAAGTCTCTCAGTCTTTAGTTTCCTACTATTTTCAACACATCATTGAACAACATGTATTTAAATATGTATTACACCAATGCATTCAACTCTGAATTTCTGTCATCTCTTGTATTATTTGTATTTGTGCACTTCTGTGATTGTAGACTGCAGTGTGTGTGAACGGGACTTTTATTTTGGTGTGGTGGTGTGACGTCATAAGGCCGCGCCGCGCTCCTGCATGTGATTCTGCTGAAGAAAGGTTTGTGTTTTTAAGCGTTTAAAACAATAGAAACCATCTTAAAAGTTTTACAGGCAACGCAGATTGAATTACTTATTATTGAATGTAACATTGCATTGCTTTATCTAACATTTATTAACGTTGTGTGAGTAAAGTAACAGAATAAACTCATGAGTAACAGAAGCAGCGACTCATTTCTCTCTCATTTATCACATTTATCAGAAACTGAGCTTTATCACACTCTCTAGTGTTCATTATTAGTGTGTAGTGCTAGTGTTGAGTGTCACTGAGACTGAACTAGAGCTGATAGAGACTCAGTTCATCATATAAACATGAGTTCAGTCTCTGGAGAGTAGAGATGATGAGAGAAACTGAGCTTTATCACACTCTCTAGTGTTCATTATTAGTGTGTAGTGCTAGTGTTGAGTGTTACTGAGACTGAACTAGAGCTGATAGAGACTCAGTTCATCATATAAACATGAGTTCAGTCTCTGGAGAATAGAGATGATGAGAGAAACTGAGCTTTATTGAATCAATTGCTTTGGAAAATGATTCAGTGATTCAAAGCGCTTTATTATTTCTATCTTGATTTCTACAATCATTAAATAATATATATAGTGTCTGTGTAATTTGTTTTTTTATTAGTTTGTAGTGCTAGTTTTGAGTGTTACTGAGACTGTTGATACTGAAATAGAGCTGATTGAGACACTCAGAGATTTAATGTGGATTTATTTTTCGTCTTAAACAGGACAAACACACAGAAAAACTCCTGGAGAAGCGACTGAGATCATTAATAAAGATGATGTTTATTAAAGAGGAGAGTGAAGACCTGAGGATTGAAAGTGTATTCAGTTTGAAACATGAAGAAACTGAGGAACACACAGAGAAAGAGGAGAGAGAAGACATGAAGATTGAAGAAACATTGAGAGTGAAACATGAAGAAACTGAGGAACACACAGAGAAAGAGGAGAGTGAAGACATGAAGATTGAAGAAACATTGAGAGTGAAACATGAAGAAACTGAGGAACAAACAGAGAAAGAGGAGAGAGAAGACGTGAAGATTGAAGAAACATTGAGAGTGAAACATGAAGAAACTGAGGAACAAACAGGTTGGTTTCATTCTCAAAGCTGAACTCAGTCATTTGATCATTATTAAAATGTCCAGCTCTACAGAAATGAGTGATATTTTTGAAGAATGTCATATGGGTGTCATAATTAAAGTGCTATTATTTAACATGGAGTGGGTCGCCTCATGTGGGTAGACATGTTGAGATCACATGACCAGATAAACACTAACGCTACTTCAAGTGAATCTGTGAAGATCTGACGTCCATTCATTATTAAAACACATTAATTTTAGGAAAAAATAATTCAGAAATAGCCTTTTATAATTATTTGTGTGACATTAAACCCAAAATCTACTTCTGTATTGAAAAACAATAATTTATGTCACTTAATGACACTAGATAATATTATCTAACAAAGTCTGTGTTTTGCATAAAGCAAAGCATGAAATGTGACTGATCAGCTTTACATTTGTTGTCATAAGGGATTATTTCTCATCCTCAGAAGCGCTCTCTGATTAGCTGACATGTACTATAGAAGATTTAGTTCATATTCCACAATGTCATTGGAGATTGAAATGGGCATTGATATGTGGATTATGATATAGAACAGAATATTCATATCTGAGTAGAGGTCACAGAGCCGAGGCGTCGCTCATTCAGTGGCCACAGCTGGTGGGAGGGAACATATACTTTTAGGAGTGAGTTGAGGTCTGGAGGTGGCGTTCCAGTGGCAGTCCTGAAAGCCAGCGGCTAAATCTTACATTTAATTTTGGCTGCAACTGGGAGCAGCCAGTGGGGTGAGATCAGGATGGGTTTGATGGGGGTTCTCTCTGGCTGATCAAAGACCACATGTGACCAAATTAGATGACTAACTAACTTTTAAAGGTCCCATACAATCAAACCACAGAAATTTCCTGGCTTTTTTCATGATAACTCAGATCTAGGTGCTATGTAACTACCAAATAAGGTCTATAGCTAAATTTGTCAGGAATAAATGAGAAGGATAAAAGGGTTATTTTGGACACTCCACTTTCTCCTCCTGGCCTGTTTGGCAATGCTGTTAAATCAGTCGTCGACATTGAAACAGACAGCGGCGTTCCAAAAATGTATTCAGTCCTGTCTCTGGGGCTGCTGGGCAGGTGCAGCCCCGGCCGCCTACAAGCTCCTTGCACAGCGTGAAACCAAAACAGCGTTGGGCCAGGGTGACTCTTGCAGCTGAAGTCAGATCCACGCCACTGGTGTCTGAGGGTAGAGTTAACACCTCATTGTACACAGTGTTGGGGAGTAGTTAACTACAAGTAGCGACGCAACTAACTTAACTACATTTTTCAGTATTTTGTCAGTAGCTCGGTTGCTTTTAAAACAATGTAGCTTTTCCAGTAGCAAACTACTTTTTCCAGCAAGTAGCGGTTATAGCGCGACATTTCGTTTGTGTTTTGACGAGCCTGCAATGCATTGCAGCAGCAGTGTTTTCTTCTCATTTGATCACATACTAAAATCGAGTGTTACCGCCATCTGTTGTTTCATCGCACATCTCACAGCTTTACGGTTCACAGAGAAGAGATCGTCTGATGATTATGTAAAGCACGCACAGGAGTGGGTTGATAACTTCACACGAATCAGCTAGTAAAGGTTACACTTGATTTATACAAACAAAAGATTAAAACGCTGCGTCGAAGACTTCAAGCACATACAGGCACATTCAAGCCATAGTTTAATCTGTCCCACCAGTTTTATAAAGAACCTGAAAGATCACTGATGTGGTGTTTGCGTCATTGCACTGGCAAAGCATCTGTCAATTGAATAGAAAACAATATTGTGATATAGTTTAGTGCACTTATCCCACGGCAAAGCTTCTGATCTAATTACATTTGTGTGGGTTTCAGAATGAATTCCACAATGTTCAAGCAAGCAGCGCATGATTCACGTCTCAGAGCGGCTCTGATCTCTCTCTCTCTCACACACACACACACACACACACACACACACACACACACACACACACACACACACACACACACACACACAGTCAGTATGATGCATCACTGCACATGCTGTAAGTTTACCTGCATTTTTGTCTACTCCTGTGTATCCAAGTTGCCTTGTATGTGTTTCTTGCATTGATGTGACATGACATTTGTAGCGATTTTGCACTTTGACAGTCAGTTTGAGATATAGTTATAAATATACATTAATGTATATTTGGATAGTTTACTAATTAAAACTTAACTCTTATCATAATTGTATTGCATTTTGTTGTTTTAAGCCCCAAACATTTCACTGAAAATATTCTTCATTAACGATTATTCAGTTATTTGTAAATATGCAATTTCATTGTAAAAAAAATAAAATAATAAATTAAATAGTTTCGATGTAGCTAGCTACATTTTGATAGTAACTTGTAGTGTGTTCAACTACTTTTTCAGAAGGGTAGCTTGACTGTAGTTTAACTACTTTAATTTATAAGTAGCTTGTAGCTTGTCAAACTACAGATTCAGAGTAGCTTCCCCAACACCGATTATATCCCCCTTCCCCTCATTGCACTCAGGGGTCCGTTCTGCCGACCCTGCTACCTTGTGTGCTTCAGAACTACACATATATGTATGTTTGTATATAAGATATATTTTACCATTTAAAAATTAGGCTGTTACAATTTTTACAGATTGTCTGTGTTTTTGTTGATGAACATAAATTTACATCTGCATGCTGCTACTACTGTCAACTCACTGTCAAATGTGCATTTCTAAGAGACAAAACATGTAATATTATTAATACTGCACTGCAAACTGTGCTGAAGATATATGCCAAAGTCAGGCAACACAAACCTGTTTCATGACTAGAAACAATATCACCTATTAGAACATGCAGAAACTAAGACATTCATTTTTTCTATTTAGAAATGTATTTTGTTAAGGAAAAATGACTGGAAAAGTGTAAGGAATTCAAAAACGTGAAGTGTTTGTCATATTCTGACATCAAAGAGTAGTTTAAAACCACAATATTTATCGAGATCACTTTTTGGCTATATCGCCCAGCCCGAAATTGAAGCTCATACTAGATATTAAACATGCTATACATGGGATCTTTGTTAGCTATGGTAAGCAATTCTAAAACATTACAAAAGAGAGTGAATTAATCGATAGTCAAAAACAAAAGACAAAAGGAAAATCTAGCGATGGGATACGTTTATACATTTCTCATGTGTATTAGTTTGTTTCAATTCTCTATAATTCCTTTAGGTCTTATCTTGCTGATGTGTTTTTTGCAGTACTTGTTTCGGGGTTTGGGGACAGAGTTGAAGAACTCTTAACTCATAGTTTGCTTGTTGGGTGAGGGGTTTTGTGGGTTATTTATTAAAATAGTCATTAATTGTGTGTCTGATCTGTTCCAGTCACTATACATTGAACATTTTTCAGTTAAGTGGGTATAGGATCCAGTTGTATGTTGGTTTTTAAACCCTATTGGTCTGAGGGGGTTTTGGGGCCCTTTAGAAGTTTTGACATGCTCTGACATGTGCTTTTTTCAGTTGCTTATAAACATGTTAAATGGCAAAAATGTCATTACTATGGATGCACAAATCCAGATTTTTTGGGTTTCAGCCGGATACCGAATCCACTGGTTAAGATTCTGCCGAAACTGAATACCGAATCATACTCCCCTCCTCAGTCCATTATCACAGTAAACGCATAAAATAAATGGACAAATACACTGCTGTGGACGTTGTTAAATTCATTAATTTTAACTGGGGAAAAAAAGAAAAGAATAGGCAGCATTATGCCAGGATGACTGTCCATCCTTTGCTGTACCTGAAGTTGCTGCATTTTGGCTGCTGTCTGTAGATTCACTCGTGCACAACTCGTATTCTTTCGGATGTTTCATATGCAAATGTTTTAACAGCGGCTATTGATTAGGGTCCTTGTCACCACAAGACAAATCGGCATTCCAAATTGAACATGTAGCTCGACTTGAATCGCCTTCTTTTGATTGAAAGTACTGCCAAACAACATGTTTTCTGTTCACAAGTTCCATTTTCCCTTTCTCACAGCTACTGCATTCGACAGTCCACCTAGTAAACACCTTCCCATAATCAACAGCAGCATCATTACGTCGAGGAGCGGAGCGCACGTAGTGCAAGCCTAGGGTGTGTTTCAGTGGAAAAAAAATTCTAAAGTTTGGCAGAAACCGAACCCCATCCAAAAACCCAATATTCGGCCAAATCCTGGATTCGGTGCATCCCTAGTCATTAGGCTGTATTCAGCACAAACTGGGCTACCATAATATGAGAGCAGCATGTATGTACAGGGAGTGCAGAATTATTAGGCAAGTTGTATTTTTGAGGATTCATTTTACAACATTAATAATTAAACAACAACCATGTTGTCAATGAACACAAAAAACTCATTAATATCAAAGCTGAATATTTTTGGAAGTGGTTTTTAGTTTTAGCTATTTTAGGGGGATATGGTAAATGGTAAATGGACTGCATTTATATAGCGCTTTTTAACAGACCAATGGCCATCCAAAGCGCTTTACATCTTGCCTCACATTCACCCATTCACACACCGACGGCGGTGTCAGCCATGCAAGGCGCCATCCAGCTCGTCGGGAGCAGCTGGGGTTAGGTGTCTTGCTCAAGGACACCTCGACACTTGGTCAGGTGGAACCGGGGATCGAACCACCAACCTTCCGGTTTGTAGACAACCTACATGAACCACTGAGCCACTGCCGCCCCGATATCTGTGTGTGCAGGTGACTATTACTGTGCATAATTATTAGGCAACTTAACAAAAAACAAATTTATACCCATTTCAATTATTTATTTTTACCAGTGAAACCAATATAACATCTCAACATTCACAAATATACATTTCTGACATTCAAAAACCAAACAAAAACAAATCAGTGACCAATATAGCCACCTTTCTTTGCAAGGACACTCAAAAGCCTGCCATCCATGGATTCTGTCAGTGTTTTGATCTGTTCACCATCAACATTACGTGCAGCAGCAACCACAGCCTCCCAGACACTGTTCAGAGAGGTGTACTGTTTTCCCTCCTTGTAAATCGCACATTTGATGATGGACCACAGGTTCTCAATGGGGTTCAGATCAGGTGAACAAGGAGGCCATATCATTAGATTTTCTTCTTTTATACCCTTTCTTGCCAGCCACGCTGTGGAGTACTTGGACGCGTGTGATGGAGCATTGTCCTGCATGAAAATCATGTTTTTCTTGAAGGATGCAGACTTCTTCCTGTACCACTGCTTGAAGAAGGTGTCTTCCAGAAACTGGCAGTAGGACTGGGAGTTGAGCTTGACTCCATCCTCAACCCTGAAAAGGCCCCACAAGCTCATCTTTGATGATACCAGCCCAAACCAGTACTCCACCTCCACCTTGCTGGCGTCTGAGTCGGACTGGAGCTCTCTGCCCTTTACCAATCCAGCCACGGGCCCATCCATCTGGCCCATCAAGACTCACTCTCATTTCATCAGTCCATAAAACCTTAGAAAAATCAGTCTTGAGATATTTCTTGGCCCAGTCTTGACGTTTCAGCTTCAGTCTTGTTCAGTGGTGGTCGACTTTCTGCCTTTCTTACCATGGCCATGTCTCTGAGTATTGCACACCTTGTGCTTTTGGGCACTCCAGTGATGTTGCAGCTCTGAAATATGGCCAAACTGGTGGCAAGTGGCATCTTGGCAGCTGCACGCTTGACTTTTCTCAGTTCACGGGCAGTTATTTTGCGCCTTGGTTTTTCCACACGCTTCTTGCGACCCTGTTGACTATTTTGAATGAAACGCTTGATTGTTCGATGATCACGCTTCAGAAGCTTGGCTATTTTAAGACTGCTGCATCCCTCTGCAATATATCTCACTATTTTTGACTTTTCTGAGCCTGTCAAGTCCTTCTTTTGACCCATTTTGCCAAAGGAAAGGAAGTTGCCTAATAATTATGCACACCTGATATAGGGTGTTGATGTCATTAGACCACACCCCTTCTCATTACAGAGATGCACATCACCTAATATGCTTAATTGGTAGTAGGCTTTCCAGCCTATACAGCTTGGAGTAAGACAACATGCATAACGAGGATGATGTGGTCAAAATACTCATTTGCCTAATAATTCTGCACTCCCTGTATGTACAGTGAGGAAAATAAGTATTTGAACACCCTGCTATTTTGCAAGTTCTCCCACTTGGAAATCATGGAGGGGTCTGAAATTGTCATCGTAGGTGCATGTCCACTGTGAGAGACATAATCTAAAAAAAAAAAAATCCAGAACTAATTTTTTTTTAAAACTATTTATTTGTATGATACAGCTAGGGTGTGGCAATATATTTACGAAAGTTTCATAAATGAGGCCCATTGTACCTACACATTCTCATAAAACAATATATTGATTTCAATTTTGTAAGAAACTTCTTGTTTACAAAGCCCATATGCGAAGAGGCATGAATGATCATGAATACTGCTGTGATTGACAACTGGGAAGACAAAGAGCTATATAATGAGCTGCATAATAGTGCTGGGCGGTATACTGCATGCTACCGGTATATGTCGCTTAAACAACGTTCGCAGGGCTCGACATTAACGCTTGTCCGGGACAAGTGGATTTTTTTGAAGGTGCAAGTGAAAGAGAATTTTACTTGCCCGACCGGACAAGCTGATTAAAACGTCAAAACATAACTAGGGAATCACCAAAATGCAACAATGATCCTGCATTCATTTAGTGTAATTGGCGATCGATAGTGGATAATAATATATACTGTATAATGAACTGACGGTAACAAGGTTGCGCTGTTGATGCTCGCGCCGCCTCTCGAGGAGAAATCACAACAAATGAGCGCCGCTCATATTAAAGAAGAGAAAGCTGCAGAAAGAACAAGCCGAGCTCAACATTGCCTAACATTGCTTAGTTCTGATGAGTTGTGCTAATCATCGATTCTTATTTCTTTCGACATTGTTTTCCAGATATATAAACGCACTCGTCCTAACGCAACTAGTTGAAACTTTGAATAATTTATTCTACAAAAAATGGGTTGCAAACAATGACAAAAACTGTTCCATACTTCCTATTAAACTCAAAAGATATAGAAAAAACAACAGTTATATAAATACATTTTATTTCATATTATTGTTGTTAATATGTTTATTATGTTAATAATTAGAATTAAATAATTAAATGTAAAGCTAATACAAAACTAAATGGAAAATCCTGTTAACAACTGGGCAAAACTTATGGAAATGCCTATCAATGCTCTGAATTTCTGCTGCCCATTTACATGATCAAGATAAGAAGACTTTATTGATCCCAAGCTGGAGGAATTTGCTTGTTATAGCAGCTCCAGACAGGCCTACAACACAACAGATGGCAAAAGCACACATTAAATCAGAAATGGAGAAAAAGAGCATAATAAATAGGCTACAAAATACAAATTGATGTGAACATTGCACTCGTCGCGAAAAGGAGGTAATGGCACGGTGTAGAAATAAATACATTTTATTGCATAGGATGAAAGTTGCCAGAAAATATGACTATATGCGCTACGAGCACTCCCCCTGAGCGTGTATTCAGCTCTGCAAGCAACATTTTCACTCCGTTAAGATCCTTGCAGAAACCAGACAAAGTGAACATGTTGGTTTTCCTGTCACGAAACATGAAAACTCTTGTGCGGTTAACCGACAAACCGCTAGATTAGTTGCATCTTCACCGCGGTAAGAAAAATTCCCATACCGTCACAGCCCTTGGCGAAATTACATTACATTTCTTAAATAACCTAAACCAGGGTCGACAACCTATACACGGAAGAGTACAAAAATAGAAGTAGAAACTTAACAGATTATAATGATGTATAATACTTGCCTGTATGAAAAAGTATTTTGAGTCTATTTTGCACTGATAAGAAAAAAGTGCCATGCCAGACCTCTAGGGGTTAATGCTTTACATGTGTAAATGGTTTTGATGGCTGTTGTGTTGTGCTATTGGTTAATTTTTGTATTTTTTTTCCTTAGACCTGATGCCGTTGAAAGAGGAGTGTGAAGTACTAAAGGAAATGGAAGAAAAAGATCAATATGAGAATTATCATGATTTCATAACTGAAGAAAAATATTTTAGTTGCTCACAGACTGAAAAGACTTCAAAAAAGAGCAGAGAAAAAGCTGAAAAGAAAGAAACTATGAGTTATTTTACCCGCTTTCAGGGCAGAAAGAGTTTCAATCAACAAGGAAATCTTACAGACCACATAAGAACGCACACTGGAGAGAAACCCTACACGTGCCCTCATTGTGAAAAGAGTTTCAAACATAATGGAAAATTTCAAGACCACTTAAGAATTCACACTGGAGAGAAACCGTTCACCTGCCAACAGTGTGGAAAGAGTTTCAACCATAAAGGAATCCTTGACAGGCACATGAGAATTCACACTGGAGAGAAGCCTTACACCTGCCAACAGTGTGGAAAGAGTTTCAACCATAAAGGAAGCCTTGACAGTCACATGAGACTTCACACTGGAGAGAAACCCTACACCTGCCAACAGTGTGGAAAGAGTTTCAACCAAAAGGGAACCCTTAACAGTCACATGAGAACTCACACTGGAGAGAAACCCTACACCTGCCAAGTGTGTGGAAAAGGTATAAGCCATAAAAGAAGTCTTGAACGTCACATGAGAATTCACACTGGCGAGAGCTCCTACACCTGCAGACGGTGTGGAAAGGGTTTCGAACAACATGGAAACCTTAAAGTCCACATGAGATTTCACTCTGGAGAGAAACTCTACACGTGCCCTCAGTGTGGAAAGAATTTCAATCAAAAAGGAAACTTTAAAGACCACTTAAAAATTCACACCGTAGAGAAGCCTTTCACCTGCCAACAGTGTGGAAAGATTTTCAACCGAAAAGGAAGCCTTGACAGGCACATGAGAGTTCACACTGGAGAGAAACTCTACACGTGCCCTCAGTGTGGAAAGAGTTTCAACCAAAAGGAAACTCTTGATCGTCACATGAGAACTCACACTGGAGAGAAGCCTTACACCTGCCAACAGTGTGGAAAGAGTTTCAACCTAAAGGGAAATCTTGATCGTCACATGAGAATTCACACTGGCGAGAGCTCCTACACCTGCAGACGGTCTGGAAAGGGTTTTGAACAACATGGAAACCTTAAAGTCCACATGAGAGTTCACTCTCTGGAGAGAAACTCTCCACCTGCCCTCAGTGTGGAAAGAGTTTCAACCGAAAAGGAATCCTTAACAGGCACATGAGAGTTCACACTGGAGAGAAGCCTTACGTGTCCCCTCAGTGTAGGGCTGGGCGATATGGCCCCAAAAAATTATCACAATATACTTTTCCATATCAGCCGATATCGATAAATGTCAAATCTTTATTTCTTTAAAGTTTAAAGACATATTTTTGCTTCTGAGTGAAAGATGTAGAAAACAGACAGTTAATAGTGGGTTAACTATCCTTTATTGTCAAAACATGACAAACACTTCCCAAACAGGTGAACAATTTGAGTTTTGTTTGCACTTAGCTGCAACTATCCGATCTCTCAGTTAAGCGTTACAGGCCGTCAAGTCTATTTTATTCACTTTAAACATTGGATGAAATTATTTTTAAATTATTACAAATAATTTAAATAAATTATTATTTTATTCTCTTAATACAGGCGATGTGTTATTAATAAATCACCAAAAACAAAAAAAATATGATACCAATGTATTTTTCCAATGTATTAAGTCCGATGTTTTAGTGATCATAGTTTGGTTACAGCTTGTTGTAATTCACCCACAACGAGGCGATAAGCCCATGCGTGAACTGATATTAGGCTAATGTAGAGTTAGCGCTGTGTTGGGCTCAATGCTATATGGAAAAACTTTGAGGAAGCAAGATAATTGAATAATTATATTACTGTGTGGTGGACCTATGATCAGCAGTGCATGTCGCTCTGGTCGTGAGCGCTGAATTTTCTTCACTATCGCTCATTTTTCTCGCTCCACTGCACTCTAATCCTTCAAGCCTGTCATCCACTGTGGCTGTCAACAACACCTCGTGCGGCCACCAGAAGCCCGGTCTGCAAAACGCATGCGCATCATTATACATAGCGCGTAAGCATTATATCAAGCATTTATCGAACTGTTGTTATCGTTTTATCGAGGAAAATTAGATTTCTACTGTAAAGGAAATCTTGATTCCCACATGAGAGTTCACACTGGAGAGAAGCCTTACACCTGCCAACAGTGTGGAAAGAGTTTCAACCGAAAAGGAAACCTCAACACACACATGAGAATTCACACTGGAGAGAAGCCTTACACCTGCCAACAGTGTGGAAAGAGTTTCAACCGAAAAGGAAACCTCAACACACACATGAGAGTTCACACTGGAGAGAAGCCTTTCATTTGTGATCTCTGTGGAGAGAGTTTCAGATATAAACAAAGCTTTAAACACCACATGAGCATTCACTTGTGAGAGAACGGTTTTATTTGTCATCAGTCTGGAATGAGTTTCAGACAGAAAAGCCTTAAGCCGAAAGTATAGTTGTATGTCGTATGCGCAGTCAAACGCACAGCATTGCAAAGTATACTTATTTCAACTCGTATGCGTGCATAGGCATTCTGTGCAGTTTTGATCAATCCCTCGCCATGAGTTACAACCCATGCAAATATCTTTGTATTCTTTCATGCTAGAGTCGGAATCTCAACTGAGCTCGCGCCTGTCAAGAGAGGGTGGAGGTGAGGGTGGGGGTGGGCTTGCGTGCCATGTAGGCCATTATTGGACATTTCTTATAAATGACATTTTTTCTGGACCAATCGGAATCTCAGCGCTTGCTTCAGGATCTTGAAAAAACACACTGCCATCTATGTTCGCGCCATAGACTGGTTCGCGCCTGTCAAGAGACACCTGACCTAATGTGGAAACTCTGATGGAAATTTAATTCAAGGTAAGTCCGTCTTTTTGGAGCTAAACAACAGATATTTGTTTGCTTAAGTCAAATAGCATCAGCTAGCGTTGTTTTTTTCATACAGTTAGCCTATGCTTCAAGCAAATTGCTTAATAGCAAGCAATACAAGCAGCTCAATGCTGGAATTTCCATTAGCAAGATAGCACATTTTCTAGCCATCTAACATTATTAGCTAGCTAACGTTAGCTGTTTAGACTAGTGATGGGCAATCCGGCTCTTTTTCGTGAGCCGGCTCGTTTGACTCAGCTCACTGAAAAGAGCCGGCTCTTTTGGCTCACAAACGGCTCTTTAATTTTTTTTTATGTTTTGTCTATGATAGGTGTGAAAACAATTCTAATTAAAAGATTAAATTAAATAATAATACTCACAATGTCTCACAATTTCTTTAAAAATGCATTGATTTATGAAAAAATAAAACTATTAAACATTTGCATTTAAATTACAACTTTTGAATGTCTTGAAACAACATTCAAAACAAATACAAACTGAATCTTAACAACAAAATAGAACCCATATTAAAGAAAAATAAATAACTTAAAGGATTAACCAGCATGAACTATCTCACTAGTTATGTTTTGTATAACTAGCATACACAATGCTGATCACACAGGAACAGAATGTGAGGCTGACCAGACAGTCGAAAGGAATGTGTGCGCCTTTAGACCTATATCATATTTTTTTTGTTCTTTGAATTAGTCAATTATTGTAAATAAAATAAAATTAATTATTTAATTATGACATAATGATTTAATTTCTATAGGCTATATATTTTTTTAAATAGAGTCGGCTCTTCAGAAATGCGAGCCAGCTCCCGTCGTTCACCTAAAAGAGCCGGCTCTTAGAGCCGACTCATTCGCGAACGACCCATCACTAGTTTAGACAACAGCTGATGCAAGAGTAATTCAGTGTAACATAAAGCAGTTTGACGTCTTGTTGCATTGGATGCGCTGCATTACTTGCAAACAATGTCTATTTATAATCTGGTGAACGTGCAAGGCTATGCACCAAATCGCAGACAGCAAATTTCTGTATAATAAAGGGCTACATTTTGCATCTAAAGCTGTCATTTGAAATCTTTGCATTGCATTGTGTGCTACAGCCTTGTAATGAATATTCATGTTAAATCCCACCCAGGGCAGCTCAGAGTAGCCTTATATCTTGAAAACACCAATCAGTCCTTGGTTCGATGAGATTGGCTAACTTATCCTGTGTTCATTTTCCATTTTTAGAATGAAGGAGCTGAATGAGGAAGACTCATTGTATGTAGCGCAACTAGAATCAGCAGCAGGGCATGGCTCAAGGTGGAAGTGAGGCAGGAAGTGCAGGGTGTTGAGCATACATTGCCTCTGTCATTGTATTTCAGAAAAATAGATAAGGCAGGACATGCCAGATGTACCTTGTGTACAAAGGAAATAAACTATGACAATAAGGGGGTGCATGCCCTAATATCCCACTGTGCCACATCCAAACACAGAGAAAAAGTGTTGACAATTTTGACAACCAGGAGCATTTGTAGTCCCCCTGATAATGCTGTTCACGAGACCCATGGACCAGAAGCATTGCGAGAGAGGGAGAGAGGGAAATTACCTGTGTCCATGTTTCAGCGTGTTGCGAATGCAGAGGTTTAGTACCAAGTATTTAAGAAAATTGAATGAATTGTTGGTTGAATTATATTTTGAACACTAGCACTTTGAGATTGTTTTATTCAGTGTAAAGAGCACTGCAAATAAAATGCATTGATAATTACTGAACAGAAATGTTTTGATATATACTGTATATTGTATATCAGTCATACAATGCAGGCAGACAATTTCATCATAGTAGATCTATGTAGGGATAATTTGCAAGGTTGCATTTTAATGATTTTAATTTGCTTTACTATCAGGCAATGGTTCTGGGCACTTTGGCAGAGCACTCACTGCCATTCACAATGGCCCCCGTCATTGTCAACCTTGCGCAGACGCTGGCCCAGGACAAAGTGGCTCTGAGCCGCATGAAGTTGTCGCGAACAGCAGCGAAATATAAAATGGTTCACGGCATGGGGAAGACATTCTCAGACCGCATCATCAGCAACATCAAAAAGTTACCATTCTCCATCAATCTTGATGAGGCTACCTCAAGTAGTGACAAAAAGGTAATGCAGTAATGGTATTAATAGAATAGTAATTCCTAGGATTTATACAATGCTTTGACACCTAAAGCAATTACAGAAGAACACCGGCCATGTATATCCCATCAAGCTTACACAGTGCTTTCATTTGGAGAAATAACATGTACATTTGGCACAATATTTACTTCATATAAAGCATTTCTGCCCACATAGTCCGCTTTATCTGCTGTCCTGATATTCGGTCAATATTGTTATTGTTCCTACTGACAGCAGTGAGCACTCAGTAACCTCGATCAAGGGGATGTGATTTAAAAAACAGTCAACATTCTCAATGGTCTTCTCATTTATACAGGTGCTCTCCATTTTGGTGAGCTATTATAACCCAGAGAGGAAGGCTGTTGATGTGGAGCACCTTGGATCATTTGAAGTACTTAAGGTAACGTCAGCAACCCTGGAGAATGCCCTGGACAAATTCTTCTCAGACAATGATATCCCGTGGTCCAACATGGTGAGCATCATGATGGATTCCTGCGCAGTGATGCGAGGCAGCAAGTCTGGCCTGGAAACTAGAGTTCGACACAACCACTGCTCAGAACTTCTAGATATCGACGGGGACTCATGCCATCACATGCATAATGCGTCAAAGAGATTTTCCAGTGCTTTCAACGGTCATCTAGAACAGCTCTTCAGTGACCTTCATACTGATCACAAGTGGGCTTCTGACCAGGTAAATTCATACAGGAGTGTAGAGCACTTGTGTATAGCTCTTTTCCACCTTGACAGCACTGAATGGCCTCTTATTCACCCATTTCGCCAATGGCAGCATCTGCCATGTGGGCATCCTGCTCATTAGAAGCAATTTGGGTTTCATTCTCCTTCCCAAGGACATTTTTGACAGAATTTGAATGCCATTTGATGGCCTTATTATTGTTTTATGTGTATATATATATATATATATATATATATATATATATATATATATATATATATATATATATATATATATATATATATATATATATATATATATATATATATATATATATATACACATAAAACAATAATAAGGCCATCAAATTCTGTCAAAAATGTCCTTGGGAAGGAGAATATATATATATATATATATATATATATATATATATATATATATATGTGTGTGTGTGTATATATATATATATATATATATATATATATATATATATATATATATATATATATATATATATATATATATATATATATATATATATATATATATATATATATATATATATATATATATATATATATATTTATTTTATATGTGTGTTCTTTCTATTTGTCAGCGGGCTTATCTTCAAGAGATTGGTGATTACATGAGCATTCCCGGTTCAACTCCAAAGAGATTCATCCCACACCGTTGGCTGTCGTCTTATGATGTTGGACTCAGCACTCAAACCATGTTTCCTGCTTATAAGGTCCTATTCTTTGGGTTCATGAATGCGGAAGACAAGGCTCTGTACAAAGAACCTTTGGAAAAACTCTATGATGCTCATCATGTGAATGAAAAGGCCCAGAGACGCATTCAGACTTTTCATAAGGACCTCAGTGGGAAAGGTAAATCAACACATTGCAGTTGTAGATTGGCTGGGTAATGTGGCCAAATTATGGGAATATCTATGGTGTGTCAACGTTGGCCTGCATGGTCACTACCTGACATTTGCTTTGGTAAATCAACAAATTAGAGCTTTGATATATTCTCTTCCAGGACACAGCAGGGCATAGACAGAAAGCGGCGGTTGGTTAAGAAACTGTGGCATGAAGACACCAAAACAGAGCTCCATCTCAGTGTCTACATAGGTGTCCTGGCTCTTCTGAAAGAATATGTTATGGTGTTCCAGGTATATTGAAATAGTGTTTCACAACTATGTTCTATCATACATTTTGGATCGTTTTAAATGCTACCCCAGGGGTATTTAACATCTTTTATTTTATGTTACCAGTGTAACTGGTTGTGTCTTACTGTGCTTGTATGGTGGAAATTCATTTCCATCTCTCACAATATAACTACTTCCTCAGGGTCGTGACACCCTTGTGCACAAATTGCATGACAAGCAGCTGCAGGTTTTCACCAACTTTCTTGCATGCTTTGTGAAGCCAGAACACCTGCCACCAATCCCCAGGACCCTGGCAGGTCTCAAACTCAAGGGAGACAAACTGCTGCCTGCAAGAGATCTGTATGTGGGTCGTGTGGCAGATAAATTAAGACGGGAGCATCCAAAACACCATGTGAGTGGTTTAAAAATAGTTACCCAACTTTTGGACAAAAAACATTTGCCAATGGTAAAGGAGCACTACTATACCAGTGTGTATTGTTGATATGTATACAGACGCTGAAGCCCTTCCTGGACCAAGTACTCCAGGGATACATTGCTTGTGGGGAATACCTGCAGAGAAAGCTGCCACTGGATAGCATGACCCTGCAGTGCCTGTCTGCTCTTGACTCTTTTGCAAGGGGGCACTCCAAGACTGGACATCTGCTGAGAGAACTGATGGAGATGCTAAGCAAGTTTCTCCCTGCTGATGTGGGTGTTCAGCAAGAGGTTAGCTGAATAATACACGTCCCTATTATTAGTATGTAATGTGTTTGTGAGTCTTGTGTATGGATGCTTTTGATGTTTACTGTTGTTGTTTAATTTTTAACCCTATATCTTGCTTCTGTGGAGGTTAAATGTCCCTGGTGGGATAATTAAATAGTTCTTATCTGGCTTTAGATTCTCCCGAATGGTGTGGACCAGATCCTGCCAACATTCACTGATGGAGAAGACGCTGTCAGCTGGTGGGCAGATGTTTCTGATACAGGAAGGTACCCAGCACTCACCAAAACAGCACAGACAGCATTGTCTGTGTTCCATGGGCCAATGATTGAGTCATCTATCAGTTACATGTCAGAAATCATTGACTCAAAAAGTGGCAGCATGAGCATCAGCACTCTGAGTGCCATCCAAACTGTGAAACACACCATGCTGACCCAAAAGAAAACTGCAGTAGAAATGTTCAGTAGAGAAAACATAAAGTATGGGCCAGTGGATCAGAAGATATGTCAAAACATCCTGTCGGCTGGAAGTAAGGACAAAGCTTTAAGAAAGCAAGCAGCCTTGAAGGAGATGGAGAGACGGAGGGTGTTCGACTGCCAGCCATCCAAGGCAGAAGAGGAGGCTTTGGCCAGAAGGAGGCATGCGGCCAAACAACGAAAGCGAGCTTGTGAAACCCTTGTTCAGGCTAAGAAGGAAAAAAAGGAATGTTTTTCATTAAAACATAAATTTTTTCAGTATGTTTTTCATTAAAGAAAACTAATGTTTTCAGTTTCCCTCCATTGGTGTTTGCGTGTGTTTGTGAAACCCTCGTCCAGGCTAAGGGAAAAATAAATGTTTTTCAGTATAATATCATTTGTGTTTTGGTTCTTTTGTTGTTTTCTTATTTTAGTGTCATGCGCCTAACACTTACTTGAGTTCACAGCGTCGGCATTGCAACCCCCCCCCCCCCCCGCCCGGACAATGTCACCATTTTTTCCCTGATGAGTTTGCAGGTCTGAATATTTCCCAGACATAGTCTTGGTATTGAGGTCAAAGATGAACAAACAAGTTCAGACAAGACTATGGTGACATTTAAGGGAGAATAATGTATATTCATTGTACACTTAGTACACAGATTTTCTTAAGCACATAAATAATTACGGGGACATATTGAATTGAGATTAATGTTTTAAATCTTACCTGATTTTAAATCTGATCTATTTTGTACGGTGTACAAAACAATCATCCAGACAATGATCACAAGAAGTTGATAGTAATAATTATAGTAGTGTTAATATTAAAGTCCTCAGAGTTCATTTTCAATACAATCAAAAACAGAGACTCAAGTTGCAGAGCGTCTGTTGTGATATGTGGATGCGCGCTGTGATAATGCGTTGCTATTAACGACGGCCATTAAGGAAATCCCATAAAACAGAATCTTGCTTAAAAAAAGTGCTTAGAGCTGCTTGTTTTATTTGTTGCTTGTTGATTTTCAAATATAAAAGTTGTTGAAATGTTTTGTGTGTGCATGAGTTCTTTTTGGACACTTTCATCACATTTGAACAAAAACGTGATAATATTGATAATTGTGATAATTTGAGTCACTATAATCGTGATATGAAATTTTGATACAGTCTCATACCTCCATTGTAGCTTGCATACATTCTGGTCTGTTTTATTTTGACTACTTGTGAATCGACGCCTCTAGAGCACGGTTGCTACCTTGTGGATACACTAAGTACTGTAAAAAAAACAATACAATACGTGCATACTGTTGTAAATTGACCCATTTATTGGGGCTGGTCAGATACCTGTGTCTCTTCGTTTATACACATATCCTTCAAGAATGGTTTTATGTTCAATATTAAAATAAGAATCAATGATAATCAAGTTATAACTATTTTCTACATTGGATAAATCAGTTCATCTATAACCTCTCTATATTTTGGAGATTTTAGTATTATTTGCTGTGTGCTTTTGAATCCACATTTTCTAGGTGCCAGCTCTGATGTCTGTGTCAAGACGAGCTGACAGGCAAATGTCCTTGGTGTGTGTGTGTGTGTGTGTGTGTGTGTGTGTGTGTGTGTGTGTGTGTGTGTGTGTGTGTGTGTGTGTGTGTGTGTGTGTGTGTGTGTGTGTGTGTGTGTGTGTCAACACTCCTGGAGAACCCCTCTGCAGGTGTTGTGCTATATGTCTTCCTAAAGTGACCTTAGGGTCATGGGATGTCAGGTCTACGTGACTTCTTAGGGACCCAGAGAAACTGTACCTCTCTTATGTGCCTTTCTTATTAAAAGAATAATTTCACTTCAGTACTAAAACGTAATATCAGCATGTTTTGAAGACATGGCTTGTTGATAGTTAGTTAAGATGTTCTCAACCTTGAGCAAACTGTTACTCTTTGGAGCTTTTGTGTGTATGTGCGTTGCATGATCTTTGCAGAATCATTATTGGAGATGGGGTTTTCTGCAGATGATGCCAGAAGTGGAGATGCCGTTCTGTGACCTCCGAGGTCATTGTAATCCAAATCTGGGACTGGGCGACAACGAGTCTACGCATCTACGCATTTTTAGTGATATGTGCTCCTATCTGTTTACGTGTGGAAAGTTGCTTACGTGCATGTTGCTAGAACCAATCAGAATCATTCATGACACTAATGACGTGGGTGGACCTTGAAAACAGTATAACTGTTCAGAAATTGTATGCATGTTAGGCGGAGGCGGGGAGACTGTTAGAGGGAGCGCAGCCTACGAACTCCTTGTGAGACTTGAAGCTGGCTTCTGATGATGAAACTGCAAACTATTCTTCAGTAAATTTTTCTTTAATTAATCTAACTCCTGACTCTTGGTCTTCATTTCTCACTACTGGTCCTGGGTCCTAAGCTGTTACCCCAACAGTTTTGGTGGAGAATTGGCGAGCAATCAGTCCTTGGTACACCTCTGGCAAACAAGTAGATAAGGTAGTATATTTTTATTATTAGACTTGTCTGACTGGAAGAGACTGGGTAAGGGGAACGGGAGAGCTTTATTTCGACGGGAATAAGGATCCCAGTAAAATGTGTTTCGGCTGAGACATCTTGAGTTAAGAGGTAAAGCTTTGAGAAACAATAAAGGGGTATAAAAAGGTTGAGTCTTGTCCAGGTAGAGGAGAGAGCCCAAGGGGGGCTATGGGGACCACACACCACTCCTAGAGGCAGACGGCACTGAGTGAAACAGTGATCACCGCAAACCTGCTCCGTCTCTTCCAACTCAGACAGGGGGCCCCCGAATTTAGGAAAATAGACAGTTAGGGATTAAAGGTCCCATGGCATGGCATTTTTCTATTATTTTATAATGTTTCCTGAGGTGTACTTATATTGTTAGTATGACTTTTACATCATAAAATGTCATAATTTAGAAATAAAAGGCATTTTTTCTATACTGCTGTTTGCCCTGTGGCTGAATGCCCTGCTTCAAGAGGCGTGTCTGCTGTGAGACTTCAGTAAAAACGCCCACTGTTGTGATTGGCTGACATCTTTGCATTTTAAATGAGCGGAGGGGGCGTGGTTTAACGAGGTCGTTTAGAACGATTCAGTCCGATTTGGTGAACTGGTTCGGTTCACTAAAAAGAACCGATTCAAAAGAATGATTTGTTCGCGAACCGGACATCACGGAGACGGAGCGATTGCTAACAAAGTTATTTATAGTAACTACTGAGTTATGAGAGCGCTGTCAGTCAGCGCAAGTTTATTGTGTTTGTATCTGAGAGTTCTGAATAAACGCCGAGTTCGTCTTCATCATTATTACCAACTTTGTAACACATGCAAAGTACCATTACAGCGAGATGAACGAGTTAGTAAGTGTTGATTAAAGCAGTATTTCTAGATATGTTCCAATCATATGAAAAGCGTCAGTGACGCGCATTGAGTACACAGCGCAAACAAAGACACAACAGCAGTAATCGAATGTAATCCAGTTTATTGTGGGGAAAGCTGGCTAGCCTAGCCTGGATATGCTCACGCTTACCCTCCTTCTGCTTAATCTCACGCCGCGTTTGGTGCCTCCGCTGTGGGCCAGATGCAGTACTGGGGGTCGGGGATGTTGAAGGCCGAGCTTCGGCGTGTGTGAGGTTTATCTCTAAAGGTGTTACTCTGCTTATGTTGAGCAGAAACGACTGTATGCACATTTAAGAACAGATGGACGCGACGAGGACGTACAAAAACACTGACTCACAAGATAGAAAACACGAAAACACCGTTCTGTCGGGAGAGAGAGAAGCCGCAGTGTGCGCAATGATCACAGATCAGAAGGAACTGAAGAAAGACTTCTGTTTTCATTTGTACATCCAAACACTACTGCCTGCATTCACTCGTTCACAAGTAACGTTAATGATCTCTCGCGCTTGCATGGGCGTGCCAGATTCTCTGGGCGGAGGAAAGGGAGGTAACCGTTCCTGCTTGGACGTCAAAACAGGAGACTTCAGGATTGACTCGTCTGGCCTGTCATTTTCTCAAAGGCAGAGAGAGACAGCCAGAACTCGGGTTTACACCGATCAACATTTCTATCCACTTGGGGACAATATTCAGGCTAGGGGAACTCATATTAATGTTGAAAAACCTCATAAAATGAAAATTTCATGCCATGGGACCTTTAAGTTATTAGTTAAACAAAATAAAAATAGATTCAGGGTTGTTTGCCAGGGATGCATCAGGAACGATCCCAAGGAAAATGTAAAGTATGACCCAGATTGGCATGGACCAGTTAGTGACTTTTTCGTATAAGTGTACTTTGCAGGTTCATCACGCAGAAGCCACAGCTGTGTTGGTTAGAGATCGCCGCCTCCATCTCCGCTGGTATAATTTCTGGTGAGTATGAACTTTGACTAAAATGATGGCTAACAATTTGAGTGACATGATCAGTCCAGATAAAGATTTTGAGACAAAAAGAGAGCAAACGCTGTAAGCAGCTCTGCTCTGAAGCCCTGACATCAAATAAATTTGAAGGAATTATTAAGGAAATGGGCAAAGGTTTTAATTCTAAGTGGAAAAAGTTAATCAGAAACTTGACTGGCGAAAAGGTAAAAGACTGGAAAATTTTTAATTTCTGAATCACTGGAAATGATGTAGGATTTGGTCTGTGTAGTCTGAGTAAAGGACTAGAAGTTGTTTTTGAAACAAAACAGGAAAAACAAAACAAAAAGGCCAAGAGATGTGTGAGCAGCGAGTCTTATCTGCCCTCTCCCCTCCAGCACTCTCTTCTCAGAGCAGCTGCAGATATAGTCACGGACACGGAGGGATTTTAAACAGAGGGGCACAGATTGAAAATAATGAAATAAGTAATAAGTTCAATAAATTTAAGTCGTAAGGAATCCCTGTTAAAAGGAAAGATCAATGATAATTTTAATCTAAATTATGAGGCAAAATTAAAGACAATGATGATACAAAGTGAGCAGAAAAGATATATTTAGAGACATAGTGGGTTTAAATGACAAAAATGTATAATACATTTTCCTGTTCCTCTGACACGTGAAAAGTTCTGATAAGTTTATTTGACTGGATGTTGGTAAAAACACTGCTCGTGAGACAATAATTGGTGTTAAAAGCTAAAAACCCTAGAAGCTGATGTTTTGGTTTCAAAAGATAAGCTCATGATGAGCTGTAATAAAACAATTCGCTTATCTGAATCTGGCCCACCATGCAATTCCTGGTGCTGTGGCTAAAATTGAAAGAGTAACTCAGACTCAGTTTGGATGTTTGAAATTTAAATGTATTGTATGGGCAAAAGAAAAATATGAAATTATGATCATTTGAAAACGTAATTTCTGGCAAAGGATAGAGTTAAAAGGATCATGTCTGACGTTTTATTGGAAAACAAATGTAATCTCTAGCCAAGTCTTATGCTGTTCTAGAGTGACAAGTTAAAAGTTTATGAAAATGCAGTACCAGTCCTGAATGCCTCAGAGTCTCTCTCTATGTTGGAAACCAGCTCAAGGCTGATGTTTGAGCCTGTGCCACAGATGATCGAAGATATTGATGAGTAAAAGCACAGGGCATCACTTGAAAATAATAAGACATGTTGTAGGAAAACATGGTGTGTAAAACCGTATAAGATGTTTTTACACACAGACTTTAAATGAGAATGAATTTAACATTAAAGTTAAAGTCTTAGAAGACTGTTGGAAAAGGTTATCAGAGAGAGAGAGAGAGAGAGAGAATTTTTTTGAATTTTGAATATTTCATAGATTTATAAAAATTAAAATCAATCAGCACTCTAGACTTTACAAGAGTTGAAAACAAAACAACTACATTACATCCAGACCTCTGCTCAATCTTATTTTTCCTACTTGAGTAGATAGCTACACTCTAAAAAAAAAAGGTTCTATATGGCACCAAAAATGGTTCTTGGCTCGTAATCATAGGGGAACCTTTTTAAGTGCTATATAGCACCAAATTTGGTGCTTCAGTGGTTCTTCAGCGGTTCTTCAGAGGTTCTTCACCGGTTCTTTGACTAAGGTGCTATATAGCACTGCTAACTATGGCGCTATATAGCACCACTACCATATACAGAACATGTTAAGATACGGTGCTATATAGCACCAAAAGTGGTTCCTCTATGATTACGACGAAGAACCATTTTTGGTGCCATATAGAACCTTTTTTTTTTTAGAGTGTAGTTTAGCTTGACCCAAGATAAAATTCGCTAATTGACAATCAACTCGTCTTTTCTGCACATATTTAGCACCCAAAATAAATACTTCCATAGAAAATGTTTCATTAAAAACATCAAAAAGATTTTTCAATTCGTTAAATAAGGGCTTTAACCTAGAGCACTCCATAAACGCATGAAAAACAGTTTCTCTTTTAAAACAAAAAGGACATTCAGAACTAACCTCAGGGTTTAAAACAGATATAAAAGCATTGACAGCTATTGCCCCATGGAGAACCCTCCATTGTATATCACCTACTCTCTTTGTTAACGGTGGCTTATACAAACTTCTCCATTCAGGCTTAACATTCTCATCCAGTTTTAAGACAGATCGCCATGGTGTGTCAATTTTATTATCTAAAATCTTCTTGTTAAAAACCAAAACACAAACTTTGTACAAAATTTTCCCTGTAACCGAAAAGAAATCTAAACACAAAGACTTCCCAGTTTTTAAAAGCAGACCTGTACAATCCTCTAGTTTGGGAGACAAAAGTATAGCCGGAAAAGGGTCTTTCGCATTAGGAGTCTCTACTCCTGTACAATAATCCGTTAATAAAAGTCTTTCTTCCTTTGTGAGAGCAGACTGCCACTTTGCCATCAGTTGAGCAACTATACGGGTTGAAAACATTCCCAACTGTGAAGCTACCTTCTCAATATTCATAAAATTTGGACCAGCCAAATTTAACAATTGACTTAAAGTAGTGACCTTGGATTTGCAAAGGATGTCATTTAGTCCATGAAAAGTGTGTCCAACAGCAGAAATATCTAAACGTGTTCCATGTATTACGGGTTCATTTAACAACCAGAAGAGTGATTCCTTACATCTTGTCCTTTGTTGATTGAAAAGACCCCATACTTTAAAAAGGTTGCGATAAAAAATTGGCATATTGGACGTATCCAGTCTTAGGGGGTCTAAAAAGAAGAGAGATTTGTCCATCTGTAGGCCTCCCAGACTCCGTAAAATAGCACATGCAGCCACTCTCCAACAAAAGTCACTTGACCCCGAAAGAAGCCTTTGAATAAATTGTAAGTGGAAAGTTGCTGTTCTGCTTTGCAAGTTTATCAGTCCCTGTCCACCATCTTCTTTAGATAAAAACAAAATACTCTTGGTGATCCAGTGCATTTTATCCCAGAAAAAATCCACCAGTAAGGCTTGAACTTCATTCATCAGTTTTAAAGGTGGATCTATACATGCCAGCTTATGCCAGAGAGAGGACGCAATTAAATTGTTAATAATTAAAATACGCCCTTTATAAGACATGTTTGGGGCTAGCCATTTCCATTTGGCTAAACGACCTTTAACTTTCTCAATAAACCCTTCCCAATTTTTCAAAACAGTCGTCTCATCTCCTAAAAAGACCCCCAAATATTTAAAACCCCCTTTACTCCAAATTAAACCACCAGGAATGCTTAACTCTTGTTTCGTCCACTTTCCACATATAAAAGCTTCACTTTTATTCCAGTTTATTTTAGCAGAAGATATATCTTTAAAATCTTCAAGTATTTTCATTAAAATCTCTATATCTTTTTGACTACTGACCATTACAATCACATCATCAGCATAAGCTGATAAATGAATATTACTACTAGAGCCAGGTATTTGTAACCCATTCAAATGTACTCTTATCTGCTGCAATAATGGTTCTATGGCTAAAGAATAAAGCATTCCTGACAATGCACATCCTTGCCGCACACCTCTACCAACTTTGAAAGGAGTGCATAAGCCACCGTTCACTTTCAGCAAACTCTCAACATCAGTATACAGCATCTTAATCATATCCACAAACTCTTGGCAGAAACCAAAAGCTGTTAAAGTTTTCCAGAGGTACTTATGTTCAACCCTATCAAATGCCTTCTCTTGATCCAGAGAAAGCAAAGCACAATCTAAATTAAACAACTTGGAGACCTCTAGAATATCCCACACTAAGGAAATATTATCGAAAATTGACCTACCAGGTATGCAATAGCTCTGGTCCGGATGAATAACTTGCTCCATTACTTCTGCCATTCTATTTGCCAAAGTTTTTGAGAGCAGTTTGTAATCTGTACAAAGCAGTGACACAGGGCGCCAGTTCTTAATATCCGTTAGATCTCCTTTTTTTGGGAGGAGTGTAAGAACTGCTCGACGGCAGCTCAACGGCAGCCGCCCTCCAGTCAAGCTTTCGTTCAGCACCGCGAGCAAATCCTCCCCCAATACTGTCCAGAAAGACTTATAAAAGTCAACTGGGAGACCATCGATGCCGGGAACCTTCCCGGATTCCATGCCCTGAAGGGCCTTGTACAACTCTTCGAGGCTCATGGCCTTACTGAGTTCCGTGTTGGCATCCTCAGACACCTGTGCCAAGCTTTCAAAAAAGACATTGTCAATGTCAGGCTCTGCAACACATTCACGGCTGTACAGCTTTTCATAAAAACAAACTGCTCTCTTTCTAATATCGATGGGGTCAGATAACAACATACCAAATTCAGAGTGCAGTGCATGAATTAATCTTTTCTGTCCGTTCTTTTTTTCTAAATTAAAGAAAAATTTAGTTGGAGCATCCATTTGGTCAATATTCTGGAAACGGGACCGAACCAGCGCTCCTTGCACCTTAACCTCTAAAAGATCGCCAAGAGTTTTTTTCATTAAAAGAGTTTCCAAAACATTATTCCCCCCAGTTGAATCCGACAATTCTTGAAGTTTAACTATTGACGTCTCCAAGTTTTTCATTGATTTTGATAACTGTACAGTAATATTTCGAGTATGCTGTTGACAAAACTGTTTTATTTGCACTTTACCAAAATCCCACCACTGCTTCAATGACTGGAAAGAACTCTTTGTGGCTCTAAAAGATTCCCAAAAATATTTAAAATTTTCCTTAAAATGTTTATCATTTAACAGTGAATTGTTAAAATGCCAATAAGCACTATTTGGTCTTGTAAAGTTCAAAATAAAAGAACAACACACCATACTATGGTCAGAAAAACTAACTGGAACAATAAAACATTTGCTAAAAATACCACATTGATGTTTAAAACCGTAAAATCTATCCAACCTCGCTAAAGAAAAAACATTTCCACGGGTATGAGCCCAAGTGTATTGTCTTAGACTACCATTAACATGTCTCCATATGTCACACAGTTCATGTGTTTTGATGACTTGAATAAGCTTCTTACGGGATGGCTCATGGGGCTCTATGTGATTTCTATCAATATTTTGTTCTGTACAATTAAAATCACCACCCAGAAACAAAAACTCTTCACTATTACAATTTTGCAGGGTTGAATTGAGGGTATTTAAAAACAACATTCTTTCAACTCCTGAGGTAGGGACATAAACACAAATAAAAACAAAAACATGGTTTTCAAATAAAGCTCGAACTTTTAAAAGTCTGCCCTTTATAATCTCTTCAACATCATAAGAAACCGGTTTAAAGTTTTTAGAAAATAAAATGGCGACTCCTCCACTGACAGCAGTGTTATGACTTAAAATAGAGATGCCATCCCATTCCCTTTCCCAATCTGCAGCGTTCTTTACATCACTGTGAGTTTCTTGAAGAAAAATAATATCTAGTTTTTTCTCTTTAGACATTTCATATAATGTTACTCTTTTTTTTACATCTCTGGCTCCATTTATATTCACTGAAGCAGCACTAACTTCACCCATAATGAATAAAAAACAAAACAGTAAAAACAAACCACTGATTATCATTAAATTAGCTTTTTTCACCACTATCATTACTAATTTCAGTATTGAGTTTTCCCACAATTTTTTTTAACCTGTAAATTTCCTTATTAGTAAAAAACCCTTCAGCCATCAGACACCTTGTCCTTTCAATGAATTGCTTAAGGTCAGGAAAATATTCATTCACTCGTACTCCTCTTCTATTTTTGGTTGCTTTAAGAAAGAGTTTAATATATTCCACTTCATAGTTTCGACTCACGCATTCACTCTGAGAAAAAGAGAGGCTAGAATCGGATTCACAATCACTCTCTGTCTCACCCTGGTCTTCACTTTCAGCTACATTTGTTTTTTTTTACAGGTCTCGACTCACAATTATTCTCACTTTTCCTCCGCTTCAGCGGTACTTTAAACAGAGTGCGTTCTGTCTCTTTGTCAATGCCATCGTTCTCACTTCTGTGCTCGATCAACAGCTGTTCTTCTCCCTCGCGCTGGGAGACCTCGGACACTTTGTTTACAGCGTCACTGCCTGGACAAGTATCCGTCAAAGTACGTCCTTCATCCAAAGACCCGGTGGACTCGGCATCATCTGCCTTTTTGTTGGACGACTTTATTACAGTAATTGCAGAATGGGGCTGATTTACCTCTTGCAGCTCTTTTGCAATCGGCTCAGGTTCAGCCCGATCTGCCGCGATCGCGTCTGACTCGTCTATGGGTTGACTTGTCGCGGGTGGAACAGTTACATCATTTATATTTTGCTCTGTTGCAGATGTTTTATCAGGGCAATCACGCACTAAATGTCCCACTTTGTTGCAACCAAAACATTTCATTTTCCCTGTTGTTGCAAACACAACATAGTCGAAATCTTCTATACGGAATTTGAACGTAAGGTCTAATTCAGCGTCATTTTTCACAATCATGTAGGCAAATCGCCTAAAAGAAACTACATGTTTCAACAACGGAGATCTGCTTCCAATTGGTATTTTTTTAATCGGAGACACCAATTTACCATAACGAGAAAGAGATTGATTTAACAACTGGTCACTGATGAACGGGGGAACATTGGATAATGTCACTTTTTTAGATGGCATTGACAAAGGGAGAACAGGTGTAAACAAACCATCAATAACAATACCACGCTCAACTAGCTCATTTGCTTTATCTACATTGTTTAAAAAAATGACATTGGCATTATTCATTTTTGAGGCTGACAGAATGCACTCATGGCCCACAACTTCTCCTATAGCCAAACAACAGTCTTCTACACTCACCGCGGACGCCACCTTCACTGCGTGGCGCCGCGTGAGTGTATTCAGACCTCGCGAAACCGGGACCGACATGCTTCCCCAAATACAGGTAGCACACGGCCCGGATTAACGCACCACAACAACTGTTACTAACAATTAAAACAAACCAAAAAAAAGAGAAAGAGAAAAAAGAAAAAGATAGAAAAATAACAGAGGGTGAAAAAAGTCTCTAGGCACAACAGCCACGAAAAATCACTCACACACACTCAAACAACGCTCAACACTCACCACGCTATCTCCACACTCGCTCAGCAGACGCCCACGCATGCGCACGAGAGAGAGAGAGAGAGAGAGAGAGAGAGAGAGAGAGAGAGAGAGAGAGAGAGAGAGAGAGAGAGAGAGAGAGAGAGAGACTGCTTGTGGAAGCAGGGATGGTACAATTTGTTATCGCCCTGCTAAAGCTGAAACAAAACAAAGAAACGATATCAGAACCAAAACAATCCAGCTGACTTTTGTAGAGACAAATTAATAATGAGCAGACGTAAAAGCTGAGTTTAAATAATAATTTGGGTTAACACTAAAAGTAAAATTTGAAAATGAGCAATTCAAGTTTAATGGGTGTGACTGCACTTTATGTTTTGTATGGGTCTGTTCCTAGAACTGTTCTGTCCTGATTGGGTGTCATTAACCTCTGGAATGAGTGTTTGACCATTACAGATGGGTTAAGGTAAACGACAACCTTTAGAGAAACTGATAATTTTGAAGAAATCTGGTGAAAAGATGATCCAGAACACAGGACGAGCTTTAAATGGATTCTTATCCAGCTCTGTCTGTTATGACAACCTTTGTCATTTATGATGTTGATTTGAATTACTCTCTGGATTAGTTAAAGTGGAATTGTAAAGTTAAAGATTGCCGTCCATCATGGGTTAAAATCCTTGTCTAAATTCAACTGAGGGCCTAAATTTAAATCATGTCAATTGATTAAAAATGGTAAACGTAAATATTATAGACTTGACGGCAGAGACAAAGTGACAAATTGGCTGAAGTCACAATCTAAATTATCCAGAGACTCCCTCAAAATTCGGGCCGGAGGGCGACCAAAGAGATAACTTTTAAAAGGAAAAGTTTTATTTTTACTTTATTTTAATTTTTCATGATATTTTGATTTATATAGAACCACAATTAATGTTAAAGAAGCAAGTGACTTCAAGTCTCTCTGTGTGACTGGGATTGAGATAAGAGGAATATAATATTTTGGTTTCTGCAGAGCAGTAGAGATAAGAAACAATAAGGATCATATGGTGTATCTGCAGACCATATTTTTGATAGAGGAATAATGAGAAATAGCCCAAAGAATAATGTTGTGAGAAATAGAATTGATGAACACCTGTAAAGTTAAATGGAGTTAATATAGATATGAATGAACAAATCATTGTAAAACGGCTTTAAAGAAATTGATGATGACTTATAGTCCAAATTTAAAGTAATATGGGAGATTATGAAAATGTGTTCTTGGTAAAGTTATGACACTTTCGGGTGTAAGTGGCAAGATAAGGCTAGTGAGGATTTGATGAAGTATCACTGCCAAGTGACATGAATTAAGAAGTTTAAGATTTTGGTCATTTGGAGCTTACACCTGAAGAGTTTTAATGGACAACACATTGAGAACAGAAATACAAGAAAATTTAAAGAAGGGTACTTTAAAGAAAACCCTGATGAATGATTTTGAATGTTTCACTAACAACAAGCTGATTGGGTGTAATAAGAATTGATAATTAAGTAATTTTGATGAAAAGGTTTGTTTTATTTTTATGGATACGCTCATCAACGGTTATGTGGGCTATGATGGGTGAAAATGGGTCTGTTGGAAATAGTACATTTAACAAAAGGTTTCTTGAGCAAAAAAAAAAAAAAAAGTTTATGTTTTAAGTGGAAATAATGAGATGGATGATGTGAATGTTTTCTTTTATTTTCTATTCTTTGAAGAAGGAAGATATAGGATGTGAGGTAATTAAGATGGTACACGGATGTAGACTGTTAACTGAAGGATGTTTTATGTAGAGACTGGATGCAATTGGATGGACTATTCTGTTGTTTATTTTTATTTATTTACTTTTTTATTTCTTATTTCAGGCCACTATTGAGTTTTATACCTGAAAAAGATCTGTTTTGAAAAAAAAACTTTTTAATTACAATCCCTATCTTTGGGTGAT
This sequence comes from Romanogobio albipinnatus, assembly GCA_023566225.1. NCBI lineage: Eukaryota > Metazoa > Chordata > Actinopteri > Cypriniformes > Gobionidae > Romanogobio > Romanogobio albipinnatus. Next base: position 63,708,652 of record CM042240.1, on the reverse strand, counting down.
ATATCTTGGGTAATGATGAAAATGGGGGTTAAGTTAATATGTAAGGATGCATATGTGCTTTTTGGTGGGACATTGTAAATTAGGAAGAAGCCTAAATTGGTAGAAACTTGAAGGGTGGGTTCTAAAATTAAATTTATAATCAAAGACTTAATCAATATTTATCTTTCTATATTATTATCGCGAATTTAATGAGCCTGTCCAGGTATGATTTTCTTTCTTCCTTTATATTTTCCTAAGTTTGTATTTGGTCTCTGAGTGGTGACTGAGGGTCCGTCCTAGACGTGTGTGATGTCTCACGAGAACACTCGTATCAGGAAAACTGTGTGATCAGGAGCTATAATTAACCTGTCTCCATGTTTTTACTAATTTGAAAGCAGACCAGATGGCTCTGGTGACTCTTGAATGCACTTTCCAAAAGGCTCCAGAAAATATTGGATCCTGTTTAGGGTCAAAGATCTCAAAGCGATGAGAGGTTGAGCACGATGTGGTTATTCCCGATGACGGGTAAGACTTCCTACGGCCTGACAGGATAGCAACCCAAGCCAGGGAAATCACGATAAGTCGCCTTGGACCCCCGACCAAAAAAACAAACAAAAAAAAAAAACCAATAAAGATGGAGGAGGGGGTTTTATGTGAGGTGTGTATTAGAGGTGAGGCAGATGTCTGTGAGGCCAGCAGCATCTCTGTTGGGAGGGGTAGCTGTGTTTCGTAAGGGCCAAGGTCAAGACTGGACGCAGCAGCCCCTGCCCTAATATTGGCCCCTCTATACCGCTCACCAAATACCGCATAAATTGAGAGCCAGGAAACATCTTGAAGAAAAGATTGGATTGGCATTCAGGGGCCGGCTGAGACCATTCTGGTCATCCTTAAACTTGCGGATTTCAGTCATGTGTTCAGATTTTGGCGGCATCACACACCTCTAACTAGATGGGAATGCAGTAACAGAGATTGCTAATTTAGCCCGGCTTCCAGAGATTAAATATGGATTTGACTTTCATTTTATTTCAGTTTATTTTATATTTCCTTTTACTGAAACCCTAAAGAATTGTATGAATACTATTGTACTATATTGTCTGTTCCTCTCTCAATGAGAGAAAGCACGTTATCAGTATGTGGATCAGGAGTTTTGAGAAAAGAAAACATCGACGCCCTGTTGTGAGTGGGAGGTGTGAGGGCCTCAACGTGGGGACTGGAATATTTAGAATCCAGCTTGTTCGCAATGAGGTGAAGAGACAAATGTGACCCGCCAGGGGAGCACGCGTCACCACTCCACCTTCCGTAGTGACCTCACTGGTAGACCAGACGTGCGGTATGGGACCGCCGTTGGTCTAAAATGGGGGACTATTGGGGCTGGTCAGATACCTGTGTCTCTTCGTTTATACACATATCCTTCAAGAATGGTTTTATGATCAATATTAAAATAAGAATCAATGATAATCAAGTTATAACTATTTTCTACATTGGATAAATCAGTTAATCTATAACCTCTCTATATTTTGGAGATTTTAGTATTATTTGCTGTGTGCTTTTGAATCCACATTTTCTAGGTGCCAGCTCTGATGTCTGTGTCAAGATGTGCTGACATGCAACCGTCCTTGGAGTGTGCAAACACTCTTCACTTCAAGAGGCCCTCTCAGCATGTGTTTAGTTATATATCATCCTTAAGTGACCCTAGGGTCACACATGTCCTGGGGGCTACGTGACTTTTTGGGGACTCAGACAACAGACAAATGTACCTCTTTTTATGTGCCTTTATTAACTAAATAGAATAAATTCACTTCTGTACCAGATGCCATATCAGCATGTTGTGGAGAAGGACTTTGTTGATAGTTAGTTAAGATGTTCTCAACCTTGAGGAAAGTGTTATTCTCTGGAGCTTTTGTGTGTATGTGCGTTGTATGATCTTTGCAGATCCAGCATTGGAGATGGAATTTCTGCAGACTATGGCAGACCTGGAGACGCTTTTCTGTGACCTCCGAGGTCATTCTAGTCCAAATCTGGGACTGGGCGACAACGAGTCTACGCATCTACGCATTTTTAGTGATATGTGCTCCTATCTGTTTACGTGTGGAAAGTTGCTTACGTGCATGTTGCTAGAACCAATCAGAATCATTCATGACACTAATGACGTGGGTGGACCTTGAAAACAGTATAACTGTTCAGAAATTGTATGCATGTTAGGCGGAGGCGGGGAGACTGTTAGAGGGAGCGCAGCCTACGAACTCCTTGTGAGACTTGAAGCTGGCTTCTGATGATGAAACTGCAAACTATTCTTCAGTAAATTTTTCTTTAATTAATCTAACTCCTGACTCTTGGTCTTCATTTCTCACTACTGGTCCTGGGTCTAAAACTGTTACCCCAACAGAACTCTCATGTGGCAATCAAAATTTCCTTTATGTCTGAAATCTTTTCCACACTGTGGGCAGGTGTAAGACTTCTCTCCAGTGTGAACTCTCATGTGTGTGTCAAGGATTCCTTTTCTGTTGAAACTTTTTCCACACTGTTGGCAGGTGTAAGGCTTCTTTGTTAATATATTTACAATATACTTTTGAAAAAGAGAATATATTTGAAATACAATAAAGTATCCTTTTTTTCACAAGGGTATTTCAATAATACATTAAACTCTGAATCGTCACATTTTCTTATTTTTATTAATGTCTAATTTCTATGTACATTTCTATGCACTTGTGTGATTTAATACTAAAAAGTGTGAACGGAACTTTTATTTCCCTTTCGTTCAGTCACTACGACGTACGTTAGTGACTAACGAATGGGGGTTTTGCTTAGAAGCCTATCATCTTCGAGAATTCAACAGCGCCCAATGGCAGTGCCAATGCCATGGGCATGCGGAATTTGCATGCGTAACTCCGCCCCACCCTGTGGGTATATAAGGAAGTACGCTGGCAACATCGCATTATGTTTCTGCTTTGGAGCCAAGAGCATCTCTTCACTCCTACAAGCCTGAATTCTGAAGTCCTCTCTTCAGTCTTCGAGACGAGCGGTTCTCCAGAGTGTTGGTGTGACGGCGCATTCCAGCGATCTCGCATTGCCTGCCTGCTGATCTGTGCAGTGATCTGCAACAGCTGTGTGTGTTTTCTCTGGGCGCTTCGGCACTCTGCAGAGCTTTCCTCTCACAAAAAGAGCTTGCGCGTGGCACGTCTTTTTCAAGACGGTTCGCCCGTGCACTTCCGGGTGCGATCGATCTCCGTTGCTGTCTATGGGCACATTCACTGCTCGACGTGTTTGGGCTTCAGCACGTTCGGGCAGTGATTGTGGATGTGTCATGTTCCCACTGCGGGAACGTGACCATCGCGATGTCGCGGTCGAGACTCAGTGATCTCCGCGAGGAGAGAGAGTCCCCTCTGCCACACCCCAATCTACCGTCTCTGAGAGAGGTGGTACTTTGGCTGGTGGCCAGGGTGACCTGAGGGCGGTGCGTGGTATAAGAACCCCGACGATCATTCCTCAGGCCACGCCCCCCTCTCGCACATCGCTTCCCACGAGTGCTGGACTGAAACAGCGGCCCGTCTCTGACGCCTCGTTCGTTTCGTTCACACTCCAGATAGCGGCGAGATGTCGATCGCCGCATCCCAAGGTGGGCTAGATCCTTTGGGGATGACGATTAGGTTGTGCTCCGCCTCCGGGTGTGTCAGCACTGCCTGATCTGACCTAGAGTTGATAGCCATGTTATCTCGGGCAGCCGCGAGCCTCGCGCTGGTGTGGAACTCCGCCCAGTCACGAGTGCTCGTGGTTGCGCGATCGGTTTTTGTGGGCGGCACCCGACAGCTGTTGGGCCCCGCCCCCAATGCCTTTCGCTCCCGGGGTGCATGAGGAGATCACGCGGTCCTGGAAGTCCCCGTGCTTCCCGTGACCGTTTGGTGGCCTCCTCCGCCTTCTCTGCCCTTGATGGGGCAGCGGCCTAGGGTACACTGGGGCCCCCCCCCCCGCATTGTTGAACAACTCTGTTGCGCACTACGGTGTTCACAGAGGGCTTTGACGTGGTGTGGCTGTCCTAAGCACCCTCCCTAAGCCTGTGGGCTCGTCTACTTCGGTGGCGTGGTCCTGCAGTGCTATGGGGTAGGCCGCCGCCCCTTTGCACATGCACAAGGGTGGAGCTGACCCAGGGCTCTTTTTTGAGCTGCGTGCCGCCACTGATCCCGCCCTCTGGGTGGTGAAGGTCGCCACACGCTCCCTCGGTCGGGCGATGTCCACAGCTGTGGTCCGGGAGAATTTCCTGGCCTTACCTGGTGATATGGGGGGGTTGACTGAGCCCGCCTCCTCAACTCGCCCATATCCCAGGCTGGCCTCTTCGGCGGCGCGGCTGAGAACTGCGCCCAACAGTTCTCGGCCGCCCCAGAGCAGACTGAGGCTGTAACACGTACTGCCCCGGTGGCTGGCTGCTGCACCAGCCGCCGGCCCAGTCGCCACAGTCCGCTCGCCGCCGAGGGCGCCCTCCCTCCTCCCGTCCGGCCCCAGCAGCAGCCTTCTCCGGGCCGCACTGTGGAGGTGGTTGCAGGATGTCGCCCAGTCCGCTCCTCAGTCTGGCTAAACGCCTTGCTGGAGGTGGACAACTCAGAGATGGGTTCCAGTTCTTTCCAGGGGATGGTTGCAGGGCCTCTCCTTCCCCCGGTGGAGGGCCGGGGGAAAATCCCCGGGCTAGCAGCGCTTGGAAAGAACTCATGTTCCTGTCTCTGAGGACCCAGAGACCGGTGATGGCAGTGTGTGCCGCCTCCGGGCCGCGCCACTCTCGTGCCTCCTCTCAGAGCAGACCCCAGTGGAACGTGCGTCCTTCCCTGGTCTCCTCTGTCAGGACGCAGCAGTTAACCGTGCCCCCGCACCGGGACGCCCAACAGCCTCCCATGTCCGGGCCGGTAACGCTGCCTCGCTGCCCCACCCTGGGTACGTCTGTGGTCCGAATGACCCCGCTGGTGCAGTTCCTGGGAGTCTGGCTTCAGCTTCCGGGACTGTTCCGCTGGGTCACGAAGACCGTCAGGCGCGGCTATGCGATTCAGTTCGCGCCGGTTCCTCCCCGCTCTGGGGAGGCCGCCCGCTATGATGGGGCCTATCCCCTGTCATGCGTGCGGAGGTTGTCACCCTACTGGCGAAGGGTGCGATCGAGCCTGTCCCTCCAGCTGAAGTGAAGTCCGGCTTCTCAGCCCTTGCTTCATTGTACCCTAGGAAACCGGTGGGTTATGGCCAATCCTGGATCTGCCCGTCTTGAACCGGTCCTTCTCAGGCTTCCGTTCAGGATGTCGGTAGCGAACGCCTCTTTGGACACGTTCGTCCGGTAGATTGGTTGCAGCGATCGACCTGAAGGACGCTTACTTCATGTCTCCTTCCTCGACGCGGACCGTTCCTACGGTTTGCTTCGAGGGGCGGACATTCAGTACGCAGTCCCCCCATTCGGGCAGCTCTGTCCCCTCGTGACTCTACGTAGTCTATCGAGGCAGCCCTTGCGCCTCTCGGCAGCACGGGGTTCGCATCCTGAACTACTTCGATGACTGGCTCATACTGGGTCACTCTCGTAAGCAGGTCTGCGGACACAGAGTCCAAGTGCTCCAGCACTTAGCCCGTCTGGGCCTTCGGGTCGACTGGGAGAAGAGCGACTCTGCCCCGTGCAGAGGATCTCCTTTCTCAGTGTGGTTTCCAACTCGGTCGCAGGTGCGTGCTGCTTACCAGCGAGCGCGCACATAGTCTCTGCTGACTTGCCTTCGTCAAATCGAGGGCGAGAGTGCGGTTCCACTGAAGCTATTTCAGAGGCTCCTGGGGCATATGGCATCTGCAGCCGCGGTGACGCCGCTCGGATTGCTACATATGAGACCGCTTCAGCACTGGCTACGCGATCGAGTCCCGAGATGGGCATGGCGGTCTGGCACGCTCCGGGTACAAGTGACTCGGGCCTGCTTACAGACTCTCACCCCGTGGTCGAACCTCAAGTTTCTACGGACCGGAATGTCCTTAGAACGAGTTTCCAGGCATCTTGTTGTATCAACAGATGCATCATCCACGGGCTGGGGTGCCATGTGCAATGGACAAGCAGCCGCGGGCTCCTGACAGGACCCCAGCGCCTTCTGCATGTCAATTGCCTCGAGTTACTGGCAGTACGGTTCGCCCTGCACCGCTTCCGAGCGTTGCTGAAGGGTCAACATGTACTAGTCAGGACAGACAACACGGCCGTAGTAGCGTACATCAACCACCAGGGCGGTCTACGCTCCCGCCGTATGTCTCAACTCGCCCGCCATCTCGTTTTATGGAGTCAGAAGCATCTGAGGTCCCTTCATGCTGTCCACATCCCGGGAGTCCTGAGCCGTGCAGCCGACGAGCTCTCACGGCTTCAGCCACTTCCTGGAGATTGGAGACTCCATCCCCAGACGGTCCAGCTGATATGGGAACGGTTCGGCGACGCACAGGTAGTCCTGTTGCCTCCCAGGACTCTTCCCATTGCTCCCTGTATTATTCCCTGACCTATGGTCGGCACGGATGCACTGGCGCACAGCTGGTCGTCGGGGCTACGCAATTATGCATTTCCCCCAGTGAGCCTTCTCGCATAGGTACTGTGCAAGATCAGGGAGGACAAGGAGCAGGTCATGTTGGTCGCCCCGTTGGCACGGCCAGACCTGGTTCTCAGAACTGCTACTCCTTGCGACAGCCCCTCCCTGGCCTATTCCTCTGAGTCAAGACCTTCTCACTCAGAGACGGGGCACCTCTTGGCACCCGCGTCCAGCGTTCTGGAAGCTCCACGTGTGGCTTCTGGACGGGACGCGGCTGGTTTGAGTAGCCCTCCACCTGCGGTGGTCGCTACCATCACTTCCGCTAGGGCAGAGTCTACACGACACCTCTATGCGTTGAAGTGGAACCTCTTCGTCACATGGTGCTCTTCCCGCCAGGAAGACCCCTGGAAATGCCCGATCGGGTCTGTGCTATCGTTTCTCCAGGAGGGGGTGGAACGAAGGCTGTCTCCTTCCACCCTTAGGTGTACGTGGCCGCAATATCTGCCTACCACAATCTCCTGGGAGACAAATAGGTAAGTCAGCACGACCTGATCATCAGGTTCCTGAGGGGGCGAGGAGACTGATTTCTCCTCGCTCTCCTCTCGTTCCCTCTTGGGACCTCTCAGTAGTCTTAAGTGCTCTGCAGAGGCCTCCCTTGAGCCTTTGCGGTCGGTTGAGATTAAGTTCTTGTCTATGAAGACGGCTCTGCTGACCGCATTGGCCTCTCTTAAGAGGGTCGGGGACCTGCAAGCATTTTCGGTTGACGAAGCGTGCCTTGAGTTCGGGCCGGCTAACTCTCACGTGATCCTGAGACCCCGGCCCGGATATGTGCCCAAGGTTCCTACCACTCCGTTCCGAGATCAGGTGGTGAACCTGCAAGCGCTGCCTTGGAGGAGGCAGACCCAGCCTTGGCATTGCTCTGTCCAGTACGCGCTCTCCGCGCTTATGTAGACAGTACGCGATGTTTCAGGACCTCAGACCAGCTCTTTGTCTGTTATGGTGGAGAGCGGAAGGGAAGTGCTCTCTCAAAGCAGAGGTTGTCTCACTGGATAGTGGACACCATTGTTTTGGCTTACCAGCAGCAAGGTCGACCATGTCCCCTTGGGGTTAGGGCACACTCCACCAGGAGTGTGGCCTCTTCTTGGGCTTTAGCGCATGGCGCCTCGCTAACAGACATCTGCAGAGCTGCAGGCTGGGCGACACCCAACACATTCACCAGATTCTACAATCTCCGAGTGGAGCCAGTGTCCGACTATGTACTCGCCCCTACGGGCCGGTAATGGGCCAGGCTCAGGTGTCTTCGCTTGCTCGCCATTCCACTCCAAGGACTGGATACGTGCGATATTTTCCTCAGGTGAGCTCCCCGAGAGCCCTGAGCTCCTCCAGCACTGCTTACGCCGACATCAGTTCAGTCTGCCCTTTCGAGCCCAGACCCTCATGTCCGGCCAGGTGCTCCGTGTGCATGGTTCCCCTCCGGCGACCCGCACACGAGTATTTCCACCGTAAGCCTCCTCAGCGAGCAGGTGTCTTTCCCTCGGCAAGTCCCTGCCACCCCTAGGGTTAAAAATCCACCTTCGGCTGGTACCCTAGAGATCTTCCATATGCAGCCCTTAGCGGGTCATATGTGTATTCTTAAGTCCTCCCTACGGGTAGGCATCTTGGCATTCCCTCACTGGGATATGCTTCCCAGTGTACCTTGGTAATCCTGTGATAAGTGGGAGTCCTTCGTCTGTACTAGTCTTACGACAGGGTACTCACACTTACGCAGGGCACTGGATGACAGCTGAGTGGCGTTGTTGTATTGGAACCCCCATTCGTTAGTCACTAACGTACGTCGTAGTGACTGAACGAAAGGGAACGTCTCGGTTACGTATGTAACCCTCGTTCCCTGAGGAGGGAACGGAGACGTACGTTTCCTTTGCCACGTCAGCTGTGTTGCTGGTATGCGGAGTTCAGTCTTGGCTCCTGCAGCAGTAACATAATGCGATGTTGCCAGCGTACTTCCTTATATACCCACAGGGTGGGGCGGAGTTACGCATGCAAATTCCGCATGCCCATGGCATTGGCACTGCCATTGGGCGCTGTTGAATTCTCGAAGATGATAGGCTTCTAAGCGAAACCCCCATTCGTTAGTCACTAACGTACGTCTCCGTTCCCTCCTCAGGGAACGAGGGTTACATACGTAACCGAGACGTTTGTCTTGATGTATGACGTCATAACGCTGCGCCGCGCTCCTGCATCTGTTGTGATTTGGCTGAAGAGAGGTTTGCGTTTTAAGCGTTTAAAGCGAGACATAATGGATTATGTATTATTAAATGTAACAGCTCATTGGTTTATGAGTCTCAGCGCTGTGTGAGTAAAGTAACAAACTCATGAGTAACAGAAGGAGCGTTTCATTTCGCTCTTTATCGTGAATCAGTTCAAACATGAGTTCAGTCTCTGGAGAGAGAACCGGAGCTTTAGACTCTCCGAGTCAATTGAACCGATTGATTCACAACAAATGATTCAGTGATTTATCTAACATTTATCAGCGTTGTGTGAGTAAAGTAACAGAATAAACTCATGAGTAACAGAAGGAGCGGCTCATTTCTCTCTTTATCATGAATCAGTTCAAACATGAGTTCAGTCTCTGGAGAGAGAACCGGAGCTTTAGACTCTCCGAGTCAATTGAACCGATTGATTCACAACAAATGATTCAGTGATTCGAAGTGCTATATTTTTATCTCGATTTCTACAAATCATTAAAAGTTTAAACTAATATATTATGGGTCTGTATAATTTTATAATTAGCTTTCTTTTATAAATTTGTGTTCGTTTTGAGTGTGTTTGTCCTGTTTAAGATGAGAATAATTAACAGAAACATATCCACACAAAATAATCAGCTCTAGTTCAGTAGTTCAGTTAATGGACCAAAGCGACCTGATTAGACAGAGTTTTCAAACACTCAGAAAAACTCCTGCTGAAGTGACTGAGATCCACGTGACACACTATTATAAAGATGGAGTTTATTAAAGAGGAGAGTGAAGATGTGAAGATTGAGGAAACATTGAGAGTGAAACATGAAGAAACTGAAGAACACACAGAGAAAGAGGAGAGTGAAGACATGAAGATTGAAGAAACATTGAGAATGAAACATGAAGAAACTGAGGAACAAACAGAGAAAGAGGAGAGAGAAGACATGAAGATTGAAGAAACATTGAGAGTGAAACATGAAGAAACTGAAGAACACACAGAGAAAGAGGAGAGTGAAGACATGAAGATTGAAGAAACATTGAGAATGAAACATGAAGAAACTGAGGAACAAACAGAGAAAGAGGAGAGTGAAGACATGAAGATTGAAGAAACATTGAGAGTGAAACATGAAGAAACAGAGGAACAAACAGAGAAAGAGGAGAGTGAAGACATGAAGATTGAAGAAACATTGAGAGTGAAACATGAGGAGACTGAGGAACACTCAGGTTGGTTTCATTCTCAAAGCTGAACTCAGTCATTTGAGCCTTATTAAAATATCCAGATCTACAGGAATTATTGATATTTTTAAAGAATCTCATGTGAGTAGGGCTGGGGGATATGGCCCAAAAAACAAATCCCAGATTTTTTCACAAAAAAAAAATCAGATTTTTCAAAAAATATATATTCTTCAAATCAATCTGCAGATAACAAAGAAATTGTTCAAAACAAGTTTAAACTTTTTTTAAAAAAAATATTTGTGGTTTGGTAGCACAAACCTGGGGTCCGGCATGTGAATAACCCCGGCTATTCCACGGTGTATATAGGCACCATATCTTTTGCAATATACATATCAAAGGTTTATGAAATTATATGCAGATAAAATTAACTTTTATTAACAACAGTAATGTGCAAAAAATTATAGGATTTTTTTAAAATATTCTGCTCTTATTAAATATAGGTTTTCATTGTTCTTCTATAGACGAGTTTCCCGGGCACTTCCGGTTTACTTCCTGTTTCTGCCAAGAACTTCCGGCCCAGGCTGAGTAGTAATGTACAAATTTGTGACAAATCCTTTCTAGCTTTTATTTATTTGTATCAAACTGATTTCTTTTCTTTTACTTACTCTTATTTATTTTTATATCAGTCACTTATTTCTTTATTTATTAATTTTATTGATTTAATATTTTATTCCAGTCTTTTTCTTTTTGTGATATTGTGAGATTTTTTTCCTGTATTTACTTTGTTTTTATTTAATAAAAAAAAAATCATACATTAAGGAGTTAATGAAATTGTCCCTTTGTTATGGAATAGGATCAATAAAAATTAATTCATTTCTTTTCAAATCAATTTGTTTATTGTCATGTGTCAATATTTACAATACAAGAAAAAGAATAGCACTCAAAAGTTTTTTTTTTTTTTTTTAACTCTGTTTTGTCTTATCAATAATCACAACACCAGAACGGGAACAATAACAATAAATGTACACAGGTTTTTATAGCTGAAATTATATATATATATATATATATATATATATATATATATATATATATATATATATATATATATATATATATATATATATAAAATAAAGGAATATGTACAATAAAAAAAAAAAAAAAAAAACACCAGAAAGGGAAAAAAAATAAATTTACACCGGTTTTTCTAGCTGAAAGTATGTGGTTGATGGTCGAAACATTCTCCTTCCGACCAAACATTCAGCAATCGCCACGAGTTGTTGCAACCGCGAACAGCACAATATGTCCCGGAGCCGTGTCGGCGTGTAACACCATCCATAGTTAACTTTTTCTGCACGCTAACCAAAGACAGTAAAAGACGCTAACCGGAAGTCGTTGGCAGAGTGAAAGGATAATGGCGGCCCGCCTATTTCACTCAGGAAACTCGTCTATATTCTTACTGAACTGACCAAAAGTTTCAGTGACTTTTAAAGGAATTATATATTTAAAAAAAAAAACTATTTCTTCCACAATACCCCTTGTATTGTTTTGTTTTACAAATCTTCACATTAAAATTGGATAATATTTAGAGCTTTTTGAAGTGCTGGAAAAAGTGAAATTCAGGTACTTGAAGGTTTTCAAGTGCTTCACAATCTCAAAAGGTTGTACGAACCCTGAGATGAATGATGACAACAACATAAAATCCATGTGGTGTTACTACAGTAAGTCATGGTGAATGTTGGTGATTTGTGACTGAAACCCCTGATCTTTTCTCATGTTGTCTCAATGTTTCTCCTGGGGCCTGTACCACGATGGTAGTTTAACAAACTCAGGGTAACAGGATTAGTTTCGCGTTGACAAAACCAAACCAATCTATTCAGGCTTTGTTGGTCCCATGATGCTGATCATCAGCTTTCTTCGTCAACTCAGGCTTTGATCCGGAGTTTAGGATTTTAGCTGTGACATCAGCAGTGAACAGCCAATCACATGATCAGTGAAACTGAGATTAATTTGGGATTAAAATCAGGAAGAGCTGTCTATGAAAGAGGACAATTTAAAGAAATAACTTATACGTCAATGCAAGTAAAATTTATGAAGTTAGTTTAGTTGATATATAGAAATAATTGAACATTTAAGCTCACATGTAGTCATTTTGTAGCTTTATTTATTGATTTTATATATTTATTTATATATATTTATATTTATGCATTTGGCAGACGCTTTTATCCAAAGCGATTTACAGTGCCCTTATTCCAGGGACAATCCCCTGGAGCAACATGGAGTAAAGTGCCTTGCTCAAGGACACACTGGTGGTGACCGCTGGGATCGAACCAGCAACCTTCTGCATATCAGTTCCATGGTTTAACCCACTGGGCCACCATCTAAAAAAAAAGCTTATTTGTATGTCCTGTAAATAGGCTATTTATATTCATTTGAACTAAAATGCCTATTAATGATTGATTAACTAAAACGATACATGTGTAATTGATTAAGGGTATAATTACATAAACAATATCTAAATCATTCAAAAGTATTATTATAAATAAGCATTGTTATAAGCCAGACACTTTAGTCTTTAAGAACCATTTGCTATGTAGTGACCTTTAATTTGGAGTAGAAACTGGGGGAGTGACTTTATTGCATCAGAGGTGTGTCACTTTTCTCACAGCTGATTGGTCCAATTTCAGTTTGAGCCCATTCAGAACTACGGGAGGCCAGAGGGGAGCGTCGGCGGATGTTATAGAGAAAAACGATTTTCATTCAAACAAATCAATGTAAACTACACATTCGAGTTAATCGATTAAATCGATTTAAAGCGTCCTGATTAAAGCGCGATTATTTGACATGGTGCGTGTCAACTCATGTGGACAGACATGTTGAGATCACATGACCAGACAAACACTAAACGCCTTCAAGTGAACTTGTGAAGGTGCGACTTCCATTTGTTCCATTTCCATTTTGTGCACACAACAGATACAGCTTGTTCTGCTATTTGTTGCACTTAGCTTTGAAAACATTTTAATGGTGTATTTCAGAGATATCAAGTATGTATAACGTCCCATTAAACATTTCACATACACATCACAATGACGGTGATGCAAGTGCAAACTCCATTCATGCTGTTCATGTGTTTCGAGTGCTCGTATCTCTTCAGCTGCTGCACGAACTGCCGCAAATGAAACTGAAATGTTCAGCGTCGCATCCTGGAGCTCAACACACAGTTGTCTTCATTTAAAAATAGCCAGACTAAATTATATTAGCAGTGCTGATGCCGCTTTCTCTCACATTGCGGTCTCTGCTAAAAACTAAAATGAAAGAGTGACACACATTTTTTACGGTTTACCATGAAATTAGAGTTCCGCGTCTTTAAAAGCAACACATTAATAATCTCTCTCTCATCCCCCCGCAATTTTTGGAATGTTACTTTTTATTACTTCACCCACCTGACCCGTGGATATAACTACAAATCACGCATACTCAGAGTCCTTACACAAACATTGTCTTTCTGCAACATGACCGTGTAGTTAAATGGACCAAACGAAGCTTCGAGGCAAATTTTGCCTCTGATTTTTTTTATTTTAATAACTCGAGTTACTCGAGGAATCGTTTCAGCCCTAATCTCCTCAGAATTAGCCTTTGAATAGAGCGCACGCTCCGTGGGTGTGGTCTATTCGCAGATAATGAGGCAGCACACCAACGACTGACATCTCTCTCTTTTCAAACAGATTACATAAACAGAGAATATTTGAGTTTGATTTGATTTGCATTATTTAAAACCTGACATTTCATAATTTCTTTGGACATATGGTCTCATGTTTGTGTGAAAAGTTTTCACTAAGCTACAGGTCATTTTCTGAAGAGAATCAGATTGGACTTCATTGAGAGAGAGGCTGCAGATTGCACATCATGTCTGTTTTCTTTGTTTTGCAAATAGCTCAACATTTTTATTGTGAGTGCACAAAAACAGAAGTAGAAACTTAACATTATAATTATGTATAACACTTGCCTGAATGACTAAAATCAATGGAGTGTTTTGAGTCACTTTTACAACTGATAAGAAAAAAGTGAGTTGGTCATGCCGGACCTCTAGGGGTTAATGCTTTACATGTACAAATGTTTTTATGCCTGTTGTGTTGTGCTATTAATCTGGGGTTAACTTTGGTCTTTTTTGCCTTAGACCTGATGCAGTTGAAAGAGGAGTGTGAAGTACTAAAGGAAATGGAAGAAAAAGCGCGAAAAATGGAAGAAAAATGGAAGGCATGCGCGAGTTGTGAGCACGCTGTTGGTGTTAGAGCTCCGTTGACTTGATTCATAATCCTTGATTTTCTCCTTAACACTCGCTTACAAACGAATATTTTCTACTATTTACAGCGTGTGAATATATCTACGATACGATTCTCTATAAAAAACAATCGGATTGCTTTGATATCACTACTTATATCCGAACTTCCGCTACTAGCCGTAGCCCGCTAGCATTGCACGCGTGGTAACTTATTTACACCGGTAGCCGTAGCCCGCTAGCATTGCACGCGTGATAAACTTATTTACACCCGTCACTGTACCGACAATTCGTCATCGTAGCACGTCTGCTACAATGACGAACTCGGATGTGTGTCTAATGTTACCTTTGAGTGCAGGCGAGGACACGTTTGAGCTGCATTCGGTGCTGTTGGAGTTGGACTCGTTGGCGAAGCAGATTGCCGACCTTCTAGACAGACAAGCCGTGCTGAGAGAGCGACGATCAGCGCTTGAAACATCACGCGCCGATGCACACAAGTCAGTGGTTAATAACCTGTTGACTCCGAGCTCGTCTACTCCGTGTGTTTCTTTGCACAGGACGCGATCATCCATGGTTTCGTTCACACCGGCACCGACACAGCACCGGGGACCGTGGGTTTTTCCCCAGCGGAAGACGCGAGCCAGGACCAGAGCTAGGACCTCTCCGCCCCTCCCGGTCTTCGAGATCTCCACTCGGAACCGCTTCTCTCCTCTTCGCGAGACGGAACGCAGCGCTGTGGTGATCGGTACTTCCATCGTCCGGCATGTCCACGCTACCTCAGGTAAAGGCAAAGTAATCACTCACTGCTTTCCTGGTGCTCGTGTTCTCGATGTCGCTGCGCAGGTTCCCGAGATCCTGAGCGGTGACGAGCGCATCGGAGCTGTCGTGTTGCACGCGGGAACGAACGACACCAGGCTGCGGCAGACGGAGGTTCTGAAGAAGGACTACAAGAGCCTGGTCGAGACGGTGCGCAGAACATCGCCTGAAGCAACGATCATCGTGTCTGGACCCCTTCCCACGTACCGACTAGGACATGAAAAGTTCAGTAGATTATTTGCTCTAAATGAATGGTTATTGTCATGGTGTAATGAACAGAAACTGCTCTTTGTAAATAATTGGAATCTTTTCTGGGAGCGACCTAGGCTCTTCCGTCCTGATGGCCTTCACCCCAGCAGAATCGGAGCGGCTCTTCTGTCGGACAACATCTCCAGGGCGTTACACACCACCATATGACTAGTAAGTACAGATCACAGTCTTTCCTGTACTAACTTAATTGACATAAGTACCAATGTAGAACATTATATAGAAACTGTGTCTATTCCTCGTTTAGTGAGATCAAACATTAAATCTACTGTAAGATCCAGGAAAAATCTAATTGTGATTAAACCAGAAAATCTCAATATTAGTGAACAAAAACAATTGTGTCCTAACTTAATTAACATAAGTACCAATGTAGAACATTATATAGAAACTGTGTCTATTCCTCGTTTAGTGAGATCAAACATTAAATCTACTGTAAGATCCAGGAAAAATCTAATTGTGATTAAACCAGAAAATCTCAATATTAGTGAACAAAAACAATTGTGTCCTAACTTAATTAACATAAGTACCAATGTAGAACATTATATAGAAACTGTGTCTATTCCTCGTTTAATGAGATCAAACATTAAATCTACTGTAAGATCCAGGAAAAATATAATTGTGATTAAACCAGAAAAGCTAAATATTAGCGAACAAAAACAATTTCTAAAACTAGGTCTTCTAAACATTAGATCGCTCACACCTAAGGCGGTTATTGTAAATGAAATGGTCACAGATAAAAGTTTTGATGTACTTTGCCTTACTGAAACCTGGCTTAAGCCAAATGATTATTTCGGTCTAAATGAGTCTACTCCGCCAGGATACTGTTATAAGCATGAGCCCCGTCTGATTGGTCGTGGCGGCGGTGTTGCAACAATCTATAGAGATATTCTTAATGTTACTCAGAAAACAGGTCACAGGTTTAATTCGTTTGAAGTACTAGTGCTAAATGTTACGCTCTTAGATGCAAGAAAGAAATCCGTATTATCTCTAGCCTTGGCTACTGTGTATAGACCTCCAGGGCCCTATGCTGATTTCTTAAAAGAGTTTGCTGACTTTCTCTCAGATCTATTGGTCAACGTCGATAAAGCATTAATTGTTGGAGATTTTAACATACACGTAGATAACACAAATGATGCATTAGGGGCTGCGTTTACAGATCTATTAAACTCCTTTGGGATCAAGCAAAACGTCACTGGTCCCACTCATCGTCTTAATCACACACTAGATTTAATTATATCACATGGAACCAACCCAACCGATATAGATATTATACCGCAAAGTGATGATGTCACTGACCATTACATGGTAACTTGCATACTGCGTACTGCTGAAATCTGTCATGTTGCGCCACGTTATCGACCAGGCAGAACAATCATTCCAACCACTATAGATAGATTCTCAAATAGCTTACCTGATCTGTCTCAGCTGCTCAGTGAACCCAAACAAACAGATGAACTAGAGGAAATGACTAGCAGTATGAGCAACATTTTATCTAGCACATTAGAAATCGTTGCACCAATTAGATTAAAAAAGGTTAGAGAGAAAACTAAAGCACCATGGTACAACAGTGCTACACATGTTATCAAGAGAGAAACTCGTAACTTAGAGCGGAAATGGAAACAAACTAATTTAGAGGTCTTTAGAATCGCGTGGAGAGATAGTATGTCACGTTATAAAAAGGCCCTAAAAGCAGCCAGGGCTGAGCATCTCCGCAAACTAATAGAAAATAATCAAAATAACCCAAGGTTTTTATTTAACACCGTGGCTAGACTAACAAATAAACAAGCATCGCCTGAGCAAAATATTCCGTTACAGTTTAGTAGTAATGATTTTATGAATTTCTTCACTGAGAAAATAGAAAGCATCAGAAATAAAATTGTAAATGTACAATATTTAATGATGTCTTATGATTCAACCGCTACTATCGCCCCTCAAGAACTACTACACCGCTTTACAACTATAGGACAGGAAGAGCTAAATAAACTTATCATTGCATCTAAACCAACAACATGTTTATTAGATCCAATACCCACTAAACTACTCAAAGAGTTGTTACCTGTATTGGAAGAGCCTCTTCTCAATATTATTAACTCGTCTTTATCTTTAGGTCATGTTCCAAGAATATTCAAGCTGGCAGTCATAAAACCTCTCATTAAGAAGCCACAATTAGATCATAATAACCTAGCAAATTACAGACCAATTTCAAATCTTCCTTTTATGTCTAAAATACTAGAAAAAGTTGTGTCCGCTCAATTGTGCTCTTTCTTGCAAGAAAATGATATCTATGAAAAATTTCAATCAGGATTCAGGCCGCATCACAGCACAGAAACTGCGCTCCTTAAAATCACAAATGATTTACTTCTAGCTTCTGACCAAGGCTGTATCTCAATACTAGTTCTACTCGATCTTAGTGCTGCATTCGATACTATAGATCATAAAATACTCATAGATCGACTTCAAAATTATACTGGTGTTCAGGGACAGGCATTAAACTGGTTTAGATCGTACTTATCAGACCGCTACCATTTTGTCTGTCTAAATGGGGAAAAATCCAGGATGATGTCAGTAGACTATGGGGTGCCGCAAGGATCCGTATTAGGCCCTCTGCTATTCTCAATATATATGCTACCGCTTGGTAATATTATAAGAAAACATGGAATTAATTTCCACTGTTATGCTGATGACACTCAATTATATATTTCATCACGACCGGACGAAAACGCTAAATTATCTAAACTGACAGCATGTGTTGAAGATATTAAATACTGGATGACGTGTAATTTTCTGCTATTAAATTCAGATAAAACGGAGGTATTACTTATTGGTCCAAAAAACTGCCCACAAAACCTTGCACAATACAACTTTACCTTGGAAGGATGTCCTGTCACTTTATCCACTACAGTAAAAGACCTAGGTGTTATACTAGACCGCAACCTGACATTCGAAAATCATATTTCATATGTTACAAGAACGGCATTTTTCCACCTTAGAAACATTGCTAAGCTACGTAACATGCTATCTATTCCTGATGCAGAAAAGTTAGTTCATGCATTCATGACCTCGAGATTAGATTACTGTAATGCTTTATTAGCTGGTTGTCCTGCATCCTCAATAAACAAACTACAGTTAGTCCAAAACGCAGCTGCTAGAGTTCTTACTAGGTCAAGAAAATATGATCATATAACACCAATTTTATCATCTCTACACTGGTTACCTATTAAGTTCCGTATCAATTACAAATTATTGCTACTGACCTATAAAGCCCTAAATGGTTTAGCTCCAGTGTATCTAACGGATCTTCTATCGCCCTACAACCCATCGCGCTCTTTAAGGTCACTAAACTCTAGGCTTCTGGTCATTCCTAGGATATCCAAGTCCACTAAAGGAGGGAGGGCTTTTTCACATTTGGCTCCTAAACTCTGGAATAGTCTTCCTGATATTGTCCGAGGTTCAGACTCGCTGTCCCAGTTTAAAACTAGATTAAAGACACATCTCTTTAGCCAAGCATTCACATTATAATTACCTTTTATACTACAGTTAAATCGGAACAACAGCATTAATATAATATTCTGAACAGCAGCTACGCTAATTATTTCCCATCTGCTTTTCTGTTGTTATCTCGGGACACTAGTCCCGAGGTAAATAGTTCGTCAGCTCCGGTTGGTATCCAGCCTCTCATGAAGACTTTGGATGCCCCAACACCTGTGATGAGACGACTCCACGCCTGTGAAGAGACGACTCAACGCCAGCGTTGTTATGGCCTAAATTAATACACGACTGATTATCTTTTTCGAACATTGTTCTTTAACATTGTGTGTTTTAACATTTTTTATACTGTTCATCTATGAAATGCACTTTCTGTAAAGCTGCTTTGAAACAATGTGTATTGTGAAAAGCGCTATACAAATAAATTTGAATTGAATTGAATTGAATTGAAAAAGATCAATATGAGATATATAATGATTTCATAACTGAAGAAAAATATTTTAGTTGCTCACAGACTGAAAAGACATTAAAAAAAAGCTGAGGAAAAGCTGAAAAGAAAGAAACCTACACGTGCCTTCAGTGTGGAAAGAGTTTCAATTATAAAATATTTCTTAACAGTCACATGAGAGTTCACACTGGAGAGAAGCCTTACACCTGCCAACAGTGTGGAAAGAGATTCAACCAAAAGGGAAGTCTTGATCGTCACATGAGAATTCACACTGGAGAGAAACCCTACACCTGCCAAGTGTGTGGAAAAGGTTTAAGCCAAAAAAGAAGTCTTGAATATTACATGAACATTCACACTGGCGAGAGCTCCTACACCTGCAGACGGTGTGGAAAGGGTTTTGATCAACATGGAAACCTTAATGTCCACATGAGAATTCACTCTGGAGAGAAACTCTACACGTGCCCTCAGTGTGGAAAGAGTTTCAATCAAAAAGGATACTTTAAAGGCCACTTAAGAGTTCACACTGGAGAGAAGCCTTACACCTGCCAACAGTGTGGAAAGAGTTTCAACCAAAAGGGAAGTCTTGATCGTCACATGAGAATTCACACTGGAGAGAAACCCTACACCTGCCAAGTGTGTGGAAAAGGTTTAAGCCAAAAAAGAAGTCTTGAATATTACATGAACATTCACACTGGCGAGAGCTCCTACACCTGCAGACGGTGTGGAAAGGGTTTTGATCAACATGGAAACCTTAATGTCCACATGAGAATTCACTCTGGAGAGAAACTCTACACGTGCCCTCAGTGTGGAAAGAGTTTCAATCAAAAAGGATACTTTAAAGGCCACTTAAGAGTTCACACCGTAGAGAAGCCTTACAGCTGCAAACAGTGTGGAAAGAGTTTCAGCAGAAAAGAAAGCCTTAACAGACACATGAGAGTTAACACTGGAGAGAAGCCTTACATCTGCCCTCAGTGTGGAAAAGATTTCAACCGTAAAGGAAGCCTTAACATACACATGAGAATCCACACAGGAGAGAAGCCGTTCTTTTGCGATCTCTGTGGAGAAAGTTTCAGGCATAAAGTCAGCTTTAAGCACCACATGCGGATTCACTTATGAGAGAACGGTTTTATGTCATCAGTGTGGAATGAGATTCAGACAGAAAAACCTGAATCCGAAAGTATACTTTTTTTTTTTTTTATGAGTATGTGCACAGTCAAACGCACAGCGTTGCAAAGTATACTCCTTTTGACTCATGAAGAGAGATTGCTCAAAACTGCACAGAATGCCTATGTACACATATGAGTTTTTCATACGAGTTCCCAGTTTTGATCAATCTCTCGCCATGAGTTACAACCAAAGCAAATATCTTTGTATTCTTTCATGCTTAAGTTGTAAAAATTAGGGACTTTCTAACCTCTTTGCACAATCTCTCATCTGTGTAGCCCTTAGGGATGGAACGCATGGGCGTCAGTTTGGTTTGAAATGTGCTGGGGACAGAGACGCATTCAGAAGTGCATTTTCAGAAGTGCTGGGTACATGAAGCATTATTTTTTTTCTCTTTTGCGCAGGTCATGTTTTGAAAGACTATGTCCTGTAGCTTACTAATGTAAATAAATAAAAATGTCAGCTGAGAGACATATTGCGGGTCTTATAGCCTATCTTACTCATGCCGACGAAATTCATGCCCCCTCGAATTCTTTAATATTTTTCATTTTTGCAAATTTTTTTACCACTTCGTTATCAGAGTCCCACTGGAGCCTTTTTTTTAATCCTCTCTATTACACATTAGTTGCAGCCATTAAAATAGTTCAGTTTTGTTTTTAATGTCAAAGTAGTTATATTTCGTTATGTTTCTTTATTAAGTTAATTTAGAAAAATGTTTGAAGCATTTTTTTGTTTGTTAAACTAAAGTTTTTGCTTTTTAAAGTGACGACCAAGCGGCCAGCGGCCGACAGTGAGTTAACCCAACGCTTTAGCCTCTGAAATAATGAAGATGATTGTGCTTTTGAGCATCTAGACTTAGCTTATTTTCAGTTTCACTTGTGGCAGTTTACGTGTTGGCTTGCTTTACTCATTTGCGGCGATGCATGTTGCATAGCGCCATCATATAGCCTAAAAAGGCCCGAAGCCCGGCCTGCATCTGAGGTAGGCTATGACTGGAAAATTGGCCCGAAGCCCGGTCCTAGGGGCATAAAAAAGTCAGGGCCCGTCGGGCTCGGGCAGAAATGTAGGGCTCTACTTTGAGTAAGGCTGAAAGCGTCTTTCTTTTTAATACATTTCTTGAATGTCTTAATTACAGTAGGCCTAGCCTATAGATAATTATGATATTTGTGGCTGCACCGGGGTCCGTCATTACGCTAATCATGAGCGGTCCATGGCACCTGCTACCCATGGCTGTTAAGAACTGTAGGCTACATCAATACATTACAACAATTTCATGCTATGGGCACTGCCACTGATACAGGCAGCGGAAGAGCCTATTTTACGGAGCTTGCTTCTGCTTTTCAAACGTTTTTACGACAAAAGATGTTGTTAAAACGACATAAGATATCGTTGTTACGACACAATTGAGTGGAAAAAATAATGTGTGTGACAGCAATGCTTCACCGTAAAATTGAACTCGAGGTTTTTAAAAAGAAAAGAAAAGTGATGGGTACAAAAGGACTCATGACGAAATCTGGTGGGTACGCGTCCCCCCCGAAATCGACGCCTATGATGGAACGATTACCGGTTTTACAATAAAATGTACTGACAGTTAGTAATACAGTTTAAAATGTAATTATCATCAGGGGCACTGCTAGCAATTTTGGGCCCTATGAAAGAATATGAGATTGGGCCCCCCAATGGCATCCATTCGGCACCAAACATACATGCCAAGCTAGCTAAGCTATAAGCAAAATCTTTGTCTGCTATTGAGTACTGTTACTATATTACTATTGCTTTTGACCACTAGGTATCAATATTTAGTCAGAGACCTACCACAGCTGTAGCTAGCAGATGATTTATTAAGCAAATTAAATGTAAAAGAAAAGTACAGTACTTAAATATTTATAGAAACATTCTTAAACAATGATTAAACATACATTATATTAAACACAAACTTATAAACAGAGTGCAATATGCAATACACTGCAACAGTTACTTAACAATCAATTAGACACAAAATAAATTAGAAAATCTTATTTTCTTTAACCCAGTGACTTAAATGACAAAAGCCAAATGCATGGCCTTCTTGGTGGCAAAATCCACAATAAAACATATTCAACATGAACCTATATAAACAGAGTGCAAAATGCAATACACTGACTGCAAGAAAATTTTAACAATAAATTAAGACAAAACATAAATTAGAAAATGGCCTTCTGTGACTTGAATGCCAAAAGCGACTTAAACGCCAAAAGCCAAACGCCTGGCCTTCTTGCTGGCAAAATCCTCAATCAAATCCTTAAAATCCAGTTTTAAAGCCAACTTGCTTTCAATTGACAGTATAGCAAGGTTGTTCAACCTCTCCTGAGACATGGTTGATCTCAAGTAGCTCTTTATCAATTTAAGCTTACTAAATACCCTCTCTCCACCGGCAACAGTGACAGGAAGAGTGCAAAAGATCCTAAGGGCAATGCACACCTCTCCAAAAATGCTCTGGAGTTGCATTTTATGAATTGCATTAAGGAGAGCAAGAGAAGAACAATCAGAGGGGAAAGTGGCTGAAAATATTGCATTGAGATGCCCGATTTCAGCCTCAAACTGAGGTGTGAGGTCCCTAGTATACTTACTTATGAGTGGCTGACACACAGTTGCAATATCACAGTCACTCAACTGCCCCATTTTTATTATGGCAGCAAATTCCTCTACAATACCTGCAGTTGTTTGGAAGCGCATGTCCAAATCACAGATAATGTGGTCCATGGCAGAGAAAAAAACCGTGTTGCGGTTCAATGCACTGCAAAACTTTTACCCAAATGGTCAAAAGCACAATAGCATCAAATGAGGTAAAGTACTTTCTGAGTCCAAAAGCTTCTGCTCTGGCCTCATTTGAAAGACTGCATGTGCTCAGTATGGTACTCAGGGCCTCTATGACATCCGGCAAGTGTTTTGCCACAGGCTTGACAGCATCAATTCGAGCACTCCAGCGAGTGTCCGATAAGCTATGTACAGAGCAGCCTACAATGTCCTTGAATATAGCCCATCGCTGTGGACTGGCACTTACAAAACTGTATAGGCGATTAATGTAACCAAAAAATGTAGACACTTCAGGGCTTGACCCTGCAGCATGCACACCCACAAGATTCAATGTATGGGAGGCACAAGGTGAAAATGTGGCAAGATTATTTTTTTGTAATATTTGGGCCTGGACTCCCTTGATCTTCCCGGACATATTTGCCCCGTTATCATACCCTTGCCCTCTGCAATCACTGATGTCTATCCCTAGATCCATAAGCACACTCTCTATCATCCCTGCTATTTCACTTCCTGTTTTCTTGTAGAAATCCTTGAATTCAAGGAATCTTTCAGTAATCTCCCATTCATCCACATTTTTATTGTAATGCACATATTGCATGAGCACGGCATTCTGCTCAGTGTGGGAAATGTCAGGCGTAGCGTCACAA
Source organism: Romanogobio albipinnatus (assembly GCA_023566225.1). Taxonomy (NCBI): domain Eukaryota; kingdom Metazoa; phylum Chordata; class Actinopteri; order Cypriniformes; family Gobionidae; genus Romanogobio; species Romanogobio albipinnatus. The sequence continues at coordinate 63,684,851 of CM042240.1, read as the reverse complement.
ATGATCCCATAATATATGGCATCCTCCCTTTCCTTCAAGATTGTTTTCTGTACTCTTTTGCCACACAATTCAATGAACTCATTTTGGATGCCTGAGCTCAAATAATGGGTTAACCTGCTTTCTTTTTTGGATGTCCTCACTTTCTCTAAGTGGTCTTTCAACAGTGGATCATAAAGGGACAACAGCTCTAGAGTTCCTAAAAAATTCCCATTCACCTAAGTCTGTAGTTTTTCCTCTGAAAGGTAAATTCCTTGATGCCAAGTGCAGAGTTACAGCAAGGAGCCTTTGCAAGAGAGCTTTATTTCTCTCAATTTCAGACTGTAACTCTCTCTGCATCTGAATGTCGATGCCACTTGCAGCTCTTACAGAACACTGCAGGTTTTTCCATTTTAAATAGCAGTCCCTGTGAGCCCTGTTATGTTCATGGTTTGGGAGTTTATCATACATACGACGCCATTTAACGTCACACATCTTGTACCCCTGGTCACTATTCAGAGGACTATGAGAAGGTCTTTTCTGCCCATGAGAGAAAAGAACACATGGGATGCAAAACAGTGCATCTGCACTCTCACTATAAATTAACCAATCCCTTTTCATCTTTTCTCTACCATTTGCTGCCTTACTGTATTTCAAGTAGTCTGGAAATGGCTTTCCCTGTGAATCATTAGGCATTTCTCTTTCTTCTCTTTGTGCCAATTTACTAACAATAGTTGCTCTGTCTTTGTCACTTATTTGTTTAGGCCACAAACCCGGGTCAACTGACAGCAGGTCATGTGGTTCAGTATCCAAAGTGTCCATCTTAACCTCACTCTGTCCCTTGTACTGTAAGCTCCTCACTGCTTCCTCCTCCCCGTCTGTGCTGCTGCTTCTGCTACTGCTAATACTGATACTCTCCTGAGCCTCATCTGCTGTTTCTCTTTCTGTGTCCTTTCTGACAGACTGGCTTGAGGAACATCCTGGCTCTGGAATATCCAGAAGATAAACAATTCATTCACAACCTGTTCTAAATGAACATAGAGTTTCTGTATCACACTATTTTGCTGATATGGAATGGCTTTTGACTACTTAATAAGTTATATTAATAGAAATGGCTCACTGGGGAAAACAAAAAAATCCTAAATTAATAAATATTATAAACACCCTATGCACATACAGCATATCATGTTAAAATGTTCTACTTTTTTGAACTTTAAACAAAAAATATATAATGCAATATATAATGTAAAGAACATTCTGAGAAAATATAACAATTATAACTTTAATATTGACTGAGTAAGGTCATATCAGAGATTGAAATCATAGTGAAATGAATGCTTGAAATCAAACTGTGATCCTCTTTATCTCATAATTGTTTATGTTTGAGACTAGTCTGTTTTTCACACACAGGCAGAATCTCAGTGACATATTGATTAACTTTACCTGCTTCAACTGGGAGAAGAGTTGGGGGAGGGGGGGCTTCCTGGGAAAGAGTGGGTGAGGGCGAGGCTGCATCTGTGTATGAGGTAGACCTCATTAGTGAACTAGTTATCCGTTAGGCGCTAACTAGAATGCGCATGGTAGTTAGCTAAAGTCTGATAACATGGTTAGCCAACAGGCGAATGCTGCCTGGCTAGTGTGCAAAGAAAGCTCTGCGATTTCGGCGCGCAGACGCGAACAAACATACATACCTTTCTTTTCAAAGAACGGTGTGAGTAACTGTCGGCCCGTTTTCTCTTTCTCTGCCCTCTGCAACCTCTCTTTTCTTTTTTGATGACCGGACTTATACTTCTTTGTCGAACTAGATGACATCTCTGACAGTTAACGTGACCATCTGATCTCACTATATCACAGCGTAACTATGGCTACCGTAAGTATGACAGGAACCATGCAGTGCTGGGAGGGGAGGGGGATTCATTTAGCCAGAAATTCATTACTAAGCAGGATTTTTTTATTTGTAACTCTTTGGTAGATTTTTAATTTATAATTTTTATTACATTATTACTAGTACTGTAACTACTAATGAAACCGATCTCAGGGGGCCCCAAAAGTGCATGGGCCCTTAGAATCATCCTAACTTTCCCCCCCTTAGCGGCGCCCCTGATTATCATTAAAGCTGTGTTTAATTATCACGATTTTGAAAACTCGTGGTAAATCCTGTCCAGTCAGCGTCAGTCTGGTGCAAGCGCAGTGCGTAATGTTGTTTTCTGAATGAGATGAAATGGCAGAAGGCAGTGATTGTGGCAGGAGATTTTTCAGACTTCTTAAAGGACCAAATCTGAGGCGTGTCATATTTTGGCTTTTACAAGTCCTGAAGGAAACTTAATCGAGGATGGTCACCCTGTCTGCAGAACATGCCAGAAGAAACTCGCTGTAATAGGGGAAACACTTCAAAACTACGAACGCAAGGCAAGTGGACTTTGACCTCAGTCTGGGAAATAATAACTTGAAGCTTGAGGACAAAGATGAATGAACAAGTTCAGACAAGACTAAGGTGACATTTAAGGGAGAATAATGTATATTCATTGTACACTTATTACACATATTTTCTTTACCACATAAATAATTACGGGGACATATTGAATTGAGATTAATGTTTTAAATCTTGCCTGATTTTAAATATGATCCATTCTGTACAGTTTACAAAAACAATCGTCCAGACAAGATGATCACAAGAAGTTAATAATTGTAGTAGTATTAATATTAAAGTCCTCTGATTTCATTTTCAAGTCAATCAAAAACAGAGACGCAAATCGTGCGTTGTTATAATGTGTTGTTATTGACGACGGCCATTAAGGAAATCCCAAAGAACAGAATCTTGCTTAAAGTGCTTGATTTATTTGTTGTTTGTTGATTTTCAAATATAAAAGTTGTTGAAATGTTTTCAGTGTGTGCATCTGTTCTTTTTGAACACTTTTATCGCATTTGAACAAAACCGTGATCATATTGATAATCCTGATCATTTGGGTCGCTATAATCGTGATATGAAATTTTCATACCGTTTCATCCCTAGTAGCCCTCCATTGTAGCTTGCATGCGTTCTGGTCTGTTTTATTTTGACTACTTGTGAATCGACGCCCCTAAAACATGGTTGCTACCCTATGAATAAACTAATTCTTGCAACAACAAAAAAATTAAAAGCGCATGTTACAAAAACAGTACAATACGCGCCTACTATTCAGTTGTCACACTCACTGTACATTGACCCTGTGAAAAAAAGTGAAGTATACTTTGGCCTTTAGGGTTGATGTAATTAACTCATAGCTTAGAGAATCATTTCACGTGGCATCAATGAAAACACTTGCAGAAACAAAGCCAACCTTGAGGTTCACACAAGTTACGTTATAGAGAGGCCTTTCACCAGCCCTCAAGGCCCTGATATACTCGCGGCAAAGTTATTTTCTGGTCTTTGCTTATGAGCAGGTGAGCATGCCAAGTGGCATTTAAATGAACATAAATATGTGCTATGAATTTTCATTTTAGTAACAAAATAAATGCGATGAGAACTGCAGTTGTGAAAGCATCAGATCATAGTGATGTTGATGTGTTTGCACCAGATCTGCAATTCAGCTCCCCATACAGGGAAGTTTAATATCACTTAAATACCATCCATAAAATCAGCATATTAGAAAAATACAGCATATTAGAATGATTTCTGAAGGGTCATGTGACATGGAATAATGATGCTGAAAAATCACAGGAATAAATTGCATTTCTAAGTGTATTCATATTTGATATCTGTTTTTATCAAATAAATTTAGCCTTCTTTCAAAAACAATAAAAAAAAGTCTCAACCTTTTTGTCGCCAGTGTGTAAAATAATGCATGTGAACGAATTATCCAATTATATTTTCATTTTATTATATGACACTTTCCTAAAACAGGACACACAGGCTAATTGAATATAAAAGTTGTGAAATGACTTAAGACTTTGAAAAGGTCATAAGTAGTTTGCATCCCTGGAAATGAATGTCATGTTTAACTTTTGATCGCAAACCGATATGTGCATTACCGCCACCTATTTTAAAAATGGACCATTGACACTCTACCTGTACTTCTTATTTAACCTACCAACCGACATATATTCACCTTATTTACTTGCATAGAGGCTTCACAGAATTTCATTCGGCGCTGCGTGTTCTGCTCCTCCGTTCACTCTCAGCCCCCATGACAGGGAGAGAAAAAAATAAAATAAATGAATAATAATTTTTAAAAATTATTATATACGCTTATTTAACCCAGATTTTCCCAAATATTCTACCATTACATTTATTATACTTCTATTTGATTTTAATACATTGTGAATTGTAAACTTCACTCCTATATGATTTAATTCCTCCTTCAACATTATATTTCCTACAGTGCATTACTACATGTTCAACTGTTTCATTAACTTCACATACTTCACATAAACCTGTTGGATGCTTACTTATTAAGTGCATTGTACTATTCAATCTTGTATGCCCAAATCTTAATCTTGTAATCATATTCTCTTCATTCCTACTCCCACCTGATATTCTTCCCTTACCCACTGTTGACTGTATTTGATAAATATCAAATCTACCATATCGTCTACCTTTTATGTCATTGTCCCAATTCTGCTGCCATAATTCTTCCAATTCTGCTGCCAGAATATTCTTTTTGATAATTGATTTAATTTCTGACCTACTAAATAAAATCTGTATATCTACTATTTCTCGTTCTATGGCCTTTTTTGCTAATGCAACAGCCTCCTCAGCAACCTCACAACCCAATATGAGCCGGGACCCACAAAAACTGTACCTTTAAACTAGCTTGTTTGAATATAATTATTGAATTAACTCTATTACCATATCTGGTCTTGTTTCTGACTTCATCTCCTTTAAACTTATTAGAGCTGAACTACAATCTGAACATATTACTGCTCCGGGTGTGTGTTCACGGTGTGTATGTGTTCACTACTGTGTGTGTGTGCACTTGGATGGGTTAAATGCAGAGCACAAATTTCAAGTATGGGTCACCATACTTGGCCACACTTCACTTCACTCACTATTACTGCCTTGGATATTTTAACTCCCCATATCCACTTTATTGATCACGCGGACTGGGAGATGTTCCGGTCGGCCTCTGATGACGACATCGAGGTTTACGCTGATAGCGTAACGTGTTTCATCAGGAAGTGCGTAGATGACGTTGTTCCGACCAAAACAATTCGGCTGTACCCTAACCAGAAGCCGTGGCTAAATGGGGATGTTCGCGCGGCACTCAATGCGCGGACCTTCACTTTTAACTCCGGTAACGCGGAGGAGCATAAACAAGCAAGTTATGCCCTCCGGAAAACCATCAGAGCAGCAAAACGGCAGTACAGGGACAAGATTGAAGGACAGTTCAACACCACCGACTCCAGAAGCATGTGGAGGGGAATTAACACCATCACGGACTATAAAGGGAACACAAACTCCACCGTGAACACCGCTGCCTCTCTCCCGGACGAGCTCAACACCTTCTATGCTCGCTTTGAGGGAACTAACACCGCCCTCGCGGAGAGAGCGCTCGCGGCTGAAGATGCAGAGGTTAGTTCAGTCTCTGTATCTGTCGCGGATGTAACCCGATCCTTCCGGCGGGTGAACGTCCGTAAAGCAGCGGGTCCAGACGGCATTCCCGGCCGTGTGATCAGAGCGTGCGCGCACCAACTGGCTGGAGTCTTCACGGACATTTTTAACCTGTCCCTCTCCCTGTCTGTGGTCCCCACATGCTTTAAAACGTCCACTATTGTTCCTGTACCTAAGCAATCAAAAACCACCTGCTTAAACGACTGGCGTCCTGTTGCTCTGACCCCCATCATCAGCAAATGCTTTGAAAGACTAGTCAGAAACCACATCTGCTCTGTTCTCCCCCCCTCACTGGACCCACTGCAGTTTGCATACCGCACAAACCGCTCCACTGACGATGCCATTTCATCCACTATACACACTGCTCTCTCCCACCTGGAAAAGAGGAACACGTATGTGAGAATGCTGTTTGTGGACTACAGCTCAGCATTCAACACCATTGTGCCCTCCATACTTGACATGAAACTCCGGGCTCTAGGCTTAAACAGCCTGTTATGCAGCTGGATCCTGGACTTCCTTTCAAACAGACACCAGGTGGTCAGAATGGGCAGTAACATCTCCTCATCACTGACTCTCAACACTGGAGCCCCTCAGGGCTGCGTTCTCAGCCCACTCCTGTACTCTTTGTACACACATGACTGTGTGGCAACCCACAGCTCCAACACCATCATCAAGTTTGCTGACGATACGACGGTGGTAGGTCTTATCACCGACAATGATGAAACGGCCTACAGAGAGGAGGTGCATACTCTGACACGGTGGTGTCAGGAGCACAACCTCTCCCTCAACGTCAGCAAGACCAAGGAGCTGGTGGTCGACTTCAGGAGGAATGAGAGAGAACACCGCCCCATCACCATCAATGGAGCACCGGTGGAGAGAGTCAGCAGCTTCAAGTTCCTCGGTGTCCACATCACAGAGGAACTCTCATGGTCCGTCCACTCTGAGGCCGTTGTGAAGAAGGCTCATCAGCGCCTTTTCTTCCTGCGACGGCTGAGGAGGTTTGGAATGAACCGCCACATCCTCACACGTTTCTACACCTGCACCATCGAGAGTCTGCTGACTGGCTGCATCACCACCTGGTACGGCAACAGTACCGCCCGCAGCCGCAAGGCCCTGCAAAGGGTAGTGCGCACGGCCAGCTGCATCATCGGAGGTGAGCTTCCCTCCCTCCAGGACATTTACGCCAGGCGGTGTGTGAAGAGAGCTCAGAGGATCTTCAGAGACTCTAGCCACCCGAACCATGGGCTGCTCTCACTGCTCCCATCAGGCAGACGGTACCGCAGCATCAGAACACGCACCAGCCGACTCCAGAACAGCTTCTTCCCACAAGCAATCAGACTACTTAACTCCTGATCCATCAGGATCATAACACACACTGGACAGAATATCACTCCGCACAACCCACTGTAGATACACACACATTATATACACATTTATTTATCATATAGCATCTATTGCACTTTGGATTTCAATTTTTCAATCTGTGAATAATATTTTATACTATACATTGTATATTATTATTACTATTATAGCGTAATGTATATTGTTTAGTGTATGTTTAGTGTATATTGTTTAAAGTATATGTATATTGTAAGTATGTGTATATTGTTTAAAGCTGTGAGAACTACACTCACATTGTGTAAATTATTTATTGTTTATTGTAGAGTTTACTGTGCTGTGAGTAATTGTGTGCGCATCAGATGTGTAATCTGATGCTGCTTTAAATGTTGTACATGTCATGTCGTGACTGCTATGTTGCTCGGAACTGCACCTAAGAATTTCACCTACTGTTGCACTTGTGCATATGTAGAGTGACAAATAAAGTGATTTGATTTGATTTGATTTGATTTTGATTTATTGCCATAATTATTGCAAACATCTCTCCAGTATACACTGATAAACAGTCTGATATCCTTTTATTCTTATACACTTTAACCTTTGGAATAATGAATGCAGAACCCACATGACCAGTTTTTGAATCTTTTGAAGCATCTGTAAAAATGTGCATATATTCCCCATATCTTGACCCGAGATCCTCCCTTATATTATGTACTTCTGTTTCATATGAACCTTCCTTTTGTCTTTTTTCTAATAAGCTTAGATCAACCATTATGGGTTGGGGAATAACCCATAATGGTACTGGAGATAAAGGAATTGGAGCATATCCAACCTCTTCCAATCTCATATCTCCTCACTCTGTCCACTTAAATTCGCCCAATAAGATGCCATTGATTGCTGTCTTCTTATCTGCAAAGGCATTTCACCCATCTCTACATGAAGAGCAGAAACTAGAGAAGTTAGATATGCTCCGCAGCAAATTCTTGGTGCTTGAGACTGAATTCTTTCTAGTTGAATTAAATTAGATTTATTTGCAGAACCTTATACAACACAACAATAATCCATTATAGATCGTATCATGGATATACAGTATATGGTTTTTAAAGCCAATCTATCTGCTCCCCATTCCTGACCTGAAATACATCTCATTACATTCACTACTCGCTTGCATCTTCCCACCTATTTTTTCAATATGCTTTCTCCAAGTGAATCTACTATCAAACCGAACTCCTAGAAATCTTACTATACATACACACTCTATTTTTTTTGCACATTCCTCTTAATTTTTGTAAAAAGTATTATTTTTGTCTTTTCCACTGAAAACTTACAACCATTTTCCCCTGACCACTGTTCTACTTCATTTAACGCACAATGCATCTTTATGTTATACTCTATATTCTTTCCTTAAAGAATATTCTTTCCTTAAAATATCTAGCTTCCAGTGGACCGCCTTCCGTATTCAACTTCCGAACAAAACGTAACTGGCATGACGATGACTTTGGACGGACGGAGAAGGAATCCCTCTGCCATCTCGTTCGGTTTTGGTCCGGTCATCTGTTATGGTTTGGCTCAGGCAGGAAGACAAGGAGAGGCAGAGGAGTATCTCAAACGCAGTTTACTCAGGGTAAGTTCGGAAACACATACAGGGATTGCATCACAGGTATAACAGAGCAGCATAACAGTGACCAGACAAAGACAGAGTGAACAAGAGGAACTTATATACAAACACAGATGACTGAAATAACGAGGGGCACAGGTGACACAATGCTTCCTTACAACTTTGAGGAATAATACCTTCCATCCATATTCTATTATAAAATGTTAAAATCACTTCCATAGAAGTTTCACTAAAATGCTTCATCATACAGTAACTAACTTCATCCACTCCTGGAGTAGATTGTTTCATTCTTCTTACTGCATTCTTTAATTCACTCATAGAGAATGATACATCTGACAAATTATCTTCAGTCTCTTTTTTCTTCTTTATATCAGGATATTCCTTCAGCACACCCTCTCTCATTTCCTTAGTCTGCTCAGTCAAATTTTCTGAACTATTTACTTTTATAAATGCCTTTAAAAACCTTTCCACTTTATCTCCATCCTCCACAGCTATTTCTCCCTCCATACTTCAAACTGGATACCCCTTACCCTTTTGAATCCTTTTCTTTGTCTTAATCATGCACCATACCTCCTCTACTGGTGTGTTCTTCCCCATTTCATCACAATAAGCCATCCAATACTCTTTCTTGGCTTTCCTGATTATCCTCCTTAAAAAAGAAAATGATGTGTTTTCCTAACGATCCTAAATGCTTTCCTTTTCCTTCTTATTACACTTGTACATTCTTCATTCCACAATGGAACTATCTTATTCTTCCTACCTCCTTTCCTCTTTGGTATATATTTATTCGCTGCTACTCGAATTGCATATACAATATTATCACTAATCATTTCTACAGATCTATCTGGTTCTATTATAATATTATTTAATCACTTCACTCAAATTCATAAATTCTTCCCAACTCGCTTTATCAAACCTCCAGCTACCAATATTTCCTTGACTCACCTTACTTCCTCTCACGTTTACTATGCCATAGAACATTCCTGTCTGAGTGCCATATTATTTTTCTAAAGTTTTCATGTTTGTAATTCTAAAAGTACAGGGAGTGCAGAATTATTAGGCAAATGAGTATTTTGACCACATCATCCTCGTTATGCATGTTGTCTTACTCCAAGCTGTATAGGCTGGAAAGCCTACTACCAATTAAGCATATTAGGTGATGTGCATCTCTGTAATGAGAAGGGGTGTGGTCTAATGACATCAACACCCTATATCAGGTGTGCATAATTATTAGGCAACTTCCTTTCCTTTGGCAAAATGGGTCAAAAGAAGGACTTGACAGGCTCAGAAAAGTCAAAAATAGTGAGATATATTGCAGAGGGATGCAGCAGTCTTAAAATAGCCAAGCTTCTGAAGCGTGATCATCGAACAATCAAGCGTTTCATTCAAAATAGTCAACAGGGTCGCAAGAAGCGTGTGGAAAAACCAAGGCGCAAAATAACTGCCCGTGAACTGAGAAAAGTCAAGCGTGCAGCTGCCAAGATGCCACTTGCCACCAGTTTGGCCATATTTCAGAGCTGCAACATCACTGGATGGTGTGCAATACTCAGAGACATGGCCAAGGTAAGAAAGGCAGAAAGTCGACCACCACTGAACAAGACACACAAGCTGAAACGTCAAGACTGGGCCAAGAAATATCTCAAGACTGATTTTTCTAAGGTTTTATGGACTGATGAAATGAGAGTGAGTCTTGATGGGCCAGATGGATGGGCCCGTGGCTGGATTGGTAAAGGGCAGAGAGCTCCAGTCCGACTCAGACGCCAGCAAGGTGGAGGTGGAGTACTGGTTTGGGCTGGTATCATCAAAGATGAGCTTGTGGGGCCTTTTCGGGTTGAGGATGGAGTCAGGCTCAACTCCCACTCCTACTGCCAGTTTCTGGAAGACACCTTCTTCAAGCAGTGGTACAGGAAGAAGTCTGCATCCTTCAAGAAAAACATGATTTTCATGCAGGACAATGCTCCATCACACGCGTCCAAGTACTCCACAGCGTGGCTGGCAAGAAAGGGTATAAAAGAAGAAAATCTAATGATATGGCCTCCTTGTTCACCTGATCTGAACCCCATTGAGAACCTGTGGTCCATCATCAAATGTGCGATTTACAAGGAGGGAAAACAGTACACCTCTCTGAACAGTGTCTGGGAGGCTGTGGTTGCTGCTGCACGCAATGTTGATGGTGAACAGATCAAAACACTGACAGAATCCATGGATGGCAGGCTTTTGAGTGTCCTTGCAAAGAAAGGTGGCTATATTGGTCACTGATTTGTTTTTGTTTGGTTTTTGAATGTCAGAAATGTATATTTGTGAATGTTGAGATGTTATATTGGTTTCACTGGTAAAAATAAATAATTGAAATGGGTATAAATTTGTTTTTTGTTAAGTTGCCTAATAATTATGCACAGTAATAGTCACCTGCACACACAGATATCCCCCTAAAATAGCTAAAACTAAAAACTTCTTCCAAAAATATTCAGCTTTGATATTAATGAGTTTTTTTGTGTTCATTGAGAACATGGTTGTTGTTTAATTATTAATGTTGTAAAATTAATCCTCAAAAATACAACTTGCCTAATAATTCTGCACTCCCTGTATTCAAAATATCCTAATATCCTTCTAGATTCTCATTCTTAATTAACTTTTCTTTTGAAATTAACCTGCAGGTGAAAACTGTAATTTTGACACTGTGACATTTAATATGTTTAATAATACACATCAAAAATTTGAGCCGGAAACTTCTGGTTGAGCTGACACAGAAGGACCCTTTTGGAATTTTAATAAAATGACTATTATAAATCATTTTAGCACCTCTATTGTACTTTAGTAAAGTGTAGGATAAGTCAAAAAGTCACGCTCTGACAGCCTTAAAGGCTTATTTAATTATTTTTTAAATAGTTAACTACTTGAAACACTTTTCTTATTCTTGTCTGTTATCTCCTGTCAGGTTATAATGTGTTATAAATCTATCTGGGAATATTTTACGATCTGAGTGACAGATTATGGTGACCTTGGTCTCTTTTTAATCTTGACAATCTGCTGTAAATAAGGATTTTTAACGATCAGAGCATGTTTCATGAAGTTACAAGCGTATCTCACACTTTAAATAAAGGTGATAAACAAACAAAAAATACATGAAAAATCCTTTTTTTAATTTTACTTTTTTTAAATATACTTTCTTACAGATTATACTCTATTAAGTACTTAGTTGTGCAAAACACGCCATCCAGTTTAATTAATGATTAGGCAACTTTCTTGACTTAACTGAAGTAAGAAAATCATTAAATAGCATCTAGTGTTTATACGTTTGTGACTTGAAAAATCTGTAATCATTATCTGATCAAATGATTTTTCCTTTGCTGTCATGTTTCCTTTTAAACGAAAGGACATTAGAGATAATGGACAGGAAATCTATGGGTAACCCATGTGTCCCACCTCAACTCTGTCGACTCTTGTTTTAATGTTCATATTTATTTACATTCACTGTATTGTGGAGGATTTTCTGTAGGATGGTGATGCATGGAAGGGTTGCTGACCACAGATATCTGCAAGAAAACAGCTATATGATCAGTTTTCTTTGATAATATTAAACAATTCACCCATTACTTAGTGCTTTACACACTTACAGTTCATGACATTACATTCAAATAATACATTGATTTGTTTTTTGAGCACCATTTTACTTAAAGTCCAGTTAAACTGGGGTTACAAGCTTCTCTTACTTCTGAGCTGTTAAGATCATGGAAGTGATTGGACCTAAAATCACAGGGCTGTGGAGTTACAACTTGTGGAACAAATGGCACCTGTGGAAAAACACAAATTAAGTTGTATGTCTTCTTATTGTGAAATGCAATGTATGCTACGACATTGGCAGACAGTTTCAGTATTTCAGATTTATAGACATCAATGTACTTCAGATGGAGTAGAAAAAAGCAGAAGACAGAAATCCTTCTGAAATGTCCTGGTGTGGATTCCTTAAAATAATTTCACAACTGAAAAACGACATGACATTTCTCAGCAGATGGTAATGTTGCTGTTTTTGAAGCGATTAAACTTGGAGTTCTGCTATTAGTAGAGATGTTTCTGATGAACAATGTTCAGAGACGCACAGACTTTACCTCCATTACTAGCACTAAACATATGTTTTGGAGTAAGGGATCCCTGCTGAAAAAAACAATAGAAACCATCAGAGAATTTGTAATGGTTTTAATGGTTATATAGGGATCTGTATTGGTTTTAATGGAAATTGTAATGGTCCTATTGGGTCTCTATTGGTAATTTGCTTTCTTCTATTGGTGGCATGTTTATGTCTATTTGTCTTTATTGGTTTTAATGGAGACTGTAATGGTCCTAGTGGGTCTCTATTGGTAATTTGCTTTCTTCTATTGGTGGCATGTGTTGTCTATTGGATACCATTAAGGACCAATAGAACACCTTTGGCAAGATTTGGTTACATGTTGGTATCTACTGGACACCAGTATAAACCATTAGGACTCCAATAAATGTAGTTGTTTTCTTTGGTTTGATAATAATGATTTAATGATGTACACATAATGTATAGGCTAGATGCAGAATTTTTATTTGTTTTTTACAATTATTACAAAATAGACTTAAAAAAACGACACACAAATAAACTAACTCTTTGCTCATTGTTTCAGTTGTTTTAAAATGTTATGGTATTAGACTTATTCTTATGCAATATGTGTAGATATTATAGCCTACTGACTGTTAAATATATGCATTGCCTATAATTCACAGAAATTGTTCCTTCGTATGGGTAGTGGGCCAGCCAACATTCTGTTTTTGAACCTTTCTCCTTGTAACCGCATGGGAGACGTTGATGTAATTTTGTTTTTAAAAGTGGGTGGGACAGATGTGTGCATTCGTGCGTGCACAAAAATAACATTACTATGTCAGAAATCAATTTCAATAGTATACTGAATTTAATTTTATTTCAACGGAACGAATAGAGTCTCTGCAATGGTTAGATTGACGCACGCGTCTGCGCAGGAGCCACCACCACTGATAACAGCGGGAAAGAGCAGCAGCGTGATTTCGAAAAAATAACAAAAACATTCCAGTGTAAGATCGCCTCTTCTGCTAGTCAGCTAGAGATGTTTCATTTTTCTTTTATACATCTGCAAAAGTATTGAGGACAATACCGACCCTGGCAAAGAGATGTGGGCACATGTCAACTGCAAATTATGCCTATGAGGTAAGTTTTTTTTTTTTTTTTGGCATTCTGATAATCTTATTTAATCTTGATTGTAATTATCGCTTTTATCTACATATTTCACCTAAATGTGTGTGTATAATGTTATTTTACATACCTGTTTGTTATTTCCCCCTTTTTTGAGTTATATTTTTGTCTCAATGTGGAAATAGAGCACGTGTTCAGCGTATGCATATTTATTTTACAGAGAAAATCAAGGGCAGTTCACTCAAAGGGGACAATTGTTTGTCTGCTGTTTAAGGTAAGTTTTCTGTTTTAAACTATTTTCTCGTTTAAAGTAATTCTTGTTTAAAGTTTTATACTATTACTCAGTTTATTACTCAGTTTATGTTTCAGTCTCCTCTACCCTTCTGCAACTGCATGGGAGAAAGAATAAGGGTAATTCACTTTAAAAAGGCTCCTTGCTTTTGGGTTCTATCAGGAGGAAATGAATGCCTGCTGCCCTGTGTCTAATTGTCCAACGCAACTTTTGATGTTTTCTAACTGGTGTCACTAACCCCAGCTATATCTACATGACTGCTCTGTTGATTTCACATGGATCTAGTTCATCCTTCAAAAGCAGCCAAATGGCTGATACAAGAAGGCCAAGATGTTCCATATACTTTTTGGGAAGAATTCCTTCAAGACATGGTAGGCTGTAGAACAGGAGGCTTTCCAGTGCACTCAGAGGCTTTCCAGTGCACCCTATCGGACAACCCTCTGGGCAGTCGAGTAATCAGGTGTGGAGGCTGGATACCGACAATTCTAGCATCTATCGCTCTCAAAGTGGCCGGACTGCCTACATAATATGGCTGGGTTGATGAAGATGTATCGACAAGGAGTCTAGTCAGCTGTCTTGAAACCCCCAGTAGAACTGCATGCATGTAGTCCGGGACAAAACCCCAGACAACATCGAAGTATGGCAAGTTGATTAGTGGAGAAGGACCTTTTACACCTCTAACACTTTTGCCACCTTCTAGAGCCAACTCCATATCCCTAACCATTTCCTCATTTGCTCTGTCACAGTATTCTTCTGCTGAAACTGGATACTTCACCACCCTATCAACCAGCTTCCCAGGATGCAGACAGAATCCACACCCAAAATAGCCATTAAATTGGGTAGTGTTTTGCATCAGTGGTCTTGCTCTGGAATCAACACTACAACAGAGGCCAACTATTTTGCTGTTAATAACAGACCCTTCTTTATGCCATGTGACACCAGTGTCAAGGTTCTTGGCCTGCTCCACAAATGACTTGAGGAAGATTTCCATCACAGGCTCTTTTGGGCCAAACCAAAGGCCAGCAAGCAACACCTGCTTAAACCTAATTTCAGGGGGAAGCTCATTGATCATTATGTGAATGGGCCATATAGAGAATTTTGATGATTTGAAGACAGGGGCTCCATCTGAGTTAAATATGTATGAGAAGTTGTGAGAAACGGAGAGGATCTGATTTGGGCCAGACAACTGTCTGTACTTCTCCCCATCATAGATGTCTGACAGTGTCTCATCGTGGCTCTTCTGCCTTTCAGACCTGTAGTTCAGATGGGCACACACTTCTGTGCTTTCAAGCAGAGTCTGAATTTGTGGGGCAAGAGGAACATTGATAAAGAAGTTACCACCATTCATAGAACCAAAATCAAAAGTGTTGCCACATGATCCGCATTCATTCATTTGTCTGTCTTTGATTTCCTGGGCCGTTCCTATGTTTGAATTACAAGTTTCACAGTAGAACTGGAATTCTACTTCCTCACAACTGTTTTTAAACACTCTGTTAAAAAGATACTTGGATCGAGGTACAACCTCTTGCCCAAACAAATTATTTATCAGCTGCAGTAGATCATGTAACTGGCAACCAGTTATTTTATGCTTTGCTGCATGGCTCATAATCATAAGCATTGCCTCAGCTTTTGTGGTAGTTCCTGTGGCAGTCAAAACAGTGTCCATGTCAGGCTGTAGGTCGATCATTGACAGGGGATCAGAAGGGGTCTGTCCCATGCTGCCTGTCCTACGGTCTACCTCAGACTCAGACTCTGTTCCACTACATGCCTTTAAAAAGCAACATCTCTGTTAAAGGTATGGTTGGGGGTAGGTCTGCTCATTCACATATTCAAAATTACATTTTTAAAATACTTTGAATTTAATCACATACTATGAGTCCACCAAAAAAAGAGAAACTCTCAAATACTTTGATCAATCTACAAATTAAAATTGAAAGTACACTTGTACCTGAGAAAAATCAAAACAAGCTAAATAAGTACTCACATGTATTTCTGAGGGCCTACTTGAGACTGATGCAAATTCTACGTCACTAGTGTACACATCTGTAGTATCACAAATAATGTTTTCTGTGCTGTCTCTCTCATTGTTCTCTCTGCTGTTTGTCTCACTCTCTACCTCTGAGGACATATCTATTAAAAACACCAGTAAAAAGTATTACTTAATTATTGGAAAATAATCATCATTACAATGAATGGACTTAAACTGCGTTGCCATAGCCTAATCCAAACAACAATGTATGTTTTTTAACATGCATTGCAAAGTGTTATATATACATTTGTATAATTTCAAACATCTGTAGTATCACAAATAATGTTCTGTGTGCTCTCTCACTGTTTTCTGTGCTGTCTCTCTCACTGTTTTCTGTGCTGTCTCTCTCATTGTTCTCTGTGCTGTTTGTCTCACTCCCTGCCTCTGAGAACATTAAAAGCACCATAAAAAGCAAGAAACATTTAGCTGAAAAAATATCACTGATTATGCTGGTAATCAAGCAATCAGATAAATTTAACAATTAATACATTTACAAATAGACATATACTATTATGTATTATTATTAAATTAATGTATACAAAATAGTGCAAGCTTAACATTTCAGATAATTAATGGACTTTATTGGAAAATAATCATCATTACAATGGACTTAAACTGTGTTGCAATAGCCTAAATGTTTCTTTGAACACTAGGCGACTGTTTAACAACAGCTCACGATATAGCACTGCATTCAAACTACTCAACTAAAGTTTTTCCCCCCAATACTTTTGTTTTACAAGTAGACCTGTGTGGGGACTTTTATTTTGATATCCGAAGAGAATTCTTCTTTTCTCTGGGTTTTATTTCATCAATTACACAAAAGTTAATCTTTAGTAAGCAAATCAGACAATTATCAATGACCTCTGTCATATGTACTAAAGTTTTCTTTCTTTTTTAATAATCAAATTCATTCAAGTAATCAGGACAATCCTACTGGATGTGAGCTCGAGAGCCTACCTGTATCATTGGCTGTCATGTCGACACAGAGTCTATAGGTATCTTTGCCTCACTGTGAGGTTCCAGGTACAGCTTATATTTCTGTCTATTTCTACGCATCTTTATTTAAAAAAAAAAAAAAACTTAATAAAGATGCAAAGTACTCGAGAAAAGTTTTGACGGAGCGCTTATCAAGTACAAGGAGGCGGAGCTTAGCTTGCGCGTGCGTGCGTGCGTGCG